>CM053590.1:18646687-18717750 GCA_028646515.1 Pseudochirops corinnae | reverse complement strand
AGAGAATAGACTGGGGAAGGGGGGATACACTGGGATGGCTGTTTTGGGGTGGTGGGTAGGGGAAAGATGGGGAGAAAATATGTAACTCAAAATCTTGTGGAAATGAATGATGCAAACTAAAATTAACAAAAAGTTAAAAAAAAAAAAAAGAAAAATCCACTGAACAATAAAGCATGTGAGTTCACCAAGTAAGTGCCTCTGTGTCCATCCATCAGCTCCCTGGCTGGTTCTCACTGTGATCAGTCTCCTTTTCATCTCAGATCACATGGGCAGGTGCTTATTTTCCTGTTGTTGTTGTTGCTGTTTTAAAGGAACGAGATCGTTCAGAACATGGTTGTCTTATCTAATTTTGCCTGTGCTCATTTTCCCTGGAAAGCCCTCCTTCCAAACAGATGGTCTGCCATCAAAGTTGCTGCCTTTTTTGTCTCCCACTTTCCTTTTACATTAGGTAGACCTAGTGCTATTGAATTTGAAAGCCATTATGGGGGTGGGGGAAATAAATAAAATAAGGAAAAAAAACCCAAAAAACAAACCAAAAACACCCACTGGTACATCTTAGACTGACAGGCACAGGAACCTTTATTATTCTGAGATGTGTAGAGCAGCCCCTCAGAGCAATGCTGCCCATGTTTCTGGTGTGATGGCAAAGGTATGAGGCTTATGAAGAGAATTTAAATCAGGCTCATTTCTTTCCATTTGGAGGATCTCTGAGGGAAGGGGTTATAGCCTTCTCACCAACTCTGCCCCAGCTGGTCCTGAGTATGAGCAGGAATTTGGTGGAGGCTACAAACCTACCTGAGATCCTAGATCCTTGGTAGGTTTACATTCATGCAATAGGTTCTGAGTGTGCCTTGTTGGTCCATATATACCATCTCTCTTATAGGTCTGGGAGAAAGCACTTAGGTTCACCCTGGGGTTCATTTTGGTATCTTGAAGAATGGCCCCAGGAAATATCAGAAAAGGAGAAGTGATATAGGAAAAGAAATCTGCTTTTCAAAAACATTGTGATGAGGACACAGAACCTATGAACTCCTTTAGGAAAGGGACTATTTTCTTTCATCTGTGACCTCTCCCTCTCCTTTCTCTGTCTTTGTTTTTCTCTGTCTCTGCTCTCCCTACTTCCATCCCTTTCTCTTCCTTTCTCCTCCTCCCTCTCTTTCTTTTCCGTCATCTTCTCTATCTCCTCTTTTTTTTATTCTCCCTTTGCCTCTCTTTGTCTCTGTCTATTCCTTTCCCTTTCTTTTTTTCTCTCCTCACTTCCTCGGCCCCCCTCCCTATCTCTCTCCCTCCATTTCTTTCACAGACCCTTTCTTCTCTTTGTCTTTCTGTCTCTGTCTGCCTCTCTGTCTGTCTGCCTCCCTCTCCCTCTCTCTCTCTCTCTCTCTCTCTTTCTCTCTGTCTCTCTGTCTCTCTCACTCTCACACACACCCACACTCACCCCTCAACATCTTTTCTGTAACTTAGAGTCTTAAAGGAGCATTTAAACATTAAGTGACTTGACCAAGGTGACATGGCAGATATATGTCAAAGACAAGACTTTTACCAATTTGTATGGTTTTTGGTAAGCCTCTTATGACTCTTGGACCTCAGTTTATCCATCTATAGAATGCAGGGATTAAAGTAACTCATTCCTGTGGTCCCTTTCAGCTCTTCCCATTGTATAAAATTAAGCTTCCTTGGAATCTTCTGTGGTTCCCGTATATTCTTGTGTAATCTCTTAACACATTCTCCAGTGAGAGGCTTTCTGGATTCTGTCACATATACCAATTTTTGGAAATTATTCCTTCCTGACTCTCAAGTACTTGAAGTGAGCTTATTTGAAGTCTGTATTAAAGTGTATGCAATATATGTGCTTTGTAGAAAGAGAAATGTCAAGGTATCTGGTTTCTGCCTGCCTTCCCCAGAAAATGAAGGGATACATCCCCTCCAAAGGTACTTGCCCACTGTTCTATCTGCCATTCATGGGATCTTAGAGTTAGAGCTAAAAGGACCTCAGAGGTCATCTAGTCCATTTCATTTTACAGAGGAGCAATGGAGTTCCAGAAAGAAATGTCTTACCTGAGGATACATTGCTAAGGAAATACAAGAACCAGGATTTGAACCTAGGTTCTCGGAATCCAAATCCAGCAATATTTCTAGTGACCACATTATCTTTGTTGGCCTTTCAGCAAGTCAAAGCCCTGGTAGCAGGCTTTCATTTTCCTCTAAAGATGAACAAGGTCACAAGAGAGTTTGCCCTCATAATGACCACATGATAACATGATTACTTCGGGCATGGCCCCAACCCCTTTCTGAGCCTAGTTCTTCCTTGGCCAAATGAGGTGATTGAACTAGATGACCTCAAGAGATCTTCTAAGACAATATCTTGTGAGATAAGTACCCTTATTACTGTTCCGGGCAACTTTTTATATAAGTAGAAGTGAAGAAAAAAATTAAGGTTAGATATATTGATTTGGGAGACATTTTCATAAAGATAGTAATTGAACTCGTGGGAGTATATGAAGTCACTGAGAGAGAATGTAAGGAGACAAGACTAAAGGACCACTAGCTTTTGAGATATACCCATGCTTGAGAAGCAAGAAATAATAATCCAGCAAAGACTAGGGAGTAATCAGACAGGTAAGAAAAGAACCATGAGGAGGAAGCAAAGTAGGAGAGAGTCTCTAGAATAAAAGAGTGGTCAATAGTTTTTGTAACTGTTTTTGTGAGCTTAATGATGATCAGAGATGAGAGTGACCATTACATTTAGCAGTTAAGAAATTGTTGGTAACCATAGAGAGACTGTCAAGTGGAGACAGAAGTGAGAATTCAAGGCCTCCAAAAATGAGGAGGAAATTAGAAAGTAAAGGCAATGAACAGAGACAAAATTTTAGTAGTTTTGCCATAAAATGAAGGAGAGATACAGGAAGATAGTTTGAAGGGCCAGGAGAGGTACATGGATGTTTAAGGATTAGTATGTTTGTGACGGGGAGGGGTATAGGAGAGAGAGGGAAAGAGAGAAAAAGAGACAGAGATATTTCTGTCTCTGAATGATAGATGGGTAGGGAATAGGAAGGACACAAGTGACGGCAGTTCCTTAGCAAGGAGAACAGCCATGTTTTCTTTAGAGATGAGAGCAAAGGAGTAGAAAATGACATATATACAGAGACTCAGAGGTTTGGAATAAAAGAAAAAGAGAGATATTGGATGGATGATCTCACTTCTCTCTATGAAGTGGGAGGTGAGTTCCTCTGCCGAGAAACAGAGGTAAGGAGTGATGGAGTAAATTCTTCACTATAATTGAGTCCCTATCAATGGAAATAGCAAAATGGAGGTTCTTGCCTCTTTGGAATTATCTTGGATGTTAAGTTTGATAGTGGGATGATAGAAGACAGTAAGAGTCCAGTCTCCTTTCACTATTTACAAACAGAGGCAATGACAACAGCATCATATAAGCTGGGAATTTGTGAGTACTGCACCCACACCTATTAACACCATTGATGGTGCTATCTGATCTCCCTTAGCATCTAGATTCTTTTGCCCATTGGCAATGGGTGTTCTTGGTTCTAATGCAAAATTTCTTGTTTCTTGTATTTATGTCCCAAACCCCAACATGGCCTAAACATGTCATTTGGAATATTCACATTAAATGCCACAGAATCTACTGGGGAAAAAAAGAAAAAAAAATATGGTGACAGTCTCTGTGGACTCCTTCCTTCCTAGCTAATTTTTTTCTACATGTACCAGTATGTTCTTAATTCACTAAAGACCAGACTTTGTATTGATTGAACTCTCAAATCTACCTTCTTGCTCCAAAGTCATACCTTCAAATCCTGTCCATATCCCTCAGGAAGTCATCAGATGTGGATGCCCACTTCTTAATCTGGGATTGCAAGAATTATTTTTCTCTTCATGTACTCTGTTTTCCGGGAGAACTCTGACATGCCTACTTAAGTTGGCAGGAAAGCGTGTGCCTGTCAGTCTTAAAGCAAGTCTTATCAAGACCAGAAGCCACACATTTTGAGAGTGTAAATATGCCTCCTGTGCAAAGGGTTGGGAACTGAGGACCCACATGAAAGTGTTAAAAAACTTGAGTGAGGTTGGCAGTGTCACTTAATCAGAACCAGGCATTGAATTAAATGTTATGAAACGTGGGATAAGCCTAGGGAGTAAGGTGCTCAAAGACAATTACCAACTAAACATTTCATTAATGAAATAATGATTAATTATAATTACTAATTAAAATGCAAGATTATGCTGTTGGTTTTAAGCATTAACAGGAGTAATGACATTACCATTTTTAATGGAATTCCAGTAACAGAAAATTATAACAACTCACCAAAAAGATACAGGCTCCACACGTATGATTAGGAGTTATTGTTCAACCCAGGGGCATGGAATTTTCCCTGCTGGTGAACTTAAGTTAAGTAACTTGACTGCAATGTAATTTAATTACTAAGCAGAGTTATTCTTCACAGTGGGAAGAGATACCAGGTTTCTGCTTCACAATAACAAAAGGAAGAATGTAAATGGCTGTGGGTGATTGGCTCCCAGAATACAATCAAATTGTGTTTTGCAGTCTTTAGCAGAATATTGGAGGGTAGTTACATTTTTATCATGTTTCTAGATTTTATTAGTACATCGAGGAGCAGCAGAGTCGTTCTTGTAGATGTGTGGTGGATGAACAGCAGATGAGTGGAAAAGGCCCGTTGACTTGTAGAATGTAGATTTCCATAGGAGGGATGCCATCACTGAATAATTAACACATGGGCATTTTAGTAAATGTCAGATTTCCACAGGGAGATGAAACTTGACCTACAGTAATAAACTATTTAGGATTCATTAAAGATACACTTCATTCTTTAACCATTTGCCCTGCTTCTCCTGGATATACATAATGCAGTGAGATGGCCTTGCCCACAGTGTGAACATTCCTAATTAAAGTCACTTTGGTTTGATTGTCAATGGAATTATGTGGTGTTTACTTATTTCTTTTAACCTGGTTTTCCTTTAGCCACTCTGGGTGATACATCATTTCCCTTTTCACATTGTCATGAAAGGCAATGTCAACCTGAAACTGAAGCCCCAGCTGGTTGGAGTGGAGGCTCCATAATAGGGGGGATAAGGAGGTACAATAGAATTCATCGCTGTTCAGCTTGGCCTTTGGGGGCCTTGTGAGATTTAGCCAAGTGAATCCAGTAGAGCCGCCAGACCAAATGAGACAAAACACTCCGTAGAGCTGGGATGGACTCAGGTTATTGTAATCGTGACTCTTGGGGTTGAAAACCACTTGTTCTTCATGATCAGAATCGCTTAAATGAGACAGAGACCTGCTTTCCCATTAAGTGCAGCCCCTTAAGGGGGAAGGGAATGGGAATTAAATTGAAATGAATGTTGATTTTGCAATGGTGCCAGGTGTGCCTAGTGAAATGAGAACAGTTCCTATCACTGTTTCAAGGCTGCATTATGTGTCTTCTTACTAATTCTGTTCCTGAATGTATTAGAAAAAAAAAAAAGAGGGTCTTTGCCCTTTATGAAGAGGAAGTGTGGTGGTGTTATCCTGTCTTTCCTGAATCACTGAGTTACCAAAATGTTTCAGTGTGATTATCTTGCATAATAAATTGACATATGGGCATGTCAGTTGTCCGTTTCTTACTAACTGGCTCCCTAAAATGTGAAGCAAAAACATGAGAACATGTTTTAATCTTTTAATAGACTCTAGATGACTTTCCTAATGGAAAACATTCACTGGATGTTTATTTCTCTCTCTCTGCAAGAGGGCCATGCAAGTGATTGAAAAAAGATCCAAGTTAGTAGCTCAGCATGTGAGTTGTCTATACAGTGTCAAAAATGGACTTAGCTGAGGACTTTCTATAAATTGATTGCTTTTTTTTGTTTGTTTGAATGAACTGAAATGAGCCATTATTCTTGGCACATTGCAGACACAATTGTGATTTACATCAAAGGAAAAGAACACAGTGTGCTTTACGATAACATGTTGTTGACGCACTGACATGATATATGAAAGATAATTCCCACATTTGTTGAGTCAGTGTATCAGAGTAATTGGATGGAGCCAATTTAGTATTTCTAGTTGAGGATGGCCAGTTATTAAAGGACCGGCTCCTTTCACCTTTAATTTGTGATGCTGAGGAATAAGGAAAAATGGAAAAAAACAAGGACAAAATATTTCTGCCCGATTCCTTATTATTCCCTTCTGACAGATAGGTCTCAAATTAACCAAATAAAGACCATTCAAGAATTACAGCCCAGCAAATAAAAAAAGAGTCTGCTTGGCTCAAAATCTAACTGTCTTATTAATTCAGAGAGGAGAAAGCTTACATGCACTAATTACCAAAACTACTAATTAGCTATAATTATAAACTTGGAAGGAAACTGAAGTATGTTGCTTTTGATGGTGCTTTTGACCTTTTCAGTGTACTTTAGGGAAAAAATGTAGAAATGAGGTGTTGTAAAATTCATCAGAGAGCAATTAATTTGGGTAATTTGATGAATATGATATAAATTAACACATCTGTGCATATAAAGACATAAAGGAACATCCATGGTGGTGCACCAATGTCAGTGTATAATAGGAAACTCAAGATGTGGTCAACCAAGGAAATGCAAGCATAAGCAAGGTAGGTTTGTCCCTGTAACTAACAGGGCTAATGGCTACTTTTAGGGTTGGAATCACTTTCACTTAAAGCATAAATAAATGGAACTGTGCTTTGGCTCTTATTTAGAAGCAGAGTTCTTTGCCTTCAAGAGAAGGATCCTTGAACTTAAAAAAAAAAACACCACCTATTTTGATGACTTTATTTCACTAGTATTTGTTTCCTTTGAAATCTGTGTATTTTGTTTAAAAACATTTTGAGGGAAAGGTCCATAGCCTTCACCAGACACTGACAAAGAGGCCCATGAAGAAAAACAAAAAGATTAAGAAATCAGAGGAACAATGTAGGTCATCCTCCAAGATGTTAAAGATGAGAACTGAAAGCATGCAAAGCTGTAATTTTTGGTGGAAGTTCTCAAAACTTTGTTCCTATACTCCTCTCATCTTGGGTATTTTTTTTTTTTGTAGCTGTGTTTTCCTCTAAGCCTAAAAATGATTTCTGTAATAAGGTGGCCCATGATTTTATTGGAGTATAGTAGAAAACTTCTGGTGAAGAAAAATCCCTCCATTGATGCAAATTAACAACACTTTTATAATGGATTTGTCTTAGATGGTTGTCTGGGGTCAATGAGAGATTAAGTAATTTGCCAAGGGCCACACAGTATTTTACATTATAAAAAGGATGTGAATTGAGGTTTTCCTGACTCCAAAGCTGACTCTCTTTCAACTACATCATTCAGCTATATCAGGACTAATGAAATTTAGTGTTACCATATGTAAAATAAACTAGACTCCCTTTCCTCCAATTTGGATAGGATTTCTCCTGTTGTTGTTGTTTTTCTGTTTTTATTTTGCCTGTATATTTTAATTTGCATGTTTTCTCCCCCAATTAAAAGATATTGGGGACCCTACTTTTTCCATTTTTTTTTCATTCCCAATTATGGCATGCATTAGGTACTTAATAAATGTTTGCTGACAATGATGATGCTATAAATACATCCACATTCAATGTTACAACTAAAATAAACAATGACTTCTTACAGTAGAATACTAAACCACAGCTCTATTCTCTTGAGAAAGTGACAGTGTTTCTGGCTACAGGTCTCTGGAGCTACCATTAAACCCTCTAGAACAACCCAAAAGAAGAAGAAGATGGTACTTACAAGCTGAGAGGAGGGCAAACAGAGTCCCTTTATCCCTCAGATGACAATGAGTCTTTGACTCTAATCTTTTCAAACTGATGTGTCTCCAAGTAACCACAAGAGGGATCCCATATAATGTGATAAAAATTATAATCAAAATGGGAGAAGCATAATGAGCCTCTTTCTTCCCAGGCCTGGACTAGGGATTAAAGTTAAAATTAGGAACAAAGGAGGAATTGGCCAAGAAGATAGGCTGAGAAAAGGGATGCTGACTTTAGCTAAAGAGAGACAACAAGTGAGGTGGAGGAAATGGGACTAGAAAGAGTGATAGAAAGGAAGGGATCTGAGACGGTCACAATTTCTTTTCTCTGGAAAGTCATTAAGAAGAAAGAGGCTTTTAATGTTGTACTTCTTTAAAAAATCTGGATTAGATTGTTTTAGAGCCTACCATTGCTTGATATGAAATGATAATCCTCTTTCAGTATCAATGAAGTCCACTAAACTTGACTTTTGTCCCAGTAGTTTCCTTCTAATTACCTCAAGGCAGGATTTTTGCTTTGCTTTAAAGCAAGTGCTGGATTTGGAGACAAAGCACATGGGTTTGAAATGTCAATCTTCCACTTATCACCCCAGTGTCTTTGGTGAGGTCTCTTCCCCACTCTTGGTCTCAGTTTCCTCATCTAGAAAATAAGAGAGTTTCACTAAAGGGCTTCTAAAAGTCCTTCCTAGTTCTAGAATTGTAGTCCTATTACCTATTTATTTGGTGAGAATCTTTGGCTATTCATGATGTAATTTGCTAGTTTCTTTTTATATTATTTTAGTAGATTTTAAAAGTGTCTGTTACTTTTATATCACCTACATTTACTCCTGCATCCCTTCATCTTCCTCTTCCCAAAGATCTATTCCTTGTAACATTTTTTTAAGAAAGAGAAAGAACAGTGAGTAGAGCACTGGCCCTGGAGTCAGGAGGACCTGAGTTCAAATCTGGTCTCAGACATTTAACATTTACTAGCCATGTGACATTGGGCAAGTTACTTAACCCCAATTGCCCTGCCCTCCCCCTCCAAAAGAAAAAAAGAAAAAAAGAAAGAGAAAGAAAAGAAGAAAAAGTTAGTAAAACCAGTTAGTACGTTATAAAATTATTACATGCCAGAGGTTTCTCAGTCTTGGATGTGCCCTACCTGTACCTCTATAAAGAAGGGTGGGGGAGGTATTTTTTCATATTTCCTTTGCCTGTTTAAAAAAAATTGTTTTGTTGTTGTGGTTTATGCTTCAAGACCTCAGGTTGGATAATATGTAATCTTTTCCCCATCTAGCCACCAAGCAATGATGTGGGTTGAATAGGACTTGAGATCCATCAGTGAAAATCTGTGTCCATGGTCCTGAAAATGATGCTATTTACATTTCTTCCCATATCAGCATCAGACACCCTCTGCTGCTCTTTATCAGATTCAACATTTTATAAATTACCCAGGCATGGGCCCAGTGCTTAAGCTGTAGCTTCATGCCAGTCAAAGCATCCTTCACAGCTTTATGTGCCAGCAGACCTTGTTTTCAGACTGTCTCCATTTAGCCTAATTTTATTATGCTTAACTGTCAGGTTTTCAAAAAGATCATACTCTAGCACTGTTTGGTCTATTCTCCAGCTTTTAGTTAAAATACAAAACTAGCCTTGTTTATCCTCTGGTCTTAATAGACACACATCTGCAGTAACACCTGATGAGCCCTGCGCAAAGCTGTGTATTCAGATGAAGCATCCATGAATGATGAGGAAATTGTCCACTGCCTGTTAGGCAAATTGGTAAAAATGACTGTTAACATAGTAAGCAGTGGGAGAAGCCCAATGGGGGGAGGCTGGTGAGCCCAGGTGGGGACTTTCTTCTATTGATGTGGGTCAGGGGTAAATCTGGACACTAAAATTCTCATCAGGGACCTGATCACGCTCAGGAGGGGAGAAGGTAGCCCTAAATCCTGGTCAAAATAGCCTGAAAAGTGATTGGACATGGAATTAGGGAGATGTTATATGAATGTCCTTCAAAAGATCATTGGGATCTTAGAGGTGATTGAGTCCTTCACTTTGTAGATGAGGGAATTGAAGCACACAATGATTAGGTAATTTAACCAGGGTCACAGGGCTAGTAAGTGTCTGAGGCAGGGTTTGAATTCAGGTCTTTCTGAATCCAAGTCTTTCTGACTCCAAGCTCATATCCCCATCTGCTACTCAATTCAACCAGTCTTTTCTCCTGTACCTTGCTTTGAACAAAGCACATTCCTAAGCATTGGAGAGGCAAAGATAAACAAGGTACAGGCCCTGCCTGTACAGAATTGTATGCTATGGTAATAGAAAAAAAGACATACTTTAGTTGCAGCTGAACTCACTTCATTGTTTCATATATTGAAGAAAAGAGAAAAGGAATTAATAGATGGTCAGCCAGAGGACTGCATTTGTAACCATGGAATGCATGAGCAAACAAATAAAAGTTTTAGGTGACATATTCCCACATGTTCAATCAGTAAACAAGAATTAATTGGATTAGATTAGATTAATTATTAATCATTTATTTTAAGTAGACATTATCAACTGGTGACCAATCCTTTGACCCTGAAAACCATGAAGCAAATAATGTCAATCAACCTAATTGTTAGGGCCCCTTCCTCAGTATTCCTTGTGCTATTTCCCCTTAATAGAATGTACTCTTGAGGGCAAAAATTCTTCCCCCCTCCCTTCCTTCCTCCCTCCCTTTCTTCCTTCCTCCCTCCCTTCCTTCCTTCTTTCCTTCCTTCCTCCCTCCCTTCCTTTCTTCTTTCCTTTTTTCTTCTCTTTCCTTCATCTGTCTTTCTCTGACTCTCTTGCTTTCTCTTCTCTCCTTCCCCCTCTTCCTTTTCTTCTCCTCCTTTCCTCAACCCATGTCAAAACAGTGAGGATAAAACAGTCCCTTCCCTCAGGATGATTACATTCTACTGAGGGAAAATGGTGACACAATTTAATGTCAGAGAAGGAAGTACTGAAAAGTTTGGGTTGTATTAACAGTAGGAGTATCAGGAAGGACCTTGTGAACAACTCTGAGTTTTTCGTATAGTTCCATTGGCCTAACGGTTAAAAAACTGAGGATGGAAAAGTGTTTAACAACTTTAGAAAATAGGGGAGTTTTCAGGGAAAAGGTGGACACTTGAGTTGAGCCATGAAGGGAGATAAAGATTCTGAAAAGCAAGAGGAGAAGACAGGGGATTCCTGGCATGAGGGAATGAAAGGGAGAGTATCAGGATAAGAGGACCTCTTGTCCAGGTGACTAGAGTTTGGTCACAGAGCCATTATAGTTTTGAGACCATGCTTGTTTTTTGATGAAGGTACATTTGGATAGGGACATAAAGACATACAAAAGCAGTGCATGCATCTCCTTTGGAGCCTGATATAACCTACTTAAAGAAATTACTGAAAAGAGCCAGTAGAGAAAATCAGGATCATTGATGGAGAGCTGGAAGAAACATTTGTAATCAAACAAGGTCAAAATGTATCATTCAAAATGACAAAACTTTGGCCCAGAGATACTGAGGTAGTATTTTGTCCAAGATATTAACGTATTACCTTGTCCTAGGTATTAAGTGGCATAGCTGAGATTTGAACCTAGCTCCTTTGGTGCCAAACCCAATGGTCCTGCCATTTCCCAAAGTAGAGGGGAGTGAACAAAATGGATTAGAAAATATACCTGGAACCCATCTAGCTGAGTTGCTGGTAACCCTGTATTAAGCATGCTGATATAACCCTAATTGGCTGAAAGGTTTTTTAAAAAGCCAGTTAGATAATGAAGTCCATCTCCTGCCAGACCATTGCCTAATTCCCTTGGAGAGCCAGGAACATTGGCTGATAGGACATCCTGATTCTCTGACTGGGGCAAAGGAAGTGAAACAGCCAGCTCTGATTCCACCCCACCCCCAACCAAAGTGATAGAAAACCCCCACTGCCTGTAAAATGTCCAAGGGCAAATCTCCCACCCCTAGAATCTTAGAAAAATGCCATCTGTACCACTCAGATCAGAAATACACCATCCTTGCCTGAAGGGGATGGGGACATGGGAGGCCTGAGATGGAAGAGGAGAGTAAAGAGGCCAGGAAGGGAGCTTTTCCACTTGCTGATGATCCCAGCAAGCAGGCTGGAAGGTGTGGACATAAGGAAGCCCACAGCCCAAACACATCCTCAGGCTGTTGACTTCTTGGGCTGCTTGGACTTTCAAAATTAGCTTTCTTTCTCCCTCAGACTATCCCTTCCCCACTCTTCTATTTACAATGTGCAGATCTTGTCTGGGCAATTATTTTCATGTTGTCTCTATACCCCATACAAATAACTGTGTTGTTAGGATGTGAATTTCCTGATGCCATGGACTGTGTTATTGCCTATCTCTGTGTCTCCAGCTGTTCGAATAGTGCTGGACACATCCAGCGAACACTTAATAAATGCTGGTCGATTGACTGCTGGCTTTAAAAAAAAAAATCTTCGTTTTCCTTTAAGTCGCTATCCTTGGTGCTGACCTCTTTCATCTATTCCTCTCAGTGCTTAGTACTTCTTCATTCTTTACCTATTGTTGTATTGACCTCTCCGTGTATGCTTTTCCCCAGAGTCTAAGCAGGAAGTGTTTTTTTTTCCCTTTCTTTTAATCGCCAAAGTTTGCCACAGTGTGTGGCATATAGTAAGCACTTAATACATGCTCATTCTTGACTCACTTGGCAGGAGAAGATACACATTTTTGAGCTTGGCCAATATGGGTATTTGTTTTGCTTCATTTTTCATATTTGTCACAAGGATTTTATTTTTTCCAGTGGGGGGGATAGGAAGAAAAGAAAATGAATAATAATTATTATATATTATAAAATCATAAGTTTTGTATTATAAATATATTTACAATACACATGATAGCATTTATATAATTCATTAACATTTGTAAAGTACTTTATTAGCATTTATACAATGTTTAAGGTTTGTAAAGTGCTTTACATATGTTAACTCAAATGTAAATTCACTTTATTTTAAATGCTTTTTAATAAAAAAAGAAGATATGTTATATAAAGATTCAAATTGACAGCCTCTTAGCATCACTAAGCTAGACTTTTTCTAGTTCAGTTGCCCATGTGACTCCCAAGAAACAAAGTTAGCAGAATGTGACACTTTCCCCCCCCAAATGTCCTTTCATAGTCTTGAAATGCTCTAAACCCCCTTATTCAGAGAGGGTCCTGAGTGATTTTGATAAGTAGAGTTACAGGGAACATTATTCAATGGGTTAACATCTTTCCACCTCTGTTCTCTTTGGAGGTTTTTTTATTTTCAGAATGGATTCACAATATCTGGTTTTTGTTGCATGGCAAGGAGAGAGGGGCCAAGGCTTCAGCCTTGTTTATGCAAACTGGGAGCCCCTATAGAATGGACCTTCTATGCAGGGAAAGGGTCCCTGTTCATGTTTAAATGCCTCCTTAGTTCTCACTTCATCCATTGGACTGAGAAAAAATTGATTTCATCAGCACCTCCATAAATTGGGCCCTATCTCTGACTCAGCTCCAATTCAGGGCATTCATTTATCCAGCTCTCAGTCTGGAGAGTAAAAGAAAAATGATGCATGCTTTGTAATTTGTTTAATATTTGGACAGCCATGAATATTTATGGGTGTCATTATAATGATTTTTATCAATTCACCACCAGTCAGTCCATGGTGGACTTGGCCTTTGGGGAATGGTTGTCTGTTCTTATTCCCTTTCTCACTGACAACAACTACCCAAAGTATCAACTTGCAATCCTGCCTATTGCCAACCATGGGGGTGGGGGGAAAGTCTTGGCATAGAGATTCTTCTAGAGTTGGAATATTGTCCCCAAGGTCATGCCTTACCTATGGAACATTAATCTCTCTTCCTCCTCACCTCTAAGACCTCAGTAGTTACTTTTGTCCTAAGCAAAGGTAAGATCTAGCTTTAAATCTTAGACAATGTAGAGAAATTGAAGAAGGAAGTTGTTTATAGTGAGAAGAAAAAATTAAGAGAGAACTCTTAGGGCTCAACACACTTAGCCTATCTAGGAATTTACAGGCTTAATGCCTTCTGTGTGCTAGGGCTTCCAGGGATACCCAATGAGAAGGGAAGATCACTGGCAGCACCATCTGCTTTTCAATACCCCTCATATTTATTCAGAACCCTTAAAGAGACTTTTCTTTTTTTGAAATGTTTCTTTCTTTTATGCCATCTCTCCACGTAGGGTATGTGTTGTATCTTCCAGTGAAATCTTTGGTCATGACTTCTAAGGTTCCTACCTTCTTTAAGTCACAGATCCTAATCTGTTATCCTACTTCATATATCCCAAAATATCCATATAACCTCATGCATTATATGTATTGGATGTTGTTGTTTAATCATTTCAGTCATATCTGATTCTCTGTGACCCCATTTGGGGTTATCTTGGCATAGATACTGGAGTGGTTTGTCATTTCCCTTTCCAGCTAATTTCATAGATGACAAAACTGAAGCAAAAAGGGTTAAGTGAGTCACCCACAGTCACACAGCTAATAAGTGCCTGAGTCTGGATTTGAAGTCAGGAAGATGAGTCTTCCTGTCCCCAGGCCAGGCCCTCTATCCACTTTGCCACTTAGCTAACTCTTTTTACGGAACTAATTTGTCTCTGAATCTTTAAAATTTAAGGACTCACACCTTAGAGCTCCAAAATATAAGTTCCTTGAAAGCAAAGACTATTTCCTTTTCTTCTTATTCCCCATCAGTAATTATCAAGCATAGTTGCTGTTTTTATGATATGGTTCTGCGGTATCATTGGTTTAGGGAAGTCTCACTAAGAACCATCAGAACAAGGCAGCAATTGATGTTCAGATTCAAGTCTGGGACTTGTAGTGCTCCTTAAATTTGTTTGTGACCTGGATCCATTGGGCAATATCTAGTGAAACTGACAAACTCCTTCTTAGGATATTTTTAAATGAATAAAATTAAACATATAAGATTGAGGGAAATTAATCCTACTGAGATTCAGTTTTTGAAATGTGTGTATATATATGAATATATAAATAAATGTATTTATATATAAATATGTATACTTTAGACATATGTGTATATATCATGAACCTATAAGATCATACTTTTGGTCAGTCATTTGAATCATGACCCCATTTGGGGATTTCTTGCCAAAGATACTAGAGTGGTTCATCATTTCCATCTCTTGGTCATTTTGTAGATAAGGAAACTGAGGCAAACAGGGTGAAGTGACTTACCCAGAGTAACATAATTAACAAGTGTCTGAGGCTAGATTTGAACTCACAAAGAGCAGTCTTTCTAACTCCAGGTCTGGCATGCTATCCACTGAGCTACCTAACTGTCCTTAAAGGACCATATTGAATGTATATATGTGTGTATGTTCATGAGCTTACAAGAGAAAAGACAGATCAGTCCTGTAATAACAGAGCCAATGTACAGTGGTGGTGGTGGTGGTGGTAATAGTAGTAGTAGTAGTGATAGTAGTAGTAGTAGTAGTAGTAGTGGCAGTAGTAGTAGTAATAGTGATCATCTTGGTGTATATAATTTAGGCTCATGCATTAGGGGTCTGAGATTTAAATCTGGACAAGGCCTTAGGGGCCATCTAACCCCTTCATTTTACAAATGAAGGACCTGAGATTGAAGAAGATAAAATGACTTCCCCAGTGTCAAACAGGTAGTAATGAGCAGAGTTGTAATGAGCAGTAAGATTGGAATTCTTGTCCTCCCACTCAGTGGTGTCAAACTCAAATAGAAACAGATCCCCCAGGTGGTAAATTGACTTAAAAAACCACATATTAGTATTATCTGTGTCATACTATAGTTTAATTTATTTTGTTAAACATTTCTCAATTACATTTAATATGGTTTGCACAGTACTGGGGAGTTTTACTGGTACTTTGAAACCTTGGCTAACTGGATGTACATGGTCTAAGAGTATTAGGACTGACAGTAGCTCTAATTCAAAGTAAGAGTTCCCTAGGCCATTCCTAATTCTCTAATAGCTAGCATTTCTATAGAGCCCTTTAAGGATTGCAGAGTGATTTTACATATTATTTCACTGTATCCTCACAACAATCCCACGAGATGGGTACTATTATTATCTTCGTTTTTGTGGCAGGGGAAACTGAGGACTTTTCTAGAATCTTGCAACTAGTGTCTTTGGCATCATTCAAACTCAGATCTTCTTGACTCCAAGTCTAGTACCTCTCCACTACTCTTCTAGCAAGAGATTCAAGAATGTGACCACATTTAAAGCTTAAAACCTTGTCATTCTAAACAGAAACGATTCTGGGGGAAGATTATCCGAGGCCCTTCCTGCTGCATTTTGAGCACATATCCTCTCTAGAAATGACACGCTGTCCCTGAAGTTAATTAGTATTGATTGCAATCTTTGCATTCTCCAGTGGCCCAGCAAAGAAATGCTGGGGGGGAGGGTCCCCCTCTGGTTAACAAACACAGGTGAAGGTAAAAAGCAGCTTAATTAGCCTTGGAAGGTGTTATTTTTTGCACCTGAAATTCATTACGGTTGTAGAACGCCCCACTTTGCAAATGGGGCCTTTAAACTTTATTACCCTTGGAGTGAAATGCTGGTGTGACTAGAACTGGAATCTGTTCGGGAAATGAAACTGGTTTTCTTTAGTAATAAAAAACCTGGCGCTTGTTTAGTTCCTTCTCCTTGTGCACCATTTGCCGTAACTTTGTACCATAAAGCAGGTGTCAAATGAAGAGTTGGTCCATTTGCGATCATTTGTACCATATTAAAAAGGAACACAAGCATTACAGAAGGAAAGCAGGAATCCTGGATGTTTGGCTACCTGTAAAGCAAAGAAGTTATTTTCCAGGACAGGGCTAGTTCTAGGACTGTAATCAGCTCTCATTTTGGTGTGAGTTGCTTTGTGTGCATTGTATTATAATCCAACACTTTGCTGACATGTTCTCCTTTAGTATTTACGTTTAATAATTTAATTTAGATAATACTGAGACCATGCAGTTGTACTTTGTGAAAGTCTCCACAGAGTCTGAGAAAAGAATGCAGGGCACAGACAGTTTTTGTAAATAATTCTGTATTACAGTGCGATTTTTACCTCCTTGTTATTAACCTTTACCGCCCTTGTTGGATGAACGAGAAAACTCGAAGGTCCACATACTCACAAGTATTCTATTTCCCTTGTGTTTGGGCTTAGCTCTTCCTATAGAAATGATAGCGGAGCCATCTCCAAATTTCCATGAGATTGTGACAAGCATGCAAGAAGCCTATAAAACATGCCCAAAGGAACCTTTTCCTTGCAAGATGCCTTTATATATTGGAGATCAATTTTCTGATAAGATTCTCAGTTCTAGGAGAATGTTTGGTAATTGTAACAAATGTGAATACTAGCATGGGAAATGGTGACTCTGTAGTGAATGCCCAATAACATGAGCTTGGAATGAAAGAAATTTCAGAGATAGATTTCTCCAATGAAAATTTCGTGTATGACTTCAGTCTTTATTCCATAGAACTTTAGAGCTGTCTCATTTCTTCGGAAGGCCTTTCATAAACCTGATAACTAAGTCATAGCATATGATGACCCATTTCAAAGCAAACTGGGACACTTGGTAGTGCCTTTGTAGAGCTGCTACTTTTATAACACATTTTTATCTGTTGGTGTCATTAGGAATTACCTATCTCCTTAGGATAATGATAGCCAATCTACCATTACTTTATAGGTACTACTTTTCATTACCTCATAGCCCAACTCTTCTTTATGGTGTTCTGTGTCTGTAGTCATTGAGAGTTCATTAGAAGTTATCAGTCGATATATCACCAAATATTTATTAAATGCCTACTGTATACCAGTACTGTGCTAATAGCTGGGTATAAAAAAAAAATGAAGCAGACCATGTCCTCAAGGACTTTACACTCTCTCAGTGGAAACAAAACACACATATGCAGATGTATATGCACACATATATACATATAACAACATATAAAACCCATGCAAAATAAGTACAAGGAAATTTGAGGGCAGAAGGCAGCTAGGGGAATTGGGAATGTCTTCAAAGAGAAGGTGGAGATGAAGCTGAGATGGGAAGGAAACTAGGTCTTCTAAAGGAGAGAGGTAAGAAGGGATTGCATTCCATTCACTGGGGACAGATGGGAGATAAAGTGTCCTTCCTGAGGAACAACAAAATTACTGATTTGTCCATACTATAAAGTGTGTGAAGGAGATTAAGTGTGGAAAGGTAGGTATGTAATATAAAAGAGTAAACTGATGAGGTATCCAAAGGGTCTTCCCAAGTTTGTGGGACTTATTCAGCCCCAAATTGCTAATTATTGGCGAAAGATTTAAATGTCAGGTTTGTGCCTAAATAAGAAACTCTTTTTCATTTTCTCAATATATTTTTGTACCAAATTAAAGTTGCATTGGAATAGGTTGCCCATTATGTTTCCCCCCCCTCCCTGCTTTTGAGATTTAGGTGGATTTATGGTGTCAGTTTTATAGAGAAGAAATCAGCCTGAGAATAGACAATAAGATTCTATGAATCAAATCAGAGAGAAGGGAAGGCCCTAGGGTTTTTCAAGGAAGATAACTAGTTCATCTTAGAAGGAGCCTAGTGTGCATGAAAAAAGAGTTAACAGAAGTTAACAGAAGTTAACAGAAGAAAGGAATGCTGGAAGGACAACATGGTAGGCTTTGGAATGCCAGCCTAAGTGGTTTGAACTTTGATAAGCAATGAGGAGTGCTAATGGCTTTTGTGCCACAATAGTAAATTGATAAAGGCAATTGAAATGGGAATAAGAAAAAGACTCTTCAAACTAGTGTGTAAAACTGTGAACAATTGAAGGGTCATTTTTCTGTCAGTTACCCCAAGGGAGTTTCAAAGGCAACTGATGTCATAAACATCCGTATTTCTGTAGTTCCCGTAAGAGAGAGCAATCTAGTCATCATCATTTCCACATATTTACTTGTGAAGTATTCAGTTTCTGAATTCTTCTTCACTGAGATAAGACACCAATAACATAAGAGGAGTAGTAGTCTCTGTCTTTTGCTTTTCTGTGACAAGTCTTCAAGTTGAGACTTCCTCCCTCCCTCCCTTCTTTCCTTCCTTCCTTCTTTCCTTCCTTCATTCCTCCCTTCCTTCTTTCCTTCTTTCCTTTCTTCCTCCTTCCCTCCCTCCCTCTTTCCCTCCCTTCCTCCTTTCCTCCATCTCTTCCTTCCTTTCCTCTTTCTTTCTCTCATCCCTCCCTCCTTCCTTCCCTCTCTCACTTCCTTCCTTCCTTCCTTCCTTCCTTGCCATCTTCCATTCTTCCTTCATTTCTTCCTTCTTTCCCTTCTACCTCTCTCCCTCCTCCACATGTCCTCTCTCTCTCCCTATGTCTCTCTGTCTATTGGTTTTGGTCTCTGTCTCATTCGTACTCTCTTTATGCAAATTGAGGTCTCTAGGTTTATGCTGCATAAACTTTCTTCAATTTGTTTGATGTGAGTATATTGATTATCACAGGATGCTTAGCAAATCTGTTGCAAATTTTATTTTGAATACAATTATCAAAAGCAGTTAGCAAAACATGTTACTACATAATAAATGTAACCCCTCATTTCTGAAGCTCTATGATCTGAATGCCAACATCTCTGATCTTACAACACAATTCCTCTTTCCTTCTTAGTGTCCAATGTTGGAAATTATTGACTTGACATGGTGGCACCCACCTGTGAATTCCTACTTTTGGGGAGACTGAGTCTGGTGGATTTCTTGAGCTCAGGACTTCTGAACTTCAGTGGACTAAGCCAATTAGGTGTCTGAACTAAGCTTGGCACCAATAGGATGTATTCCTGAGAGCAAGAGGACACTGAGTTACCCAAGAAGATAGTGAATCAGAACAGAAATAGAGAAAGAAAGAAAGAAAGAAAGAAAGAAAGAAAGAAAGAAAGAAAGAAAGAAAGAAAGAAAGAAAGAAAGAAGGAAAGAAAGAGAAGGAAAGAAGGAAGGAAGGAAGGAAAGGAGGAAGGGAGGGAGGAAGACAGAAAGAAAGGAGAGGGAAGGAAAGAAAGAAGGAAGGCAATAGAAAAGAGAAAGAGGAATAATAGATTAGAAAAGAGAGAAAGGAAGGAAGAAAGAGAAGGAAGAATGGATGAGAAGTAACAAAATATCTTTAAATATGTATGGTGCTCATTCAAGTCAATCCTTTCCACTCTACCAGAAACTTGATCAATACCCTTGGCTCTCCACCCTCCACACAACCCCTTGACCTTTTAATCTATCTTGCCTTGAATACCTCTGTACCACTCTGTAGCACTTCTAACCATCGTACGTCCTGATGTCTATCTCTTTCACCCCCTTTCCATCTCACCTTCATGTGCTGTCTTCCCTTTCAGACAAGGACTGGCTTGCTTGTTTAGGTTATATTCCTAGTACTTGCCATAGTGCCTGGCTCATAGTATGTCCTTAATCAGTGAGCTATATTGTATATCTTATTGTGGATCTCCTACAAACTTCTGGCTGATCCTGCTGCCACACTACAAGCCAGTGAAGGGATCTGGACAGAATTGTAGTGATTTCTGAGGTTCAGAAATGAGAACAATATCAAGCATGTGTCTTTCCAAGACAGGATCTACCTCACACGTGCAAGCATTGCCAATTGGCAGCTGACAGGGAAGCTGTCTATAGTGTGCCAAGGAGGAATAAATGTTTTTCTTCTGGTACTACATATTCAGGCTTGTCCTGGGAATGGGCTCTAAGCTAGTTCTCTGAATGGGGAGAGTCCATCACAGCAGATGTAAAGGTTTTCATTTGTTGTAATTTTGTGATTAGTTCTGTTAATAAAAATGTCTTTTTAAGCTATTTAAGATACCCGATAAAATTCTACAATATTCATTTCATGGAAAAATTCCAACGGAACTCAATTAGTTTTTCTACCATTAAGGTATCATGATGGACTTTTAATGGAGCCCTCAGCTTATAACAGTTTTATTGACCTAATTATCAAATGAATTAAAATGTGTCTCGATATCTTCAGAATTATGTGATAACATCATTGGAAAGGGTACTGGTTGTTATTAAAGGGAAAATTTACGTGGCAAAGCAAAGGTTGAGAGGTCATGAAACTAGTCTAAACTGAACTGTTGAGGAACAACACAGAAAAATAAATAGGACACAGTGAGAGAGCTGTGCATGTGAACTCTGCCTCAGGGGCTTAATAGTTGTCTTAGGCAAGGTGCTTAGACTTTCTATGCCTCAGTTTCCCCATCTGTAAAGAGAGAAAATTGGATTCAGTGGCCACTCAGGTCCCTACTAGCTCTAAATCTATGTCATGTTACAGTCCTATTTCGTGTGTGTGTGTGTGTGTGTGTGTGTGTGTGTGTGTGTAACATAGGCATATAATAATGTTTCATATTCAAAGCTAACTTATTGTAGTTGGGAGTTGGGTTTGAGGTCAGGAAGATCCAGATTCAAATCTTACTTCTAACATTTAACTGACCATGTGACCACAGGGAAGTCACTTAACCTCTCAGTATGTTTAGTAACTGTCTAAGACTCTAGATTGCAGGGAAGGTGCTGGCCTGTATTAATATAATTAATAATATAATAATTAATTATAATCATCATAATAAATAATTTATTAAAATTAGTAATTAATTCCCTCACCTGGAAGTTCCCCATGGCAATGAAATACCAAAAAAGATCCTTATGTAGTCAGAAAAACAAAATGAAAGAGGTTCTGGGTATATGGGGATTGGTTGGGCTTTTTTCCCCTAAGAATAAAATTGTGAATTGGTCTTTTTTATATTGCGGTATAAAAATAAGTAGATAGATAGATACACACATACATATGTGTATCATATGTATATATACATAAAATTCACACATATAATTTAATGTCTCATGTATAATTATAAAATTTCAGAGTGAGTCATGAGTCACACTTTTTCACTTTGATCACTTTTTTTTTTCCAATCTGATCATTCCTGGAACTCTCTCTGTGTCCCGCCCCTACAAGTAAACACTCCTGTTAAGTGGCTCATGATCTAATCCTAAAATCACAGGCAACATTTATATAGCCCTGGAAGGTTTTACTAACTTTTCACTTACCAGCCTTTTGATCTCGGGCAAATCAACAAAACCTCTCTGAGACTCAGTTTCCTTATCCGTAAACCATGGTGGTGGTTATGATAATCCAGGCCCTACCTCCCTCCTGGACAGATTTCTTATGAATTTCAAATGACACCATGGATAGAAGAGGCTTCCTAATCATAAAGCACAAATGGTTCTTCTAAGAAATCTGTTGGTGTGGATGTTAATGAAGTTGACCCACTTTTATTAAATTTCTGTTCCTAAATGATATTGAATATCAATACAACTAATTAAACTTGCTTAGTAACTATTTACACTTGAAATAATTAATCTCAACAGATAAAAGGGATCTTGGCAGTCAATCCATGCAGATTTCTGGGCTTTTCATTCTCATTTGCTTTTCTTCTCATATGGTTCTAACTGGGAAGTAGCTTCATGACAATGTGGCTGGAGTTCTGTACTTGGAGTTAAGAAGTCCTGAGTTCAAATGCAGCTTCAGGCACTTACTCATGAAGGGATTTGGGCAAGTTAATTGCTCAGTTTCTGTTTATTCACCTGTAAAATGGGCATCCTATTAGCAGCTACTTCCCCGGATTATTTGGGGATTAGATAGTCACTGATAGAAAATGCTCTGAAAACTTTCAAATGCTGTATAAATGCTTGTTATTATTGGTTTTGTTGATGCCATTGTTGTAATTGATGTGTACCTCCATTTTCTCACTTTGTATGATTTCATGAAACACTTTCCAAATGTCTTTATATTTCTCACACTAGTAACTCTTTACCATATTATAGGATTCCATTGCATTAAGATACAACCATGTATTTACTCTTTCCCTTACTGTTGAAAGTTTAGGTTGTTTCCAGGTGTGTGCATGCATGTGTCTGTGGGGAGGGGGGTGGGGTGGGCATGTGTATGTTTGTGTGTGTGAGATGACAAGAATACTAATCAAAATCTTTGAACAAAGTACTTAAAATACCATCAGTGTCAAAAGTATATCTCCAGGAATGCTTAGTTGTCACGTTAAATAACATATACCAATAGAATGCTTCCCATGAAGATTCTATGGCTTTGCAATTCTACCAGCAATGCATGACTAGCTTGGTTTCTCTATAACCTACCACTTTCTCTACGACATTTTTTATTTGGCTCATTTTAATGAGCATATCAATGCAAAGGCATTTGGTCAGTAATAGAATGACAGAACTTGATTTGGAAGGGGCCTCAGTCTGTTGTAATGCATACCTAAGAAAGAAGCCCCTTTGATTCATGCAAAGTGTCTCCTTGTCTTTCCTTGAAGATATCTAGTGAGGAAGACTTCTTAAATCCAAGTGCAAAACTCCAGCCACATTGCCAACTGAGCTACTTTCTAATTACAGCCAGATGAGAAGAAAAACAAATGAGAACAAAAAGCCCAGAAATCTGGATGGATTGACTGGCAACACATACACACACACACACACACACACACACACACACACACACACACACACCCCTCTCAAGGTATCCCATTCTGCCATTAGAGAGCTCTGATTATTCACTTTGGCTCTTCACTAGTTCTAAATTAGTTTCTTTGTAACATGTCCTTAGCTCTGTCCCATGGGGTCAAATCTCATAGGTGACAAGTTTTCAAACACTAAAGAAAGTGTATGTATGTATACATATACACATACATATGTTTATGCAGTATACGTGTGTATATACATGTGCACATGTATGTGTATACATACATGCATGGATATATGTACAGGCACATCATGTGTTTATGTATGTATTGTCTCACCTAAATCTTCTCTTATCCAAGCTAACCATTCCCAAATCATGTAAAATCACACACACACATATGTTCACTTCAGTCATTATTTTCAGTCATGTCCAACTCTTCATGACCCCATCAGGGATTTTCTTGGCAAAGATACTGGAATGGTTTGCTATTTCCTTCTCCAGCTCATTTTACAAATGAGGAAACGGAGGCAAACAGTGTTAGGTAACTTACCCAGAGTCACATAGCTAGTATATAAGGTCAGATTTGAACTGAGGAAGATGTATGTATGTGTATATGCATATATATGTATATACATACAATATGTATATATAAAGGACTTTCTAAAACTTAGAGATCAAGAGAAATGTTAACTATTCTTACTACAGAAATATGTAGCTCCTTATAGCCAGGTCACTTGAACTCCTGAAGAGCAGCTGGGGGCTCTTGCACTCTGTCCTTCCTTATATTGGGCATGGATTCTCCATTAGTCATATGGTTTCAATCCTTTCCCATCCAAACATTGTTCTCTATGACAGATATAGGAGTGAAATGGGAAGAGATCTGCTTTCTCTAAGGCAAGAATTCTCATCATTGCTCTGAACCTAGTTAATGATTCCTATCTCTTCCTTGATTCTCCTCTTTTCCCCAATATAGTGAAAATAAACCAATACAACAGCCAGAGCTCCCACCTCTCTCTGATGGTCTCAGCTCATTCAACTTGAGGACCCCAGGTACTTTCTTATAGGCCCAGGTCTTACATTAGCTTCTGGTCTTATCTAGAAGCAGCATGGTAATGGGCTGGAGGGCTAGAGGTGGGGTTAGGAAGATGTTGATCCAAATCCTACCTCAGATATCTCAGACATGGGGAGAATGAAGGCCCCTGACCTCATAGGGTGTTGTGAATGTCAGGTGATTGATATGTCTGTATCTATATCAGTATCTATATCGATATCTATGTCAAGCTATATCTATGTCCACTTCTTTATTTCTAGCAACATAAAGATAACTACAGCTAGATTGGTCTTTACCTATCATTGCCACTTCATAAACTTTAAAGTGGCATTAATATGAGCTATTATTATTATTGTTATCATCACCATCATCATCTCATCACCATCATCACCATCACCGTCATCATCATCCCCATCATCATTCCCAACTTTATCATCATCATCATCATCATCATCATCATCATTATCATCATCATCATCAATATTCTGCTTTTCAGCAATCTTTGTTGTCATATTCTTTCATGTCTTTTTTAAAGTTCTAAGTTGATCAAGTTTTCTGTTCATCCAAAATGGCTTCCTTAGATGACTTTATTTTCCCTCTTATCAAATTCTTCCTTTTTGTGTTTTTTGAATTTCTCTTTTGAGATATTCTCATCACTCCTGGTCTGACTTCCCTTTAGAGGCATAGAAGTATCCCAGTGGGTAGAGCATTGGGCCTGGAGTCAGGAGCATTTGAGTTCAAATACAGCTTCAGACACAAGCTATGTATTGCTGGGTAAGTCACTTAACTTCTATCTGCCTCAATTTCTTCCACTGTGACATGGGGATAATAGTGGAACCTACCTCCCAGGGTTATTGGGAAGTTCAATGAGATAATATTTGTAAAGTATTTGACAGTGCTTTGCACATACTGGGTGCTTAATAATTGCTCATTCTCTTCCCCCTCTTCCATGGGATTTTGTTCATGTGATGTTTTCAACCCAATGTAATTTCTCTTTCTTTCATCCCCTACCCACCCAGTATAGAATACAGGTCAGATAGTCCTGGGATTTCCTGTATTTGGTTAACCAATCAATCAGCATTTATTAAGCACCTACTATGTGCCAAGTATATATGCAAAAGATATTCTCTGTCCTCAGTGAACTCATAATCTAATAGAAGAGCCAAAATATAAAAAAGAAGCTGAAATGGACTAGGGAGAGAACCTGGAATGGGGACATGGTGAAGTGATGAAGGTAGTGGGAAATGATAAGATGGCCATGCTTGGCTCATTCTTTAAATGGAGGATCTGGAGGAGCTCTCCAATATCCAGCAACTAGGTGGTATAGTGGATAGAATACCTGGCTCGGAGTCTGAAAGACTCATCTTCCTGAGTTCAAATCTGACCACAGACACCTACTCACTGTGTGACCCTAGGCAAGTCACTTGACCATGTTTGCCTCAGTCTCCTTATCTGCAAAATAAACTGGAGAAGGAAATGACAAACCATTCTGACTGGCTATATTTGTGCCAAGAAAACCCCAAATGAGACCACAAAGAGTTTGACACAAATGGAAAATGACTCAACAAATCCACATTTACCCTCTACCTGCTCCAATCAGAGGGAGAAAGATACCCCAGGGTATATCATTAATAATACTTGCAGGTACTGTGGAGGGATAAGACCAGTAACACCAGGACACAGAAGGACTGCTAACACAGGTTCTTTCATTTGCTCTTCTAAAGGAAAGACAACTTCAATCTTATTTCAATTAAACAATGCAGACAAATAAATAGAAAGAAGTGAATATCCAAGAAAGAATCCAATAGACGGGGCTCCAACTGTCTAAACAGAGTAATATATACACAATCACCAGACCAGGCAGCACCAACATCTCGGTTCACAAAGCCAGAGGGCTCCACAACAATGGCTACCCAGAGTCTCATCTGGCCAAATCACAAAGAAACATTCTTCCTATGATTGAGCCCCAAAGTAAAACACTGATCTCCCAGTATATATAGTTTTCAACTAATAGGCTCAGAGCCAGAAGGTATCACAATCCACATGGCTCAGTGCCTAATTGGCCCAGTGCCAGAAGGTGTGAAAGACTTCCTGCAAGTAAGCCTCCCTGTAAGCAAGCTTCCCTCTAAGCAAACTCCTACCCCAAGGCAATATAGATCTCCCTGAATATATATAACTTTCACCTGATAGACTCTGTGTGACTCAGGATGTGTCACAGCTGTGAAGTGAACCAGAAATCAAAGCCTATATGACATGTGGTCACATAGGCCTATTAATGGACAGGGAAGATCTTATATTCCATTAACCCTACACAGGGACAGTGGTATGAATTTCAAAATTGTTATCTGGCAGGATGATGAGTTTCAGGAGATGATGAGGTCCAGAAAACATCCATTATCAATGCCATGACAAATTCATACCCATTATTCCTTCACAAATTCTGAGTTAGCATGGTGATCTTCATCCCTCCATTCCCCTCCAGTAAGACTCCTGTCATTTATATCCCAGTATCCAATTCCTCCTTGATGCTGAAAATCAAGTCCAGGATAGAATTTTTCCTTGTCAATATTTTTGCCTTTTGAAAGAAGAACTTAAGACAAATATAGAAATAACTCTGCTTTGAGCAAGAAGAGCGCTCATAATCAAATCTTTTTTTATCTGCCTCTTTGTAGCCTTGGGATTTAGCACAGGGCCTGACACATCACAAGCATTTAATAAATTTTTATTGAATTAAATTGAATTCTTGAAATCTATATCTTTAACTGCCACAGTGTTGGTTGGCAAATAAATATTTGAGAAATTTAGAAAGAGAGAAAGAGAACTCTAGCAAATTTCTATATCATATATCATAGTAGCTTTCTAATCTCTTTCCTAACTCCCCCACTATTTCCTCATTATGTCTGGGTAGCACGTAGCAGACTCTAATGATACTTTCATTTTCACCCACCACACCCTATTACGGTTCCTGGATTCCTTCATCTTCTTTATATACACTGAACCACTTTACTTTGATCTGTCATGTTTCTTTTGAATAAAGTATTATTCCTTTCCAGAACTATATTCTAGTCAAAGGTCTTGCCCTACCCAGTTTGCTTATGAGGCAAAATTTTTCTTTTATCAGGATGTTTAATACTTGTATAATTTGGTTATTTGCATCAGCCAGGGCTGCATATGTCATTATTGGACTTTATCTCCTTAGAATTTCTAGGTGTCTCAATTGTTATTCTTTTTCTTATATTGTAGTTTTTCTCTGTGTTATCCATCTTGGTTGATATAAAGTATTTTACCTCACCCCTCATTTTCAGTTCAAAACCCTATTTTTTTTTCTATTAGATTTGCAAGTCTTCAAGCAAAGACATTCTTTTCAGCCATTGTTAAGTGAACTCCATCCCTCACTGGGAGCTTATTCTTTTATTTTAAACTGTCATCCCGAAATTCAAATCCTATTTTTCTCCATCACTAAAAAATCTTTTCCTTCCCCCTTTCAACTTCCCTTGCCTTCCATGGTAACAGTGATGGAAATATCACCTGTTTGCCTAAGATTTTGCCACACCCCAAGACTTTATAAGTTTTTGCAATGTTCTCTAGGTTCTTTTGGAAGCATCTGTTGTCATCTAGAAAAATACCAAAAGTGGGTATTAGTCATTCTTTCTGACATGTCTTGGCAGGCTCTTTCACTTTTTATTTACCTCGGGAAAGACAGTAGAACTCTCACTTGTTGACAGCAGATTGACAAGTAACTGCCTCAGTATCCCTAAACAAGGAGTCACCAGTCACCACAACCCATCCTTTCTTTTTTCTGGCCATTACTGCATGATCTCCTATTTGACATTCTACTTTATCATTCCTTAGGGGACAAGAAGCACCTTCCTTCTTTCCTCTCAGATAAACTGACTCCTTCCTCTTCGGAAAGAACCTCAAATATATTTTGTTCTCTGAGTTTGTGATTGTCCTTTCAAGACCTTCCTCCTTTATTCTTCTTTATGTGACATGCTTCTATCCCTCAGTCTCTCAGTTCTGTCCCTCAGATTCTGTTTGTTCTTAGGCTTCATAGAAAAGTTCTTTTCCTGGTCTTATGAATTGATTTAATTGTCTGTGGTCGTACAAATACACTTGATTACATCTACAAGGGAGTCCGTGACATTTCAAGTAAAGTTAGAGTCAAGTATTGGCAAAATATTTTGTAGGCTATTGCAAAAGTTTTAAATAAAATTATTAGTTCCCAAAAATAGGTGATGTAACATCTAATATGACAGAAGAGTCCAGTGCAGGGGTGAGCCTTAAGGTTGCAGTTTCCCCACCCCTGGTCCAATGTTCTCTTTTTCTTTCCATAGATATTAGAAAAAAAAAAATGAACTGCCCAGCCTGGGGCAGGACACATTGTAGGGAGAAGGGTAGACTGAACATATATTTGGAATGAGTCACAATAAGTTTCTACATTTGGCATTCTTCCAACAAATATTTAACAGATGATTTCTGATAATTAGTGAAAAGTTCATTCTGCTGAAATTTGGGGGCATTCACAGTGTTCATCCCCATTTGTTAATGACCCTAAGTAATAAGTTACATAAAAATAATTCTTTTTCTAATATCTTCATTAGGTATAGAGGACTAAATCTCAGCTGAAATCTCACCTTCTATAGGAAACCTTCCCCAATCCCCCTTAATGTTAGTCCTTTCCCATTATTGGTTATTTCTAATTGTGTGTGTGTGTGTGTGTGTGTGTGTGTGTGTGTATGCGTATCCAGAGGCACACAGTCAGTATAAGTCAGAGGCAGTACTTGAACCTGGGTGGTCTTTGTTTCAAGGCCAGCTCCACCATTTCTTTTGAATTTGCGAGATTTAGCCATTGATTCAACAAATGTTCATTATGGACCTAACATGAACAAGGACATGTGCTAGCTATGGGAGTGGGGAAGTGAGAGATGCACAGATAAATGATATATGACTCTCTGCCCTCAAGACACTTACATTCTAATGGAGGCACTACATTGGAAATATATTGGCATGTGGATGTTGGCTTATGTTCATTCTTATGACTCAGGCACGTGAAATATATTCTCATTGTCTATTCAACATTTATTCTGTTCCACTAGGAGATGTTGTCTAGGCTATCTCTGTGTTGCAAAGCCCTTTGTTCAGTCTGACTCATGACAAACTGGCCCACATGAGATGACTTTATAGTCTATGGCATTATGGTTTAAAATCTGTTATCATTTAGAAATGGATACTTCTAAATTTAAGCAATAATCCTACCCATTGTGTTGGCAAAATAGAACACATTACTACTATTTGTGATGGCATTGAAGCATCTCACTTATGACTGCCAGAATAGAGAAAAGAGAGACAGCAAGAGTGACAGAGAGCAGAGTGGAGATACTTGTTGATTCAACTTTGGAAGCCAGAGATCAGTCTGATGATATGAGCATATACAAAATGTGGTTATTAAAAATGGTCTTATTTTTCTAAATGATCCTGGTAGAGGTTTGGTGGTGACATCCCAGGCTGAAGTGGCCAGAGCAGGGATTCCAGAATTACAGGAAATGATTGGCCCAATTTCTAATTGATGCCACTGACATTGAAGTAACTGTTCTATGGGTCTTAGGCTTATAGATCTAGGGCTTGGAGGATAATAAAGTTAGTCTCTCACACCCCTCTCATATTTTACAAATAAGGAAACCAGAGTCTAAAGATGTTAAGTGGTTTGCCCAAGGTCATATAAGTACTAAATAGAAGACAGGAACTGATATCTCTGACTCCTTTGCCCCTAAATCTAACATTCCTTTCTCTTCACTGCACTGTCAGAAGGCAGTAGGTGAAAAGCATTGCTGCAAAATTTTTAGAACTTTGGAATTATAAATGAAAACTCCAGGTATCATAGAGACTTATGGCAATTAAAAGTGAATTAAGTGACAGGGGCAGGGTGGCAGGTGGGGCTAGAGGGAAGATATCCCATCCTCTTCTTTTTTTTTATAAATAATCAGGGTTAAGTGACTTGCCCAGAGTCACACAACTAGAAGTGTCTGAGGCCAGATTTGAGCTCAGGTCCTCCTGACTCCAGAGGTGGTGCTCTATTCACTGTACCAACTAACTATCCCAGATATTCTGTCTTCTGAGGAAGATCTGATATTACAAAGTCAAATGTATTTTGAAATACCAATTTTTTTACTTTCCTCAAGATCCAAAATATGCTGCCGGAACTCTAGTTTGAGAGCAGAAAATATATCTCCTGCAAATTTGTATGAGAATGGAGATCTCACTTCTCGTTTTAACTTTTGAAACACAGGAAGTATAAAAAGCAGCTTAATATTACCTGTGATTCAAATGTTAATTGCCAAATTGATTTTTATGGCATTATAAATTTCACATATAAGCACTATTTTACCTTGTAATTTTAGATTAAATTCATTAGGAAATATTATCAAATGTATAGAAAAAGCTAATTTTCCTCATTTTTTTCATTGTTTGATAATAATGGTTAAGAATGGATCTTTTTCAGAAAATTGCAATCTTGAATTTAAATTGAACTTAAATAATCTGAACAAAAATATACTATATATAATACTTTATATATTATATATGCTATATACAATGTAGCACATGTATTACATAATATACACTATATTTAGTATACATATATACACATTATGTATAATATATATCAGTGTATATTCTATTTTTTCTCTCCTTTTCTGATTTTAATATTCTGAGTATAAACTGGTAATAAAAAAATGAAATAAAATTTTGCAGTACGGCCATACACATAGCACTCCGAACACTATCAAATTATAACTGTACCACTGTGATTTATATTGTGCTAAGCTGCAGCATGAAGCAATGAGTGCCACATATGGTCTCTGTCACAACTACTCATCTCTGCAATTGTAGCACAAAGGAATCCAGAGACAATACCAAAATGAATGAGCAAGGCTGTGTTCCAATAAAATGTTATTTATGGGCATGGAAACTTGGATTTCATATAATTTTCCTGTGTCACAAAATATGATTCTTCAACTTTTTTCAGCTATTTAAAAATGTAAAAATGATCTTTAGCTCTTAAGCTATACAAAAACAGGAAATGGCCCAGATTTGGCCCCCAGGTTATAGTTTGACACCCCCTGATATATTGCCACCCTATAGCAGTCCCCTGATATACCAGATTAGTAACCTTGTCAAAAAAAGTGGGGGGGGTGGAACAACTATTTGGGCATATTCTTGTGAAAGCCATACTGACTCTTTGTAGTGCTTTCATCCTTTTCTAGGTATTTATCACTTTAATAATCTATCCTAAAATAGAATATTATATATATATATACATTATATATCCCTATATATATATATATATATATATATACACACACACACACACACACACACACACACACACACACACACACACACACATACATTGTATATCCATATATATATGTGTAATCCCTAGAATATTACTAGAAATCAATGTCAGGTTCACTGACTGTATTATTTCCAGCCTCTCTTCTCTATTTTTGAAAATAGTTCTCATTCATAGAGCACTTAAGGGTATGCACAAAGTACTTTACAATTGTTATTTCATTCAATCCTCATAACAACACTGGCTAGTAGGTGCTATTATGCTGTTTTAATTTCCTATTTTACAGTTGAGGAAACTGAGACAGACAGAGGTAAAGTGACTTGCTGCATCAGCAAGCACCCTAACATACCCAGGGTGGCTGCTAGCACAGGTTCTTAGATCTGCTTTTCTAAAGGAAAGCAACCCAAAAAGGGTTAGCAATCTTACTTTAATCAATCAAACACATATCATTTACCTAGTTCAGGGGGAAAAGTTACCTCCCTGAACGTCAGAGAATACAAACACAAGTTACAAACAAACAGAAAAACAGATCAGCAGACAGACGGCTTCCAGCGTCTGACCATGACATCAGTTACCTATTCAATTACCAAGAGGGAAGCACCAACATCTGGGTTTTCCACAGCCGGGGGGCTCAATGGCTTCCCAGAGTCTCATCTGGGAAATCACACAACTCTTCTCAAAGTGAGCCCCAAAGCAAAACTTCACATCAGGGCATATATATTACCTTCTCCTGGATTGGAGAAGGGCACAGCCCTCTTGACCCACTGCCCAATCACAAAGTAATAAGGCGTGGGCATTCCTGAAGAACAAGCCTCCCCCCACAGGCTCCATGTGACCACATTCAGCCTATTAGGGGGCAGAGTATACTTTCAAATCAGGGAGGTTCTCAGAGCCACTTAAGCCTATCAAAGGGCCTAGGGGCAGGGAAGATCTTCAGATTCCCGTAACACTTGCCTTGGGTCACATAGCTAAGTAAGTATCTGAGGCCAGATTTGAACTCATCTTCCTGACTCCAGGTCCAGCTCTCTCTCCACTGTGACTCATAGTTGCTCTGCCCCTTGTCACTTGTCAGTTATCCTCATCCATCAATGCCTCAAATCTTTGTTGATTCTCCTCTTCTCCCCATCATAACCAGAAACCTTGAGTTGTTATTACGTTTACTTTAGTTGATAGCCTTAACTCATACTCAGCTTTAGTTTCTCTGATATCATTCATATGGCAGTTCTTGATAAGCTTGAGTCATATTCTGTCTGTCCTTTCTTCCATACTCTGTACATGCATTTGAAAAAAAGTCTAAGTTATTGAGTTTTCATGCACAACCATATCCCTCTCTTCAGATAAAGTCTTTCCTTCTTTCTCTTCTTTTGAATTGTTTTTTCTTTTTGCCTCAAGTTTTCCATTCTTTCTGAGCTGACTTCCCTTGTGGAGTTTTCATTGCATGGCAGACTGTTCCCAACTTTTTTCTCCTTCTCTGTCCCAAGCCTTGAGTTGGGGTATATATTCTCCCCCAAAGTTTCCATCATTACCATCCAAGGAATCACTAGTTTCATCTTGCTGTGAGAACCAGATCCAGAATTGAATTTCTCCTTGCTGATTTCTCCAGTTTTGAAAGGATGAAATTATTGTTAAGCAAAGAATTACAAGTTGTTCTGTTTCTACAGAAAGAGAATTTGTATAAATATTCCATTTTTTTTTTCAAATTTCCCATCTCCATTGCCATGTGTCTTGGTTTTCTGGACTTCTCACATACTTCCTCTTTCTTCCAAAGTGCTCGGTAATATGATCTGATGGTTAAAATCACTTTCATATCTTCTATTGCTCTTTTCCTAAAAGAGACCACACCATATTTCCCCATTCATGTGCCTAGATTTCTACAGTGGACAGACACAGTTTTGGAAATATGCAATCATTGTGCCTTGGCCCCTCCACTTTCTATTTTATTGGCTGTTACTTTGAAATAAATGATAGACTTCTACAGCCACATTTTAGTCATTGGTCATATCCCACAAAGTCTCATTGATATCTATTAGTTGACATTTGTTTCCTTATATTAAAACCTCTGGTTCAGCTTGGATATTGCCTAAATTTTTACATTTGTGTTATAAGCTACTGAGTCCATGGTTTTTTCTAAGGTGTCTTTTCTTAGATTTTTGTTTTCTATAACTTGGAGTGTTCCATCTGCCATTTCTCTTCATTTATTATAGCTATTCTCTAGAAATTAGCTTGGTGTTGTTCAATCGTTTTCAGTTGTGTCCAATTCTTCATGACCCAATTTGAGGTTTTCTTGGCAGAGATACTAGAGTAGTTTGCCATTTCCTTCTCTAGATTATTTTATAGAGCATGAAAACTGAGGCAAACAGGGTCAAATGACTTGCCCAGGGTCAGACAGCTAATACTAATCTGAGGCCAGATTTTAAATCAGGAAAATGAACGTGGTACATATACATAAATAGTTTTCTCCTCTTTCTATTCAATTTAAAATCATAGTATCAATCAATTCATAAATATTTATTAAGCCATACTACATGGTAGGCTTTGTGTTAAGCCCTGGGTCGTAGATTTAGAGCTAGAAGAGACCATACAGGCCATTCAGCCCAATTCCTCTTTTTAAATATTAGTAAATTCAGGGTCAGGAAGGTTAAGTGATCCTCTGAAGGTTACAGAGGTAGTAAACAAACATCTGAATGAGGATTTAAATTTCAATTGATTAGTCACTGGACTCTAGGCTAGTACATTCTTACCAGGCCTCATTAGGGACCCTGGATCCCTGATCAGAACCCACCTTTCCTCTCATTTGTGCCATTGATCATCCACCAAAATCCCTTTCTCAGACATCATCTTCTTAACCAGATCAATTTCAACCAGAAATTGATTTTTCTCCTCCTCCTTCCTTGCCTTTAATGGGTATCAGTGATATGAATGCCATCTGTATCACTCTGATCTTGATTTTCTCACTCCAGACTTCTTGATGTCTGGCAAGGCCTTGTGAATTCCTTCTGTAAATATCCCTTGTGTGCGTATTCATCATCAAAAGTTGGTATGCACTGTCCATTTTGGCCAATCTTTGGAGCTTCTTTACCAGCTCTTGGATATGCATTGTACTTTTCTCCTTCAACCCTAGACTCTTATCACTGAAGCTTTCCCTCTTTAAAAACGATTATAATCAGCTCCAAGTAATTTCTGGTTACTTTTCACAAAGCTATGGTTGCTGTTGTTTTATCTCTTCCTGAAATCTCTCTTCAGTTTCACACACACGTTTTCTCCTTCCCTTGTCTGGAATAGCAGATCAGTAAATAAACATTGAAAAAACCCATGTCCTTTCCACTATACCATGACTACACATGACCATCTGGCATGAGGCTCATATGTCAAGAACATTGCAAGGTATAAGGCACAGAATAAGAGTCAGGTATTCTTAGCAGAATGCAGCCCTCCTGAGGACAGGAATTGGTTTTGATTTTTATTTTTGCTTTCCTGCCAATAAAAGCACAATGATAATACTCATATTAGGTGCTTAATAAGCCTTAGCTAAAGGTTTGAATGAAGGAGAAAGGATGGAAAGAAAAGGACTTTATTTCTTGAAATTAGGATTTAAGAGGTGAAGGTCAAAGAGAAATATGTAATGTAATGTAAAGAAATGTGGAGGAAAGAATTTTATATGGGCTATAAAGTGGAGGTATGAGGCTATGCATGTGCCAGAGCACTATTACATAGTAAAAGAACCAGAGGAAGACCTATTTATGCAGTGGGAAGAACCATCATGGACATATGTTGGAATGATATTAATATAAATCAAACAGGATAAAAAGACATGGTTAATCTACAATTTATGTTGGTGGGGAGGGAGATTCTGTGCTCATGAGATTGTGACTCCTTGGAAGTTTCAAACTCCACACTTTCATTCAGAAATTAAAAGGCTTTGTAACTGTCAAATGTTTATAACCTGTCTTCTGCTGCTAATTTCGGTTGGCTCCCCTACAGGAAGCAAAGATGAGTATACCAAGACCACAAGTCTCAATTCAGGCCTCTAGCTCATAGCCCCAAAGTATTCATCCCATTACAGTGGTGTTGTGTGCCAATTTGATCAACAAGAGAGTAATTATCTTTATGATTTTTAATTGTCCTTAGTCCATGGTATGTGTCATATTTTGGCCTTTTGTTTCTCAAAGGCAATATTGTATGATGAGAGAAAATTGGACTAGGCTTCTATCCCCTTAACTATTTTCTGAACCTTGGTCCAAAACTTTCTTGCTCCAGATCTCAGTGTAGTCACCATATGTACTAAGAGATTTGGCTGTAGTAATCTCTAAAGTACTGGCTGGAAAAAACAACTGTGTGATCTTTTATTTAGCAACAACACTGCAATCCATAGATCAGCTCAGAATGATAGTAGTTCTTATGGAGTGGAGTTTCCTTGGCAGCCCCATGATTTTACTCAGGCCATCTTTCACTAATGTCAACTAACCTTAACCTTTATAAATGTTTGCCAGGGAAAAAAAAAGCTGTGTTTTTTTTAAACAAAAAACCTTTTTTTTTTCCCTTGGTTCCAATATGGAAGGAATATGGTATAATAGAAGACAGATCTCTACTGTTCATTTGTATCCCCAGTGCTTAACCCATTGCTTGGCACATAGTAAGCATTTAATAAGTCTTGTTGACTGATTTACTGATTGATTCAAACATTTAAAGGATCATCCTGTACAGGATAACTCTGCTGGTCAGTCCTTAAGTGGATACAGGTTATCTTTCTTTAGGGTTCTCCATTGGAATGTAAGCTCCTTGAGGGCAGGTATGACTTTTGCTTTTGCTTTGTATCACGGGTGCTTACAGTACTGGGCACGTGGTAAACATTTAATAAATACTTGCTAATTAATTGATTGAACCAAGCATCTGAAGAGTCTCAAAGAAATACCACTTAGGAATCCTCTTCAAAACATGCAAGAGGAGAATCTATAAAGAATAAAGCAACAATCTTAACCTTGACCAGAGGCAAAATTCTAGAACCTCTCATCAAAGGGGTAATAAGTGAAGATCTGGAAAAGGAAATAATCAACACAGAGTGTCATTACAGCTTAAGGTTACGCCAAGATAACCTTGTCTCCTTTTCTGAGTGAGTGGGCATTTGAATCTTCAGGTCAGCCAAATACTGTAGATATAAAATACTTCTGTTTTAATAAGAATTTAACAAAATTTCTCATGCTTTCCATGCTGATAAACTGGAATCAATACTAGAGTTAGATGGATTTGAAACTGCTTGGATGACTAATCCTGAGGAATGATTTCTAATGAAATGATATCCTGAAAGGAGCTTTCTAGTGTAATGTTCCAGAGATCTGTCTTTGGCCATCTGTGTGTGTGTGTGTGTGTGTGTGTTTGAACATTAATATAAATGACTTAGATACGGGTAAAGGTGACAAACTCATCAATTGTGCAGATTATTCAAACCTTGGAGGGATAGCAAATATACCAGATGATGATCCAATCAAATTTTTCACTATCCCACAAAATATCAACTGACCCAGAGATTAAGATGAAATTTTAAAGGCATCGGTCCCAAGTTTCACACTCAGTTTAAATTGCATCTGAAGTTTGGGATGGCAAAGGTAGGGTTGAATAGGAGGTCATCAGAGAAGATCTATGATAGCCCTTAAAGTCAACATAATCTTAAGCTCCATCAAGAGGATAGTTTACAGAATGAGGAAAGAGAGAGTTCTGCTGTATTCTGCCAGCTCAGAGCACTGATGGGGTCTTGTGTGTAGTTTTGGGTGACATATTTAATGAAGGTCATTGATAAACTTGAAAGACTTTAAGTCATTTGGGAATTAGTTGAAAACACTGTGGGCATTGAACTTAAGGAAGAGAAGAGAGTGGGGATGGAAGCTGCCTTCAAGGCCCCAGGAGCCCTTTCTTGGTTCCCCCTCCCCCGGTCCCTCCAAGGTTTTCATCTCTAAACTCTATAGTTATCTTTTATTTTTGGTTGCATTTATTTTGTCTCCTCTACTGGAATGTAATCTTGAGGCTATTTTTTTCCTATTCCCTATGCTTAGATCAGGACTTGGTCCATAGTAAGTACTTGATAAATCTTGTTGGTTGACATTGATTCATTCAAATATTTAAAGGGTCATCCTATAGAATAGCTTCTCTGATTAGACCCAAAGAAGACTACCTAAGAAACAGAATGTCTTACGGGGATGAGAGGGGGGAGGATAGAGGGGAGGGCAGGTTGGGTGGGAGGGTTGTTAGAAGTTCACTTTACTTCTGTAAAGGGACCAGGACAGGGTAGAGAACAGAACAAGGGCAGGGGGCAGGATAAGAAGGAGGGAAATATAGTCAGTCTTTCACAATATGTCCATTGTGGAGATTTTCTGCATAATTATACATGTACAGCCTATATGAAATTGCTAGTCTTTCCAGTGGGGGTGGGGGACAAGAGATGAAGGGGAAGAATCTAGAATTTAAAGTTCTATAATCAAATGTTAATATATATGTATATTATTATTATTGTTGTTATTTACATGCAACTGGGAATTAAGATATACAGACACTGGGGTAAGGAGATCCATCTTGCCCTACCGAAAAGGCAGAGGGGTGATGGGGGAGGATATAGGAGAGAGCAGATTGGGGGAGGGGGTATACAGTGGGATCGCTGTGTTGGGTTGGTGGGTAGGGGAAAGAAGGGGAGAAAATTTGTAACTCAAAATCTCATGGAAATGAATGATACAAACTAAAAATAAACAAAAGTTAATTTAAAAAAAAGAAACAGAATGTCTTTTCTGCTAAGGTGATGAGGTTTCCCCATCACTGCAGGTGTGCATGCTGATGTTGGATGAACTCTTGACAAGTATGAAAGAAAGACTTCATAAGTAAGACAGGCCACTGCCAGTCATTGGCTTTTATCTTGCCACTGAACTTCTGTGACTTAGTAAGAGAAAGTGAGGCTGGTGACTTGAGCATCTCTGCCTCACTTAAATCCGTTTCACTTGAGAATCAAGACATCACCCCATAATGTCATTTTTCATCTTTGAAACTAAAAACAGGCCATATGTATTACATAGTGTTTGGACTAGGTTGCATCTGAGATCCTTTCTGCTTTGATGACTAAGAGACCTTTACACCCTTTAGGCTTGGGAATGAATTTTAAAGAAGCCCTTAAAATAACTAGAATTTGACAAGAGTACTAGGCATGATGCATTCATGGAATCTTGAGAAGAAATGGGAGGTTGTTTTACATTTAATGTATGCAAGTCTCCCCGTGTGTTTGTGTTTTATCACTAAAATTTAGGACTCAACACAATAGAGGATTCAGTTAAGAAAGATCTGAGGAGTAAGTCTATTAAGAAACTCCCTAAAGTGATTCAATAATAATAACAAGTGTCATCTATATACAGCTTTCCAGTGTCCAAATAACTAAGCTTGATAACTCATTTGATCGTTTTGTTATCAGAGCAACCCTGATTTGCAGGTGTTATTATTATTCTCATTATGCAGATAAGGAAATGGAGGCTGAGAGGTTAAGTAACTTGCCTACAGTCACACAGCTAGTAAGGGTCTGATGTAGGATTTGAATTCAGATTTTCCTGGCTCCAAATCAATGTCTTCACTATGCCACTGTGCACGTTTCAAAGCTAAGCCCGAGAGGATTTGGAAGTCACTCCTCTGAGAAACAATCTCCTGGAAACTTTTTTCAAATTGTTTTGCCAAAAGAGTCTGATTCTTATGTTCTAGTCTGAAATGGTGTATCTTTTTATAGACTTCTTTAGAGATGACCATATGTTTGAGCTTAAACTGTAACAGCATGTGGAATGGGAACATAGATTTAGAGTTATTCCAATTCCTGCTCAATTTACAGGTTAAGAAACTGAGGCCCAGAGAAGTTGGTTGATTTTCCCCAGGTTATACAGAAAGTAAATGGCAGAAACAAGGTTTGCACCCGAGTTGGCAGAGTCCCAAGTCAAGTACACTTCAGTTAAAAAAAAAAATCATCTTACCAAGGAGCAAAACCTCAGGAGGATTGTTGAATATTTCCTGTCATTAAGAATGCTAATTTCACTCGTAAGAGTAAGAGAGAAATGTAGAAAGGTAAATTCTGTAAGAACTAAATTAACATTGTAAAGCTCCCAAAGTCCAGTTCTGAAGCTTTAGTAATGGCCCTGACCTTGGTCATCATCCTCATGTACTTTATACTGGGATTGTGCTAAGCCCTGGAGCTACAAAGAAAGGCAAAAAATGGCACCAGTGTGCCTTTCCTCGTCTCATCACTCTTCTCCTGTGCTCACTGCACATTCTCACTCATCCAGCTGTTTTATGCAGAGATCACTGAATCACAGGGAATCTAAGGGGAAAGGCACCTCCGAAGCCATCTGGTCCACCCCGTATTTCCCAGAGATCTGCAGTACCTTATACCTGGTAAGTGGCCATCTAAGCATCTTGAAGACCCCCACTGAGAGGGAACCTGCTAACCCCTGAAATAGCCCATGCTACTCTGGACAGCTCTCATGACGGGGAGCTATCTTTTTCCCCTTTTATAAGAAGACTAGACTTGCTTCATTTTGCCACAAATCATACCCATTACTCCTGTCTTTTCCCTCTCAAGCCACAAGAGTAAATTTAATCCCCTTTAAAGAAGCTACTAAGTCCAGTGAAAATGTCTTTGTTCAAGATTTGTATGGTGACCTAGCTTTTAATGCTGTCTTAGCTAATGACTATCAGAATGACCTTGGACTAGTTACTTGAATTACCCTCAGTTTTTCAATCTGTAAAATGGGAATGCTGATCATTTCTACTTACCTAAGACCTATGTCTTTTCCCAAATAGACTGATGTTTTCTGCAATGAGATCTGTGAAGTGCTAAATGACTTGGAATAAACAACAAAAATTAGGAATGTTTTCATTCTTGTATCTCTCTGGCTCATTGACTCTCATCATGAAAATAGATCATTTCTCCCCTTACTTATGTGGCTTAATTTATCCCTCACCATTTTATTGTACTCATGACTCAGCACATTAATTCATTCCTAGTGCAGTGTCCTCAGACCGCTGTGCTTCTCTTTGTGCCAGAGACTATCTAGTGCCTTCTACTGTTTCACCTAGCAAAGCTATTCATTTAAAAGAGACCATAAAGCAGTTCCTTTGGTCCAGGATTTAGAATAAAAAAAAATAGAATGTGCGGCTTTAAAATTGTCTACTGTATTGTTCAAGAATTTAAATTGATTATATGATTTTTGCAACCAATTGGGTCATAAAAGTTCCATTTGGAAAGAGCCCTTGTATATATTTCAAGTGGAAATGAATTTTCCAGCTAATTTTTATCACATCCCCAAATAGCAATGGATAATAGAAATACAGTCACAACTGTGAATGGGACTGTCTTGGTAAGATTGCATTGAAAATGGGAACCTTTGCTGAATGGCAGGAGAGAGTTGTTTGCTGGATTTGCTCAAACTGGTTTGGATTCTTTATAGAATGAAAGCCAGCTGCTTGTGTTCAAGGTCATTGACAGGATCACAAACCCGTTAATAAATCATAGAGCCCCACTTTAAACAAATTTCAAGATGCATTATAATGTCTACTGTATATTTGTTAATTAAGGGAACTCAAGGAAGGTCTGAGTCTGATTGCTTTCTTTCTTCTTTCCTCTACTATCCAATTAATATCAATGTCCTGTCAACATATCCTTTGTGTCAGTCACTAATGTGTCCATCTTTTCTACTCTGCAAATCCAGGAATATTTTCTTTCCAGTGTCATAAGCTAGCACCATTTCTTCCATAAGATAAAGTGAAATACTAAGAGAGAAACCATTCAAATGATTTAAAAGACACCATTTAAATTCTATTAGATTTTTTTTTTTTGAAATAAAAGGAAATGGAGTTAAGTGAGAATAAGATGTAAACCTTCCTGCAGTGTTTGATTGCTAATGAATAGGAAGGATTAATCTCAGCAACCAACAGGAGAAAAAATGGAGAACACTTTTTCATTAAATCAACTAAATGATTAAATGAGTTAGTCAGAAGAAACCATTTAAATTTTCCACATGTGAAATGTTTGGCTGCTAACGAATAAATTCCAGGCACCTTTCTAAGTGAGTTTGGGCCATAAAAAATGTGCATTACAAAGATGCCTGATATTTTCCTCTTTATAGATAGTCAATATTTTAAATATGGTGACATTAATTGTGCAGAATGAAATGCCCCACTATCTGAGCTAAAAAAAAAAAAAGTTGGCATAGAGTTCAGTGTCCCTAATGGATCTTCAGCACTATTACAAAATGACTGATTGTTGTCGCCACCGTTTTAGCAGCTTTCAGAGCTGTTATATTTTTAATTAAATTGGCTGTGAATTTCCTAAGTGGCAAAGGTTGATAAACTAGCACTCAGTGTAGCATTATTATTCCTCTTAGCATGGCTGTCATCATCGGTTCATTTCTGTGCAGAATTTCTGAAACATTTCATAAGTCTTTTGGAGTCTCAGACATTGATCTGCTGAAAAAAAGGTTATTTCTAAGAAAAGAATGTGGTGCAGAGACATAGCTGAACAGATATCAAAGGAGGTCTAGTTTGCTAGTCTCATCATCAGCTTGTCCCTATAGCCTTCAGTCATTAATAATGGATCATTTAAAAAGTCATCTAGTCTTGATATAGTCAGTCCACTGATCAGGTCAAGGATGTGAAGCACAGGTTTTCATGGAGGGCACTTGATTCTATCTTTCAGCTGGTTAAAAAAGCCATAGAAATGGTCCCTCCAAGGTCAGGAGAACCATAAGTAGGAATTTTGTATCAGGGACAAATACTATGAACTACACCCAGAGTAAGATCTATGAAGTTGCCCCAAATTCAGGTAGGAAACTTCTACTTTGTGAGGAGACAAAGATCCCTGAAGGGTACTCTGTCAGGGGATGAGGACTAGGGCTTAGTAGAAAAGGAGTTTATCCCAGTCTGCCATTGGGTACCTTCTGATTTTAACTAATTTTTCCTGCTGAATAGGTACTAAACTATTATTTTTATGCTTTTGATGGACTTCAAGTATTGTCAATGCCTCTAAATTAAGTAGCCTGGGACAAAATTCAGGTAACTCAATCCTAGTTATGGTTCTGCTAGTCAGATGCATTCATATTCTTTGTGGCCTAAAAATAATACAGTTATACAAGTGACATCTTTAATGGAGAAAGAAAGAGAGAGATAGAAACAGAGACAGAGACAGACACAGAGAAAGAGTCAGAGAGAGAGACAGAGAGGATCAGAGGGAAAGAAGGAGAGAGAGAAGAGGAAAATGGGAGAGGTAGAAGGAAGGAGGGACAGGATGGAGGGAGGAAATGAGGGAGTGAGGGAGAGAGAAAGAAATTAAATATATATGTAGTATATATAATATATAGTATATATATATAATATGTAGTATTTATAAATTATGTGTGTGTGTGTGTGTGTGTGTGTGTGTGTTCTTCTCTTGACTTCACTACTTATGGTAGTGATATCCCCATTCAACTAACCTCCTATGTTTCAACCTCATAGTTTTCTTTTATTCCTTCCTTGTTCTTATTTGTTATATCCAATGTTACTACGTCCAATCAATCCCAATTCTTTTTTATATCCAACCTCTCTCTCTTTAATTTTATTTTTCCCACTTAATAATATTTTATTTTTTCCAATTACATGTAAAGATAGTTTTCAACATTCATTTTTATAAGATTTTGAGTTCCAATTTTTGTTTCTCCCTCCCTTCCCTTCCCCTGCACTAAGACAGCAAGCACTCTGATAAAGATTATACATATACAGTCATATTAAACATATTTCCACATTAGTCATTCTGTGAAAGAAGAGCAAAGTCTATTAAAGTTGATCATCTCACAGTGTTGTTGTTACTGTGTACAATGTTCTCCTGGTTCTGCTCACTTCACTCAGCATCAGTTCATGTAAGTCTTTCCAGGTTTTTCTTAAATCCACCTGCTCCTCATTTCTTATAGCATAATAGTATTCCATTACATTCATGTAACACAACTTGTTTAGGCATTCCCCAGTTGATAGGTATCGCCTCAATTTCCAATTGTTTGCTACCCCAAAAAGAGCTGCCATAAATATTTTTGTACATGTGGGTCCTTTTTCCTTTTGGGGATATCTTTGGGATACAAACCTAGTAGATGTATTGCTGGGTCAAGGGGTTTGGACATAGTTCCAAATTGTTCTCCAGTATGGTTGGATCAGTTCACAACTCCACATACAATGTGTTAGTGTTCCAGTTTTCCCACATCTTCTCCAATATTTTTCATTTTCCTTTTCTGTCATATTAACCAATCTGTTGTAACCTCTCTTTCATATCTAAACATCTGATACCAGCCTTCTACATACCCTCATTATCTGGGATTACTGCCTGGATTATATTTTCACTTGCCTCCTAACAAAACTCCCTACCTCTTCTCTAGGGCAGCTAGGTGACACAGTGCTGGGCCTGGAATCAGGAAGACTTGGGTTCAAATCTAGCCTCAGATACTTACCAGCTATGTGACCCTGGGCAAGTCATGTAACCTGTTTGCCTCAGTTTTCTCATCTGTAAAATGAGTTGGAGAAGGAAATTGTAAACCACTGCACTATCTTTGCCAAGAATATCTGTTCACAAAGAATCCAATAAGACTGAAAAAACAACTAAACAACAAAAAATTTCTCTATTTGCACTTCTTCAAACAACTCTGAAACTAATCCCTTTATGTATATAACTGGTGAGGTCATCTCTTTATTCAAGTAACTTCCCTGCTTCAATATTGCCTATGAAATAGAGTTCGAATTCCTCTGCCTGGGCATTAAAGCTCAAAAAAAGCTGGCTTCACCAGCTTTTGAATTTTATCTCATATTCCTCCCCAACAGTCTAGGAATGCCTTTCAGCCAAACTAGATCAGTCTCTATTCTTGGATATGCATACTTTGCCTTTGCTCATGTTCTATGTCTGGAATTACCTCTTTATATCTCTTTTCTACTGACCTATTGTCTCCCTGATCACTCTAGTCCTGGAGCAGGTGACATTTGTGTTGAATTTTAGACACTGAATAGTAATTTAACAGGTAAGAAAGTGGTTGGCAGAATATTTCAGGCTGAGGAAACAGCACAGGACAAGGCACAGAGACAGAAAAGCCTCCAAGGTGCTCAGGAGACTGAGCTGTCCAGTTTGCAGTCATACTTCTCAGATTCTGTGGGTTTAGTTCCAGACCACCGTGATAAAATGAGCATCGCAATAAAGTGAGTAACATGAATTTTTCGGTTTCCCAGTGTATATGAAAGTTATGTTTACAATAGATTGCAGTCTATTAAATGTGTGACAGTATTATTTCTATAAAGAACAAAAGCCAAATGTATATAACTTAATTAAAAATATTTTATTTCTAAAAAAATCTAACCATTATCTGAATCTTCAACAAGTTCTAATCTGCTTGCTAGTGGAGAGTCTTGCCTCAATGTCTGTGACTGTTGGCTGATCAGGTTGGTGGTTGCTGAAGGTTGGGATGTTAATGACAATTTCTTAAAATAAGACAGCAATGAAGTTTGCCACATTGATTGCCTCTTTCTTTCACAAAAGATTTCCCTGTAGCACAGTGGTTCTCAACCTGTGGGTTATGTTCAATTTAAATACATCCTGCATATCAGATATTTACAGTATGATTCATAACAGTAGCAAAATTACAGTTATGAAGTAGCAACAAAAATAATTTTATGGTTGGGGGTCACCACAACATGAGGAACTGTATTAAAGGGTCACAGCATTAGGAAGTTTCAGAACCGCTGCTCTAGCACATGATGTTGTTTGATAGCATATTAGCCACAGTAGAACTTCTTTCAAAATTGAAGTCAATCCTCTCAAAAACTGCTGCTGCTGCTTTATCAACTAAGTTTATATAATATTTTTCAACATTGTTGTGTCTCAGGGAATGGGGAGGCCCAAAGAGAGGGAGAGAGATGGGGGAACAGCTGGTCAGTGGAGCAGTCAGAACACGCACAACATTGATCAATAAAGTTTGCTGTCTTATATGGGCACATTTCCTGGTGCCCCCAAATGATTATAATACTAAAATTAAAGAACACTGATCACAGATCACCATAATAGATATAACAATTATAAAAGTTTGGAATATTATAAGAATGACGAAAATGACACAGAAACATGATGTGAATGCATATTTTTAGAAAAATGGCCCTGAAACCTTCAATTTGCATTAAAATAAAAAAGGATTATCTGCAAAGTGCAATAAAATGAGGTATGCTTGTGTTTGGGCTGTAGAATTATTTTCGAGGCTTTAATTTTCTCAGTGAGACTGACCTGACATTATGTAAAGAGACAGTATTTAAACTTAGAGACACACAAACTCAGAGAAGGGGGAGGGGGAAAGTGAGAGCAAGAGTGAGGAGAGACAGACAGACGCAGAGTCAGAGAAGGGGAGGGGGAGAGAGAGATTGAAAGAGTGAGGAGGAGAAGAAGAAGGAAGAAGAAGACAAAGAGGAGGAGGAGAGACAGAGAGAGAGAGAGAGAGAGAGAGAGAGAGAGAGAGAGAGAGAGAGAGTTTTCTATCAAGAGAATTCTCTCTCAGGAGACCTTCTTGAATGAATTCAACCACCCTTGAAGGAGTGGCTGTGACTGGGAACTGCTTTACTATCTTAATAAAAAGACCTGTTTGGTGTGACTAATTCTCTTCACACAATTATATTTCCTGCCTTTTATCATTTACTCTTATCCAATGACTCAAAAACCATGTAAATTGGTGTTTCAATTTCCCCTCCTCTTACTTTCTTCTCAACTCTCCACTATCTAGTTTCTAACCTTGTTATTCAACCTAAACGGCTTTACCCAAAGTTATCAATGATCTCTTAATTGTCAAACTGAATGGTCTTTTCTCAGTACTCATCCTTCTTGACCTCTCTCCAGTCTTTGATACCACTGATTCCCCTTGTTTTCTTGACACATCTCTCTAGGTTTTTAGGACATCTCTCTCCTTATTCTCCTTTTACCCATCTGGCTGCTCCTTCTCAGTCTCCTTTGCTTGATCTTCATTCAGATCCTACTCAGTAATGTGGGTATCCACCAGGGGTCAGTTCTGGGTGCTCTTCTCTTTTCCTTCTGTACCATGTTGCTTGTGGATCCCATTAGCTTTCATGAACTCAATTATTCTCTCTATGCCAAGGATTCTCAGAGAAACTTATCTAGCCCTAACTTCCCTCTTCCCCTCCAATCTTGCATCATCAACTGTCTATTCATCATCTCTAACTCACAGACAACTCTCCCTTAGACATCTTAAATTCAACATGTCCCAAATTGAAATAATTATTTTCCCCTTAAAAAACAGCAACCCTCTTTCTGTCTTACTTATTACTGTTAAGGGTACCCTTATCCTCTCAGTCAGCCAGTTTCACAGCCTAAATGTTATCTATGAATCATTTCTCTCTCAATCCCCCATATCCAATGTGGTAAAAAATGTTACATACCTACTTTTGCAATATCTCTTATATATGCACCTTCTCTCCTCTGATCCAGGCTGCCACCCTGGTGCAGGCCCTCATGACTTCACAGTTGGACTTCTGCAATAGCCTGCTTCTTGGCTTCCCTTCCCTCAAGTCTCCAGTCCAGACTATCCTACAATCAGCTGTCAAAGTGATCTTCCTACAGGGCAGCTCTCACCATGTCACTTCTCTCACTCAATAAACTCCAATGACTCCCCGTTATCTATAAGATCAAATATAAAATCCTCTTTGGGTGTTCAAAGCCCTTCAGAACCTTAAACTCCCTTATTTTTTTTTTTTTTTACTTTTTCCAGTCTAGCCTTACACTCCACCCTCAACCCCATGTTCTTTAGGATCCAGTGGTATTAGATTCCATAAACAAGACACTCTATCCTCCTAACTCCAGGAATTCTCACTGGCTATCCTGCTCTCCCTCCTCATTTCTGCCTCCTGACTTTCCTGGCTTTCTTTGAGTTTCAGCTCAAATTCCGCCTTCTATAAGAAGCCTTTTCTGATATCCCTTAATTCTTGGGCTTTCTGCCTGTTGATTAGCTCCAATTTCTGTTAGATACAGCTGGTTTGTATGTCGTTGTTGGCATATTGTGTCCCTGATTAGACTGTGTGCTCCTGGAGAACAGAGACTGTCTTTTGCCTTTCTTTGTACAGCTACCACTTAACACAGTACCTTACACATTGTAGGTGCTAAAAAGTTGATTGACTTATTCTTTCAAATTGAATATGGACTTATTCATACCTAGTGTGATTAATTCAGTTGAAATGTCTGGGTCTTCTGTGATTAATTGGGATGGAGGTAGACCTATATCTAAGTTTTCTTTTGGGAGGTGTGGCTTTTTTTCCGGTAGCATAATCTCATTAGCTTTCAAGAGCAGGAAGGCCATGCAAATCACCAAAGAAGAAAAAGAATAGCTCTCTTTTTTTCTACCTTGAGATTAGAGATGAGTCACAGCACTAACATTTGTGTTTGTGGGCTATTTCAATCCCTCTTCATGCATGCTTACCCTAGCAACATTTCAAAGCATTATTCTGGATTACTCTGGTATTTTATCACACATCTGACTGTCTGACACATTTTCCGTCTCAGCAAGAATGCTTTAGGCAAAATTTCATGTATTTTCTTCTTTTTTTTTTTAAAGTGTGGGGGGGAACATAACAACTGCTACAATCAGGAAATGTCCTTTCAAATGCTACAAACCTCTAAGAGCAAATCAGTAGGTAGAATGGCAGATCTCTGATTTGTCACTTTGGGCCTTCTTCGGCCAGTAGCCAGAAAGATAAGAAACTCATCATTGTTGCCTCTCAAACCCTCCTCTCTCCCTAACCTTCCTATAACTATCGAAGGCATCACAATCCTCCCAATCACCCTGCTTTACAATCTAGGCATCATCCTCACTCTGTGTCTCATGCCCATATCCAGTCTGTAGATTATACATTTGTGTCATCTCTCATACACGCTCCTTTCTTTCCTCTGATACTGCTGCCACATCGGTGCAGACCCACTTCTCAGGCCTGAACTGTGATAGTGATACTCTACTGGCTGGTTTTCTTGCCTCAAGACTCTCCCCAGTGTAATCCATCCTCCATTCAGTTGCCAAAGTGATTTTCCTAAAGCATAGGTCTGAACATGGCATACTCCTACTCAAGAAACTCCAGTAGCTCCCAATTACCTTTAGGATCAAATACAAAATCCCCTATTCGGTATTCAGTGGTTTTCAAATGCTAGCCTTCTTCCTACCTTTCCAGTCTTTATACCTACTCTGCAATAAAATGATGCCAGCCTCCTTGCCCTTCCTCAAAGCACTCCATTCCTCAACTCCAGCCTTTTCACCTGACTTCCTCATGCCTGTAATTCTCTCTTCCTCCTCATCTCTGCCTCTTGGTTTCTTTTAAATTCCAATTAAAATCCCACCTTCTACAGTAAGCCTTTCTTTAATGCTAATACATTCCTTTCCTCTGTTGATTCTTTTCAGTTTATCCTAGATGTAGCTTGTTTGTACATAGGTGTTTGCATGTTGTCTACACTATGGGCTCCGTAAAGAAGGAATTGGATTTTGTTATTCTTTTTTATATTGCTGCTTCTAATTCCTTCCCCCTTCATTTAGCAAAGTACCTGGAACATATTGTTATTTTTACTTCATTCTCAAAGAGGTTCATGACATCAGGGAGGTAATGCCATGCAATACAAGTGAATTAGATTTAAGTGAGGGAGAGTTATGCAGAGTTACTAGTTTAACTTTCTCCTCTGGAGCCACCTGGGTCTGGTAGCCAGATATAGGACAACAATCAGGATGACTGGAGATGGTCCTGGATATAGTGGGAGACCTTGGCCTTTTTAAGATAAGGTCTTTAATGGGTCTGAGTTTGAGATTTCCATTCAGTGATTAAGGCTAGGTAAGAAATGAGGCAGAGTGGACTCTTTGACCTAGTCCAAACAAATCAGTGTGGGAGGGGGGTATCCTCAGGGTTTCTGGCCAAAACAGAAACAGTTGTTATTCACATTTACTCTGAGCCAATCAGGGCCCAGACAGTAATGAATTGGGGCTTGGCCTGGGAACTATTGTTGATCAATAAATGATAGCCAGATCATCTTTGGGTAGAGCACTAGCAGGTAAGGGTATGATACTCTATGTGGGCAGAGGGTGACACCCTAAGTGGATGGAGGGAAAGGAGAAAGAGAGAGAGAGAGAGAGAGAGAGAGAGAGCGAGGGAGAGGGAGAGAGAAAGAGAGAGACTGGGAAAAGGAAAGGAAGGAAGGAAGGAAGGAAGGAAGAGAGAAAGGAAAGGAAAGGAAGGAAGACAATTGGGTTGCTTAACTGGCCAGTTCCAATTGGGTCCCCAGTAGAGCAGCTCCTACTACTACTCACAAAGGTTGTTTGTCCTTCATTCAATTATACTTCATTCTCAAAGAAGACCATGACATCAGGGAGATGATGCCATGACATGCAAGTGAATTGGATTTGAGTGATGAAGGGCTGTGCAAAGTCACCAGCCTCATTTTCTCCTCTAGAGCCATCTGGGTCCAGTGGCAAAATAGATCAGGATAATTGGGATGACCCTGCCCCTGGAGCATAGCAGTTGCTTAATTAATTGAATATTGACTGACATTCACATGCACTACTTACATAATGGCAGCAGGGTACAGTAGATAAAGCACTAGAACTAAAGTCAGGAAGACCCATTTTGTGAGTTCAAATATAGTCTCAGATGCTTACTAGCTCTGTGACTCTGGGCAAGTCACTTACCCCTAATTGCCTCAGTTTTCTCATGGCAAACCACTCTAATATCTTTGCCAAGAAAACTCCAAATGGCATCATGAAGAGTTGGACATGGCTGACCAACAACAACACTCACATGATACTTGCTTGTTTATCCCAGACCTGGGATTTCATTAGTGAGAGCTCCAAGTGTAGAAATTTCTTCCATGGATCCAGATAAGCATCTCATCTTTGGGAATTGCCTGTGTCATTAAAAGATTAAATGATTTGCCTATGGTTACACCATCAGGGTGTGCCAGAGCTGGGACTTCTAATGCTTAGATCTTTATGACTCCAAGTTTATCTCTCTATCTCTTACCCTACAATGCCTCTCCATCCATATCATCATAACAACACTCATTTTTGTAGCATATTAATGTTTACAAGTACATCTCCATTATACTCCTGTGAAATAGGTAGTGGAGGTCATATGATTCCCATTTTATGGAGGAGTAATTGAAGCACAGGAAGGGCAATTGAAATGCCCATGGTTATCCAACTCGTAAGGAAGAACCAGAACTTGAATCTCAGGTCTTCTGATATCAAGGCTTATGGCATGGTTAACTCAGATAATTCTAGCTTAGTGATGGCAATTGACTGAAAAGAGTTCCTCCTATGGAGCAGGGCATGATCTTCAGAGGCATTCCTCTTTGAAGAGGAATATAACATGCACCATCTTGGTAAAGGATCTGCCTGGACCAATTACTTGAACAAGTGAGGTTGAAGTCTTTATTAGTTCAAGTTATTCAAACGGTGCCTTTGTTCACCTACAAATGCTGATGTGTAGACCTTTTCTGCTCAGATATCCAGGTTCATTTTGTCCTCTTTGAAATATTTTACCCAAACTATATAGTGAATCACAGATCTCTTGTGCTTAATTCTATTTAAATGTGTACATCTTAGCACCTAGCGTCCTCTTTCTCAACTTTGTCACTTAATGTTTCCAGTTAGTTCAGATTCTAAGGTTATGGTTTATAGAGACAGCCTGAAATAGTGGATAGAGTGCAGGTCTTGGAATCAGGTGGCGTAGTAGATAAAGCATTGGACCTAGAGTCTGGAATAATTGAGTTCAAATCTGGTCTTGGTTTTTGTGATGCTGGGCAAGTCACTTAACCTCTGTTAGCCTAAGTTTCCTCAGCTATAAAATTAGGGATAACAATTGCACCTACCTCCCAAAGTCTTTGTGAGGATCAAGTGAGATAATAATTGTAAAGTGTAAGCAAAGTCCATGGCCCATAGTAGGTGCTTAATAAATGCTTATTCCTTTCTCTTCTCTTCTTAGACACTATCCCTATGTTCCTAGACAAGTCTCTATGAGTCTCAATCAACACTACAATTTACTTACTAAGAAAGACAGAAGTTGAAAGTTTCTGGCTTATGGAGGGTATTCTCACACTGGGAGTCCCCAGTGAAATACCAGATCTTTCACATTCAGAGTGTCTCTTAGTTAGAATTTTTCATAGCCTAATGATATTTTGTGGCATTCATATGCCACAGTTTGTCTCCCTGTTCCCTATTTGATAGGTTATCACTTTGTTTCCAATTCTTTAATACTACAAGAGGCATTACTATAAATATTTTGGGGGTGTTTGGGGCCACTCTTTCTTATCTTGACCTTCTTAGGATATACAGATAGAAGTGGGATTTCTAATTCAAAATGTATGGGCAATATTATCACCTTTTTTGCATAATTTCAAATTGCTTTCCACAACAGTTGAGTCAATTTGAAGGTCTATCAACAGTCTAGTAGGGTATCTTTCAAGTCAGTAAGACTCTCCTCTCACAGCCCATTTCCCCCAACATTCACTGTGTCTATTTTTGGTCATTTTTGAAGTTTTTCCAAGTACAGAGTGAATTTCTTTTTTTTTTTTCATTTCTCTTCCATATTAATAATAATTTGGAGCAGTCTTCCATTTGGTTGTTTATAATTTGCATTTTTTTTGAGAACTGTTTATGCAGGTCTTTTGGCCAGGTACATACTGAATGAGTCTTGGTCTTAAGTATTTGCATTATTCCTCTGTGTATCTTGCACATCAGACTTTTATCAGAGGCCTTTGATGCAAAGATCTGTTAGCAATTGATATATTTCATTCTTATCCCAATTGCAATTTTTTTCCTATAAAAGTTTTTCAATTTCAAATAATCATAATTCTGTTTTGTCATTTGTGAGCTCCTCTATCCTTTCTTTTGTTAAGAATTCTCCTCCTCTGCTATATTTGCTTGACTATGCATTTATAACATCTTATTTCAATAATTAGCTCATTTTAAGCCTAGGGAGAAACATAATGGCTCCTAAGGTGCTCCTCATTCCCCTCCTTCAGTTTTAGGGGATAGATCTTAGACAAACAATTATAAGTTCAATCACATTTTCACTGAGCTCCCAATTAAGAAAAATTCTAATATTTAGGTTCTCTGCTTAACTTATACTTATATCTATATCTGTTTAACTCTTGGTGTCTCTGTGGTTAAGGCAAAATTCAATTTCCTGGAAATGTTTGGGTAATGAAATCGAAAATTATATTATAGTCTCTGTAGATAGTCAAGCACTGGGAGATGATTTGGGGGAAAAGACAACCTTGTCCTGGGGTTTCATTTAGCTCAGGTCTTCTGCTGTAAGATGCCCATAGACCAATTGCTGTTCAGTCGTCTGAAGGTTAAGTCACTCACCTGGGGTCACACAGCTAGTAAGAGTCTGAGGACAGATTTGAACTCAGAAAGATGAATCTTTCTGACTCCAGACCCAACACTCTATCCACTGTACCACCTAGAGACCCTAAAATCAGTTAGCTTCCTTGATATCTCCCTTCTCTACTACATCTCATTTGTACTTTAGTTTTCCAGAGGTGTGGGAGAATGCCCTACTCTTTGTTCTTACCTCCTTGGTTAGACTTTCAGAATTTATTTCTCTGCTTTTTTTTTTTCCTCTCCTTCCTTTTATACTAATTCCTCAGGAAGTAATCAAGTCCCTCACACCAGGAATTTGATTGATTTAAAGGGGATCTATAGATCCTCTTCATAGGAAGTTTAGGTTAATTGGATCAAGAAATATCCCTACCTAAAAGAAAGGTGATTACTTTTAAATGGGTTGGATAATCAGTGAAGCACCACCTTTGCTTACATAAACTCTTTTTTTCTCTTTTCAGTTGAGGAAAGGGAAGGTGGGTGGGACTAACGAGATAGTAGCCAATGAAAAGAAAACAAGGGTATTGAAGCATTAGAAAAAATGTACAGAGGATTATGAGGAAGGACAGAAAGAATAGCAGACAATTAGGATAGCTTTGAAAGTTTCATGTTGACTTTATTATATATTTAAAAAGAAAAACAAAATAAGAGAGGTTCACAGTCCTTGTATAAGCTCCTTTTCTTATTCTGTTATGCATACAGATACACTCATTTTATGTTCAAGTTCAGAATTTAAAGAAAAATAATTGTCCTCCTAGTTCTAGTTTCCAATGACACCTTCTCTATTTTCTGATATGACCTTTTGCATGTTAGTCACGTATTCTTTTAGAGCTGATTGTAGCCTATGATGTACAGGCTTAGATTTTTAACCTCAATTTTTTTAGTGATGCTTTATGAGTGTAAATTTTGGAACACCACAGTCTCTGAAGAATCAAAGTTGAAGTTCACCAAAAGGGCAATGGAATGAGACATGGAGGGTATAAGCAAGATGAAACCCATGATATCAGGGAATTACCAAGAACCAGTGTAAAAGAGGTCATCAAATAAATCTTGCTATTGTTGTTTGTCCTTTGTTCTAGAAGAGGACCAATAACAGCAGGAGGGCGAGGTCTTGATTTGCAAGTGGATTAGATGTAAGTGAGGCAGGGCTGTACAAAGTCATCAGCCTCACTCTCTTCTTCAGAGTCATGGTAGTCCAGTGGCAAGACAAAGGTGAGGATGACTTATTATGACCCAGATGCAGTGGGAGACTCTGGCCTTTTTAAGCTAAGGTTTTTCCCAGGTCTCAGTTGTCTGAGGCAACACCCATTCAGTAATTAAAGGCTAGGTAAGAATTGAGGCAAAAGATGGTGTAGTTTGACTTCCCAAAAGAATCATTCTAGAAGGGGAAGACCTTCTGGGTTTCTGGTCAAAACAGAAACAATTGATAGTTATTGATACTTACACCCATTCTGAATCATCAAAGCCCAGACAATGAGCAAGTGAGGCTTGGACTGGGACCTATTATTGACTAATCAGTGAGATTCAGAGTAATTTGGATTTAAAGGCATAGTTAAATAGCTCCTTTGAATCCCAATGGACTTCGTCAAAACTTGGTTTATCACTGCTATAATTTTAAAAAGTCATGAATGAAAACTACATGAAAAAAAGAATTGTTCCAGGTTTTCAAAAACAAAACAAAACAAAAAAAAAATGGTAAAAAAAAAAAATAAAAAGGGAAGAGGAAAAATCTAGCCCCCAAACCCCAAGAAATCTTGCAAAGTATAAGTGGTCAAAACCACATGTAAAGATATGACTTCACATGTGGTCAGAGGGAGGAATTAACATCAAATAAATGTATGATCAAAATAAAAGAAGCACAGATCACATGATGAGAATGAGAGACAACTGTCAAACATTCTGCATGCCCCATTAATACCCTTAGTGTGCAAAGAAAACTCAAGGAAGGTCACTAGTATGGGGGGCAAACCCCCATTGGGGAGCTTATGTGAGACATGGATGAGAGTGGCACAAGGTGGGTGATTAGGCATGGGTGGGTTAGGATCTGTATCACTCCACAAATTGATCACCTCCAAGATTCATTGACACGTGAAAATAGGCATTGTCTGTAGGAGTTCTTAGCTTTCCTTGGACACCTTAGACATTCTGATGAAGCCTATGGAGTGCTTCTCAGAATCCTGGTGCCAAATGCATATAAAATACATAGAATTTTAAAAGGAGATAATTATATTGAAATGGTATCAAAATATTAAGAAAAAATGTTCAAGGACCTAAGGTTAAGAACCCCTAGTAGAGTTTCAATGAGATGAAAAATGCCTTATCCTCTATCAACCTTCCTTGATTCCACCCCCCACCCCCACCCAAATTCCTTCCAACTAGAACAAATGCTTCTGTCCAGTCCACTGAATTCCCATAGTACTTTATCTTGTTTAATCAGTCATTGCGGGCTTATTTATGCCCTACTATGTGTCAGTCACTGTTCTAGAAGCTAGGAATACAAAGAAAGATTAAGCCCTGCCATTAAGGAGCATAAGCCTAAATGAGAAAGTGGGGAACTAGGGCATGATGACCCATGCCTGTAATCCTAGCTAGTTAGGAGGCTAATCTCTTGCCTTTGGAAGTTCTATGATGCAATTCTCGGCATCAATATGATGAGCTCCTAAGGGCAGGAGCCACTGGATTGCTTAAGGAGGGATGAACCAGCCCAGGTCAGAGAAAGAAAGAGCAGGTAAGAACTCCTGTGAAGACCAGTAGTGAGAAAGGCAAAAAGGAAGGAAGGAAGGAAGGAAGGAAGGAAGGAAGGAAGGAAGGAAGGAAGGAAGGAAGGAAAGAAGGTAAGAAGGAAGGGAGGAAGGAAGGGAAGGAGGGAGGGAGGGAGGAAGAAAGGAAGGAAGAAAAAAGAAAAAAGAGAAGGAAAGGAAGAAAAAGATGGAGCTGGGGAAAGAGCATTGGAAGAGAATTGTATTCAAATCTCAGCTTTACCATTAACATCCAGTATGATATCTAGGTCTCAGTTTTCTCATCTATAAAACAAAATGTGTCCTTTCAATTCCTTTCCTTTCTAAATCAATGGTACTATGCAGCCCACCACACCACTTCCTAGCCATCTCTAAGCCATGCTGCTGTGTGAATACCCTTGCCTCCCTTCCAGCTTTAGGTCCCCTGTATATATTCTCTTCCATTATTAAACTATAAGCTTCTTGAGGACCAAGATTGTCTTGCTTATTTATTTTTGTGTCCCCAGAGCTTAGTATGATACCTAGCACATAGAAAGTGATTAATTAATGCTTCTCCATTCAGTAATCAGGTCATGTAACCATTTTGAGCTTACATGGTATATGTTTTGAGGTGCTTAATTTCTATAGGATGATGACCTTCTAGTTTTTGTTTTGTTTTGTTTTTCCTATAGATCTTACGAAATAGAGTTCTCAAGATTATCAGCCCTTAGCCTACTGTGTTCAATTATTCCTGATTCTTCCCTAATGTTTCTTCTTGAAACTCTTCTTGAAGCTTAAAACATGTTGACAACCTACTATGTCTGGAATTACCCTACTTTGGGATAATTCTAATTATTAGGAAGTTTGTTTGTTTGTTTTTTTGACATCTATTTACTTCACAACAACTTTTACCCACTGTTCTGGTTCTTCTCCTGGGGCTAAAAAACACTCTCCCAATCTCTCTTCTAGGTAACAGGTTTTCAAGTACTGGAAAAGAGTTGTGGGCTTTCTTGAACTTTATCTTCTCTATGTTCAACACTCCCTGTTCCTTCAGTTGATCTTTTCCTACCATGCACCAAAGCACCTTCATTATCTACCATGTTGTCCTCGGGACAGTCTCCAGTTTTTACTGTTTTCCCCAGAGTGTGGGCTTGAGAAAAGCACATAGTATTGAATATGTGGTCAGATGGGGACAATCCACGGTTAGACTTTTGCCTCCTTATTCTTGGAACTAGGCTTCTTTTAATTCCGCCAAAATCACACTAGCTCTTGAGGATTCCATATCCCACCATTGACTCATCTTGGTCTTGTACTCCACTAATAACTCAGAATGTTGTTTCATTTTTTTTTCCCCCCAGACAAACTGTTGTATAACCATTGTGGCAAGATTTACTTTTTTTTCTTTTTTTTCAAAGTTAATTTATTTATTTTTAGTTTTCAATATTCACTTTCATAAGTTTTAAATTTTTTCCTCCTCTCTCCTTCCCCCACCTCCAAAATGGCTTATAATCTGATATAGGCTCTACGTAGCCATTCCTATTAAACATATTTTCACTTTAGTCATGTTGTATAGAAGAATTAGAATGAATGGGAGGAACCACGAGAAAGAAAAAAAAAAAAACAAAGCAAAACAAACAAAAAAAGAAAATTGTCTGCTTCACTATGCATTCAGGTTCCATAGTTCTTTCTCTGGATGTGGATGGCATTTTCCATCATGAGTCCTTTGGAACTGTTTTAGGTCCTTGCATTACTGAGAAAAGCTAAGTCAATCAAAGACAGTCATCACACACTGTGACTGTTACCGTCTACAATGTTCTCCTGGTTCTGCTCACTTCACTCAGGATCAGTTTGCATAGGTCTTTCCAGGTTTTTCTGAAGTCTACCTGTTCATCATTTCTTATAGCACAAAAGTATTCCAGTGCATTCATATACCACAAATTGTTCTGTCATTCCTTAATTGATAGGCATCCCCTCAATTTCCAGTTCTTGGCCACCACAAAAAGAGCCATTATAAATATTTTTGTACATGTGGATCCTTTCCCCATTTGTATGATCTCTTTGGGATATAACTCTAGAAGTAGTATTGCTGGGTCAAAGGGTATGCACATTTTTATAGCCCTTTGGGCATAATTACAAATTGCTCTCCAGAATGGTTGCATCAATTCACAACTATACCAACAATACATTAGTGTTTCAATGGTCCCACATCTTCTTCAGCATTTATCATTTTCCTGTTTTGTCATGTTAGTCAATCTGATAGGTATGATGTGGTACCTCACAGTTGTTTTGATTTGTATTTATCTAATCAATAGTGATGTAGAACATTTTTTTCATATGATTAAACATAGTTTAATTTCTTTCTCTGAAAACTGCCTGTTTATATCCTTTGACCATTCATCAATTGGGAATGATTTGCATTCTTATAAATTTGACTCAGTTTCTATATATTTTAGAAATGAAGTGAGGCCTTTATCAGAGACACTGGTTGTAAAAATTTCCAATTTTCTGCTTCCTTCCTAATCTTGGTTGCATTGGCTTTGTTTGTGCAAAAACTTTTCAATTTAATGTAATCAAAATTACCCATTTTGCATTTCATACTGTTCTCTATCTCTTATTTGGTCATAAATTCCTCCATTCTCCATAAATCTGACAGATAAACTTTTCCTTGCTCCTCTAATTTTCTTATAATATCAGCCTTTATATCTAAATTGTAAACCCATTTGTTCTTTATTTTGTCATATGATGTCAAATGTTGATCTATGCCCATTTCTGCGATACTATTTTCCAGTTTTTCCAGCAGTTTTTGTCAAATAGTGAGTTCTTATTCCAGAAGCTGGGGTCTTTGAGTTTATCATGCAGTAGATTACTATAATCATTGACTACTGTGTCTTGTGTACCTAACCTATTTCACTGATCTACCCCTCTATTTCTTAGCCAGTAACAAGTAGTTTTGATGATTGCTACTTTACAATACAAATTAATATTTGGTATGGCAAGGCCACCTTCCCTAAAATTTCTTTTCATTAATTCCCTTGACATTTTGTTCTTCCAGATGAATTTTGTTATTATTTTTTCTAGTTCCATAAAATATTTTTGGTAGTTTGATTGGTATGACACTGAATAAGTAAATTAATCTAGGTAGAATTGTCATTTTAGTTATATTAGCTCAACCTACCCATGAGCAACTGATGTTTTTCCAGTTATTTAGATCTGACTTTATTTGTGTGAGAAGCATTTTGTAATTGTGTTTATACAGTTCCTGGGTTTGTTTTGGCAGGTAAAGTCCCAAATATTTTATAATGTCTTCAGTCACTTTAAATGGAATTTCTCTTTCTATTTCTTGCTGTTGGGCTTTGTTAGTAATATATAGATATGTCAATGATTTGTGTGGGTTTATTTTATATCCCACAACTTTGCTAAAGTTGTTTATTATGTCAAGTAGTTTTTTATTTGATTCTGCAGGATTCTCTAAATATGTCACCATATCATCTGCAGGGAGTGATAACTTAGTTTCATCTTTGCCTATTCTAATTCCTTCGATATCTTTTTCTTCTCTTATTTCTAAAGCTTATGTTTCCATGCCTTTTCTTTTTTTCTGGGGTGGAGAGAAACAGAAAGATAAATGTTTGGGGAATCAGAGATGGACTCTTGCTGGCAGGTTCAGAGTTTATTTGTGAGGAATTTATCTCCATGTATGCTCACCAGAAAAAATATCATTTAATTAATAAGCCTAATAGTTGAAGTTAGACACAAAAAATGAAGGAAATGGAAGCTGACACAGCCTATACTTAACCGCCGCAGAAAAGGACTAGACTTTTCTTTTAAAATGAGCACATTGAATTCTCCAGGAGTGCTAGAAAAAATGAGTGTCCAAATGTTCCCAATGGTTTCCTGGAAGTCAGAAAAACAGCGGGAACAAAATTACCTGCTTTGATTCGTTGGTAAGATGCCATTGAGTCAGTTGAGTTATTACTATTATTAGTTTTTAAGTGACTGCAGAGTCCATTTTGAAATGAATTGACCATCCTGCAAGCCAGAAATTTGGCTTTTGTTAACATGGATGGTGACATAACTTTTAAAAATATATGTTTATAATTTTGCCCCACTCCCACCCTACCCTCATTCTGACCAGATAGCCCTCAGATCAGCCTGACTCTTTCTTGTTGATCTAATTTCCATCTTTCTTTTACACCAAGTGCAGCTGAGGGGCTAGTTGTGAGAGAGACTTTAGATGGCCACTGATATACAGATTTCACACTAAAAAAGAAAAGATTTCCTATGGTTTGGATCCAGAGTGGCTGTAGATAGGCATAAAATTGGCAATAAATGAAAAAAATTCAAGTTTTCCCTGAGTTGAATCATAGCCCCTTTTCTAGAGGCCAAAGAATATGGAGTTGCATCCAGCTAATCCCATTTAGGTGAGATACTGAGTTAAAGAAACATGCTCTGTCCAATATCCAACTTTCCCTCTTGAGTTTAGTGGTCGGTGTTACCTAGAAAAAAAAGATCACTTCAGTTCATTAGTTGAACTCAAACCAATATTTTTTCCACACCCAAGACAATCAGGATTCCCATCTTTGGGCATGGTTGGTCCAGGGATTATCCTTTATTTGAATTAGCCTCAAATCTGTTTTAAGGGCTCACCCTAGGGGACCAGTCAAAATTGGGAGCCTAGTAGAGGATGAACTTTAGTTAAAGGTCAAACAAAATCCTACTGGATGCCTTAGGGGTTGCTTAAAGGTGAAATGAAAAGCCAAAATGAAAATTGAGTTAATCCCTGATTTATGAGGACTACTTCTCCTAAGCAGACTGTGGGAGGTCTGATGCTCATAAATTTGTTTGGACTTACTGTGAAGTCTCAGTCCCCTCTGCTGAGGACCCAGTCTGCCTGTCAGCTGTTACATACATAGCAAGTTCCTGCGTGCTAATGATTTCCCAATGAAACTGAAAATTGTTCAGGGGTTTATTGGACCCATTTCTGTAGAGATCTCACTGTCAGACTGATTCTGCTAGGACAGAGGATGCATGGAATGATACCCAAGGGACTAGTTAGGACTAATCAGGTGACACCTTTGGAGACCTTTGCTGGAAAAGGAGGAAATATTTCTTTCCAGTATTGTTACCCCTTTTCTCCCAAGCTCTAAGGTTATAGTTTTTGTTTGTGTATGTGTTTGTCTGTTTCTATGAAAAACATAGATGTAGTCTTTCTCCCAAGAGTATTCTTGGTACAGTTTGATATGATCTTATATGTAGAAGAGAACATGGAAAAAGGGCTGGAGGATTCCCATTGTGCTTAGGAGGGCACAAATGTGCTCCTTCCAAATCTCATGATCAAGGGAGAATATGGAGCTAACTGGTATTATCTGACCACCTCCATTCAATGAATGAGTGAATGAATGAATGAAAAAGCATTTATTAAATGCTTATCATGTGCAAAGCACTGAAAGCATAAATAGAAAAGTAAGATAGTCCCTACTCTCAAAGAGTTTATATTCTAGTGTGAGAGATGACATAAATAGGAGCTACCAGCTGCCAGTCATATGGAAAGGCTCCATCATTCTTGGGGTACAGTAGCAAAGCAGATGGTAATGAATCTTTTTGAATGTCAATTCCACTGATAAAATCCTGTCGGCTTCTAACATTGCACCATTTCCCGTTGTCGGGGGCCTTTGTGGTGGGAATTTGTTTTCTAGGTTTTCATTACTTGTATCCATATCACCTAGAGAAGCCAGACTACATCTTCACTAGAGTGACTTCTCAGGATGATCACTGTGAGGTTGGATTAGAAATAGGACTTGTAGTTTGGGGTGGATGGGTTTGGGAGTGTTGCCTATTAATAGTAGGTGGTGTTGGGGGTGACCTCTTCTCCACAGTGGTTGCTTTTCTGCCATATATTTTATTCAGTAAGTTGAGTTGAATAAACATTTATTAAACTCATACTGTATATCGTGCCCAGGACACAGGGATAGGAATAAGGATTTGACCTGTGATGTTGTTGGGATAAGGAGCCCCCAGGCAAGGAAATGCTTTCTACCAATACAGATTGGCATCTTCTTTGAAACAGCCTTAGAGAGCTGCCTAGAGCACTGAGAAGTGAGGAGTGACTTTTCTCAGTTAACAAGTATGTGCCAGAGGCAAGATTTGAACCCAGAATCAACTATGCCTTCCCTGCTCTCTCTCTGTACTTTATTGACAAAAAACAAAAGCATCCCTGCCCCCAACAAGTTTGCAGTCTACTGGTAAGCTACATTAGCATGCATTTTCACAACAAATTACTCTCAGCACACATTGTATTTTGGTACATATTAGCAGGCAAAACAGAAGGAAATTATTGGTGACTATTTCCAGATGGAAGCAAATGTTTGGATGAATAGAAACAACTAGCTTTGGGGGGGAAGGGGAAGGATTCCAAATCAACCAAATGATTTTTGAAAGCTTTCACCCATTTTACTTTTAAACAAACGCCTGAAAAATGGCGGTGTCCTCAATATGCTCTTCTAGACCTCCTTGCAGCCTTTTTACACTGTGGATCATCCCCTTCTCCTTAATGCTCTCTTTTCTCTAGGCTTTCATGGCATTGATCCTTCTTTGTTCTCCTCTTAACCTCTTGACCACTCCTCTCAGTCTCTTAAACACAGATGTACTCCAGGGCTTCATCCTGGGCCCTCTTCTTATCTTCCATTATACAACATTACTTGTTGACCCTATCAGTGCCAATAGATTCAATGATTACATTAATGTAGATGATTCATAGATTTAATTACCCAGTCCTAACCTCTCTCTTGATCCTCATCTGTCTACTGGTCATCTTAAACTTAATGTTCCATAGACATCTTAAACTCACCATGTTGCCAACTGAATCATTTCCTCCACCCCAATATCACCTGTTTCCAACTTCCCTATTACTGTCCAGGGTACCACCATTCTCCCAGTCGGAAGAGACTCCCTTCATTCTAGATGTCCTCCTTGACTTCTCACATTCTCTTATTCCCCGTAACCAATCTGTTCACAAGCTCTGCCAATGCTATTTTTGCAACAACTCTCATATATGCTTCCTTCTCTCTTCTCACACTGGCTGCCACCCTGGTGCACAAGCTCTCATCCCCTCACATCTGGACCATGACAATAGGCTGCTGCTTGGTCTCTCTGCCTCAATCTCTTTCTACTCCAGTCCTTCAAAGAGGTCTTCCTAAAGCACAAATCTTACCCCACTACTCAATAAACTTCAGCGGCTCCCTATTACTTCTAGGATCAAGTATAAAATCAATTTTGCTTTCAAAGCTCTTCCCAACCTGACTCATTCCTAATTTTCCTGTCTTCTTTTACTTTAATTCCCCCTCTCTCCACATACTCTATGATATAGTGATATTGGCCTCCTTTCTACTCCTCACATATAATACTCCACTTCCCAACTTTGGTCTTTTCCTTGACTGGTACCTGTGTCTGGAATGCTCTCCTTCCTCTTTACTTCTGGTTTCCTTGGCTTCCTTCAAGTCTCATCTCAAATCTGATTTTCTGCAAGAAGCCTTTATTGCTTTTGTCTTCTTTCTGAGATCATCTACAACAGTGGTTCTCAACCTTTTTAATGTCCCAACCCTTTAATACTCATATGTGGGAGTATCTGCATGTGGGCAGACCCGCCTGCAGACAGATAGAGGAGTGGTATCTCAGTTCCTAAGACCATTGGAAACATGTGTTTTCAGATGGTCTTAGGCAACCCCTGTGAAAGGGTCCTTTGACCCCCAAAGGGGTCGCGACCTACAGGTTGAGAACCGCTGCTCTACAGTGTATTCCGTATGTGTTTTGGATGTAAATGTGTATTTGCATATTCTCTCCCTCATTTGAATTTGCACTCATTGAGGGCAAGAATTGGTTTTTGTCTTTCTTTGTCTCCTCAGAATTTCACATAGTGCTTGACACAGAGTAAGTGTTAATAAATGCTCACTGATATCTCAACTGTGCAAGACAGAGAAAATGTTTTTCTTTGCAAAGTTTATGGGTCCATTTAACATAGCCAAGGCACAGATTATAAAGTGAGACATAGGCATCATGATGAAAAGACATGAAAAAGACAAAAGACATTTCAACATAATAAACATGTTGAAATTAATTTGTTTCTCAGAAAGGGAAAAGGTGTTTTGGGAGGTGTGTGTGTGTGGAGGTGGTATATGTATGTTTTAAAATAGTGACCAAGTGATATACTGGATAGACTACTTAGAGCCAGGAACTTAGAGTCAGAAAGACCTGAATTTAAATCCTGCCTCACACACTAATTAGCTGTTTGACTCTGGGAAAATCTCTTAATTTCTTTCTCCCTCAGTTTCCCCACTTGTACAGGGAATGAATAATTGCTGTTGTGAGGATCACATATAAGTGAAGTGTCCCACAAATTGAAAGTATTTTATTAGTTATTAAGTATTAAAACAATCCACAACAACAGTGATGATGATGATGTGAGTCACAATGTCTCTACATGCATAACTGGTTTACCAGTACAGATACATTAGGATGCAAGGGGTGTAACAGAGAAAAATCTGTGATGAAAACTAACTCACCCCAAACTGGCATTTGAAAGAATATGCAAGATTCTCTGTCACAGCACCACTTCTCTCCTGAGAAGAGGAAGCTGCATTCCATATTCTGTTCTCTGGAGCTAAGGCAAGCAGAATGTCAATACCCAAGAGCCTGCTTAGATCTCCTGAGTGAGAAAGGTGGGTCAGATGACCAAAACTGTATGTTTGCCCTTTATTCTTTACATAATGTTTGATCCAGCCAGATGTCATGTGTAAGAAAGTACAGCAAATATGACCTTCACTCTTGTCCCATTATTTCTATGAAATGCTCACCATAACTGCCAGATTATCCACTTTATAACCTGCTCCCCACATGTCCCTAGGGGTTTTTGGTGAGAAACCATATTTTCTCACAATGCATCAATGATATTTTATGAAGTATCTGCTATATGCCAAGTACTGGGCTTGGTGTTAGGAATATGAATGTAAAGGCAAAATTGTGCCTGCCTGAAAGAAGCTTACATTCTAAAATGAGCCAGATTTGATTCAGCAGTCTGGTGTAGTAGAAACAGGACTGAAGTTCTACATTAGCTGTCTTGGGTTCAAATCCTTCTTTTGCTAAAAGACTTAAAAACCTTCCTTGGTGACAATTTTCTCAGTAATAAAAGCAATGCATCAGACTAGATGACGTCTAAGTACCTCCCAGTTATAAATGTATGTTCCTAGTATCTGATACTTTGAACTCATGAGATCTGGGTGTATGCGAATCTTGTGGTACACAGCCAATTAGCAGAATTTTCTATTCCATCTACTCCTATAGCTTTTTGGTGCCCCATCTTCTCAATGCCATTCAACAAATATGTTTTAGGTGCCTACTCTGTGTAAGACACTGTTCCACAGGAATACAAAGCACAGATCCAGAGCTGGAAGTGACCTCAATGATCATCTGGTCCAACTCCTTTATTTTACAGATGAGAAAACTACTACATAGAGAGGGGAAGGTACTTGCCAATGTCATGCGGGACTTGAACCCAAGTCCTCTGACTCTACATCGATGTTCTTTTCACTCTGCCTCTCATTCTAGGTGCTAGGAATATACATATGAGAACTCACAGGCTCTCTCTCTCCCCAAGGACCTTACAGTCATGAAAGGGGATAATTAATTAAGTAAATTAAGTAAAATTAAGTAAAATTAAGTAATTTTTTGTCAACAAAATTTCCTAATTAAGTAAAATACAAGGTGCAGTCTTTTGATTCCTTGTCTATATCTCGTTAATCAGCCAAAGCACCATGTCATATCAATCATTTCATTCTTATTGATTCCTAAACTGGGAAGCTTCTGAAAGAAGACAACCTAGCATTTGATCTTAACCTTGAAGGATAGATGGACTTCAGTAGGTTGAGACTGCCAGGAGACCATTACAGTCACTAAGTGATTTATTCTGTATGGTATAGTAAGTGTGTTACTAGCAAAATAAACACCACTTTAGCTAAGGCTTGGCTTTATTGCTTCCCTTAATGAGAACATTATCTTTCAGGGCATGGGTTGTCTTTTTATGCCAATTGAACCACATATCCAAATTTGTGAAAAAAAAATTAAACGCACAAAACAAATGACATTGGTTGCCTTTATGTGTGTGTGTGTGTGTGTGTGTGTGTGTGTGTATTCATATAATATGTCTTCCTCCTCTAGGTATCTTAAATACACTGAGCTCCAAGACTGTCCTCCCCTTTGGTTGGCTCCCTCCAAATCCCATTCACAGAATCAGAGAATTCGGTGGTTGAAGGGTATCTTTGTTGCCATGTAATCCATTCTATAAATGACAGAGACACTTTTTATTATATCTCTGACAAGTAGTCTCCTGGCTTTGATGGAAAACCTCCACTGTCTGAGAGTGTACAGTTCTTTCCATTTTTGGAAATTCTAATCGTCAGGAATTTTTCCCCCAACATTGAGCTGCCTCTTCCCAATTTCCAAGGGTTGTGCCTTTTTCAGTACTTTGGAATTAGACTGAACATGTCTAACCCTTCTACATGGTAGTCCAGAAACTGGTTATCATGTCTCTCCTGAGCCTTCTATTCACCAGGATAACCATCCCTAAGTACTTTATGTGGCATGGACTTGAGATCCTTTTCCATTCCTGGTTGCCTCTCCTGGATGTTCACTAATTTGTCAGTGTCTTTCCCAAACTAGTTTACTCTGAAATGAATGAGCCTTAGTCATGCCTCGGCTCAGCCCAAAACCAAACTCACATGCTGTCTTTATCACAAAATTTTTCCCAGACTATGTCAGCCCAAGGTTACTGATGACTCCTCCTTGTGCAGCCTGGAACCACTTTGATAATATTCAGTGCCATGGTGCTTTGAATCATTCATCCTACTGATGTGTCCTGACTGTGCAAGTTGATTTTATGTCCATCAAGGCAGGAGCTAGGTCTTGTAGACTTCATGGCTTGCCTTAAGCACCATGGTCTGTCTATTGGAATCCTTGCTGAATCTCTCAACTTATGGTCCTTTCCCTCCCCAGACTACCTTGTATCTATTACTCACAGACTTACTGTCTTTGGACACACTGGCCCCCAACTATTAGTCCTTTTAGAGCCCACACTGCTTCCTTTTTATTTTTGTATTCTGGCTCTTAGCACATCTAGCGCATAACTGATTATTGTTTATTGAGTGTTTATTATCACTTAATGATATAGACATATAGATATGTAATTCATTTCACATATGCTCATATGTATTTATGTTCTCTCTATGAGTAGAATGTAAACTCCTCAAAGGTAAAAAGCTATTGCATTTTTTATTTATGTATCCTCAGAGCCTAGTGTAGTGTCTCACACATAGTAGGCATTTAACAAATGCTTGTGGATTGATTGGTTAAACCTGTTGTGCCCCTACCCTCTCCACACACAGTAGGTGCTCCAGAAATGTTTATTGATGACAACAAGCCTTCCAATTAAGACAAAAAAATAAATAAATAAAAGAACTCATTTCAACCAGAAGGAAAATGAAATTTCCCTTGGCAACAATAAACAAATGCCAACCATAAGCAATTTCATAGAAAACTTGAGTAGCAGTGAAATGGGACAGAAAACACTGGGACTCATGTTGACATAAAGCCATATGCCCCTGGCCTTGGTTCTGTAGAAGACTGCCCATTCCAATTGTATGTATACCTTTCCGGGATGTTTGGGGAGTGTCTAGGCACAGTGACACAAGATGCGTTGGTGTCAGCTAAGAAATCATAGTCCAAATGCATAGAGAAGTCAGAGCTCCAGACTTTGCCTGCAGATGTGAGCAGAACTATTCATGGGATAACACAGCCAATCACCGTTGAGACTGACAAGTCAGAAACGTAGTAACAGGACTGCATTAAAGTTGTCAGTCCATCCATCACTTCCTCCCTCTCTTTCTGCACTTGCCTAGAGAAATATGGACACCCCCTCACTAATTAGAGCCTTCCTCATCTCCTTTCTGTGTCATCAATCCACTCAGAGGGCTTTCTGTGAGTTTATAGTTCAGATCTTTAAGAATTATGCTAATCAATCTTTTTCTAATTTAAAGTGTTCATCTGATGACTACAATTTAAAACTTCTCACTGTGACAAATGGGAATCAATTGATTTTTTTTTTTGAGAATTTTAAACCCTTTGGCCTTTTGAAGCCCTCTGCAACAGATCATTTCCAAGAAATGATTATGTGCAGAATGTGAGACCTTTTGGGTCCAGGCAACATTGAAGGAAGGCAGTGTTGGTGCACAAAGAATTTTAATTGCTTTGTGCTATAAGAAGATGATGATTTGCTTTCATTTGTAGAATCAGGAAGGAAGGTACCTCAGCTATTAAATTTGGGAAGGGATTGTGTGTTTCAGTAATGCAGCTGCTCGTGTGTGAAATGCAAAAAACCTTATTAATTGAGGTAGAATCACAGGGTGAAATTAGATACAAGTGGATTTCCAGCCCTGCTGTGTATCAGTGGTGCTCTGAGGCTCATTCACTGGAGGCTGGTGGAATATTAAGCAGCTTCCTGTAAAGAGAGGTCACAGAGTCATGGTGGTGGTTTCATGGGGGAGGAATCCCATGCTCATTTCCACCATGGTGTGTAGAAACATGAGTCAGAGTCTAAACTTCACGGGAAAACAAAGCCCTATAAAACTTTATACTGCCTTGAAGTGCAAAAACTGGCTTGAGTAGAACAAAGCTTTGCCTCAGGGTACTGTCATAAGGGTAGGTAGGGGACTGTCCTTGCTAGAGTGGGAGACATGCTTCCTCTGTAAGCCTTACCTCAAAATTCTCTGATTGCATTTATTGCAAGTGCCTTGGGCTGCTATCATCAGGGGTCTGGTGTTAGAGAACTCCTCTCTCTGGGCTCATCTTCCCCCTCCCCAAAGGGGCCAGAACTTGACCTTGAGGAAGATGGATTGCCAGCTGTCAAACCTTTCCTCTTTTCTACGATGTGCTCAGATTCTAGTCCTACTTCATTTATTTAATCAACTATAAACTCCTTGAGGGCAAGAACTATTTCATTTTTGTCTTTGTAGCTCTACTGACCATTATCAGTACTTAGGGTTGACTGATGGATTTCTATGACCGCCAATGCTGAATTTGTCCCAGTCTAAGGAAGCCGGTTAGAACTCTGATCTCCAGGCTTTGGGAACATTGCTGTCCATTTGTCAATGGTTTGTTGAGGCATGAGATACCTGTTCTTTCACTAGCCCTGGTAGAAACTTACAGACTAAGAAATGTGGTCTCCACTTACCAGAAACCTGCCCAGTGAAAAATGCCATATATACAGAATAACAGAAACCCTTGCCCTCACATATGTAAACACTAAGTATTAATGGAATAAGGATGAATGATGAATCAGGGATGATGATATTCAGAGTCACAGGACAGGTAAACAAATAGGTATGGGGACCCTGAGGAGAGATGAATTAGGCTGGATATTTAAGAAGAGTGAGACACAGTTTGAGGGAGAGGAGAGGGCTATGATGTGTTAGTCATATTGAATCCAGTGATCATTTATTAAATGCTGACTGTGTACAAGTTACAATGCTTGGCACTGGGAACATGAAACAATCCCTGACTTCAAGGAGTTTGCATTATACTGGGGAATACAGCATGTAAAGAGCTAAGTATATATCTGAAAACTTAGGGGAGAAATTATTGTTCAGTTACTTCAGTTAGGCATGACTCTTAGTGACCGCATTTGGGATGAGAGAGAACCTCAACAATGAAGAGGATTGGATTAGATCTAAGACTGTATTCCAGATCCTTGTTCTTCCCACTCAACCATTTTAATCTCTATAAATCACTTTCTTCAGAACTACCCCTTTGTGTTGCATGTTTTGGAGGGGAAAAGCAATCCAAGGCCAAACTCAATTCTCCCAAACAGAAAAGGGAAGAGCCAACATCCTCCTAGAACAGTGGTTCTCAACCTGTGGGTCACGACCCCTTTGGGGGTTGAATGACCCTTTCACAGAGGTCACCTAAGACCATTGGAAAACACATATTTACGATGGTCTTAGGAACCAAGACACCGTTCCTCTATCCGTCTCCAGGTGGGTCTGCCCACATGCAGACACACCCAAATATGAGTATTAAAGGGTTGCAGCATTAGGAAGGTTGAGAACTAGAACATGCCCAGGGTAGCTCAGGGGCAAGACTTTCTCCTCTAGCACCTTCTTACAACATGGAGTTTAGTCAAAGCAATTAGCATACACGGCACCTTGATTCCACTGGGATCGTTCCTCTAATCCAGGGGTTCTTAATCTTTATGTGTCCTAGGCCCTTCGAGAGTCTAATGAAGCCTGTGGACTTCATACTAAATAAACCATAAAAGAAAGGAAGGAAGGAAGGAAGGAAGGAAGGAAGGAAGGAAGGAAGGAAGGAAGGAAGGAAGGAAGGGAAGGAAGGAAGGAAAGGAAGGAGGGAGGGAGGAAAGAAAGAAGAAAAAGGAAAGAAAGAAATGAATAAAGAATAATGTATTAAAACACAAAAAACCTCAAATTATATACTTTCACAAAGAAAACCAATTGTAATGAAAGAGTTATATATTTTTAAATATTTTATACATGTATTTAAAAGTTTTTTTAAAAATGTTTTGATAACTGTATTTTGTTTAAAAAATCACAAGGTAGTAGAACCCAGATTTAAAAACCCTGTTCTGGGAGCTGGGGGAGGGAGGGTAGAAACCAAATTCAAGTTTAGGGTTTTTCTAGGGAGAGTTATGGGATTATTCAGTAAATTAAACTAGTGTAGTTGTCCCCAGGAAAATATTTTAACCCAGGGCATTAGCATAGATAGTATGTAAAATATAAAGCCCCTTAGAGTTATCCCCTTTGTAAACTCTGATTCTCAAGTAACCTGGGGTGAAAGTGCAGACAATGGAAAGAAACATTTGTAAAAAGGAAATTATAGTATAAACTGCAGCTAACAAGTCAGCAAACCTTTGTTAAGTGCTCCCTATGTGCCAGGCTCTCTGCAGAAACTGGGGGAATTGGAATACAAGCAAAAAGAAAGGCAATCCTTGCCCTCAAGGGTCTTACATTCTAGTGGGAAAGACACCGCAGAAAAAAGGAGCTGATGGGGAGATGGGCCAGTGGGTTAGGATCAGGATCGATATGAGAAAAGTGCGGGGGGCGGAGCCAAGATGGCGGCGTAGCAGCAGCAATATATCGCAGCTCTCACATAGCCACCCCCAAATACCCATGGAATAGGACTCTGGACCAACCTAGAACTTCAAAAACGCACA
>CM053590.1:18629489-18646187 GCA_028646515.1 Pseudochirops corinnae | reverse complement strand
GGGGGAAGAGGGGGAGAAAATATGTTACTCAAAATCTTGTGGAAATGAATGATGCAAACTATAATAAAATTTAAAAAAAATAAAAAATAAAAAAATAAAAATAAAAAATAAAAATAAAAAAAAAAAAAAGATATGAGAAAAGTGCCTTTTATGGACCCAGGAACATCGTGTAAATGCAGCCTGCTGTTGTTACTTGTCTAAACAGCCCTCCCTTTTTGAGAACCTTGATTGGCTGACATCAGCAAAGTCCTGGCCTTTTTTTTTTTTTTGATCAGCCCAAGACCATCAGAACTTTTATGAGAATCTTTTTAGGATTTTTTTTTTCTTCCTATGAGCTCTAAGCTTCCATCTCTTCACAGGAGTGTTGTTGATTCTTTGTTCTTCTCTCAGTATGGTCTTTACAGAAGAATCGTTTTCATCCTCTGGAGAGTCAATTAGGCCTAGTGAAAGAAGGCCAGCCTTGAGGTCAGGAGCACCTGGGTTCCAGTCATACTTCTGGCTCATACTGGCTATGTTACTCTAGGCAATACATTTAACCTCTTGGTGCCCCAGGCAAGTCTCTAAGAGGCTAAGTTACCAAGGAGTCTTTGCTCTCCATGAGCTAGCCTCTGCACACACCAATTAAAATCAAAACATCCCTCCCCCCACCAAACTTCTTAGAATTTTGACATTTTTGTGATGATGAAAATATCTCTCAACATCTTATTCTTATTCCAGTCACAAGGTTATATCATTTTTCTATCCCTTACATTATTGGCAAATTATATTTTAGTCCAGTATTGCTTTATGAGGTTGACAAACAGCAAAATAGTAACAATTATGTTCAATTCAATTCAATTCAGTTCAGTTGTCCAAATGGTATAATATTCACCCTAAAGAGAAAACTGGTCCTCAGTCATGTCATGTTTCACACCTTGCCCTGATATCAAACTAACACATTAAAATCTACATTCAGCTTCAGATACTTCCTGGTCTTTCAGAGACTGGCATCCTCAGTCCTTCTGGGTTGAGACAGCATGGTGTGATGAAAAAAATCTGGATTTATATTCAACAGACATGGCTCTAAGTAAACCCTGCAGCTTACCTAACCCCTGTGACTCTGGGCAAGTCAATTAAATTCTCTGTGACTCAGTTTAATTATTAAGGAAATGAGAACATTGATCTTGATCTCAGGCATCAAATGTGGCAGCCCACAGCACCCCAAAATGAAGCAGGAAACTAGATTAAAATGTAATTGGGAAATATTTAACATAATAAATTAAAATAGAGTAAAGCAGAATATATTACATTTTAAAATTAAGTCATTATGTGGCTAGAAGACTCATCTTCCTAAGTTCAAATCTGACCTCAGATACTTACTAGCTATGTGTCTCTGAGGAAGTAACAACCCCATTTGCCTCAGTTTCCTCGTCTGTTAAATGAACTGGAGGAGGAAATGGTAAAGCACTCCAGTATCTTTGTCAAGAAAACTCCAAATGGGCTCACAGCTCTAAGGCATGCACCATGAAATGATTGAACAATACCAACAACAACAATATGTATATATATGTATGTATGTATATGTATATATATGTATATATATATATATATATATATATGTTCTGAGCATGCTGTTATGGAATCTGAAACATAATTATCAAACTTAAGTTAATTAGACTATATATATCGATATACATGTGTATTTATTTATACACATAATAATTAAGGGCATTTCCAACCCTAAATCTATGATCCTGTGCTGCTATGGTAGAAATGAGACTGGGAGACAGGGAGGGAAGAGGGAGACTGAGTTATACATCTGTACTCATGCATCAACCCAAGTAAAGGAATGGACCTTTCTCACACTGGAGAGGCAGGACCCAGGAGATAAATTATATTTGTTTTATTCCCCCCCCCCCCTCTCTTATTTCCCTGGTTCCAATGAGAACAGGAATGCAACAATGTGAAACTGATGCTAAATGAAATAAGGAAAACTTACTTGGTTTGCCCACCAAGTTCCTATATCTTCTAATGCCTTCTCATCCATTAGCAAAGAACATATTTGAGTATATACACATAAGCAGAAACTTTACATTTCAGATCTGATCTGTGTTAATTATTTGATAACTTATCTTTAGAAACAAACTAATTTTATTTTCAGGAAAACTTTGAACTCAATATAATTATTGCTGAGTTTAAAAAAACACCCCACAAAACCAACCTGTCAGAGAGAACATGTTATCAGAATCAACTAAGCTGGCAGCATAATCTGTGGGTTCTGCGCATACTGTTATGGAATCTGAAACATAATTATCAAGCTTAAGTTAATTAGACTAATGCTTAGAAAATCTGGCATGGCAGATTGTGGTAAGTAATTATATATACTGATTAAAAGATGTAATACACAGTGAGCACAGGCAAAGGAAAACTCTATTTGACACAGCCCCTGAACAGAGACAATTAAGAAGTCAAGAGGATGAACGCTGACAGAGATCTGGAGCTGGGCAGGAGGGGATGGGCAGCATGCCCATCAGTACTGATTCACCCTCACAGCTGGCCCCTGGTGGCCACTGCACACTCCATGTCTTTTATTTTCTGGGTGGGCATGCCACTGTTCCACAATGGGTTCTCACAAAGGTCGTTTGGCATTCAGATTCTCATTTGTTGACAGACATGCTCAAAATATGTTCAAAACAACATCCTGGTATTCCAAGTCTATTTCTATTCATTCTATGAAGCCTCATCAAATGATGCTTAACCCATGAAATAATTAGAAGCTGGGCTTCTAAGACTGTATCCTTTCTAATTTAAATGGTTCTGAGACAATGAAAGCATCATTCATTATGGCCCATGTGAATGAGGGCTTTTGAGCTGGCAGTATTCCTCTACCAGGGTTTCATTTGTTTTCTGTCTTCCACATGTGTCATTGTCTAGTTGTTATGGCTCAAGGCAGATCTATGGGAATGATGAAAGAAGATTATGATGGGAAAGGCTGTTGAAAAGCTGGGGCACCCAAGGGTTTTGGTGCCTGTTAGTCATGCTTGCCAACATAGAAACCTTGATTAAGTGCCTCAGGATGTTAGCACATCAGAGAAAGCATTGCACTTGAACCATGGAGATGGGAAGGCCATTCATGGTCAGTAGCTCTGAGACATGCACCAAACCCTCTCTCCATGCTGGGCTTCCTTCAGCCAGCAGATAAAAGCAGAAAGAGATAGGGTTTTCATTACTGGGATTTGTGATATATTAAGGCCATGGTCTTGGATTAAAGAATACCTGGGTTCAGGTTCCATTTCCAACATATATTGGCTGTACAACTTTAAACTCTCAGTAAACCTGGCAAACTCTGTAATAAAAGTTGCAGAGGTTTCTCTTTTAGAAGAGTAATTTCCTTACCTGAAGGTCCTTATGCCAGTGAAATCACAGGGCTTCTCTCACCCCACCCCCTCTCCATCCCCATAAAAAGCACTTTTGAATTATTGAGAGGACCAGATCTGGGATCTCACCAGGGCAGAGTAGCCTAGTTCTATTTTTCCTGAGTGTTTTTTCCTCTGTGACTGTCTTTCACCTATGCTGTGGATAATCCACTGGCATCTCTTGTGCAAAAAACCTGGAGATTTCTTTGCTCAAGAAGGAGCTCTAAAGGTTTAGGTTATGATGAATGTTATCACTTTTCTCATTTTGGATAAGTCATTTAATTCAGTTCAACAGTCAAGTACTGAACTAGCTATTAGGGATTTAAGAGGAGAAAAAAAAAACAGTACCTGCTCTCAAGAATCTTTTATTCTATTGGTTTGATACAAATAAACAAACAAATGAATGAATGAATAAATAAGTAAATGAATACATACATACATACATACATACATGCATGCATAGAGTAGGTACTATGACTATGATTGTGATTACTTATGATTACTCAGGTGAGCAAATTTCCTCTGTCAATGCAGGTTGACCCCTTCTCTTTAACTTAATAGTCTCAGAGAGTTGCCTGGAATATTGGGATAGTAAGTAACTTACTGAGAGTAATATAACCATTCTATGTCAGAGTGGATTGGGGCTCTCCATCCACTATTCTGCATTGACTGTACAAATATTAACCACATGCAAAATACAAAATGGTATTGGGGAGCGCTAAAATTGAAAAGATCAGAGAAGACTTTATGTAAGATGTGGTACCTGAAATGAACTCTACAGGGAGTTAGGCATTCCCAGAAGTTAAGGCAAGTAGGTAGAGCATGCAGGTACTAGGTCACAACCTGGGCAAAAGGCATGGAGGTAGGAGTTGAAATTCTGTGGAGGAGAAACTAGGGTGACCAGTTTGGGCCGTATTGAATAATCCACAATTATTAAATGAATGAAAAAAAATTCAAGTGTTTACTATATGTCAGGCAGTATGCTAAATGCTAGGGATATAAATATAAACAAAGACATTGCCTTGCCCCAGGGAGCTTATATCCTAATGGGGGAAGAGAAACATATAGGGGAGTCTTCACCTGGGAGGTGTATTTTGGTTTGGAAAGTTGGTGGATAGAGACATAAGGGAATAGACTGACATAAGTGATCATATATAATGTGTAATCATTGTGGAAAACAGAGAGAGATAGGATGGAGCCAGATTGTAAAGGGCTCTAAATTCCAAATGGAGGAATGTTTATTTCATTCTAGAGGCAAGAGGGATCCATCAAAGCTTCTTGAGCAGGAAAATGATATAGTCAGACTTGTACTTGAGGAATATCAAATAGTGTGGAGAATGGATTGCAAAAGGCAACTGTTGAAACTAGGAAGACCAATTGAGGTCCTACAACAGTATGTGTAATACATGTCTAAGATCCAGAATTACAGTGATGGTCATAGGAGTGGACAGAAGGGGATGGATGTGATAGGGTTAGAATCAAGGAGACTCAGCAACTGACTGGATAAAGGAGCAAGGGGAATTCCATGAAGAATGGTGGTGTTCTAACTAGAAACAGAAATTAGGAGGAAAGGTAGCTTTAGAAGGAGGAGTTCTTTTTTTTTTCTTTTTAAATAATATTTTATTTTTTCCAATTATAGGTAAAAACAATTTTAACATTCATTTTCTAAAAAAAGATTTGAGTTCCAAATTTTCTCTCTTCCTCTCTACCCTCTCCCCCCACCCAAGTCAGTAAACAATTTGATATAGGTCATATATGTTCAATCATGTAAAACATTTCCATATTAGTCATATTGTGAAAGAAGAAACAAACCAAAAGGAACACACATACACACACACACACACACACACACAAACCAAAGCAAAAATAGTATCCTTTTATCTGCATTCAGACTCCATAGTTCTTTCTCTCAATATGGATAGTCCTTTCCATCACGAGTCCTTTTGAACTGTATTGGACCATTGTAGTGCTGAGAAGAGCTAAGTCATTGATAGCTGATCATCTCCTAATGTTGCTGTCACTGTGTTCAATATTCCCTTGGTTCTGCTTACTTCAGTTTGGCTTACTACATGTAAGTCTTTCCATGGTTTTCTGAATTCTACCTGTTCATCATTTCTTACAACACAATAATATTCCATTACATTCATATACCACAACTTGTTTACCCATTCCCCATTTGATGGGCGTCCCCTCAATTTCAAGTTTTTGGACACCACAAAAAGAGCTGATTTAAACATTTTAGTACATCTAGGCCCTTTTCCCTTTTTGATGATCTCTTTAGGATACCAACTTAATAGTAGTATTGCTGGATCAAAGGGTGTGCACAGTTTGATTGTCCTTTGGGTATAGTTTCAAATTGAAGAGCAAGAGTTCTTAACTTTTGTGTGTGTGTGTCATGCAAGCTTTATCAATCTGCTAAAAACCTATGGACCCTTTCTTAAAATAATGTATTTAAATGCATAAATTAATATGAAGAGGATTATGAGGGGAGCAAATTATATTGGAATTCCATTATCAAAATTTACAAAAATACAAATAAATAAGTTTATAGACACCATATCAAACACAGTTGTTTTAAGAGGAAATAAAATTAATTTTGAATTGAAATGGAATCCTTATTTAATAAGAATTCCTCACAAAAATGGAAAGCAGTTAGGCAGAAATTGTTTAAATAAGTATCTTAAACTAGGCGCTATGATAATCTCAAAAATTGATATGCAACTTGGATGTTAAAAGTAATTCCATTTAAAAATATATAAGTCAGTGAGATCAGGTTCCTTTCACAGTTGTGTGTCCATGGACTGTGGGAACTCTTGATTCAACAAGGGGGTAGAGGTGATTACAAAGAATGAAATAGAATGATTATAGGAATTTTATTTTTTGCATGAACAAAATCAGTTCAGCTTAGAAAAGAAGGGAAATTTCTGATTGGGGAAAAATGTGTATCAAATACCTTATTTGAATACAGTATCTAAAACATATGGAAAGTAATGCAATATATATGATCATGAACCATTTTCCAATGAGTAAGTGGTCAAAAGATGGGAGGGGAGTAGTTTTCCACAAATAGATTCAAATGACAATATGGGAAAAAAAATGACACAAATGAAAAATCAAAGCCAAAGTTACTTTAAGGTTTTATTTTATATCCATCAGTCAAAAGTCAATAAAAATTTATTAAATGCTTATTATGTGGAAAACACTCTGTTACTATCAATAACTTACATTGTAATGGGGGGGGGAGGGATGCCAGATATACACAGATCAAATACAAGGTAACTTTGGAGAGGAAACAACTACCAGATTTTCACCGAGTATGAGAAGTCAGTATTTCAATGGAGGGTTTATGGAAAGACTAACATGCCAACATTCTCTTGGTTGAACTGTAATTGGTCCAACAATTTTGGAAAACAATTTGGAATGATATTTTTCCCCAAGGCATTAAAAATGTCCATATTTTTCATGTAGAGATCCCATTGTTAAACATATGCTCCGTAAGTACTGAAGACAGAAAGGTTCCATACCTGACAAAATATTCCTAGCAGTAATTTTTGTGGGAGCAAAGAACTGGAAATAAAGTCAATACTTATAGAGTGGGGACTGGATAAACAAACTGGTTTGTAAGTATAATGGAGTATTATTGCTTCATAAAAAATTGATGACTATGAAAAATTCAGAAATGACCAAGACTCACTTTAGCTGATGTTGAGTGAAGGAAGCAGAAATAGAAAATATACACAATGATTACAACAATCTAAATCAAATTTTAAAAAAAGAATTGGTTCCAGTAAAGAACTGCAAAAGTATATATCCCTTCATACTTTGCAAAAAGTGGGGAAAGTGGAATATTACGTAGAATTTTAGACTTGGATGATGTATTAATTGTGCTGATTTTCTTTTCTTTTTTTTTTAAAAAAATCTTCATTATAAAGACACTACCTGCTGTATAGGGATATAAAGAAGAATATATGTAAAAGCGAAGATGACATAAAACCAAAATATGGCAATAAAATATGATTAAAATTAGGAACTTCCTATTGATGTGATTGTTTACATTTAGATAATCTATCCATTTGGAGCCATTGTTGTATATAGTATAAGCTAATGATATAAACTAAATATCCACCCTACTGCTTTCCAGTTTGTCCAGCTCTTATTGTCAAAAAGACAATCCTTCTCCCAGGAATTTGCAGTTTCTTTAGGCAGCCTCTAAACACTATCATTGCATTGTGTTCCCCTTTCCATTATTCCTAATCAGCTACCTAAATTTCCTGAAGTACAGCACTCAAACTTTTTATTTCATCAAGTCTGTTGTTTTTTTTTTTTTCTGGGATACCATTTGTTCTTAAATTATGTCAGTACATACTTATATATCATAGAACTCATGTGTTTTTATAGTGCTGTATTTTGTCAACTTTTCTTCTACTTCCATGTTTTTTTGTGTTCTAAATGTAGCATTTTTTTCTTGAGCTTCTGAGATTTTGGAGAAATTATTTGTCATAAGTTTTAAGTTGTGTACTTTATTTTTTTTTAAATTTTTCAATCTGTTCTTTGAGACCTCTGATTTCTGCCTTAATATATACCCATATTTTTTTTTTTTAGAAAGTCTTTTTTTTTGTTCAGGATCATTCTATTGGAATGATTTGTTTTGCTTATTTTTACATGTTTCTTTATCACTTCTGGAGGCCCCCGAGAATGTATGTTCGCTTTCCTTTTTAACAAGGATTTTCAAATGACTATAATTCATTTTATAATATTTGTTTATTGTATTGTATACATTTCTAGATAGTTATTTTCCTTCTTGAGCTATTTGCTGATTTATTTGAATAGAAGCTAAACTTATCTCTCCCTCTCTTCTTCTCACCCGTTTTCTCTCTTCCCTCCCTCCTTCCTTTCTGTCTCTCTGTCTCTGTCTCTTTGTCCCTCTCTCTCTTCCCTCCCTCCTTCCTTTCTGTCTCTCTGTCTCTCTCTGTCTTTCTATCTCTCTGTCTCTCTATCTTTCTGTCTCTCTTCCCTCCCTCCTTCTTTTCTGTCTCTCTGTCTCTCTGTCTCTGTCTCTTTGTCCCTCTTTCTCTTCCCTCCCTCCTTCCTTTCTGTCTCTCTGTCTCTCTCTGTCTTTCTGTCTCTCTGTCTCTCTCTGTCTTTCTGTCTCTCTGTCTCTCTATCTTTCTGTCTCTCTTCCCTCCCTTCTTCCTTTCTATATCTCTTCCCTCCCTCCTTCTTTTCTGTCTCTCTTTCTCTGTTTCTCTCTCTGTCTGTCTCTGTCTCTGTCTCTCTCTCTGTCTGTCTCTGTCTTTGTGTGTATGTGTCTCTCTCTCTCTCTGTCTACTAGGACAAAATAAATTCAACAACTCCTCATGAAGCTATAGTGTTCAGCTGGGTCACTGCTGTTTCCCACTACAATGGGAAGCTGTGCATATGCTTATATTTCACCCTTCACTTCTGTATTGAATAGGATTATAAGAAGCTCTACAACTGAAGGTCCCTCTCCCATTCTTAACTATCAACCCCCATTATGGGTATATAACTTAGAATCCATGATAAAGTTGCCTTTTAACCAAGAGAATAGTCTGAACGTGGGCAAGAAGAACTTGCAGAGGCACTGGGCCACCCTGTAGCTTCCTGCCATGATAGACATACTGTTTTCCTGGTGAATTTTTCCAGTATTGACTGCATTTTATCTTATGCCTCTGACTCATTGGTCATGATAGGAGAGTCAAAATATTCCTTATTTCCCCTTGCCATATTCAGACCCTCCTAAAACCATTCATACTCAGCAGCATCTCCTCCCTTAAAAAATTTCTCCCTAATAGAGATCTGGGAAATATTATTTGCTAGCACATTCCCCCTCCTTCCCCAAGGAGTTCAGTGCTTGGCTTTATGTTCACCCCAATTTCTGCCATCATACTAGGAGACTTTGTTATGCATATTGATGTTCCTTCAAATATCTTGACCTTCTAGTTTCTCAGTCTTCTTGGTTCCCATGCCATGATTCCACCTCAGCTCCATACAAGTATTGTCATACCTTTACCATTTTGTCACATGCATTTTGCTTTCATGAGAACCTATAGAATTCATTCATCTGATTGCATTTTATCATTCCATTTTCCCCTATGCCTTTAAACCCGATAATTCTGTTCTTTGTCCATACTATAGCCTCCAAATCCTTCACTCCTCAGTTCTTTCCCAGGCTATCACCTTTGCACTGGCTACATTCTCATCCCTCAAACTAGTTCAAACCTCTATTCGCTACTCTGAATCTTGTATTGTCTTATGACTGACCATGCTTTGCCAAGCTCCTACTGTCTCAGTTCTTTTTTCCTCTTCTTGTATAAGAATAAATCATAAAATCATGATGACTGAGTCATTGCAAACTTATGTTTTCTGATCTCAACTGGGCCCTCACTTTTGCAAAGAAATCTTTATACTTCTCCTTGATTTATCTTATCCTACTCTCGAGAATTGGGTTGAAAACCTTCTTTTCCCTCTTCAAGCCTCCCATTCCATGTCTCCCATCTTCTCTACTAAAGATTCAACCTCTTACTGCACAAAAAATGAAGCCATTTTCTAAGAGCTCCCCCTTGTCTACTCATGTCACATACCACTCTCTCCTTTCTTTCAACCTCAAATGATGGATGTCCTTATCAAGTAGAAAAGTAGAATTGTACCATTGATTCCATCCCCTCCTGCCTTCTCTAGCAGATTTCCTTATGATTCTCAGTCTTTCTAACTCTAATCTCTCCTTATTTGCTGACTCATTCCCTGCTGCCTACAAACAGTCCCATGTCTCCTCCATCCTTAAAAAAAAAAACAAAAAAACAAACAAACCTTTTCTTGATCCTACTATTGCCATGGACTGTCATTCTATATCCATCCTTTCTTTCTCAGCTCAATTCCTTTAAAAAACCATCTGTATTCAGTACCTCCACTTCCTATCCTCTTATTGTCTTCTAAATGTTCTGCAATCTGGCTTCCAATTTCATCATTCAAATGGCACTGCTTTCTCCCAAATTACCAAAGATTTCTTAATTGCCAAATCCAATGACCTTTCCTCAATTCTCATCCTTCTTGATCCCTTTGTAACCTTTGACACTTTCACCTCCTCCTACTAGACACTCTTTGCTCTTTAGAAGGCTTTGGTGACACTGATTTTCTGCATACCTCTCTGTTCTGTTTCAGGCTTTTTTCATTGGTTTTTCTTCTAGGACATGCCCACTAATGTGGGTGTCCTTTATGGGTCATTCTTTGACATTCTTCTCCTCTTCCTCTTTAATATTTTTCTTGATGATCCCCTCAGATCCCAGAGGTTCAGTTATCATCTCTGTGTAGATGTTTCTAAGATCTAGATCTAACACCTAGTCTCCCTCCTAAGCTTCAATCCCATATCAACTGACTTTTAGATGTCTCAAACTGGATGTCCTGTAAATGTCTCAAACTCAAAACAAAACTTATTATCTTTCTCTCAAAGAAAAAAAAAAACCCTTTTCCAAACTTCCTTATCATTACTGAAGGTAGCACCATCCTGCCAATCACTTGGGTTTGCAACTTTTGTGTTAACCTTGAATTCAGAGACAGTCTTTATCTATCTTTGTAACTTTAGTGCTTAATTCAGCATTTCATAGCACTTAGTTCATAAGCACTTAATTGACTGACTAGCTGGTAATATTTTTTAAACTTTTTTTCTAAAGGAATTAGCTCATAGGGAAATATTTTCTTTTGTCTAGCCTTCATATTGTATGTTTTTACTCTCCTGATTTGGTGTATGTCTTATTGTTTTGAAGTTGTATGGATGGGGAGTAGTCTTAGATGGAAACTTTTAGTTTGTGATCTTTCTGGAAGTGCCCTGATGCTTTCCTTTTTGCAAATTCTGTGTACGTGGAGGAGACAATGAAGTGTAGTTGGAAAGAATAGTGAGTTTAGAGTCAAGAGATTCAGATTTCAATCTCCAATTCCACTGTGCTTAGCCTACATAAGCCTTAGTCATTCATTTTAATTTCTGAGCTTTGGTTTTAGTTTTGAAATAAAAGTGATGGACTGAATAAGCTACCAATTCCATCTCCTTCTAAATCCTAGTAGTTTTCACATGATTCTAGTAAATTACATGATTCACATGATTTCACATGACTCCATCTAGTTGACCAAAAGTCCACATGAATGGGAGATGAACAGAAAAGCCTGGAATTTGCCAGTTTGTACTTCATGTCCTTTTCAGGTAATAAATAGCTCTCAGTTTGCCTCTGTCCATTGTTCTGCTAAAGAGAGTGCAAATCATTAGTAGTGTAGTAAAATGTGTCTGGATGTACTTCATGCCTGGAATCCTCTATCTTGATTTAACCCTTCCTCTTCTAGCCTTACCTTCTGGCCAGTCCCTACTCAATTTCTGTCTCCCACAATAGGCCTTTCATGATGCCCCTCATGGTTAATGCTTTACCCCCCCTCCAAAAAAAATTACGTTTTTCTTTACTTTCTAGTAACACAATTTCTGGGCTTCAGCTTCCTCATCCACAAAATGGGCAGGACAATAGCACCTTCATCACAGGGTTTTTGGGGGGAATCAAATGTGCTAACTTATTTAAGGGTCTTTGTAAACTTTAAAGTTCTGTACTGGCATAAATTGTTGTTGGTGGTAGTGTTTGTAAATCCCCTGTATCGATTTTCCAGGGTGTATGTTATTGCCCTCTGGAGAGTGTTGGCCCCTGAGGGTAGGAAATACATCATGTCCTTATTAGTTGTTGTTGTTGAGTTGTTTCAGTATGTCCAACTCTTTGTGACCTCATCTGGGATTTTCTTGGCAAAGATACCGGAGTGGTTGGCCATTTCCTTCTCCAGCTCATTTTATAGATGAGGAAACTGAGACAAACAGGGTGAAGTGACTTGCCCAGTGTCAGATGACTAGTAAATGTCTGAGACCAGATTTGAACTCATGAAGATGAGTTTTTTTGACTCCAGGCCTGGTGTTCTATTCTCTGTGCCACTTAGCTGCCCATTTCATATCAGTGTCTATCTGTGTGCATGGCATAAGGTAAGTGCTTCATAAATACAAGGTGATAGCCTAAATGATCTCCAAGATCTCCTTCTCAGTCTATATCTTCTTAGTTATGGGATGTTTTGAATGAGTAGCATCAACTTTGGAAAAGAGCAGTTGAGTGTATTTGAGTATACTTGACTTCTATGGCATTATTCTCCCTGCATTCTACTTATACATTTCTGACTTCCTCTCTATTCCTTTACATGTTTCATGGACTCTATCCCTTATGTGGTTCTACCTCACTGGGACTGTTATCACTGGCCATCTCCTCTGTCTGTATTCTCCCTGGACTAACTCATTAGTAGAGGTATATTCCTCATCTTGGAGATCTGTTTAGAAATGAAATCTTAGATGCAGTCTCTATTTTCACACCCTCATGTATGCATCACTCTTCCCTTATGCCTTTAGGCCATGTTCAGTAGTCCTTTTCCAAGGTTGTGTGATGGAGGAAGGTCATAATGGGAGTCTCACACACACACACACACACACACACACACACACACACACACATTCATTGATTACTGCTGCTTTGTTTATCAAAACTACCAAACAGTATTCCTTTCACTCAGGGACCAGAACATGAGTAAGTTTATGGGTATATAAAGTGTTTAGAAGACTATTTCATAGACATAAGACTCTAGAGCTCTTTTAATTAAAAACAGCATCCTGTGTGAAGCATCATACTGAAAACAGATCTTAAGGGAAGCTTTGGGCAAGGACTGAATCATTGTCTGGTATCCAGTTAATAACTCCCAAGCTTTTGTGTATCTGATTCCATTATTTCAGAGTCCTTCCAGGGGTTTGCTTAGCAGAAGCTGGTATTTCACAAGGAAAGAAACTTCCTTCTGCCTACACTGTGATCTTCAAGGTTGAAAGAGGAAAGAAATGTTTACATGGGGATCTTGTTCATACTTATCATTCTAATTAATTAATTTCATACCCTCTTAACATTTTGGAAAGTGATGTTTGTTGAAGGTTTGAAGACTCTTTTTTTCCCCTTAAAGAAACACAACATACCCTAGGAAGGCTACCAAAGGACTGCTGGACTTGAAGTCAGGAAGATCTGAGTTCAGCTCCCATCTCAAATACTTACTAGCTGTGTGACCATGGCCAAGTTACTTCACCTCCCTCAGTCTCTGTTTCCTCTTCTATACAATGGGGCTGTGAATATCATCAACATTACAGGCTTGCTATAAGGATAGTAAGATCATTTATATAAAGTGCCTTGTGAACCTTAAAGTACTCTAGAAATGCTAGTTGTTGTTGTTATAATTATTATAGTTATGATTATTTTAGAAAGTTTGCCTTACCTTGGGTTGAGTGATAAAGTAGGAAATAAAAAAGAAAACTGGAAAACTTACTTAACTGTTGGTTTAGAATACATGAACAAAACCCACAGTCCGCAAACTTCATTCTGAGAAAGGATAAATGTCATGTTGTCACTCCCTAAACCTTAGTTGATGAAACAGAAAATAAAATATAGGGACATTTAGTTCCCATTTCAAATAGAAAGTGTCTCCCTAAGGAACCCACAAGGTTCCTGAGCATTTCCCTTTTCTTCCTGAAGTGTCAGCAATGTGTATGTGACAAATGAAATAATCACCTGCCTCTCTGACTTTCCATTATCAGTATTCAGCAGGAAGAAAGTTGGTCTGAACCATGTGAGACACCCATTCTTTCTAGGGGTCACGCTAGAGGAAGAACTAGTCATCAAAAACTGAAAAGAATTTCAATGGGGGAAAGTATGACTCCCTGAGATTGTAACTATTGATGTTTCCACCTGTTGCCAGCCCGTAGTCAAGATTTCCTAAACTGAGCTGATTAAATTGCCCTCCAAAACCAGTCTACCTTCACAATTTCCCTAATATCAATGACCCCACCATTTCTCCAACCATCTAGTGTCAAAACCTTGAAGTTATGTTTGTTTTGCCCCTTTTCATCAAATCTTATGTGGGACACCATGTGCTGGTGTTCCATCTTTTGAGAAGTTTCTACCCTCTGCTCCTTCCTTTTTATTCTCATTGTGATCACCCTAATTCAGTTCCTATTTCTCACCTAAGTTATTTCAGTGGTTTCTAAGCAAGTTTCTATGCCTCTAGTCTCTCTTTTCTCCACACTTGCAGACCATTTTTCTCCAACACCACTTTCACACTTCTCAAATCCCACTTTAGCTGCTGTCAACTCACCTGCTTGTGGCATTGTATTCTTACACCTAACTAGCTATGATTATTTCCCAGCACATAACTATGACACAGGGACCATTCATACTCTGAGATCAGAACTCCATGCATGAAATATGGGAGGACCTTCTGCACAGTTTACCTTTGCCTCGGTATTGGATTTGCATACCTGACCAAAGATGTCCTTACTCTTCCATGTGGTTCTATCGCTGAACTCATGTTCCATGTTTTCCATTGGCTCTAGATATATTTCTAAAATATCCTTGACTCCTTGCTGTTTTGAGGAATGGGTTTTTCCAAACTCAAAGTATAGTATCCTCCCCTTCTTACTAAGGATGATGTCTCTACCTTTGCCTCAATCCCATTCTTTCTTTCTCATGCTCATTCTACTGATTCCTTTCCCTCTCATGATAATTTGTTTTAAACAATGTACATAGTTTTAAACAAAGTACCATCATTCAGTAAGTCCTTAACTCATTCATCCTTAAGGAGCAAGCCTTATTAAGGGACACAAAGTACAAAGGTCAAAGTTTTCCCACCCCTAGGCCACAATAAATCATGATCTCAGCATCAAGTACCCAAGGAGAGGTCTTTTCCTCTTGACTCAAGGCTGGCTCTCAGATTCCATGGTTCCTCTTCCATGGCTCCAGCTCCTACCTGAATCTACCCAACTGTCACCTGGGTTCAAAGGTAGACAGCTCTCAGCTCCTCATCCAGCTCCTTGTCCAGTTCCTTGTCCATATTGAAGCTCACAGTGTCCACTCCACCTCAAGTCCTTCAAAGTTTCTGTTTCTGGGAAGACAAAGCTTAACAGAGACAAAACAACATTCACACACATTACCAGCACCATCATCAATTCACTATCTGCCTGTGAAATCAACACAGACTCACATACAAGGTCTGAGAACTCAACACAAATCTTAGTATAGTCACAGGACCTCCAAATCCCTCCTCCAGGACTTCTGCAAACAGACAACAAGAAAATCCTCTTTCAGGGCTTCCAGTAAGGTCCCAGGGCTTCTGTACAAAGTATCACAAACAGAAAAGACAAACAGAATGCCTGGCCACTACAAAGTTCTCTTTCTCAATTCTTGACATGGGGGTGATAGGTGTTTCAGGGACCCCAGAGTCCCTTGGTGGGCAGTCTGGAATGAATTCACAGGCTCAAGCATTCTGAGCCAAGTTGGTAAAAGTTTATTGTTATGCTTTACAGCAGGCAGGAGGTCTTGAGGAACCTGATTAAAGGTCATAGGTATATTTTTATAGAATAATCTACAGTATAACCTATACCAATTATGCTAGCTAGGTGAGTAAGGGTGGGATTAGGTAGGAGTTAAGGAGTGGTCAGTGCTTAAAGGAACATGCACTTTTAATATCTACTGTGCAGGTGTATTGCCCATAATTCACTGGGAAATAGCCCAAGGAGGGTCTGCATGGAGGTGTGTTTTTAGTCTTGAACCATCACTAAGTCAACTAGTGGTCAGTGCTGACTGAGAAGTGCCCAGTCTGTTTACCCATCAGTGTCCTGTTTGACAAGATGGATGTTGGGAGTATACATATGTCCCAAGCTAACAAGGGATCCAGGATGTGTATAATGAGCTAAGGAGTATACACATGACTGAGTCTATGATATATGTGATAGATAGATGCCCGTAGACAGCTGGTTCAGCCAGTACACAGTTGGGTCAAGCTACTAAATTCTATAGATTAAGCTGACCACTGTAACAGGAAGAGAGAGAAGTATTTTGTGAGGGCACGCTGGCCTTGAGCTAGGGAGAAACTGCCTGAGACAGTGTTTTGGGGCTAGGGAGATTTGAGGCCAGGGAGAAATGTGATTTTGCAAACTGATGTTACAAACTATGGTTCAAGCACAGGCACCCAAGCACCCCATCACTCTCTTCTCAGTTCTGTTCTTTCCCAGCTTGAACTTCTCCTTATATATGGTTATTAATGCCTCCCTGTTCCCCTTCCTGTTGCATCAGCAATTTACAAGATTTAATTTTAAATTTTAATTTACAAGATTTTAATTTACAAAATTTTAATTTACAAGATTCAGTTCCACAATCACTTGAGTTTCAGATTTTCTCCCCTCCCT
>CM053590.1:18611106-18628989 GCA_028646515.1 Pseudochirops corinnae | reverse complement strand
TGTTGACTTAGTGAGCTGTGGCCTCTGAGTATGTGGACTGAGACCAGGGCCAGGATTCTTGGTGTTTCCCCTGAGTTACCTGAGGCTGCGGGTATTCTGTTTCAGATTTCCACCTGTTTCTCTGGGCTGCTTCTCAGGCAGGCTCACTGTAGTAGAAGGGTGGGGCTGTGGTTTGCTGATTGGCCAGGTGGTTCTAAAGCACACCTGGGCTTTTGTTGTTAGTGCTTGCTGGCTCCACCCCCCTGGGTTTAGGCTCCATATAGTACAGTCTCCCTCACCCCTTCCTCAGTGATTTCCAAGCCTGGGGCTGTTTACACTAATGCAAGAATGTATTCTAGGTGGGGCTTTTACTTCTTGATTTTTTTGTGTGTCAGGGAGGGGAATGAGAGCCCCTGGATTTCATTCCTCCATCCCAACTTCTGAAAATCTGGACATGTAGCTTCAAAAATCCAGGCCGCGGGTTGCTAGCCCCAGGAAAAACCGCTGACCCTGCTATGTGCCCTGTGTTCCCTCATGCCCAGTTCCATTGGTCCTCACCTCGGCTGTGAGAGGGCTGCAGAAGCTTCCAGCTGGGTGAGTCTGCTGGGTGGGGCTTCCCAGTCTGCCGTACTCTGCTCTCAGGTCCGCGCTGGTGCCATTCCTGTGTGCTCCGTTCTCCCTGCCCCGATCTGATTAGGCACTTCTCTGGACTGGGAATCTGTTACTCTCTGTCTCCCAATGGGTTCTGTCACTCTTAAATCCGCTCAGATTTACTTTTTAGCTCCCAAGGACAAAATTCTTGGGGAGCTTGGAGAAGTCACTGCTTACTTTCTGCCATCTTCTGAAGACTTTATATAATCATGGGAAAGGCTTAAAAGAAACTTGAACTGAAATAATGTGCTAAATAATTAAACAGCTGAAACAAGGTGTTAAGTACTTCTTTGCTTTCCATTACAATTTCAATAGGTGATTATATAATATTTTTGGCAATTTATCCTAAAAAGATAACCCAGAATAACACCTGGACAAGAGGGATAATAAAGAGTTGTTTTTCCATCCATTAAGATATAGTCAATGACATTCACATTACCAGATTCTAATTAGAATGTTGGGACAGGTTATTTTTTAAAGATATGTACCCGGGGCTCGCAACATTGTATTTCTTTCCCCCACTAAAGAAACCTCAAACTTGCTCTTTTAACAGTACACCTGAAGCTGGTCAGCATCAGTGATGAGGCTGGGTGTTTGGTAAGATCCTAGAAAAGGTTGGGGCGTATTCTTTTCAAGTCTCATGCCTCTGTGAAATGTTCATGGTATTGCTCAAGTATTGGAATTGGATTTAATGTTTCATTGCTTTGCCATCTGTTTTTTTTTTTCTTCCCAGTCTATTTCTCATCCTTGCTGTCACTGTGGATTTCCAGATTAGGGTCCTTTCTATAAGACAGGTGAAATGAACATCAAGTTCACAATGTCGCAATCACATTGTTGTTACATTTAAGTGAGCCTTTAAGTAAGGTTTGAATTCCTTCTTTGACAGAGATTGTTGACATGGATGGGTAAGCTTAGAGTGTTCTGCTGCCTATGAGGCTTTGTATCTTCATTAAAGAACATTTTTAAAATGAAACAGAGAAGGCCATTTTGAAAAGGTTGTCTCCTAATTTGTTCCAGGGATTCCTACAGACTGAGTTCTTTGAAGGGTACTAGGGGGAAGTCGTTCCTACAATCAAAGAACTATGCTGTTACGTATTTCCTAGTGTACTAGTAGGAGGTGAAAAAGCAATTTTCAGTCAGCAGAATCTTGAGACAAAATAATGCAGTTAGGAGCTATTTGCTTTTATTGAGAAAGAAAAGAGACAAAGGCCTGGATTCTGTTCTCCTAACTTCTTGACTTTAAGGGAGTCATTTATTCTCCTTGTGACTCATGTTCCCCATTTGTAAGATGGAGATTTTAAACTTTTGAGCCTAGTGGCACTTCTTGAGTAAGAGATGCATCATGACTGCTGTCTCCACCAATGGAAAATTATGTGGCGCTAAAACCCACATTTCAAATTCTTAACACCACTGTTGTTCTAAAAAAAATGCTATATCTCTGAAAACCCCAGAACACCCAGACCTTCAAATAATTTAAATTGCTTGTTACCCAAATGGCAATGGAAAGATGTATGCTAGCCATAAATAAGCTGTGGCATATTACCAGTGATGACTGGCATGTAGGAAGGGATTCATAACACATCATTCGGGAAACATATGATCCAAAAAAAGGAATGGACCAATCAGGCAGTGAGAATGAAGGATAACAGATGGGCAGCCTGAGGGTTGCACTGGTAACCATGGAATGTTACAGAAGCAGAGAATTTTAGAGTTGGAAGGGACCTTAGGAACAGTCTAGTGCAACCCATGTCCCAGACGCCTCCCAAATGCCCACAATGACATTCCTGATGAGAGAGCAGTGGCATGGTGGGATGGAAAAGAATGCTGAATTTCATATTAGACAGCCTGGATTTTAAATCCTGGTTCTGCCATTGACTACCTGTGGGACCTTGGACAAAACCTTTACCTTCTCCAAACCTCAGATTTCTTAACTGAAAAAAGGAGACATTGAACTAGGTGGACCCAAAGGTTTCTCCCATCTCTAAAAATAGCACCTTACATGGTTATCTAGTTCTTGCTTGAAAATTTCAAATAAAGGAGAATTTATTGCATTATCAGGGAATCTTACTCTGCCTTTGGAGAGCAGAAATAGGAAATTTTGACTGACAGTGAGCTGAAATTCTCCTCTTTGCAGTTCTATGCTTTTCTCCTGGTTCTGCCTTCTGAAGCCAAGGCAGGCAAGCCTAACCTTTCTTCCACATAATTGGAAACAGCTCCAGTTCTTTCAGAGCATCCTCATTTATCATGGGCTGGCGGCTCTTCCCCATTCTTAGGATATACTTTTCAATGTCCTTCCAAACTCTTGACGTCCTGCACTGAGTCCAAGTTTGGTATAAGTAGGTCACAGCATCATGGCCCTTTCAACTCCTTGTTCCTGGAAGCCATGCTTCTCTTAAGGCACCCTATGATTCCATTAGCTTCTGTGGATGCCATATCATGTGGTTGATTTGTATTGAGCTGGTGAAGGTCCGTTGAATCCCTCAGATCTTTTTCTCAGACCATTGACTATCTAACCATGCCACTAACATCTAATACTTGTGAAGATGACTTTTTAAACCCAAGTGCAAAACTTTTTGTAACATATGTCCCCAAATCCAATAGAATGGGACTCTCTTTTCATTGGTGGATATGAATAATGGATCTCTCTTCTCATTGGTGGGGATGAATGCCCAGGTGGGGGCAGTGCTCTGATTCAAGAGTTCCTGATTTTTCCACTCTATCAATGTTGTGTTTTCTGTTGTTGTTAAGGGTTTTTTTTCTTTTTAAAAAGTCATTGTTACAGTCATTATGTTTATTATTTTCCTGATCCCGCTTCTTCTCTGTATCAGTTCATTTATGACCTCTCCAAATTTTTCATAGCCATAATTCCTTACAGGGCAGCAATATCCCTTTGTACCATGTACATCTATGTAAATCTATATACCAGATTTACTCAGCAATTCCCCAACATGTCTTTTAAATTTTTAGTTTTCTTTGGGCCTGCTCTTTAGGAGTGAGAGAGACTCAGAAAATCATAAAACGACATTTAGAAATAGCCAATTTGGAAATGGTCATGTTTTATCCATAGAGAGATACATATTAGGCTGATAATCCCAAATGGATCCATAGAGTTTGGGTTAGTGCCTACAGTGGGTTCTATTCCCTTATTCTCTGCTTTGGGCAACTTAGAGTTTTAGTTCACAAGTGGAGGAAATGACTGAACCCACCACACCATGCAGACTAAAATGGTCATGTGCTGTTTATCTAATGGGGAAGCAAAAACCAAAATTATCCATTGAAGCTACCAGGGCTGTTCAGCTTAAATCAGATAATTGCAAGCATCACTGCTGCTCTAAATCATGAAGACACCACCTGTGTGTCAATTTTCTTACAGCTGCTGGGGCTCAGCAGCCACTGTAAGGTGTTTTGCAAAGAGGCAGAATCATTCAGGCAAGACTGAATGTGAAACAAAGGCTTAGGAGATTCAAGGGGCCCATATGCTGACTCCCTTCCTAGGTCCCAGCACCACATGCTGATATCACGTCAGGATTACAGGAGAATGATCTTTCTCAAACACTAATATCTGAAGCACACAAGATGAAAGGGCTTCCTGAACATGACCAGCCAAGAAAATTGCTTTTTGAATAAGTGTTCACTTCTCTGAAGTTTGTACCTTCATGAAATGTCCTCCCAGAAGGAGTTTCATTTTCTTTTGGGTAAGCATGTTTGTTTGTTTTTAAACAGGAGGCCAGCAAAAAGTGAACTAGCTGAAGGCTCCAGTCCCATGGGAACACCCCAATCTCTTTTCCATTGAAATAGCAATAAAGAAGATGAGTTTTCGAGGCACTGCCTTGCTCAGGGATTAGCATAGAAAGAATTCCTCATGCCTAGAGACATAGTAATAAGCAGGATCTTGGGCTTTGCCTTAAGGCAATCTCTCTACTTTCTTTTCCTCACCATCCTATGGATCCTCCCAGTTAGAAAAGACAACAATGCAGAGTTTAGAATTCTCTCTGGGCATTTCTTTCATATCTCTGCTATTAAGGGTACAGGACCTAAGATAGTCTCCCGTAGATAAATACATCTGGGGTGGGAGAGGGAAGAGGGCAGAGTTCTGAGCTGAGAGCCAAGAGCCTTGGATTCTTACCCTGGTTCTGTCACTAGCCTTGGGTGAGTCATTCGTCCATCTTGGGACTCCATTTTCTTACTGTCAAACAGAAAAGAGAGCCTATTCTTTCCTACTCTTTCAAGGGGACTGTGAGGAAAATTGTCTGATATGGAGATCAGTAATTTCAGGCACTGGGATTATCTACAGCACTTAATCTCCCATTGTGCCTATGGACATATTGGGGCAACCTGAGCCCCAGAGAGAGCTGGACTTGGAGTCAGGAAGATCTGAATTCAAATCCTACTGCTGACACTTAATAGCGGTATAAACCTGGGCAAAGCTCTTAGTCTTTCTCATCTGCAAAATGGGGGTAATGACATAACATGTTCCTCCTTGAAACCCTGGGAAAGTCGATGAACACATCAAGGCTCTTGGCAACTGTCTAAGGCTATGTGAGTGGCTGAGAAGGCACTGATCTGCTTTAGTGGAGGACCTTTCCTTGCCCAAGAGTACCCTACATCATCAAAATCTCAGGTTCGGACTGTGTCTCTAAAAGTCCAGTGCCATAGGGCATATGATTTGCTTTGCAAACCTTGTTGTAAGCACTTTATAAATGCCCATCATTGATTGTGTTCAGGTATCAATGGAACATTCATTCCATGCCCAGGCAGCATCATTCCTTCACCACTGAACAGAGCCTGATTGTCGTGGCTGTAATTAACCACGTGCTATTGTTCTTTTTTTTGTTTGTTTTTTGTCTGTTTGATTTTCAGTTGCTTCGACTCATGAGTACTCAGTCTGCATGTGTTGATTCAGCTAAAACAAAGTCACCTTCTGAGTCCACACAATCATTTCCCCTGACTGGCTCGTGCTTATTAGAAAAGAGTTCTCAGCTTGGTATGAGGAGCCCTGGGTTCAAATCCATGCTCTGACGTTTACTAACCAACACAACTGTGAGCAAGACAGTTGGCCGCTGAGTCTCAGTTTCCTTATCTGCAAAATGGGCAGGATAATACTTATACAGCCCAACTCATGGATTTGTGAGGGAAGGGAGTGCTTTGTCTTTCTTAAAGCACCCTCTGTATGGGAGGTATTATGCTCCAAGTAGCCAGCCCAGCAGAATGGTGCTAGGATCCTGTGACTTTCACACTGGTCCACCAGGGATGCTACATGGCTTTCTCCTTACTGATGTAATCACATGACTTTCAGTAGGGCTTAAGAAAAACACATCCCAACTCCACAGATTTTGGCATGGCTCTGTGCAACAACATCCTGGTGGGTGATTGGGTCTCTTCTCTAGTTTTCTGCTGATCCCTGCATCCTTGAACAATATGTTAATAAAAAGCAGTGACAGTCATCAGTTGGGTTTTGCTGATGAAAATCTTTACTGAAAGGCATCCCTGGGCAGGCAACATTTTGAATGGCCCTTTAAAATTCCTGTTTGATTATCTGGCTCACAAATCATGCATTTTTGTCTGCCATAAATCAATGTAATAGATCACAAAGAGGTCTCTATCTGCTTTCTTTTTTTACTTGCTTCTTCCCATTGTTACTGCGTAAAATGCCAAAAGTTGGCACAGTGTCTTTGTTGAGGTCTGCTATAAAGCCCACCCTGCCCCTCCATTTCTTCTCAAGATCCAAGGCAAAGGAATGCAGATTAATTGTTCACTCCTTTACTGAGCACTTCCGATGTGCAGAGTATGGTGCAGGTGCAGAGGGGGATGTGACATCAGAAGGGGCCCAGAGGTTTGGAATGGGAAGGGAGAGAGTAATCAACTTGGAAGATTTCAGGCAAAGCTCTTCTCTCAGTCCAGACCTACACTGTGATTAGCACCTAGTCAGATATGTAAGCTAGAAAGACTATTGTAAGGATGGGAACTAGAAAATATATCAGTGGTACAGAATTATTTGTTGTTAGTCCAGTATACCAATGGTGTTGTTGTGGAGTCATTTCAGTCATGTCCAACTCTCCATGACCCCATTTGGGGTTTTCTTCAGACTGGTTTGCCGTTTCCTTCTTTAGTTCATTTTATAGATGAGGAACTGAGGCAAACAGGGTAAAGTGACTTGCCCAGGGTCACACAGCTAATAAGTATCTGAGATCAGATTTCATCTCGGGTCTTCCTGAATTCAGAGCTAGCACTCTATCCACTGCGCCTCCTAGCTGGCATTCCAATGGATAACCAAGCTATGTAATACTGCATAAGAAAAACCACAAGGCTCATGGGAAAAATGAAATTAGGGGCATGACACTCCTGACTTCCTTAGTAACACATTATATACATATATATATATATATATATATATATATATATATATATATATATATATGTGCTTAATGAAAGCAGTAGCACAGGTTTGTATGTGTTAAATGATAAAGAGCCATGTACCATCCATAGCCTCAGTTGCTACTCAGCCTTCACCCAGGTTCCAGTGGGGCCCAGGCTGAAAAGTTGGCAGCTTTAGTGGGCAGCAAATCCAGGACACCGAGGCCATGGCAGAAGGTTGGAGAAGTGATGGGATACTTAGACAGGGACCAGTCCTCCTTTGGCCATAGCTCCTGCTGCCTGAGAAGATAGATAATAAATATGGCATTTTAACCCTGAAAGAGTCCTGACATTTTTCTGTGGGTGTGGGTATCCATGGTGTTTTAGCTTGTGAGTTATTGTAAAGTAGTACAATTTTCTGAGTTATGCTCCAATTTTCTCGTTATGCTCCAATTATTCTCTAATATATCAATACCATTGGAACAAATTTACCTTCTCAAAGTGTTACAGCAGAACTGACTGTACTGGGATCTGTTCACATAAACATCTTTGCAGTCTGATGGAACTTGACTCCCAGCTTCCTCTTGGGTGACTGGATCTGTTCTCTACTTCAAAGCTGAACAGACTTTACTTAGGTTTCATTAATGAGGCCCTGTTTAGAAAGATAGCTCTGGATATTCAAGTTTGTTGAATGGCCCTTTTAAATTTTACTTGATATTCACATATTTTATTTTTTCTGGTAAAGATTATAATGAGCATACCCATTGGTCCTTACAATGCAAAACCATTGTAAATATTGGGAAAGACATCTCTTTGATTAAATTTTACTGAGCTCATAAATAATGCCATTAGCAATGTGTCTTAGAATATGTGTTTGCATTCTGCTCCATCCCTCATGTTCCTCAACACCAAACAACTCAAGCATCAACTATATAACAGGTCTATACATGCTATTCTGTCTGTTTCATCTGATGTTTTGCTTAATATCACTAAACAAAAATATTCCAAATTACACATTGCTAGGTACCAACCTTGCAGATTGGAGTCTCCTAGATGCCATTCATTTCTGTCATATGTAAATTTCAGGGGATGGTCCGCCATTGTTGTGAGCAGTTGTTGTTTACTGAGCTGTCCCTAACAAGCTTTCAAACAGACAACTTGAAACTTCAACCTCTGACCAATTACTGCCAACTTTTGACAGTTTATGATATGCTACAGTGAGTCTGAAATACAGACCTCTGTTAGTAAGGGTTCCTCCAGGGGAGAGTCATATTAACAGTCAGCTGGCTAACGTCTGATCCAAATTGCGATGCTGGCAAAATTTCGTAGACTTCTTTGGCAATGGGCTTGACAATGTGATACTTTAATGTATAATTGGATAAGTAATTGGGTTTTGTTATAGTACAGTGGTTTGGCATAATTATTTTCCAGGGCTGTGATTTTCTAGTTAATAAATACTTTGGGGGGTTACAAATTCTCAAGTATCAACACTTTATATTCATTGAAATTGGGATGATACTAATTAATATAAAAGCTTATTTCAGCATTTTCACAGCAAAGGCTATGTGGAAAAACTTTTGTCTTGTCTTGAGTGATTCTACTGATGTCAAAGCTTTGACCTTGCCCTCATCAAAGGGATGGATCTGGGATGTCAGTCTGAGTCTCTTTCCATAAAACAAGCAAGGGGATGAGCCTCCGGGTCACCACAATAAATTAAATGCCAGTGAGGGGGGAAGTGGAGCTGGAAAATAGTTGGCAACTCTGATGCCTTAACTAGAGGTCAGAACTATGGCTGGCTAGCCACCTCACATAGGGAAAAAGGAAAGGAAAAGAAAAGAAAACCCTAGAGTTAGAAAATATCACTCACAAACCAATATTTGAAGAATTTCCATAGGATCATAGGTCTAGTTTTAGAAGAGAGGCCAGAGAACCTCTGGTACAAACTCTTCATTTTTTGAGAGAAATTTTGTAAAGTGACTTGTTCAAGGTCACATGGAATATTTTAGTGTTAGAGGTAGGATTTGAACCCAAATTCTCTGACTCCAGAATAGGTTCTCTTTCTGCACTGTACCAAATAGTCAAAGATGCCAGAGATTATTAATGGAGCCATGTTTTTTGCTGGAAGTAAAAGGAAAGAATAATTCAGTCCAGCTTGGACTGGATGACTTCTCACCTTTGAGAGGATATCCTGTCCAACTGTTCTGTGATCCACCTGACCTGCCACTGGATGCAAAGGGGATAATTTCTTCTTGAAGATAATGGAGGTAGGGCTAGAAGGGACTGAAGAAGCCATCTAGTCCATGCCCACCATTTTGCAGAGGAGGAGTGGTTAAATGACTTCCCCACACTCACTCAGGCCATCATTGAGGTGAGGTTCCAATCTGGGTCCTTTGACCCCAAATCCAATCCATTTTCCATTGTATCATACTGTTTCTAACCAGGAATGATAAAGAACGATCCCTGACTTTCAGATATTATTTGGGAGTTTGCAGAGTTCTATTCCATACCATGTTGGACAAAAGGTAATACAACTTTTTTTTATCCCCATTTTATACATAAGGACAGAGGTGGAAGTGACTTGCTTAGGGTCTCATGGTTAGTAGCAGTAGTGTCAGGACTGAGACCTAAGGACCAAATAAAGTTGTTTGTTCTCTGTTCCATCGAAGCAGGATAGAGAGATGACTTAAATGGATAGAATGTCCAGCAGTTGTCATTTTGGTGTTAATATATTTCCACTGGGACTTAGACGAGAAATTGGGGCAACTACAGATTGAGTGTCTGCTCTCTCCTACTGTGCCCTTAATTGCCAGAACTTCCCAGGAGGAAAAAGACCTGCCCACCTACATAAAAGAGCTGCTTGGCATAGAAAGCAATTCAGTAAATAATTATTTAATCCCTACTATGTGCAGGCACTATGCTAAGCACTGGGTATACAAAAAGGGGCAAAAGATAGTCCTGGACGTCAAGGAACTCACAATCAGATGACAGACACAACCTGCAAAAAGCATGGACAAACAGGCTGTATACAGGATACGTGGGAAATAAATACAAGAAAGGATGGTTCAGTTTTTGCCTTGAGGGTCCATTTCTGGGGGAATCTGTGTCTCCTGGACATTTGATTTGATTTGATTTTTTTAATGAAACTGGTGGCACAGCGCTTCCATCAAGAAGACTTGAGTTCAAATGGAGCCCCAGACATTTACTAGCTGTGTGATCCTGGCCAAGTCACTTAGCTTTCCTCATCTCTAGAATGGGAATAATAATAGCTTCTACCTCTCAGGGTTCTTCTGAAGATCAAAAGAGATGATGTATGGAAAGCGCTCTAGAAACTTTAAAGCCCTGTTTGGATTTTAGCTATTGTCATTCCTGTTTTTATTATTATTATTATTATTGTAAATTATAGTTACTATTATCATCATCATTCTGTAAATAAGATGACTTTCAATAGCTTATTTAATTAAGCCCATTTGCAGTATTAGGATAGAAATTGTGGCATCGTTTTGAATACATATGGGCTGAGTCCATCACAGCTAAGAAAATACAGCCATGGGATTTAGTAAAACAGTGTCTACAGCCCCTAAATTACCTCTTGGCTCTGTGGTTTTGGGGGCTGAACAGACGGGCCAGGCACCTGTAAGCTGCCCCTCTACCTGGCTTCTCATCCTGCCATACTTCTCTGCTCCGTGATCTCTGCTTTTCCTCATGTATGATCCCTCTTCTCCCGACTCCAGGCCTTTTGAGCTGGGGATCTTCTGTACCTAGATCAGCGGTTCTCAACCTGTGGGTCGCGCCCCCTCTGGGGGTCGAATGACCCTTTCGTAGGGGTCACAGAGGTCACCTAAGACCATTGAAAAACACATATTTCTGATGGTCTTAGGAAAGGAGACACTGCTCCTCTTATCTGTATCCAGGTGGGTCCGCCCACATGCAGATAAGCCCACATATGAGTATTAAAGGGTTGCAGCATTAGGAAGGTTGAGAACCACTGCTCTAGACTGTTCTCCTTATTGGCCTCCATCTCTTAACTACCCTGATTTCCCTCAAGACTCAGCTCCAATCCTTCTTTCCTCAAGAATACTTCGCTCTTCCCCCAGTGTCTTTCCTCTGAAACTATCTCCAATTTACTTCCTCTGTGTGTGTGTGTGTGTATGTGTGTGTGTGTTGTGTTTCTTGTACAAACAGTTGTTAGCATGTTGTCTCCTCCATCAGAATGTGAGCCCCCTGAGGTCAGAGATGGTTCTGGTCTTTCTTTGTAGCCCTAATGTTTAGCAAAGTGCTTTGTATACCGTAGGTGCTTAATAAATGTTTCTTAATGACAGACGCATTAAATATCTGTGAATTAAATTAATAGGAAGTACATGATTTTTATGATGACTACTCATGTTTACCAAAGTGATTTGAGAAAAATTTCATGCATATGCCTAGGTTGAGATAGTATGATAAGATCACAGTGTTTTGAAACTAGTCTAAGAATTAGGATACCAATGACAAAAAAAAATCATATGAAATAAGGATAAAAGAGAATATTAGGGATGCTTTCTTCGTGAAAGGGGGAGAGTAGAAAAAAGAATGCCTGCACAACTGTATCTGAAACTTTATTATGATGACATAATTATTTAAAACATCTGGTGCCATTTAAAGAAATAGAAATGTGAAACACAGTAGACAATCATGATTTAAAATCAAATTCATATAGTGTACTATGGTTCCTTAAACTCAAGATCACTAAACAGGGGGAAGAGAGCATGATTTAAAAGAAAAAGGGCAACTAAGAGGCACAATGGATAGAGCTCTGGGCCTGGAGTCAGGAAGACCTGAGTTTAAATCCGGCCTCAGACACTCACTAGCTGTGTGACCCTGGGCAAGTCACTTAACCCTGTTTGCCTCACTTTCCTCGTCTGTAAAATGAGCTGGAGAAGGAAATGGCAAGCCATTCCAGTATCTTTGTCAATAAAACCCCACAAGCGGTCATGAAGTGTCAGACATGACTGAAAAGTGACTAAATGCTTTTAAAAGAAAGCAAAATTTGAGGATAATGAGATAATAGTTTCATTGAAAGTGTCAATATATTTGCATCTATCTCATGCCATACACTGAAATAAATTTCAAATGCAGTAAAGTTTTAAGTAAATTTAAAACATTGAAATTTATTATGATAGAAGTTATATCTTTCAGAGATGTGCAAAGGGAAAAACCATTTAAACATTCATGACTTAGAAGAAAATATGAGACAAAATAGATAAATTTCAGTTTTGCACAACACGAAGTTCTTCATACAGAATATGAAAGGAAAAAAAACTGTTGGAAAATCTTTGCAATAAGCATTTCAAATGAAAGTCTGCTATGCAAAGTCTTTACAGAACTGGCATATTTATAAGGGTAAGATTTCTTCTCTAAGAGATCAATGGTCAAAGAAAATGAGCAGATCTTAAAAGAATAAACATATCACTGAAACCACATGAAAAAGGGTCTAAACCCCCAATGGTCATAGAAATGCAAATCAGGATGACTCTGAGATACTATTTGACATCGATCTAACTGTCAAAGATAATAATAAATAAAGATGGTACGATTCAAAGCTGGCACAGCTGTGGAAAAACAGGCCTGCTAATAAACTACTGATAAAGCTGGGAATTGGGGCCATCTTTTTCTAAAGCAAGAGAGAATTATTTATTCATATTTTTTGAAAAGCTTTTGTTAAGCCCATGTTTTGCACAGGTGCTATGGGGTGGGAAATCAATGATGCAATAATAATTCTGTGCCCTCAAAGAGCTTAAGTTCTAACAGGGAAAAAGTAAGTTCCAAGTCAGTTCTTCGTTTGAAGAGAAAGAGGCCAGTGACACATGGGGGGATCAGTATGGGCTAGCTCCAGATGGGGGCTGCTGAGCTGAGCCTTGGAGAAAGCTAAGGATTCTAAGGGGATGAGGTACGAAATCCCAGGCATGGATGGGTGAAGGCACGGAGGTGGGAGATGGAAGGCTGAGTTAGGGAGGCAGCCCAGAGATGACTAAGTCTCACGTGTCAATCTATGAAGGGAAGTGATATGAACCAAGTCTGGAAAGACTTCAGTAAAGTGACCACAGTGTTCTTACCCTTTGGCTTTTTGATTAAATCCTAAGGAGTTTATGGAATGAGGCAGGGGAAAAATCTGCATAAAAGCATTCTTAACAAATCTAATTGAAATAGCAGAAATGTAGAGGCAAGCTAAATGCAGAGTAATTGGGGAATTACTGATCAGATTTTTAATAAATTTATATTATATAAATAAAATAAAAATAAATATTCTATAAATAAAATAAAATAAAAATAAATATTTTTAATAAATCTGATTTTTAATTTAAAAAATTAATAATAATAAATAATGGCTGGCATTTATATAATGCTTACAATGTGCCAGGCACTGTGCTCAGCCTTTACAAAATATCTCATTTGATCCTCACAATAATCTTGCAAGAGTCAGTATTATAACCTTCATTTTACAGATGAGGAAACAGAGGCTAACAGGGGTAAGTGACTTGCCCAGGGTCACACAGCCAATAAGTATCAGCGGCTGGATTTGAACACAGATCTTTCTGACTCTGTGCCTGGTGCTCTATCTATTGAGCCCTCTTATCTGGATTGATATTTCACCATTAATAATCAATCAGTCAGCAAGCACTTGTTGGGCCAGGCATTGTACTAGCCTGTGGGGATGTGAGTACGAAAACCAAAACAGTCTGTACTTACAATGAGGTTACATTCTAATTGGAGGGAGGGGGTTGTGGGGGAGGAGACATAATAAGTGGGTGTGTATGTAAATGCATATGTACAATAAATATAAAAAGATTCCATATGCATATACACATGTATTTATACGTGTGTTTATTGATACACAAAGCCTTTAAATTCAAGATAGGTTGGCATGGAGATCAGTGGCATTTTCGAGGAGGAGAATAGGAAAGGCTCCATGCAAAACATGGTATTTGATCTCCATCTTGAAGGAAGAGAAGGCAGAGGGTCACAGAGAGCTAATTGTACCCGTTCTGGCGGACCAGTGTAGAAGCATGGAGGTAGGAGATGGTGAATCCTGTATGAAGAACAGAAAGGGGGTCCCTTTGACTGCATCTCTGAGTGTGTGAGACAGAAAAATATTCAGGGAGGTTGGAAAAGTAGTTTGAGGTGCAGGCTATATAGGGCTTTAAAAGTTGAATAGAAGAACTTTTGTTTTATTCTAGAGACAATAGGGAGAGACTGAGGTAGAAGGAGTTTCGGAATCACATGGTCAGCTCTTCATTTGGAAGCAGCACATAGTATGGACTGAGGCGGGGAAGACTTGAGGCAGGAAGACCAATGAGGAGGCTGCTGTGATTAACCAGGGGAAAGTTGATGAGGCTCTGACCTAAGACAGTAATTATGTAAGAAGAGAGAGGGTGCTCTGTGCAAAAGGTATTGTTAAGGTAAAAATCACAAGATTTGGCAGTTTGGTTATGTTGGGTTGTGGAGAGGGAGGAGAAAAGCATGACCCACTGAGGATTATGATGCTTTCTACAGAAACAGGGTAGGTAAAAAGGGAGAGGGTTGGAGGTGGGGGAGTGGAGAGGGATAATGAGGTCATTTTTAGACATGTTGAGTATAAGATATCACTGAGGCTTCTAGTCTGAAATGTAAAATAGACAATTGGTGATACTGAGTTAAAGCTGGGAGCAGAGACTGGCTGGCTATGTAGATTGTCATCTACAGAGAGATGCTCAGTGAATCCATGGAAGCTGATGAATGAAAGGAGAGAGAGAAAGAGAGACAGAGACACAGACACAGAGACAGAGACACAGAGAGACAGAGACAGAGAGAGGGAGACAGAGAGACAAGGAGAGACAGACATGGAGACACAGTAAACAGAGACAGAGAGATGGAGGGAGACAGAGAAAACCAGAAAAGGGGTGGTGGAAAGTAAATACCATGTCAAAGGCAGAGGTGAAAAAAAAAGAATATGTATCTCCAGAATAAAAAATATTTAATCTCAAAATTAAGACCTAAGAGCCATGGCACAGGGTCAACCATCTACAACAGGAAGCATCTTCCCAGTCACCTGGGCCAGCTCCTTCCTTTTGTAAATGAGAAAACTAAAGCCTGAGGCAGCTCAAAGACCTGCCCAAGGCCTCCTGGATAGGGATCAAAATTTGAGAATTTGAACGAAGCTCCTCCAACTCCAGAGGCAGGGCTCTTCTCTATGTGGCACTGAAAATGCCCAGGTTCACAGAGTTTCAAAGTCCTAGGGTCGAGGCTTGGACCTGTGCCTTCTGAGCAGGGCTCTTTTTACTGTTCCTAAAACTTAGTCAAGCTCACTGACCTTCTTCTGAGGAAAGTGCTTTTTACTCCATAAACCTGAATTATCGCTAGTCTGGAAGCCTTTGCCCCAAGGCAGGGAAACCCTGCTGCAGGAGTTGAGTTATATATACATAGAATTCTGTGACAAGGTTCCCTATTTCCATCTAAGTATTATTGTTTAAAGAATAACCCATTTGACTTTTGCTTCTCCCTCCCTCCCTCTCTCTCCCTCTCTCTCCCTTCCTCACTCTCTCTCTTTCCCTCTGTCTCCCTCTCTCTCTCCCTCCCTCTCTCTCTCTCCCTCTCTTTCTCTCTCTCTCTCTCTCTCTCTCTCTCTTTCCCCTCTCTCTCTCCCTCCCTCTCTCTCTCTCTTTCCCCTCTCTCTCTCCCTCCCTCTCTCTCTTTCCCTCCCTCTCTCTCTCTTTCTCTCTCCCTCTTTCTCTCTCCCTCTCTCTCACTCCCTTTCTCTCTCTCCCTGTCTGTCTCTCTCTCTCTCCCTCTCTCTCCCTCTCTCTCCTTCTCTCTCTCTCTCTCTCTCTCTCTCTTTCCCTTTGTGTCTCTCTCTATGCCTATCTATGTCTTTCTCCCCCCATTTCTCTGTATTTGTCTCTCAGTCTCTCTTTAAGTCTCTGTCTATCTGTCTTCACACACAAAAATAATTCAATACACAGGAACAATTCTTGCGATTAAGAATTCCCAAATAAGCTGCTATATATTTCCCTCAATTTGGTAACTGACTTCTATCCTCCTCTCTCCGTAGTGACCTTGCCACCTCACAGTGCTGACGTTGCACTTTTTCGGTGTTTCTCTGATGTATTTATCATGTGATCCTGGACATGACCATTATCGTTATATAATCTTTTCCCCTTGCTGGACTGCAAGCTCAATGAAGGCAGAGGCCTTGTCTGACTCAGTCTTTGAATCTCCCCTAGTTCAGGGGCATGATGCTCCTCTGCACACAGCAGTCACTTAATAAATGTGTGCCGAATGAAGTCCAATTCCTTAAGCAGTTTTCTGAAAATGCGATCCATTTTGTTGTTTACACCGCATTTGTGGGCTTTTCTACATGAAAATGGGAATTTATGGATGTTTTTTTTCTGACTTATAAATACTCTAGTGCTTTCTGTAGCCATACAAAAGAAGTCTCCAGAACCTCATATTTTTGTTTTTACAGAAAGCTGCCTATTTCTCCTCATCAGATGAGTTTAAATAGACTATGTTTATGTCCCAATTCCATTATCTACTTTTTAGGGTGTATTTTCTTCCATATACAGATCAGTCCCATCCCTCAGGATATGCTTTCAAGTATTGCACTTAAAGCAATCAAATAGCAGAGATATGTTACAGGAAGATTTTCTTAGAGGAAAGAACTGTTGTCAAAGTTTCCTGGAGTAGGCAAGTAAATAAAGGATGGGCTTATTTACTTCTGTACCAGCTTTACAAAGAGGGAAAGAAGAGTAATTAATAAGAGGCTGGCAGTAGATTCCCATTAAAATCCAAGACTCTGAGACTTGGGATTTCCAATTTGAAAATGAATGGGGGCCCTTTACCATGCATCACATAAGGCTTAGCTGTATCACCACCCACTTCCCCATCCACAGACACATACAACTTACATATGGACCTCCTGAAAAGTTATCTCAGGTCTGAGAAATTCACTAGATCAGCATGCACCCAAATACCATGAATCATAAGGCTGCACCAATGTATTCATTTTCCATAGCTAGGGGACACATTAAGCTCATAATAAAGCATCATAGGAAAATTGATTTAGAGCTAAAAGAGACCTGGCAGTATACTGAGTCCAAAGAACGTAATGCCCCAAGAGGGGAAGTAACTTTCACAAAGTCTCACAAAAAGCATTTCACCAAACAATATAGCAAGCAGAATGATAAGAAAAGATTCCCAACCCTGGCTCCCCAAACACGTGAGGGACACTCTCCCACCAGTGCGGAAAGGCAGCCACAGAAAGAATCCTTGTAATCAGGGAACAAACATGGAAGGCATCTGTCTAGAGAACACATTTCCTCTAATACACAATAAATGTCTCCATCTATTCTAAGATATTGATTATTAGGAGAACTCTCTAATGAGCACACAGAAGGCTTATTTCCCCTCTATAGCTTTAGGCAAGATTTGAGATGCGCAAATACCAAGTCAAATGTATGCTCAAAGAGCAGAGAGAAATCAGACACTTTATTTGATGTGAAATGACTCTGGGAAATAGTAAAAAGAAGAAGAAAGAGAACAGCAATTGACATTTATAGAGTGCTCCTGGGTCTTTGAAGAACTTCATATACATTCGAGCCTCAGAACACTCCTCATGGAGCAGTGGATATGAGCGTTATTATCCCCATTTTACAGATTTGGAAGCTTAGGTTCAGAAAGGCTCCATGTTCTGTCCGTGGTCACGAGGCTATTAAGGATGACAGGCAGGAGTGCTGGAAGAAAAAGCATTCCAACTATTGTGCTATAAGAAATGGGAAGGAGATGGACTTCATAATTACCTGGAGAGGCTTATACAGACTGATGCTAAGTGAGAAGAGCAGAACCAAGCAAAACCTGTACACAATCACAGACACATCATACATATGA
>CM053590.1:18564640-18610606 GCA_028646515.1 Pseudochirops corinnae | reverse complement strand
GGGAGGGGAGAAAATCTGAAACTCAAGTGATTGTGGAACTGAATCTTGTAAATTAAAAGTAAATGAGCAAATAAAAAAAAAACTTGCATTCTATAGGGCGAAACAGCATGCATGTATATGGACTTGCTCCTTACATGCTGGATCCACATGGATTTGATGATGAAAATGAAATCAATCCTCATTTTATTTCTCTTGATATATGCTCTAATTGGCAATTCATGGTTTGTGATTCCGATTCCTTATTCTACCCCTGCATTTTCCTGGAATATAATAATTCTCCCTCTCAAGTTCAGTGAAATATTCTCTTTTCTTTATGAATACTTAGGATCCTAGACTTGGGTATCAGAAAGGACCTTTGAGGTCATCTCTTTCATTTCCTTCTTGGGTATACCTACGTTCAGGTTTTTTCCGTGGTTTTTTTTTTTAGAGAAAAAGTGTGTTCAGTCTTTGAAGGAAGATTTCTGTATCAAAACCAGTTTTTATACATTCTTCCTGCACTACTCCCTTGACTCTCAGTTCAGTTTTAGTAAATGTGATAGGCATATCCCCTAAGTCAGGTGGAAGATAGGAGCTGGGCACATTTCCACACCTCCTCTGTCAGCAATGCCTCTTTGTAATCCATCACACCTTCCTCTGTGTGCACAGTTTTTACATATAATTGGTGGCCTCTCATTTACTTGTAATAGAGCTGGGCAATTCCAAAGCAACTGAGTCAGCCCAAAATGGTGTTATTAGTCGTTACAGAGGAACTGGTAAGGCAAAATTATGTGATGACACTGGCATTTTTGAAAAATAATTATATTTTCTGCAACTGGACCATACTTATACCATAATCATATAAGTTAGAGATGGCAGGGGAAAAAAGATGGATTAGGTTACTTAGCCCATCCTTTGATCAGTGCCAGAGAGCTTAGAAGGAAATTCCCATCTCAGAAATCAACTTGCCTCCCAATGGAGTCATTTGAAGCTATGTAGCTCTCTGATTATGACAGGTCAAATAAACTGTCTATTTCTTCCTTCAGCTCAATTTAATTCAATAAATTTATTTTAAATACCTACTATGTGCAAGGCACTCCAGATCTGAGATACTTAATCCAACAAGTTTTTATCATCATGATTATATCATATATTATATCATATCTTATTATAGCATATCTTATCATGCCTTCCCATATCATAATTTTAGCATATTATGATATATCATTTGTATTACAATACTGCGTAGTATAGTATGGCATAGAAAAGCAGTGTTGTATAATGGTTAGAGTACTGACCTAGAAGCCAGGTAAAAATGGATCCAAGTCCCACCACTTATGAGATTTCCTATGGGACCATGGGCAGATGACTTAATCCTTCAGTGCTCAAAGAAACTCTCTGTTAGTTACAGAAAAGATATGAACCTGCTTTGATAGAGCTCCAGATCCCAAAGAAATCACAGGTACAATCCATATTATAATTCTTCTGAACCTGCTTCCAAGCAATCTTTGCAAATATGAGGATCCTCATCACAGAATTTAGCTACCCACTTGAAGACGATGCTTTTTCTACAGCCCCAAATATGACTGGTGATCAGCATACTGTTGATTATGAAAATGAAAATAAGAGAAAAGCTCTCTCATTAGTAGCCACTGAAGTGGTCTTAAAGGTTGAATGGTATTTTTTACTTTTAAAAAAAAATATAAACTTTATGTCATCAGTGAAGTTAAAAATCCTCAAATATCTCGATCTTACCTGACCAACACAAAATCGTGTGCTGTGTTAATAACTGTATGGGTGAGCTTTTGATTTCACAATTTAATGAATTTTATTCAGCTTATACTGTGTCCATAGCACTGGGTTAATTAAAAAGCAGATACAAAGAGGAATAAGATGTTGATTTTACCCTGTAGGAGCTAACAACCTAAAAAAGATTATACAAAAAGTAATCAACAGATAATAAGTATAAGTATGATTAATATTTAATTTAAGAATAATAATAAAATAAAATTAATATGTGATTAGGGGAAACTTAAAGGGTAGTAGATAAATTATTTTTGAGAAGCATTTTAAAAAGCATTTACTATGTTCCAAGTACTAGGGATATAAACATAAAATCAGACATAGTGCCTGTCCTCAAGAGCTTATATTCTAATAGAAGAAGACAACAGGGAAATCACAGCAATGATGAGTGAAGTCATTGAGTGACTGTTTGGCATGATTATCCATGGAATGTTAGTGTAGATTTAGTTACTGTTTACAAGGGTTCACATAATTTAATTCTGGTCTCCAACATGTGGTACAGATAGAATTTCTTTTTGTATCATGGTCTGAATCTCCAGAAAGGCCCAGCTTCTAGAATCTTCTTCAGGTTGGAGTTTCTCAAGAGGGCAATCATTTTTCTATGGGTCAAAAAACATAGGAAACTCAAGAGAAGGGTGAAGTGGTTTAAAGGCAAAGGTAGATTTAGGACCCAGAAAATGGGAACCTGTTTATGGCCAGGAGCTTAGGTGAGATAGAGGAGGAGAGGTTCTTCCAGACTATGGTCAGTGGGTCAGAAAATGTAGCCTACGGTGGCATGAGTTTACTGAGACATATAAAGAAAGTTCTATGCAACTAGGTGGCATAGTAGAAAGAGCACTGGACTTGAATTCAGGAAGACTTGATTTCAAATCTGAAATACTTATCATACTTATTAGCTGTGTCACCCTGGGCAAGTCACTTAACCCTGTTTGCCTCAGTTTCCTCATCTGTAAAATGAGCTAGAGAAGGAAATAGCAAACCACTCCAATACCTTTCCCTGTAAAACCCCAAGTGAAAGCACAAAGAGTCAGACATGTCTGAAAATGACTAAACAACAACAAGAAGATGACATGAGCTTACTGGGACATATGAGGAAAGTTCTTGCTTGAATCATCATGAGGTCCTCCAGTGGCTACCCTTTGTTCTAGCTTCATGACCTCCCACAAATGTCTGTATAGTGCTTTGAGGTTTTCAAAGCCTTAGATGTATATGCTATTTTAATTTGATCCTCACAACAATCTTGCAAGATAGATGTTATCATTGCACCTGTTTCATAGATGAATAAACTTCATTTTGGTGAGGTTACACAACTTTCCCAGGGTTAAGTGACTTGGCCAAAATCACAAGGTAGTATTAGAAGCAAGCTGCTATTTCTGCTCTTCCCAGCTGCATCCCTTGACCTCTGAGACCCTTCCTTTACAAATGGATTTCCATTTCTATGAATTTTATTATGGATTGTAATTTCAATAGGTTATTAAAATTCCATCAGTTGGTGTGAATGAAGTAAATCAAAGTAATATTGAAGTAAAGTTTTAAAAAGGAGATAAATGTGTTTAATCTTGAATGATTGGAGTTCAGTAGATAATAGAAACTATTCTACCACTTCAGTTATACGTGCCAACTTCACTTGACCCTGCGACAACAACCTTCACCAACACTTAGTACAACGGTTCTCAACTTGTGGGTTATGTTCAATTTGTAGCAATGAAAATACATCCTACATATCAGATAGATTCATAACAGTAGCAAAATTACAGTTATGAAGTAGCGACAAAAATAATTTTATGGTTGGGGGTCACCACAACATGAGGAACTGTATTAAAGGGTGGCGGCATTAGGAATGTTGAGAACCACTGAGTCCTAGTACATAGTGGCTAGTTATTTTGGTGTGGTTAGGAAATTGGCTATTCTTGTTAGCAGCGGTTGTTATTTTAGTCTGTTTCTCACTGGTGTCTGACTCTTCTTGACCCTATTTGGGGTTTTCTTGGCAAGGACACTGGATGAGTTTGCCACTTCTTTTTCCAATTCATTTTATGGATGAAGAAACTGAAGCAAACATAGTTGAGTAACTTGCCCAGAGTCACATAGTTTGGTAAGTATCTGAGGCCAGATTTGAACTCATGAAGATGAGTCTTCCTGGCTCCAATGTCTAGCACTCTATTCATTGAACCCCCTGGCTGCTCTGGCTTGTTAACAGCAATCATGTATTATTGATTGGTTTTTCTGATTGATTTTCATCTTCTTCTTTTTCTTCTTAAAATTCTTTGTAATGACTCTCTGGGAGGGTGAGTTCTATGCAACACCTAGTTGCATAGAACTTTCTTTGTATGTCTCAGTAAACTCATGCCACCGTGGGCTACATTTTCTGACCCACTGACCATAGTCTGGAAGAACCTCTCCTCCTCTATCTCACCTAAGCTCCTGGCCATAAACAGGTTCCCATTTTCTGGGTCCTAAATCTACCTTTGCCTTTAAACCACTTCACCCTTCTCTTGAGTTTCCTATGTTTTTTGACCCATAGAAAAATGATTGCCCTCTTGAGAAACTCCATCCTGAAGAAGATTCTAGAAGCTGGGCCTTTCTAGAGATTCAGACCATGATACAAAAAGAAATTCTATCTGTACCACATGTTGGAAACCAGAATTAAATTATGTGAACCCTTGTAAACAGTAACTAAATCTACACTAACATTCCATGGATAATCATGCCAAACAGTCACTCAATGACCAAACAGGAAAAATATAGACTATGTAAAAATAAAATATCTTAATTAAATGCATTTTTAAAAAATAGTCCTTGTTTTGGCTCAGATATGCTATCTTCCTTGCTGTGTTGTGAGGATGAGAAAGCAGCATCTGTGGTTATTAGATCCAAAGAGTGCTAGGGCTGCCTTCAGCTAGCAAATTAAGCAAAGAGGGGCAACATTTCCACTGTTGGTGTTTCTTAGACTAATAGGCCAGGGTAATGCTTGGAGGAGAGAGAAAGAAGAAAATCTATGGAGCCTCATTGCAATAGAGTTATATGGCTTTAGGAGTGAGATATCCCCCCCTAAGTGAGAGACTTAGGTGTTTTCCTGGTGCTGTGTTGGGGAGGAGAAGAGGACATGGTTCTAGTTTGCTGGACGAGACCATTGAGCTCCCCAAAGCCTTTGACTGAGAACACTGTCAAGATTTTGGGGTATTTTCTTTATGAAAATAGAATGTCAAGAATAAGTGGTAGGTAGAAAAAAGGTTAGAGAGTAGAGAAGTCTGAGGAGATTGAAGAGACATACTTTGCTCTGTTTCTAGTGAGAGAAAACAGGGAAACCAAGTCACCATGAGAGACACTGAAGACCTGAGAAGAACTTTGAAAAGCCAGGATATCCATGCTCTCTTTCTGTATCAATCTCATATAAAAAACAGTTTAGAATCAATGGAATTATAACACCAAGTCAAAATTACATACAAAGATGTTTCCACTGTAGCTACCATCTGCTCTTGTGCATAAAGTACCAATTGCTAAAATATGCCTTTTAAAAGAAAGAACTAATGTGGTAAACATTTTAGTATTTTAAAATCGGGCCCTAGGGTAAAATGAGATATTTGCTTCCCAGCAATTTTCTTGGAAATTACTTCATAGAACATTAGACAGACCTATAACCCAGTGAAAGGACCATAAACACATTCCAAAGCCTAATATGAATGATTTCTATATTGCCTACACCTGGGTCCCCTCCCCATTACTTTGAATAAATTAGAGTTGCGCTACTATCGTCTCCATTACACTAAAATTCTCCCTGTAGTTTATGCTTACCTATCTGTTTTATTGGTTTCCCCAAGAGAATGCAAGCTCCTTGAGGGAAGAGACTGTTTTGTTTTTGTCTTTGTGCCTCTGGTGCCTAACACAGTGTCCTTCAGATACCAAGAATTTGATAAATTTCTCCGTTATTGTTGAGTTCGTGACCCAATATTGATGAGTTACCAACACTAAAAACCACTGGGCCTCTATTTCCTCTTTTGTATAATGGAGATGATGAAATACCTATGTCATCTACTTCCCAGAGATGTGATAAGAGCCAGGTGCGATAAGGGATGCAGAAGAAAGTGCTTTGAAGAGTCAGAAATGTTATCCCAATGAGACATTCGCATTATTTTCTCATTGGCTTCTATTATCACCACAGAGATGTTTTCCTTAAAGAACAAAATGACCCCAGCACACAATAAAAAAGCTTCTTAAGAACAGTAACATCACTTGAGGGAGCAGGCTGAACTTATTGTAAGGTACCATCAATGAATTGAATTCTCTTTGAGCAGCCCTGAAAGAGGAATTTGTCAAGTGGGCATTCAGCCAATTCTCATCATTTCTAGTGTGCTCATGGGCTCTTTTGTCTGCATAGCCAAGTAGACCAAGGTATTTGTCCAGGTGGTCACAGGTGCTCCTTTGGACCCCACCAAGGAAATATAAGCTTCTGATTGGCAGTAAGGTGTGTTTCTGCCCCCTCCCTCTGAAAACCACTCTGCTCTGACATTTCTGTTTCATTATTTGCTTTTCTGTAAGAAGACAATGAGGTTTTACAGTGGTCCAAATATAATACCAAAGTTATAATTTTGCTGCTGAAAACATAGGTACACACTTATGTAGAGAGATACACACATATTTGTATGAATATATTTATATAAATATGCACACACATACATCTATGTATACAAATGTATATGTACACATAGATTATATAGTGGGTCGAGAGAGGATTATGGGGGAGGAGGCTTGAGTCTACTGGCTTTTGCTTCTCTTTCCTTCTGTTTTGACACAAAGTCATTTGTATGCTCAGTCAGAAGATGCTGGGATTTGATAATTTCATGTCAGGTCACTGAGTCAAGGAACAACAGTCTTTACCCTTTACTTTAGTATGGTCAAGAGGAAAGGACTTAATCAGGGAATAGTACCCCGGAAATGAAATTGGGATGTTTTGAGTTTAAATTCTTCCTCAAGCACTTGCTGGTGAGTTGTCTAACCTCCCTCCGCCTCAGTTTCTCCAGCTGTAAAATGAAGAGAACAGCAGCACCTACCTCATGGGGTTATTGTGAGGATCAAATACTGTCACACAGAGCACTTAGTGCAATGCCTGGGACACAGTAGGAGCTTAATAAATGCTTGTTCTCTCCCTCTCCTGCCTTCCCCTTTAACTTGGGGCAAATCTGCCTGGCTTGTATTATATGGATGTGGTCTAGCTAAGAGCTACCAGGGAGTTGTTGAGCCTGCCCCTGGGGAGTTAGTTTTCTAGTCACCACACCCTGGCAGATTGGCCCTGCCCTTGATCCTGAAGAATAGAAGCCCTGGAGTTGGAAGGAGAAGAGGAACTTCAGAGGGACAGATACAGTGGAGATGAGAGAGAAGGGGAGGTGGAGCAGTAGGGACATTGTCCCCAGTAGGGGAGCTGTCAAAAAAGCATGACTACGTGTAGTAAGAGTGGGCCAATGACATCCACAGCCCCTCAGTGTCAGAGATATGAAGCCTAAAGCCACACACCTTCCCCCCATGTGGGACTGTTTTTTCTTTTAGTGGTATATCTGTCTCAGAGTATGTCTTGAGCCCACAGGAGGGATGTTGTATGACTCACTTACTGTGTTGTTTTAGGAATAATGCAGTAAAGTTCAAATCCTTCCCTCCCCCCCACCTCTATCACTTAAAACCTGTGTGAACATGGATAACCCATTTCACTGCTAAGTGCCTCAGTCTTCTCATCTGTAAAATGGGGGAGGTTGGACTAAAAGGATTCTAAGGCCAGCTGTGACTTTATTCAACTCCTTATGTCAACTTCTTAAATTTTAACTTGTATTATATTTAATCTTTGTGACCCTAGCATACCTAGGGCAGTGCCTGAGCAATAGTAGATACTTAATGATGTTAATTTACTGAATGAATGACTGGGGTGTGTGTGTGTGTGTGTGTGTGTGTGTGTGTGTGTGTGTGTGTGTGTGGAGCAGGGAGTGAGGAAGGAAGGACAGGCAGACATAGGTCCAGGTCCCTCTTTTGACTTGCTGGCTATGTGATCCTGGTCAGTTTAATATAAACTTTCAGAACCCATAGCAACTCTCTAGAAAGAGTAGCTGATCTCCATTGGTGGAAGAAGTTCCTTCCACACTGGGAGATCTCTCTATAGCTAGGACACCTCCTCCCCACCTGTATATTTCATTCTGACACATATGTATCCTGTGTCAAAGGCAATATATACAAAGAAAAGCATTCATTGTTCACCTGGACAGATTTTTCTCTTACAATAGGAGGTTTTACTGTGATTTACTTAGGTCTCTGTCAGAGGTGGTATAGACAGAAGTAAAAGGGAGGGAAGGAATAAACATAGAGCCTACTATGGGCCAGGCACTGTGGGAAGCACTTTTACAAATATTCTATCATTTGATCCTCACTACTCTGTGGGACAGTTGCTATTATCACTCCCACTTTACAACAGAGGAACCGGAAGCAAACAGAGGCTATGAGCTCAGGGTCACATAGTCAAGAAATGTCTGAGGCTCAATCTGAACTCAGGTTTTCTTGACTCCAGGCTCAGGACTCTTTTGCTATCCATTGTACTACCAGTTGCCTCTAATACAAGGGTTAAGCCAACTTAATCAAATTATTTTTTGGAAATTTTTGTGGACGTGTGCTGTTTTATAACACATTATTTCAGAATATATCCCTGCCCTAAATAGTCTACCATCCCTTGTGAGAAAGAATAAAAAAGAAAGACAACAAAAGCAGTTCAGGAAAACTAGCCAGTACATCACCCAAATCTTATTTTATGTGGCACAATTTATACCCATAGGCTCCCTCTACTCTGCAAAGAAAGGAGGGGAGAGCATTTTCTCATCTCTTTTTTCAGGGACACATTTAGTCATGATAATTGCACCTCATGAAGTTGTGATTTTTTCCATTGATATTATTGCTGTCCTTGTGTATATGTCTTTTCAGTTCTGCTTACTTTACTTTAAATCAAGTCACATAAATCTCCCCTGGTTTCTCTTTCTGCCTCACATTCATTGTTTCTCTTCGGGCAAAAATATTTCATCATATTCATTTAGCACAATTTCTTTAGTCGTTTACCGACTGATGGACATCTCATTCTGTCTCTAGTCATCACAAGAAGTATCACTTTGAATGTTTTTGTGCACATGAGGTAATTGTTTTTCTTTCTTTGACATCCTTGGTCTATGTGTGTAGCAGTGAGATTTCAGGCCCCAGAGGACCTGGATGTCTCGGTTCCTCCCCTTTTTATCTGTAGCACTTGGACATTTGTTTTTAAAAAAAGAGAGAACTTGATCATTAAGAAATTTAGCAACAAATTGATTGTATTTTCTTGTCTTTTATTGTATTATTAATATTTACTATTCTCTTCTTATTATTTTATTACTGTAAGAATTCCATTGATGATTCCTAGTTCTGTTTTCCTTCAGCTCCAAGGCAGTCATTGTCCATGTGGGGTGCTCCACCACCTTTCACCCTGGAACGCTAGAGTGAATGGGGAAAGGGCTTCCATGCTGTTTACAAAGGATGGAGCTATCAATTTTTGTCACACAAAGTCATCATTGCCCCACTAACCCAAGGATTAAGAAGTCTCATTTTCAGGAGTCTCATTATACCACAGGTTTGACATTTTTTTGAGGGAAATCCAGATCCACAATTTTGAAGTGTAGGGAACATTGTGAAAATCCCTTCTTCTTACATAGACCAGCTACTCATTTGGGGCATCTAGGTGGTACAATGGATAAAGCACTTGGCCTAGAGTCATATTCCTGAGATCAGATCGGATCCCAGACACTTACCAGCTGTGTGACCCTGGGCAAGTCACTCAATTGTGTTTGCCTATTTCCTCATCTATAAAATGAGCTAGAGAAGTAATAGAAAACTACTCCAGTATCTTGTCCAAGAAAACCCTCAATGAGGTCACAAAGAATTGTACATGACTGAAAAGACTGAACCACAACAACAACTCATCAGTAGCTGGAACATAGGGAGGGTGAGTGCCTTACTCATAGCTGCAGAATTTGAATCATGTTCTTCCTGACTCTAAGGTGGCCCCTCATGTCACAGTGCATGTCACCAGGAACCAGTAATTATGGGAAAGCCAATCACGGACATAGACAAAGCCAGTCTTTCTCTGGAGCACAGTCTCAAAATATATCTTATTCTATTTCCTTCCTGTTATAATGGCATTCAAAATAGAACAGTCCACTTGAAAGAACAAAGTTATTTATGTTTCACATGGAAAAGTAGTCATGGAGATGGCAGACACATGGCAAAGTACGGCCAATTGATTTAGTTTATTGGCACATTTGGCTGAGTTTGCCCAAGATAAAATGTGTCTCTGTTGTGGCCCTCCCCACTTCCCCCTTGCTGCATGCATCCTCTCTGGCTTATGTTCAGGTTATAACCATCTTCCTCCCTCACCATCACCGATATGCACTCACCACCCTTTGGCCCCATCCCATTTTCTTCCTAGTAGGAAAGGGAGTATAGCCCTTATAAGGACTGTAGTACAGCAGGGTTCCATCTGGTAGAGGATGGTCAAGGAGGGGAATGCCTGGCAAGGAGGGGAAAAGGGAAGAGGGTATTGGTAGGAAGCCTTGGGTGGGGTCTGAAGGAGGGAGATGGAAGTCATCCCTGCTCAGAGTAAATGAAATTATAGGCCCAGTGCACCCCAAAATAGATGAAGGGTTGTCTCTTACATCATAATGTGTAGACATCCACCCATCCCTACATGTAGGACCTGTCATCATTGCTCTTTCTCTCCTAGGAGGACGAAACCCAGATTCTGCAGGAAGCCTTTCTGTGTCCTCCAGTTGATAGCACCAGATGGTTTTTAATCTTCTCTGGTTATATCTTTAGTGATGTTCCTTAAGAGCAGGCATCACCTTTCTTCGTGTCCACAACACAGCACAGTGCTAGGCACGTAGTAAGCACTTAATAAATGTTTGTTACCCAACTAACAGATATAAGATTTATATGTGCTCAGATACTGAAATGATTGAGTGGATCCGTCATCTACTCAATTCAAGAATGCCCTCCATCAATGCAGGTCAGAATACCTCCATACCAGTCACTCCTATCTTTAGTTTACCCAGACGGTACACCGGAGGCCATTGTTCTGATATCTCCAGTAGCAATAGAGCACGTGGGCTGCCCACTGGCCTTTCAAATCCAACCTCAGACCCTTACTAGCACTCTTACCCTGGGTGAGTCATCCAACCTCTGCCTGCCTCAGTTTCCTCATCTGTGAAATGGGAACAATAACAGTACCTACAGCCCAGAGTTATTGTGAGCATAAAATGGTATTTTTAAAGCACTTTACAAATCTCCAAACATTATATAAATGCTACCTATTGCTCGTTATCATTACCCCCGTTACTAACACAGACATGCCATACATATCTAAATCCCTGCTGATGGCCCCAGCTCTATGGAATCAGGATTCCTCTAAAATGTATAGATCACGTTAGCCTACTTGCAGATGTTTTCAGCACCATCTTATACTTTTTCCTTTTGAAGGATTGAGTTCCTTGCCTTTGTACCTCCAGTCCTAGTCTAGTGCTCGGTGCATAGTAGGTACTTAGTCAGTACTTGTGACTAATTGTATGGTTTTCCTATTGACAGTAGCCTTCCCTCCATCTTTCCAGGTAGCCCTAGTTATCACTTCCTGGCCGTTCAAGCCAGCCTCCTCCTGGAAAATTGGATTAGCTCGTGATAGATCATGGCTGTCTTTTTGATGTCAGTTTTTTCAGAACCCAGAGTGCAGCTTTGTTGAAAAGCACTGTTTTAGATAACAGGTTTTTAATTATTCATATTTAGTATGCTTTTGGACCACAATTTTGTCCAGAACTGTAACTAGATATTCTGGCGCCTGGGAACAGGCTTCACAAAACCTACCATGAAGCAAACAGCACAAAAATGATGAATTCAACTAGGTTAGTGGAAATGAGGGGGAGAGAGGGAAGGAGGGAGGGAGAGAGAGACAGAGAGAGAGACAGACAGACAGAGACAGAGAGAAAGAGACAGAGAGACAGACAGACAGACAGAGATAGAGAGACAGAGAGAGAGAGACACACAGACAGACAGGCAGACAGACAGAGATCACAGGAAACCAGTTCATATGGCAAGAAATTCCAGGATTACCTGAAGTCACTACTGAGGCACATAGAATCATGAAGATGTTCAATCATGTCTGACTCTTGGAGTTTTCTTGGCAGAGATACTGGAGTGATTTTTCCTTTGCTCTTCAGCTCATTTTACAGATGAGGAAACGGAGGCAAACAGGGCAAAGTGACTTGCCCAGGGCCACACAACCAGTGAGTTTCTGAGGCCAGATTTGAGCTCAGGAAGGTGAGTCTCCCTCACTCCAGACCTGGCATTTTAGCCAGTGTGCCACTTAGCTGCCCCATCAGTTGTTGTTGTTGCTGTTCCATTGTTTCAGTCATGCCTTGACTCTTCATGAACTCACTTGGGTTTTTTCTTGGCAGAGATACTTGAGAAGTTCGCCATTTTCTTTTCCAGCTCATTTTACAGATGAGGAAACTGAGACAAACAGTATTAATCGATTTTCCAAGTGCCACATAACTAATAAGTGTCTGAAGTCAGATCTGAACTCATGAAGATGTGTCTCCCTAACTCCAGTTTCAGCCCCTTATTCACTGTGCCGCCTCGCTGTCCCCAAAGCCTAATGCGGCTGTTGTGCAGTGATTTCTGACTTGATGAACCCCAATTTTTGTTTGTTTTTGGCAGAGGTGCTGTAGTCATTTGCCATTTCCTTCTCCAGCTCATTTTACAAATAAGAAAATAAGTAAACAGGGTTAGGTGACTTTCCCAGAATCACACAGCTAGTAAATATCTGAGGCTGGATTTGAACTCAGGTCTTCCTGAATACAAGGTCAGCACTCTATCCACTTCATCACCTAGCGGCTGATCATGAAGATAGTAGACAACTGATGCTTATTGACTTATCAGGGAGAATACCATCCAGTAGCTTACTGTTTTACATAATTATTATTGCTAATTAGATGCTAAACACATTAGCTCCTATGCTCCTGAAAGTGTAAAAAGCAAACTATAATTTTCAATGTTCTATACAAAGCCCAAGTTGCAATGCCTGGTTATGTGCCTAACCTAGAAATGAGCACATATCAATTTTGGGCCGGAGTCGCTGGACTTTTTCTCAACTCAAGGAACAGGTTCACCCACACCAATACCTTAAAAAAGGCACATATATGTGAAAACAGAAAGGAAAATTATAAGAAGCTCATTACACCTTCCAATATGCTAAGCCTCAGACAACTCAGTGCAACTGTTCTGGAGTATTTGCATATAATCCTTCAGCAAATATGCATTGTGTCCTGCTCTAGAGTCCCCCACACTCCAGACATAAGTATCATTAATTAAATAATGCACTCAGCACTCTCTGGGAATCATTAATTATAAAGGGTAGCTGACTCTGAAGCTGATTCCCAGACTCCACTTTAACAGGAGTGCAATAACTTAGCTCCAAAGGAAATATTTGAAGAAGGTCACCTTCCAAGCCATGGGAAGCCTCTATGTCAAAGAAAGTAAATGACAAAGCCGCCTGATCCAAGCCTGCCTTTTAACAGAACTTGAAATGGTGTGGCGGGCTCAAAAGCTAGATGGGGAGAGCAATGTTTCAGATCGCAGAGTTACTTTCTTCTCAAAATCCATTTCTCCCACGTAAGAAGCAAGTAAATAGGAAATAATCCTTTTTTTCATTTCAGCTGAACACCAAGGAAAGGTAATATCAGTGGAAGATTTAGGGACAAATAAAGCCCATTCTTTGCAAGTTTGGCCCAAGGTTGGAAGTCTAGGCACCTGCTCTCTTTAACCTGGACTTAGAGATAGACCACCCTTCCCTTGGAAGATGAGAGCACCAGCATGAGACTAAAACCTTAGATGAGAACATGCAACTCAACTCTGGGGTGGAGAGTAGTAAATGGTCATGTAGATTTTCCTGTATTACACAAGTTCCCCCTTTCAGATAATACCCATTGCAAAATATGTGCCATATCCTGTAAGGTGTCCTAAGTATACCATAGGCTAGAGAAGTAGCTGAGAACTTGGTCAGGGTGTTTCAAAGGCTACACCAACCATTGGATTTCTCATCCTCACCTTGATGATTTATTCATCTCTCATAGGATGGAAGGAACAGTGGTCAAGCTGGTGAATAATTTGGAAACCCAACATTTGCCTAATGAGCCCCAACTCTAGCCCTGGTGTAGGCTCATGATGCTAAGCTGCCCTCCCTCCCTAACCACCCATTCACAATATGACTCCCAGCTTCCTCATGGATAGCAGTGTAATGAACTAGGGAATGAAGCATTCTAATTGGAAGCAAACACTTTCTCCTCATCCCAGGAAGGCCTCTGTTATTAATTAGTGTGCTCAGATTGCCACTTAGGAGTTATTTGGAATTGGCAGACTAACAGAGAAATTGCTGCCCCATCCTTATTTTCATTCTCGGGTTACTTGGTTTCTGATTACAGCACTTACTGTTCTGTTATAGTTTGTGAGAGATGCAGAGAGAGAAAAAGAGAGGGAGGGAGGGGGAGAGACAGAGACAGAGAGACAGACAGAGACAGACAGAGACAGAGAGAGATGCAGAGAGAGACAGAGAGAGATGCAGAGAGAGAGAGAGAGAGAGAGAGAGAGAGAGAGAGAGAGAGAGAAAGATGGCTATCTGAATCTGTTTGTAGATGGACCTCTCCTTCAGTTGGTTATCGTTTGGCATTCTGATTTCAAAAAGTGTTTTATTATGTTTTTGGAAAGGCTGACAAATGAGAACCATCGATTTCTGCCTTTGGATGATAGCTCACATCATCTCTTGTATACAAAGAATGACTTTTTGCCTCAGTGTCTGTCTGTACTGTGGGTCATAAAGCAAAGAAATAAGAATTGAAGAGTTGCTTTAAATTAGTTCTTTTAAAAAGTTCATCTTTGACTAAGGATGGGATTTCTACACATTGGTGCCATAGGTATGTGTTTTGTTAACAGTTACTATAGTGTGTGTTTAGAAAAAAAGGCTATGGGCAGTCCATCTTTGTGAAATGGCCACCATCTTAATTATCTTAAAACTGACAGTGACCAATACTCATTTAGCAAAGACACTAATTGATGTCCTCTTCAGCCTTACCAGGTCAAATGGGCATCCATTCTTTCCAGTTCTGGTTAATGAATGCTGAAGGCACAAGCCTTCTTCTTGTTATTCAAACAATAAATCTGTCTCTTTTTTTTAGCACTGAACTAATGCTTTTTGAATCCATTGGACATGTGTGTTTAATGTTTGAGTTTTCACATGTTTCCTGTGGCATACTTGTAGCCCTCCTCATCCTCTGAGAAGGGCTGAATTTGAAACAAAGGGCTATTTTGTCCTCAGTAGTATAATTTTACTGTTGTGAAATGGTGAGGAACCATAGACCACTATAGTCCTCAAAGAATTGAAAGGAAGAATCTTCCAAAGGATAGTAGAGATGAAGACACACCATGGGGGTTGAACAACATGTTACATATAATAAATAGATAAATATCCAGGAAAAGGAAGTAGAAGGATAACATAAGCACATGTAGAATCAAAGAAGGAATGAGAATGCATGGGATAACCAGTGGGCAGCCCACATTTTTGCCCAGAATCTTTGTCATGTCAGGAGAATTTAAGGAAGATGCCTAGCACATTGGGTGGTGTATCCTCAGTGGTGAACTTTTGAGAGGACATGGATATGAGATGCTAAAATGGGCAAGCATGAATGAGTTGCCAGCTGCATCATTAGTGAGAGTGCCCACATTGATTAGATCTTGGAGTACTTGGAGTAAACTGACTGTGGCCAGAAATCAAGTCAAATTCATTTCTGTAAGAGACATTTGTCTGCATTCTCATCTCTACAGTGCATTACCTCACCACCACCACCCCATATGCACCTGAATGGTAGAATCTTGGAGGTAGAAGGGACTCTAGAATCATCACAGTGTAGGAGAAAGATGATGGAATTTATAAGCTAAATTCCCAGTTCAAATCCCAGCTCAGATTCTTGCTAGCCTTTGACAGTGGGAAATTTACATTATCCATCTAGACTCCAGCTTTCTCAGCTATAAAAGTAACTAATTGCTCTCAAAAGTCTTTTCCAACTCTCAACCCTTTCACGCTCTAAACAATAGCTTGAGGATGGAGTTCCCTGAGAACATGTACTACAGGTAGTTATCCAGCCCCTACTCAAACATTTCATAGGATTACAGACTTAGGACTGGAAGAGACCTTAGAGTCTGATCCTCTCATTTTACAGCTGAGAACACTGAGGAAGAGATAAGCCAAGTGCCTTGTCCAGGTTGCTCAGCTAGTTTCTGAGGCATGATTTGAACTTATCTTCCTGACTTGAAGACCAGTGCTCTATCAGGAAATATATGACCTTACGTGCTGCATGTAGCCTTTGTTCCTGAAATCATGCATGTAAGGAATGGATGATGGCTATACACATCGCTGGAAATTTACGCTTTTGGCTTATATGCATGGACTTGATCTCAGATCTGAGCTTTACTTTTCAACATTTTTCTCCATGAGGGCTTAGTTAGAAGACAGCACTCCCAAATCCATTGTCACACTAAGAATCCTGGGAGTGCGGTGGTGCAAGCTTCAATTACAATACGAGATGCTAAGAATGCTTATTATATGTAGAGGTGGGGATCTAGGATCATGGATTTCAAGCTAGAAGGAACCTTAGGGATCCTCTAGTCTGATAGCTTCATTTGACACATGAAGAAACTATAGTTCAGAGAGGTTAACTGATTTTGCCCAGGGCCACATAGCTAATAAGTGTCAGAGGCAGGATTTAAGCCTCAGTCTTCCTGATTTCGAGTCCAGCACCCTACCCACTATACCACACTGTATAGTTACTGTCCATAGTTACATAGTAATAAGGCCATGGAATTGAGTTTTGAACCCAGATCCTCTGGCTCCATAGCCCACTATGCCACCCAGTTTTTATTTTGAAAAGTGTGGCTTTCAACAAATAATAGAATAGTGAGGTTGAACCAGCAACAATTTCCTTGAGCAGTGAGTCCATGTTAGATGTCAGCAGCCCTGTTCATATAATGAATTATACCCATACATAACCTCATAGTGCAAATCTTAAATCAGAAAAAAAAAAAACCTACTGCACCATTTTTCTTTAGCCTCTTCAGTTGTGCTGTCTCCCCATGATTTATCTTATACTCATAACAAAACAATGAAGATGGTTGGGCAGCTTCTTTTAAGGTCTATGTAGCCAAGTCATCTCTGCTTTCCCAACGTTGGGCTGATGTTGTGATATAAAGACACTACCACTAATTGTTGCTATCATTAGCCACAACTCTACACCCAGTAGGAAATACATAAGGAATCTCAAATCCAACTCAAGCTGTAGCATTTCTGCAAAGAAATGGAAAGTCAGGGTTGATAAAAGCCATGGAATTTCCATTTAGAGTTTGACTCCCAAGTCCCCTTCTGTGATGCAATGTCACCAGCAACCATTTTAAGAAGCATTTATTCTAAGTATTTGTGTTCTTACCCTCTCCTAAAAGCTATATGACAGAACAAAGACTTGGTCATGTCTATTTATCTCTCCAGTACACAGCAGAGACTAGATTTGAAGGTTGGAAGGATCCTAGGCAGCAGAGATGAGGAAGAGGTGAATTCCAGAGATGGAACTCCATTGCTTTGCAGATAGCAGGGAGATGATGCATGATAGTCAAATTGGTCATAGGATTTAGAGCTGGTAAGGGCCATAGAGATTATGTGGTTAGCCCCCTCATTTTACAGTAAGGGATACTGAGGTCCAAAGAGATGAAGTAGCTTACCAAAGGTAACATGAATAGCAAATGGAAAAGCCAAATGCCCTGAGTACAAATCCAGTGGCATCACTTGGTGAAGGAAGAATGAGTTTCAAGTATAGGAAGACAGACTAAGCAAAGGGAGAGAGATAGCAGATAGAAAGTCCAGTTTGGAGAAGAACTTTTAGGCCGATTTAACTGAGGCATATCAGAGGGACATAGAGGAAAGTTTCATAAACTAAATCTGGAAAGGCAAGCTAGAGACAAACTATGGATGAATTTATATATGAGGTGAAGGAGTTTATGTTCTTTGCTAGAGATAATAAGGAGCCACTGAAGACTTTTGAGCAGGTGAGCTTTCTGTGTCTTAAGGCATTAATTTTGGCAGCTACGTGGAGGCTGGAATCTAGTGGAATGTGGTATTGCATATCTAGAAGTCACAGAAACCCTAATTTCTGGATGAAAATGTGAACAGCTATTAGCCATCTATCTCTACTTCTTTAGAATGCCTGGGACACAAGTCATTGGGCTCTTATCCATATATTTTGTCCTTAGTTATCTTTTAAAAATATTTTTTTGTGGGTTTTGTCCAGACTTGTGATTTCACTTATGTTGGTGATGCCCTCTGCTGATGGACATCAGCAGCTGATCTCTCTAGGATCACTGAGAGGTTGAATGACTTTCCCTTTAATCATATTGCAGTATTTGTCAAAGGTGGACCTTGAACTCAGGTCTTCTTGTGTTCAAAACTGATCCTTTGTCTGCTGTAGCATGATGGCATCATGTAACATTGGAGAAAAGTGGCTTTGAAGTCAGAGAACATGTGTTCAAATCCCAATCAGCTGCTTACTACCCGTATGGCCAAGTCACTTACCTTCTCCAGATTCTTGGTTTCCTCATCTCTAAAATGAGGGGGTCAAAAAGAGATTTAAAAATGGGGAAAAGACCTATTTGTGCAAATTGTAGTGGCTAAGAATTGGAAATCAAGGAGATGTTCATCAATTGGGGAATAGCTGAACAAGCTGTAGCATATGATTGTGATGGAAAATTATTGTGCTATAAGAAAGGATGAGCAGGATGATTTCCGAAAAAAACGTAGAAAGATTTACATGAACTGATGCGAAATGAAATGAACAGGCCCAGGAGAACATTGTATACAATACCAGCACTATTGTGCAATGAAGAATTATGGATGATTGGGCTTTTCTCAGCAATACAGTGATCCATGACAATTCCAAAGGACTCTTAATAAAACATGCTGTCCTCCTCCAGAGAAAGAACTGATATTGACTGAACAGTCTGTAAAATGCTATTTTTCACTTTTTTTCTTTCATATTTTTATTAGAGTCTTCTTGTACAAACTGACTAACATGGCAATATTTTACATGATTGCACATGTATTGCCTCTCTCAGATTACTTACTATCTCAGGGAGGGGACAGGAGAGGAAGGAAGGAAAGGATAGAATCTGGAACTCAAAACTAAAAAAAATGCTAAAAATGTTTTAACATGTAATTAAGGAAAAATGAAATATTATAAAAAAATAAATAAAATGAAAGGATCAGATAATTACCTCTATCATCCTTTCTCTTCTAAATTTATGGCTTCATGATTTTTTTTTCTGATATAGATATACTAGATTATCCTCACGAAACAATAAGTTTCTTGAGGTCTGAGCTTTTTATCTTTACCATTCTGAATTCTTCCAAGACCGTGTGGATCTTCCATAAACATTTGAGGGCTGGTTGGTTCTACTTGTTCTAAGATTAAGAGATTATTCAGTATTGTTTCTCTCTAACCTGGATATGGTGTGTTGGAAAACTGGAATCAATAGGAAAACATGGTTAATGAATGTAATTCTTTTGGGTGCTAGAGGCTGACCTTCTATAAAAGCATGGAACTTTAGCCATACATCTCCAGCTGCCTATTGGATACTTTAAACTAGGTATCCATTTGCTTCCTTCCTGTCTCTAGGATTAGATATGAATTCCTCTATTTGACTTTTAAAGGCCTTCACAACCTGGCCTTAACCCATATTTCTAGTTTTGCAATATGGCATCGACCTTTCTAAGATCCATCTGAACAGACGTTGCTGTTCCTCGTATATGATACCCCATCTTCCATCCCCTATGCCTTTGACCTGGCCATCCTCCATACCTGGACTGCATTCTGGCCTCACTACTAGCTCTTAGAATAGCCTCATTGCTCCAACCACCCACCGCATGAAACATTTCCTGATTCCCTTTCCTCAGCTGCTGTTGCCCTCCCCACCAAGAATGGTTTGCTTACATTTGCTTATTGATGTGTGTGTGTGTGTGTGTGTGTGTGTGTGTGTGAGCAGTCTTCCTCAATAAAAGAGAAGCTCCTCAAGGACAGGTAAAGCTTCATGTTTTTTCTTTCTATCCCTAGCACCCCGCAACATGCCTGACACATAGTCAATCCTACTTGACCACTTGTTCTAAAACCTGACTTGAGTTTTCTTTAAATTAAATTAGCTGTGTATTTGTCTCAACTACCTGAGCATGCATTTATTGGATAAATATTTGGGGTACACCTATCTGCCAGGCAATGAGCACTTATAAAGCTCTTAGCTATATGTTCTGTACCTTGCCTCAATGGGCACACAGAGGCAAAAATGACATCTTGCTTACATTTAAGCAGTTGACGTTCTTTTTTAAAAAATATTTAATTCTCCCTAATTATATATAAAACAATTTTTCACATTCATTTTTTAAAATGTTGAATTCCAAATTCTCTCCCTCATTGAGAAGGCAAGCAATTTGACATGTTTCCATATTAGGAGCTCACATTCTAATGGTGGAAACTACAGGCATATAACTATGAACGTGCAATTGGTGGTAAAAATTTGTACAAAGAGGTAAAAATTTAGGCCCTGCCTGCCAGGATTGAAAATCTAGTTGAATAATTGATTAGTTGGGCCAGTCATTGGTATAAACATCATCTATGAGGTCCTGTGTAAAACACTGAAATTCCAGAGAAAAGAGGAAGTTGACAGATTAAAAATTAGAGTAAATGCTCTGCAAGGAAGGCAGAGACAACAAGTAATTGTCCACATGAAAAAGTGTTGGGTTGGGTTTGTTGTTGACAGGGTGGGGGGAGGGTAAAAGAAAGAAGGAGGGAGAAGAAGTAGGTGACATCAAGTCGGGCCACAGTGTTAAAAGACTGTAAGCAAAAGTGAACAGAATTTCTTCTGGGACATAAATCTGCCTGAAAACAGACTTGGGACAGAGGCTGAGAAGGTGCTCATCCATTTTCTAGGCTGCACAGGGACCTCTAACTCAAAGTCAATAATCGTTCAAGGACAGGGATGATAATAAATGATCAGGGAGTGACCTGCTTATAGAGCAAGTAGGACTTGGGGTGGATTGGATACTAATATCACATGAAAAAGATGCAAATGTTGGTCCTCCTGCCATCCGAGCTTCCAGGGACACTGGGACCAAATTGCCAGACTCACTTACCCTGAGCTTCCTTAGTCTGGCAGGTTTCTGGGTCAGCTTTGAGGATGCAAAAGCCCAAGATTTCTATGGCTGATTGAATGAGAGCTGCTCAGATCTACCCTACCTTGAGAAGTGTGCGTGGATATACAAATAAACATTTATTAAGCACCTGTTGTGTGCCAGGCATTGTGATAAGCATTGAGGATATGATTAATAAAAAGAAACAAGCCCTCAAGGATCTTACAATCCAAAGGGGAAGACAACACACAAAAAGAGGCAGAAAAGTCGGGGTGGGATGTGGAGGGTAGATAGCATATGGGACCTAGATCTATGGAGTGGAAACAAGGCAGAGCAGCAAATGCATAGGGGAAGGAGCTGAGAGTTCAGTTTCTGCCCTCCATAAAGGAAGGCATTGGGGAGAGCTTGGTACTCTACCCTTCAGACCGCCAGTCAAAGGGGAGAGGATACTGAGGGAGATGATGTCAGTCAAGGTTTGAGTTAACAACATTATGGTGAGTTTAGAAGGGATGAGCATATCCTGAGAGGGGCATCTTGTTCTATGGAGTTGAAACCAATCAGAGCAACAAATGCAAAGTGGAGAGACAGACAGAGACAGAGACAGACAGAAAAGCAGAGAGAGAGAAGAGAAGAGAGAGAGAGAGGTGGAGAGAGAGACAAAGAGAGACAAAGGGAGATGGGAAGACAGCAACAGAAAGAGATCTCCATGTATCTGTATAAGCATAAATACATATATGTATGCATATGTGCACATATACACAATGCACACATACACATATGTGTATTCATATGTGTGCATATATGTATGCACAACTATACGTACATATATGTATGTACATGTCTGTTTAGATGGATGGATGTACTTTAAAACAAGCAGTGAATTTCTTTTTAGGATTTTTATTTATTTCTATTCTGAACTTAAACACCAGATAAGATGCAGAAATACAGAACAGAAAAAGAGGATTGTACCTGAAACTCTGAATATCTATTATGTATAGCTTGCTTTTCTTTTTAAGTACATAATAAATTCAGCCTGTCACTTTACAAACTGCTCTGTTTGTCTGTGAGGAACACTGGGTTTCATGTCCATTCTCCTTTAATGTTCTACGTTCTAGGAAGGGCAAAAGTAAACTCTAAAAGAATGTTTCTCTCTCATTGACTTAGAATCAAAGGATGCCAGAACTGAGAGGAGACTTGGAGAACATCTAGGCCACACAAGTGGGGAACCGGCGCCCTTGAAGCCACATGTGGCCCTCTAGGTCCTCAAGTGCAGCCTTTTTCCTGAAGCCAAACTTCACAGAACATATCCCCTTAATATGTGGCCTTGAGATCACAGGTTCTCCACCCCTAATCTATCCCAATTGCTAATTTGATCAGTTTGGCAGTCTTACCACCATGAGATCCTTTGCATCCATTCTCTTTTCTTCACTCACCCAGCTTCCACCCAGGCTTGGTTCCTCATCATTCCTAGTCTACACGATTATAATACTTTCATAATAAGTCTTCCTGCTTCCAACCTCTTCCCCTTTCAGTCCATCCTCTGCCCAACTGTCAAACTGATATTCCCAAAATAAAAATATGTCCTTATCGCTCCCATACTGGGAAAACAAAACAAAACAAACTTTAGTGTGTTCATACTGCCTCTAAGATAAAAGACAGTCGTAAGACTAGCCTACAAAGTTCTCCCAGTTGTACTGTGTTATTACTTCCCTTCAAATATTCCCTCTTCCAGTTGAAATGGTCAACTAGCCAATCTCCATATATAGCATTCTTGGCTCACTAAGACTTTCCATGTCTGGAATCTCCTTCTCTCCTCTTCTTCAAATCTCTAACCTCCTTCAGGATTCAGCCTTTGAAGCTGTCACCTCCCGTGTCCACCCCTTTCCTGATCCCCAGGAGCTAAGTCCTCTTTCTCTTCAGCCAGTCAATATGTGTTTATGAAGTACGTCTCTGTGTGTCAGTAATTATTTACTAGATGTTTCACTAAAGCAAAAACACGGTCTCTCTTGCTTTGAATATTTTTGCATATATTTTGTGAGATGGAGCATGGTATAGTAAATAGAGACATGGTCTTGAATCAAGAAGATGTAGGTTCAGGTCTCCTCCCTGCCACTGATTGTGTGATCCTGGGTAAGTCACTTAAGATTCAGTATCCTGGGCGATTCTTTAAGATCTAAATTGCAGGATAGCAGATCTGGCACTGGTGCCAGGAGGCTCTTGATCAGGAATTCCTAACTCCATTAAAAATATAGATGAAACTTGAACCTCACCAAGAATAACAAGTTTGTATTTATTACCTGAATACGTGATAATATTTCTCTCACAAAAAAAAGCAGGGACTCTTTCATTTTTGCCTTTGTAACCCCACTGCCTAGCGAAAGTCACTATTTGCTTTTTACAATGAGGCTTTGCTAGCATGATCCTATCTGAGATCTTTATTTTCCCTCATTTAATAGAGCTTGCTTCCTTCATGAAATTCCTTTACATTTACATACTTGTGTACATTTTTCATTCCCTGCAACTATAAGCTTCCTGGCAGTAAGGACTGTTCCCCATTTTCATGGTCATTGTATGCCCCAAACCTATGGCATTGCTTTGCATGTAGCAGATGCTAAAACACTATTTTCTTCTTTGGGGAAATTAAAGCCTAGGAAGGTTTAGGGATTTGCAAGAGGTCAGTACCGAGATTTAAAATCAGGTCTGATAACTCTAAGACCAGAGCTTTGTACAACTTTTTATATTTCCTGGAGGATTTGATTCTTGGAAGATTCTGTCTGAAAATAGCAGAAACCTTCATGTAGCAGATGCATAGATGAAGGCAGAATTAAATGCACCCTGTTTTGGAGGTTTAGGATGGACATATGTAGTAGTAATTTTGAAGTCCTATTTTCCCAAACTTTCTAAGGGATCATGAAGTCAGTTACTGTACAGGCACATTTAACATGTACCATTCTCATGACCCAAAGCCTCTAGTCTATTCACTAGGCTTTATTCTGACCACTAGAAGATAATATACATTTTCCCCTCCCTTCTTTTTCCCCTGAAGTTTTACAGATAGGAATTCCCTAGAGTCCTTGGGGGTAATCACATAATACAGTGAAAAAAATAGAAATCCGTATCTTCTAATCCTCATTTTATCATTTGTCATCCAGGTGAGATTAGAAAAGTCACTTCACCCATTTTCACTCAGTTTCTTCATCTGTAGAAAGGGATTTATGAAGTGCTAGCACATTGGAATTGGAAAGGATTTATAGATGTCACCTAATGCAACCCATCCCTGAAACATACATTTCCTGCTCAATATCCCCAGCAAGCAATCACCCTGCCTTCAATGGAAAAGGACTTCAAAGGGAGTCTCTTCTGTTTCTGACCAATTCTAATTGGTAGGAAGCTTTCTTGGACCAAGCTGCCATACGCCTCTCAGTAATTTACACATGTTATTCCTAGTTCTGCTCTCCTGTGCTCTTTTCTTTGCCTAACTCTAAATCCTTCAAATAAGCTTCTTTTGCCTTTGGTTCCCTACACTGACACACTGATAGCACTACCTTTTTAGAGATTAGGGAACAAGAAAAGAGTGAGGATTCATGGAGCTGAGCGCTGCAAGCAATCTAAGTCCAATACCCGCATTTTGATGATGAGGAAACTGATACCAAGCTGACCCAAAGTCACAGGAGGGGGAAGAGGAGAAGCCAGTACACAGACTCACCGGCAAATAGATGATATAAAACAATATTATTAAATTACTTGCTGTGATGATCCATGGGAGGGCCAATCATCTGGCATGTGAAACAGACCTTTAGGAAATAGTGTCTACTAGTATGTAAGCTTCTTGAGGATAGAGGTTAGCTCATTTTTGTCTTTGCCCCGCCAGTATCTGGCATAATACCCAGTGCATGCTGGGTACTTAATAAATGCTCCTTTGCTTGAATCAGATTCCTAGAGGAAGTGAATCAGAGCATCAAGCCAACCTTCCAACACCCTCTATTTGACTTACTATGTCTCAATCATTTGGCAGTTCCTAGATTCACAGGAAGTAAGATTCTATTTAATTTTATTGCCTGACTCCAGAATGAGTTTGGTCCTCATTAAATGTTTCTTTTTATGCTCAACAGCTTCCAGACAAGAAGGCATCTTGGACAGATCTCAAGACAAGACAAAGTGGGTCTCCTCGTTCAGGATGTCGTCATATATGCAACCCCTTCCTTGATGTAACCCTTTATTACACATGGGCATGTTGTTAGATGCACATTTCCATCAGAATGACTGACAGGCCCTTTTTCCCTATCCTGGCTTTACTCATGTCCATTCCCCCCCCGGGTTTGCAATTTAGACTGGCAGCTGTCTCTGGTCCTGCCTGGAAATAAAGCATTTGTTAAAACGTCTGTGATGTGGTGGCTCTGTTAGAAAGCTCTTCTCCCTGTGCTACTTATTACTGTCCAAAAACTAACTAAAGAAGTCAATCTCTTGAAGCTATTGTACTCTTTGCAAAAGCAGAGCTTTGTTACAGTCTAGATAAGATAAATCTTGAAAGAAGAGCACTGGTTTGGCCAGATGAGATATGGGGACAGGAAATGCATAACCTTTCTTAAAAATCTTACATTCCTCTGCTGTTTCTAATGCAGTGATTCAGAATCCCAGGATCTGAAGAAGGCACAATCACACAATAAGCTTAATGAATGCAGAGTGATTTGGGGCATGAGGAGGAAAGAAGGTGTCCTTACCCCGACCTTGAATGCCACATACATCTCTTACAGCCTTTGATTCCTGAGCACTCAGTATGCTTGTACCATAGAAGAAATGGTTAATGGCAGACTTTCTGAAATAGGAAATACTGACCATAGAGTCAGAGGACCTGAGTTCACATCCCGCTCTGACACTTAGCCCCTTTGCTGCCTGACTAACTGACTAACCTTAGGAAAGCCTCTTTAACTTTTTCTGTGAAATGAAAGGATTGGACTGAATGACCTTTGAGGCACCTTATGGATCTAAATATAGGATTCTATTATTTCTTTCTCAGGTGTCTTCTAAGGGACCAGAGAGAAGGGCAGGAGAAAGATAAAACAAATAAATAGCATTACTATAACGAAATTGGAAATTAACCTTGCCTTAAAAAAGAATTCTTTCTCAAATAACTCTGCTCTATCTACCCCCTGCCCCACACACTGCAGTTTTATAGTCTTATAAGATAATTTATTCAGTATAGAAGAGGTAGCTTGGCATAGAGTTCTGTACTTGGAGTCAAGAGACCTTGGGAAACAGACACAGACTTGTTATGTAAGCATGGAAAATGGCTCAAAGTCTCAGAGTATTTATTAGTGCCCACATCCATAATATGTGCATAATAAACTGGATACTATCAGTTGCAGAAGCATAGATAGATGATAGGTACAGATAAATACACTTCAGAGGTATACATATATACACACACACATATATACATATGTGTGTATATGTACACACACACACACACACACACACACACACACACACACACATATATATGCTTACCTCTTCCCCTTCTGTCAAATGTTAGTTCTTTGAGGGCAGGGGCTATATAATTAATTGTCTTTGTATTGCAAAGGCAGCTAGGTGACATGATGGATACAGTGCCATGTCTAGAGTCTGGAAGACTGCAGTTCATACCTGGTCTCAGACACTAGCTGTGTGACTCTGGCAAGTCATTTAACCCTGTTTACCTCAATTTACTCATCTGTAAAATGAGTTGGAGAAGGAAATGACAAGCTACTTCCTTATCTTTGTCCCCCCCCCCCCCCAAAAAAAAAGTGGAGTCAGGAAAAGTTGAGCAAGAAAAGACTAAAAAAGCATGAATGAACAGCAGCTGTATCTCAAGGGCCCAGTATAGTGTTCTGCACAAAATGAGTTCCTTGATTAATGTTTAATTGAATGAAAGAGCATTAGATTTAAGGTCAGAATAACCAGGCTTGAGATGTTGTTCTTCCATTTGCTAGCAGTATGATGTGAAGTGTAGAATCTCCAGGCTACAGTTAAAAGGTATCTTATAGGTTGTCTGACTCAATCTAACTTTATAAATGAGGAAAGCAAAACCCAGGGAGGTTACAGGACCTTCAGAGTTCCTCAGATAAGCTTGAGTGGTAGGGCTAGGGTGTTGAACTAGGGTATTCTGACTCTCAAGCCAACAAGTCACTTATCTTTTTAAATTTCATTTTTCTCCTCCATACAAAATTAAGTGGTTGGTCAGTTCCAGCTCCAACATTCTGGGAAAGTAAATTAGTTTAAATCTGAGTTACCAAAATAATATTATGGTACAACTATATCTCCTACTGAAAAATTTTCGCTGGTTCCCTATTGAGATAGGGAGATAAACCTCTGGGTCTCAACTCCCCTTGCCCTCTAACACACAGAAGAGATCCCATTTGTTATTCTTCAAGTTTAAACCTTTAGGGAAAAAAAAAATCCCAGGGGGAAGAAGTAACCTACCTCTTTACTCTAAGACTGTGCCATGTGATTCCAGTATTTGTCTCCTGATTCTCCTTTTGAAAATTTAAGAAATCAGGCTTTCCTGTGATACTAAATCAAATTCATGTAATTAATAAGTTGCCTACTCTAGGCATTTGGTCCATGGTTCATTTATAAAGACCATAAGTCTATACCAAATGACTTCTCATTGTCCCTACAACAAAATTGCCCTTTCCCCTGAATTCAACTCACTTTCTAGGTCCACCACCTTATTATTCATCTTATTATGAGTACCTGTTGTTGTCTAGGCATGTCCAACTCTTTGAGACCCCATTTGAGGTTTTCTTGGCCAAGATATTGGAGTGGTTTACCATTTCTTTCTCCATTTAATACACAAGGAAACAGAGAGAAATGGGGTTAAGAGACTTGCCCAGAGTCACACAGTTAGTAAGTGTCTGAGGTCAGATTTGAACCCTTGAAGAGGGATTTTCCTGATTCTAAGCCCAGTGCTTTATCTGCTGAGCCACCTAGCTGCCACCTGTAACCCCAAAGTAAGCTCCCACATCTTCTGCTGGCTCCTATAATTAATACTCTGGAAAATTTGTTGTCTTTGCAAATCAAATGATTAGTTAAATCAATAAAAGATGGAACAAGGGAAAAGGTGAGGCCACACAGGTGACTCTCTATGGAGTAATTGTATTAAATGCCTTAATGAAAAATCTCTCTCTGACTCAGAAGAAGAGGGGGAAAGCTTGCTCCTGAGTAACCTGCTAGACTTTGAGAATAAAAAGGACAGAAAGACAGAGACAGAGAGAGACAGAGAAAGAGATACAGAGAGAGAAGAAAACAAAGAATGTGGGAGAGAGTTAATTTTAAAATTTTAAACCTTGAGACAGCTTATCTTTATGCCTGGAGAAGGTAAGTGCTACTCTTCTTCCTGAACACTAATTTTCCCCAAAGGATACCTGTTAATCTAGAGAACTTGATTATTACAGTTGACTTGATGGAGGATTCTATAAGAGGAGATTCAGCTTCATTTGTTAAAGTCTGTGTGTTGCCTTCCACAACTCCTGGTGTTCAGTGTTTTCTCTGATTAGTGAGGGAGCTGGGCTATGTTAAAACTATGTCTAATATGCATCAATTAAAAATAAGGACTTCTAGAAAAAGAGGAGAAATCAAATTGATGGACAAGCCTTCAGGTTTGTTTAGATCTGTTGGTTCTTTTATTGTTTGTTGCTGGAATTTTAAGGTTGCACATTCCATCTACCCTTCATAATAAACATGAAATCACAAGACAAGAGATTTAGAGTTAGAAGGAACCTTAGAAGTCATCAAATCCAACCCATTGGTGTTAAAGATGAAGAAATTGAGACTATAGTGGTGGAATGACTTGCCCACAGTCACACAGCAGGTGAGAACCATCTGGCAGGAGCCAAGAGAGAAGTATCTAGGAAGAACTGGGAATGTCAAAGTCAGAAGAAGGATAAAGAAGGATGAAAACTGAGAAAAGTCATCATGTTTAATTAAGAAATCACTGGTGATCCTGGAGAGAACAATTTCAGTCCTAGAGTGAAGTCTGAAGGCAGATTGAAAGGGATTGAAGAGTAAATAGTGAAGAAAAGGAAATTAATGTAAATAATTCTTTCTAGGAGCCTGGTTGTAAAAGTGAGGAGAGACAGAAAATCATGGCTTGAGGGAAAACAGGGCAATTCAGTAGAAGTTTTCATTTTGTTTTTTAGATAGGAGATAACTGAGCATCCTTACATGTAGGGTGGGGGTAGAGAAGTTACCAGGTGAAAGAAGACTGAAGAGATTGTTAAACGTATTTTTTGTGTATATTAGTCTGAACTAGGAATTTTTTTATTTGCATAGGGAAGTCCTAGTTGGGAAATTCCCTATACAAAGCAGACAATCAGCTCCTCTGCAATTTATAGTCTTAGAATTTCCTTCCATAATCAGAGTTGAAATGATTTGCCCAAGTTCACATCAAAGATGTTCTTAGTGCTCTGAGCAACTTTCTAAAACTTGCAAAGATGGTGCCAATTAACTGGGTAGGAGTTTCCTCACCTGGGAGTTCCCCATACAAAGGAAAGACAAAGGTTCTGTGCCCAATCCCTATTTATACTGTTTACACAGCTCTTTTCATACAGCTCATTTGATCTTCAGACCAGCCCCTGTGTTACTACTAGAGAGAATTATAACATTAAGGGAACTTTAGGACTTGGCTAACTGTATCTACCTATTAAAAACACCCAGAACCTGGCAGGCTAGAAGAGACAATAATTGTGACTCGAGTTTAGCTTTATGTCTGTTCCTTTCCTCTCCTTCCCCAGCTACATGTTTCAGCATGAGAAATTTTTTGTAGTTGAGTCATTTCAGTAATGTACCACTTTTCATGGCCCCATTCGGGATTTTCTTGGCAAAGATACTGACATGGTTTGCCATTTTCTTCTCCAGCTCATTTTATAGATGAGGAAACTGAGGAAAACAGGGTTAAATGACTTGCCCAAGATCACACAGTATCTGTGATTGGATTTGAATTCATGTCCTTCTCACTCTGGGCCTGGCACTGTATCTACTGAATCAAATAGCTATCCACTGTTGAAAAACTAGGGGACCCCAAACACCAGAGTATTTGGTTAGTTACAGGGTGAGTAACTCAGTATGATCTGTATGATCAGAGTCAGGTTATTCCAGGCTCCAGAAGTACATGGGATGTTCTCCATTAAGCTAATGAGGTCACTCACTAAGATCCAAGTTCAGCAACTGGGAAGCTTGGTTCAGACTTGAGCTTCACAGCACATGATACTTAGTGGTACCTAAGAACAACATGTCCCATAGAGTAGGGCAGAAGAACCCCTGCCCAGGCCTAGATCTCAAAGGACTCAGCTTTGGGGGACAACAGCAGTGGCTTCTCAGAGTCCAGCAACTGACCATCAGTCACTCAAAGACTCTAAGATAAGAACCTCATCCCCAACTTGCAACCAGCACCATTTTAGAACCTCTTCAACTTAGCCTGGAACTCAGTGCTCTCCTCCCCAATACTCTCCCCCTCACCCCCACCATTCCATTAGAGGGTCCTAGATATCCTATCTTACTTGGGCCTTTGGGTTTAACTCATGGGGTGGTTTCAGTAGTTGCCTCAAGGGGCCTCAGCCTTCCTCTTTCGCTGGGCACTAGGGAATCTCCCAAGGTACCAAGGTAGAAGATTCTCAGCCGTACACTGGGTGACCCTCTCCCCACAGAATTTGAGACAGGGAGGAGGAGGAGGAAAGGGGAGAGGCATGCAGCTTGTCTGGGCACTGCCTCCCCACACCACCCCAGGTCAGACCCTGTACCATGACTGAGCCCATTGGAGTCCCTGCCGCCTGCTGACACCAAAAAACAAAGCTTCTAGACCCTGTAGCTAGGAGCCTCACCCCCTCATGGAGGCAGCCCTGAGACTTGCAGCAGACACTCCTACCTCCCCTTACTCTGTTGAAACTGATTTGGGCACCCTCAAAGAAAACTTTAAAATTCAGTCACATGCAGAGTTGAGGCAGGACCTCTCCTTAGCAGTGAGGAATCATGCCTACCCACTGACAAGAATTAACCCCAGGACCCCACCCTACTCCATTTAAACCAGAATTGGGCACTACCCATTTCCCTTGCCTCCACCCTTCTCTCCCTTTCTCTCTAACCACCATGTAGTAATTGACTCAACTGCTGAAATGGGGCTCTGCCCCTGAACCCCAGGTTCTTAGACACTGTGATTCCCAAGTACCTTAGCAAGTTCTTAAAGCCCCAATTAGGTTAAGCATCTGGTACCTGAAACATGGCTTAGAGAGGAATTCTTGAGAGGCACCCAGGGGCTCTGGATTTGACCCATTGGGAATGACTTCATCCTCTAAGTAATAATATCTCCATGGTTTGCAATGACTTCCCCCAACTTTCCTGAAGCATGTCAAGAAGAGAAACTCTTCAGTTATCCCTGGCTCCCTTCACCATTCTGCCTGAACCCATCTTCATTGACCTGTCCACCTGAGGACACCAGCCCTGGGATCTCAGTGCTGTAGCTTTGAGCCCTGCCCTCCCATTAAGGCTAGACCTGACACCAAGCAACAGGAAATCCTAACATTTTTCATCCTACTGAAGCTGACCAGCATCCCAAAAGCCCTTATCAACCCTCCTGGACACTCTGAAGAAGCTTCATATTATACTGATTGGACAACAAATAAATAAATACATCATCCCACCTTATACTTCCAATTCTTTTTCAATATGATGGGGTGTTTGGGTGCCTGTGCTTGAACCCCAGTTTGTAAAATCACATCACTTTGCAAAATCATGTTTCTCCCTAGCCTCAAATCTCCCCAGCCTCAGAACATAATCTCTGCCCCTTCTCCCTGCTAGCACTCTGCCTAGAGACCATTAATGAACTGTTTATCTCCCCTTAGTATGCTTACCAGCTGCACCTACGAATCCTTCACTGGACTATCTGTGAGTAACTCCCTAGCCAATTATACGCATCCTGAATCCCTCATTAGCCTAGGTTCCCAAAATCCATCTTGTCAAAGATGACATTGATGGGTAGCAGACTGGGCACTTCTTAGTCAGCCCTGACCGCTAGCTGACTTAGTCATGTTTCAAGCCTAAAACCACACCTCCATATAGCACCCCCCCCCCCTTCCTGTGGGCTATTTCTCAGTGAATTATAGGCAATACACCTGCATAGTAGATGTTAAAAGTACATGTTCTTTTAAGCACTGACCACTCCTTAGCTCCTCCTAATCCCACCCTTACTCACCTAGTTAGCATAATTGGCACAGATTATACTATGGATTATCCTATAAAAACTTTAACTCTACCCCTTTAAGGTTGTAGGTTCCCTAAGACCTCCTGCCCACTGTATAGCATAATAAAATCTTACCAACTTGACTCAGAATGCTTGAGCCTGTGAATTCATTCCAGACTGCCCACCAAGGGATTCTGGTTATTGGGATTCCTGGATTCCTGAAACACCCCTCCCCCATCAAATACATCGATATACCTTTTATGAACCCATATATGATACATTCTAATTGTATTTCTTTCTTTCATCATTTCCCTTCAGAATCTTGACCTTTTGTTCCTCTAGATGAATTTTTATTATTATTTTCTGGCTCTCCAAATTAATCTTCCAGTAGTCTGATTCATACTGCACACAATAAGTAAATTAATTTAGAAAGCATTTCCTTTTTTATTGCATTGGCACAGCCCAACCATGAACAAACAACATCTCTAAACTTATTTAGGTCTGTCTTTATGTCTATTAAAAAAAGTGTGGTTTCATTTTTATTTCTTGCTTGTGTATTGGTGGGTGAACTTCTTTATATTTTATATATTCTGCAGATACTTTGAAGGAAATCTCTCTTAGTAGTTCTACTGGATTTTGGATAATATATCAAAAGGCTGATGATATATATGAGTTTCCTATATACTTCAACTTTGCTGAAGTTGAAATCACTATTTTAGTTAGTCTTGTAATTGATTATCTAGGGCTCCCCAGGTAGAATATCAAATCATCTTCAAAAAGAGATAGCTTTGTTTTGTGTTTGTCAGTGCTTAACTCCAATTTCTTTTTCCTCATCTTACTGCTATAACTGCCATTTCTGGAATTTTATCAAATTATACTAGTGATATTCAATATATTTGATTTAGACCTGATCTTATGGAAAAGATGTCTGATTCATTCTTATCACATATTATGTTGGCCCTTGATTTTAGATAGATGGCATTTTATTTAACATTTTAGAAAAGTTTTATTTATGAGGTTTTTTTATGTAAATGGGTATTATATTTTCCCAAACGGGTTTTATTCATTTATTTAATAATGTTATTTTGATTGCTTTTGTTATGAATATGATCTAAAATATTTATAGTTTTAGTGTTATTGAGCTAATCACACACCTCATGTATATGTGTATGTATATATATATGTATGTGTGTATATATATGTGTGTGTATATATATGTGTGTGTGTGTGTGTGTGTGTGTGTGTATGTAATACACATACACACATATATCCTGTGGACAAAGAGTACAACTTTTTGAATATTTTGCTATAGATCTTTGGCTAATATGTCTGTATGTATGCATGTGCTTTTATGTGTCAATATTTAATAGAGATATTGGTTTCTGCTTGTCTTTCCATGAGTTGTCTCCTCTTCAAGTAGATATCGAGAGGATAGTTATATAAAGAACTTGACAAAAGGTTTTATTTCCTGTTTTTGTAAACACTATGCAATATTGGAATTAACGTGTCTTTGAATACTTGATATGATCCACTTATAAATCTGTTTAGTCCTGAGTTTTTGTTTTCCTTTGGAAGCTAATTTATGGCTTGTACATTTTAAAAATTGGGTTAATTTAAATTATCTGTTATTGGTTAATTAAGTAGCATATTTTTGTAACTATTCAAATATTTCATATAAATTGTCAGTTTTGTTGTCACATCATTGGACAATTTTTTGGAATAATTTCCTTTATTCCCCAGTTATTTTGATTTGCCCTATTTACATATTGGCAAATTAATTTATCTCTTTAAAATCAGAATAGCTAATATTTATAGTTTTATTTATTAATAGGTTTTCTGCTTCCTCATTGTTGATTTTCAACATTTTTATTTTGATATTTAATTGGGGTCTTTGGGGCAGTTAGGTGTTGCATTGGATAGAGTGCTGAGCCTGAAGTCAGGAAGACTCATCTTCCTAAGTTCAAATTTGGTCTCAGACACTTAGTAGCTATGTTACCGTGGGTAAGTCATTTAACCCTGTTTACATCAGTTCCTCATGAGTAAAATGAACTGGAGAAGGAAATGACAAACCATACAAATATCTTTGCTAAGGAAACCCCAAATGAGGTCACAAAGAGTCAGACACAATGGAAATCACTGAACAACAATAGGGTCTTTTAATTATTAGTTCATTTTCTAGCGTTTTTTTTTTTAGTTGCATGTCCACTTTAGTGATCTGTCATTTCTTTTTTGTTCTTAAAAGTATTTTGAGATTTTTTTTTAACCCAGGACAACCTTGGTTGAATCCCTAAAAGTTATGTTACATTGTCTCATTGTCAGAATTTTTGATGAAAATTTCTACTGTTTCAATAATTTGTTCTTTCAGTTTTTTGGGGGGGGTGGGGGAAGCAAGGTAACTGAGGTTAAGTGAATACAATTTGTTCTTTTGTCCACAAATTCTTTAAGATTGATTCTCTAATGAATTTTTAATCCTTACTTCAAAGGTCCTTTATTGAACGCAATTTTATCAAATATAGTTGATAAAGAATGTAATTTGTATTTCTGCTTTTCTATATTTATTGATAAGGGTTTTATGGCCCAATGCTTGGCCAGTGTATGTAAAGGGGCCATACATACCTAAGTAGTATGTATACTTCCTTTATTCCTATTTAATAATTATGAGGCAAGTATCTTATCTAACATTCTTAAAATTCTGTTCTATTTATTCACTTTTTTTTTCTTTTTTACTTTTTTTTTTGGTTAGATTTCTCAATGTGGAGTGGAGTGCATTGAGATCTCCAACTATTATAGTCATACTATCTTTTCTTTATGTGGTTAAATTAATTTTTTTCTTTTATGTATTGATATTAATTTATTGTATATTATGCCTATCAGGAAAATGTAGTTTTTCTGTTTATTTCTTCTAATCAGGTATATATATACATATATATATATATATATAAAATTGTTATTATTATTATTACCTTATCTGGGATTATAACAGCAATCCCAATTTTTTAATTTACCTGAAATACAATATATTTTGATCCAACCATTTATTTTAATCTGCATATTTCTGTTTTGAGTGTGTTATTCTTAATGACACTCATGGATACTGCTATTTAATCCATTCTACCTCCTTCCTTTTCATGACTGAATTAGTCTCAGTCATGTCCATAATTCTCATTCTTGTATATTTCTTTCTATCCTATCCTTTTATACTTTCCCCCTTTCCTTCTCCCTGCCCCCTCTTAACAACAACAGAAAAGATATACTCAACACTATAGAGTTATATTTATTTCAAACTGCTTCCTTTCTATCAATCCTCCTTTTTTACCCTTTGCTCAATCCTAAAGCACAGGCTCTTGTTCTTTCCTTCCTTACATGTGAATAAGGGGTATGTTTTTGAATAAGGGGTATTTTTTGAATACCCCTTATTTTTTCTGAATAAGGGGTATGTTTTGCTTAAGACTAGTCTCCCCCTAAATCTTTCCTTCTATGTTACCTTCCTCTTCCCCCCCCCCACTGCTCTCCCTCCTCATTGCTTGTTTTATTTTATGTATTTCTATTCTAAATTCTTTATGTGTTAATGTGTCTCTTCAATCTTCCTTTATACAGGTTGGATAAAAGAGTTTCATGTGTAGCCCACAGCTCCCCGACCCTGTACACCCACTACATTTATAGTCTTCTCACACACTCCAGCATTTGAGACAAGAAATTCTATCCCCTTTCCCCTCAACTTTCTTCGCTACTATATGCCCTTTTCCTTCCCTTTCCTTTTGTTTCATAAGTTCATAAAAATACAAGAAAACCACTCACAGTCTTCCTAACTCAATTACTTACTCTATGACTTGTGAAAACAGAGTTTTGAGGGAACACATGTTTCTTATCTCTTATACAAGTCACAAGAACTCAGGTTCTTTATCTATAAAATGAAAATAATAATTGCACCTACATCACAGTTTTGCTGTGAGAACAAAATAAGATAACATATGTAAAACATATAATTTCAAGCTCTATATAAATGATGGTTATTATTGTTGTTATGATGACTGTTACTGTTATTATCACTTTGTCATAGTATAATCACATCCAATTATACAAATGTATTTAGTTTTCTTCCATGTTTCTCTTGACTCTTGTGTCTGCATTTCAAATCATGTCCTCAGCTTGATCTATTCATAAGAAATACCACGAAGTCCTCTATTTCATTAAAAGTCTCTTTTCCCCCTATAAAATTATACTCAATATTGCTAGGTCAATTACAATTGGTTGTAAGTCTTGATGTGTGTGTGTGTGTGTGTGTGTGTGTGTGTGTGTGGTGTGTGTGCAACATGCACATATTCCATATATAATACTACAAATTTTTATTGTGATAGCTGTTAGATCTTGTGTGGTCTTGAGTACAATCAGTGTTTGAATTTTTTCTTTGTATCTTCTTGCAGTATTTTTTTTCTTGACTTGGAAGGTCTTGATTTTGGCTATGATATTCCTAAATATTCATTTGGGGATTTCTTTCAAGAGGTGACTGGTGGATTCTTTCGATTTTCACTTTGCCTTTTGCTTTTGATCACTTTTTTAAAAAAATTGCCTCATTTATCCTAAGAATTTCAATAAAGCTGGGAAATCTATGATTATTTTTGAGGTATTTCTTATAAATGGTATGGACTTAGACTCTTTTTGTATTTTGTCTCAAGCAATTTTAGCTACATAATATTTTATTATAATTGGTGTTTTATTATGTTTAGTAATTTTTCCAGTTGAATTTCTGTAATGATAAGGAAATTTGAAGATCTTCCCTGCTCCTTAATGGGCTTCAACTGGAACCCACAGGAGAGGCTTGATTAGACAGAGGCTTGTTTTTCAGAAAGGCCCACATCTTTTGTTACTTTGTAATTAGGTAGTACGTCACAGAGGTTATGATGTCCTCTGACCCTGAAGAAGGGTATATATACTCTGAGGTGAGGTTTTGCTATGGAGTTCACTTATGGGAAGAGTTGTATGATTTGGCCAGATGAGACACTGGGTAGACATTGAGCATCCTGGTTTTGAAAACCCAGATGTTGGTGCTTCTCTCTCTGGTAACCATGTATGTATGTAATGATCAGACAGTTAGAAGCCCTGTCCGTTGGTTTGTTGGACTGTGTAATTTTCTCTCCCTATGTTTTTTCTCTGCTTGTAATTTCTGTTTATATTTTCCAAAGTTCAAGGTGCTAACTTTTCTCCCTGAACTAAGTGAAATATATGTATGTATGTGTGTGTGTGTGTGTTTAATGAAAGATTGTTGACTACTTTAAAGTTGCTTTCTTTTAGTAAAGCAGATCAAAGAATCTGCTAGCAGCCATCCTGTGTATGCTAGGGTACTTGCTGCTACAACTTACTGAATTAGAACTTTGTGACACAGTCAGAATTTAAGCATTTCTGGGAGTAGTGATAGAGCCTTTTTGGATACTGAACTGTATTGTCTTGCATTTGGGTATTGAATACTGTGTTCTTCAAGAAACTCAGGGGCAACTGGTTAGCATAATGTTCCAAGATCTTCTATTCTACACGTGGTGATCTTCCCTAAAGAAGGCTGATCCATAATTCACCCTAATCATAGCCCTTCTAGTCTATCCCCCACTGACTTTTGAATCTACATTTCAGATCAAAGCAATGTGACTGTGACCCCAGGCATTCTTGGCTAGATCCTGTTCCAGTTTCCAGTCTTCTCGCCTCTAGTACACATCTTTAGGCTGTAAACTTGCTTGATTTTCCACTGGTCTCTGAACTGGAAGAGTTTTATAAGCTATATTTTCTGTGTGCCCTATCTGAGTGCCCCCTAGCTTCTATCTCTTTGTGCAGACTCAGTCTAGCAAAATTAGCTTATGGAAGGTTTTCCCTGGATTTCCTGACAAATTATTGGCATATTATTTTTTCCCCCTATCCTTTCTGGAGTAGTTGTGATAGAGCTTGATTTTCCTGCTTTTACAAACCCACCATCTTGAGGAAAACTCCTCAGGTTGACTGTTAAAGATAATCACTTTAGTAATGACTCATTGCTCACGAAATATGAGTGAGTTCTGTCCAAGTGCCAGAAATCTGAGGCAGCCTTTTCTGGGGACTCTGTCTTGTGAGTTAGAAGGTGATCTTCTACAGTCACATCTGCATTTCACATATAAAAAAAAAACAACTGAGGCCAAGTATTTTGTTCACAGTCAAAAAACTACTAAATATCAGAGAAAGATTTGAACCCATATCTCTCCTAAGTCCAAGTCTCTACACCAGAGCGGGTCAAATGTCAGTAACATTGAGGCCTTCTGCTGCAATGCATCCAAGAATTGGGAAATATTTTTAAAATAAAAATCCAACAGGACATAGATAATGTTAAAATATGGCTTTCTGAGTCAATATGTGCCCAGCAGGGATGTGTATATACACATACGTTATCTATATCTATCTATCTATCTATCTATCTATCTATCTATCTATCTATCTATCTATCTATATCTAGCTAGCTAGCTAGCTATCCTCCCTTTCTATTGGAGTTTGACATGTACCTCTCTCACTATGATACCTCTGTTAAAAGAGAAGCCAGTTGTCTTGCAAGTGTACCTTGTAGTCTCCAAACTTCACTGATATTGAGGTGACCTTGAGCTCTTTGAGGCTCTGTGAGTTGAGCACAAACTCTGATAGGTCCCCCTAAGTGGACAAAGTATAGACAATTAGTCAGATGATGGAATAAATCTGTCTTTGGAGCCCTAGGCTTGCTGTAGTCACAGAGGTTCATAGCCTTGAAATTTGGCCACAAAGTGAATTAAAAAATTTATTAATACCCAGACCAAGAAGTTTCAGTTTAGGGCAAAGAGATAGAGCGGATATAATGTTTAATTTACAATCAAGAAGACCTAGCTCCAAATCTTAAATCTGATTCTTCCTGTATGACCTTGAACAAGTCATTTGACTTCTTCAGGTTTCAGTTTTCCTCTTTTTAAAATTAGGAATCTGGGCAAGATGGCTTCTGACATTCTCTATGTTACCACATCAAGTCAGTTGTTCTCTTTTAGACTCAGTTTCTTCATCTGTAAGATGGGAATAACAAAAGCTGATGGGCCTACTTCACAGGCTTCTTGTGAGGTTCCAATGAAATACTGTACATAAAATTTTTTGCAAGCCTCAAGGTGCCTTATGAATGTCAGGTTTTATTGTTAGAGGGAGTAATGCTCTAATTAAATCATAGATTTTAAAGTATTGAATTATGTACTTCTAAATAGCATGTGTTAGACAGACAGGCTCCATAGGTGAGTAGCTATTTATCTAAAGAAGGCCTATGAATCACAGTCTGGAGGAAGGAGCAGTATTTGCCTGGGGGGAGCTGACCAAGCTGAGACTCCCCCTCAGCATTCCTCATGGCTACACCATAGTTTACTAATCTCTCCACTATGGGGAGTACTACAAAAGAACAAAGACAAAACATGTTGAGGTGCCTAAGGGAAACAGACAGAAATCAAGGAAAGAAAATGACTGAATTGTCAAAGAAGCTGCTGATGGCAAAAGGGAATCGATTTTTTCCCCCTTTGGAACAGAAATGTCTTTGATAATTCCTCTCTTCTTTCTGTAGCCTGTAATTTTATTGAAAGAATGAAGAAGCACATGGGAATAAAATGAGGCTTGGGTTGCAGAATTTCAGGGCTGGAATGGATGTCAGAAACACCTAGGCCTGCAAAAGCATCCCTTGGATCACCAACCCAACAAGTGGTCACTTGGACTTTTCTTAGAAACTTCCAGGGAGGGAGAGCTCACTACCTCCCAAGGCAGCCCATCTACTTTGCCATACAGTAGAAGTTAGAATTTCCTTTCTTTTCTATCAAGCCTAATTTTTTCTCTCCACAACTTCTACCCATTTCTCCTAGTTCTTTCCTCTAGTGTTAAATGGAATAAGTCTTTCTGTGTAAAAGCTGTTCATATGCTCGAAGGTGGATACCATATAATAGGGATTGTCTTCTCTACGAAACACATCCCCATTTACTTCAAGTGATGCTCTCCAACTTCTCAATGAATGTCTTTCCTAACATGTGGTGCCCATAATGGAACACAGAACTCCAAATAAATGGTCTTTAAACTTTTTTGATCATGCATAACTTGGTCCCTTCTTCTGTGTCCAGTCTTCTTGATCATGACTCCCCCCCCGACATATACTCTATGATTCAGTGACACTGTCCTCCTTGCTTTGAATATCTCTACTTCAAATTTTCCCTCTTTCTTCTACCTTCTGAATTATTTTAAGTCCCAACTAAAATCCTCTATGCTCCATTCTTTCTTAATACTAGTGAAAATTCCTCCAATTTATCCTGTATATATCTTGTTTGCATGCCATCTCCTCCATTTGATTATAAGTTCATTGAGAATAGAGATCTTGTTTTAACCTTTCTTAGAAATTAGAGTGATTAATATAGTGCCCAGAACACAGTAAGTATTTAATAATTGTTAGCAAATTAATCATATACCCTTACCAACAAACACTTTTTGAACATCTCCCAATATGCATATATTTGTTTATTTATAAACTGCAAACTCATACCATTATATATAGTACATACATTATAACACATACAGGTAGAAATTTTAAAAGAGCAAAATGAAGATTTAATAATATTAAATCCTGGAAAGAATAGGGAGCAACTAGTTTCTTGAAAGGTGGAGAAGTGGGGGGAGTTGCTTTTAGGAAGATCACATCTGCAGTCATATGAAGGATGGATTGAAATGGAGAGAGACTTTGAGGCTGAGAGACCAAACATCCAGGTGAGAGATAATGAGGGTCTAAAGTTTGGTGGGGACTATTTGGAGAGAGGAGAAGGGGACAGAGATGAGAGTCATGGAGACAGAACTGACAAATTTTGACAATCGATTGGATATAGGGAGTGAGAGAAAATGAGGAGTCAGAGAAAATACTACAGTTTTGAGAACCTTGGAGAATGGAAGGATTGTGGTGTCCTTGACAGTCATAGGAAGCTCAGTAAGGGGTGGGTTTGGGTTGAGGAAGATGATATAATGGTATCCAAGATGAAGAACACAAGTCCTACATGTTTACTACCACATGTGACTCACTCTTTCTCTCCCAACATGAAAAGAGGGAGAAGGGGAATGAATCGAGAAATTCTTCCTTCTCTTAGTCATCTGGTAGCATATTCTACTCATCCTGAGTACCAATCATCCATTTTTCAATCTTCCTCTTTTCCCCCACATATCTTTAAAAAATACCCAGAAGCAAACAAGCAAACAAACAAATCCCCAGCCTTTTTGTCATTTGTAACATTCCTCGTATGATTTAGGGTTCCTTTTGTATTTCTCCTTCATTACTTTTCCTTATCTCTATATTCTGTAATGCCTTCTGAAAATCTAAGTGGGCCAATCGATTTCCTCCTTCTTGATATGGTTTGCTTTTTATAACTTCCTCTTTTCTCTATCATCAGAATGTTTTCTCTTTCTGTCTTCAGGATTTAAGTCTTGGGAACTTCGCATAGCTTTGTAGCATTCATTTCATAGATTCCTAGCTGTTCTTCCTCTGAATCCTTTGAAATCAGCTTTCCCCAAATTCATGGTATATTTCCTCAATCATGGTTTTTAAAATGGAGTGGTCATTTCCTTCCATAGTGCTCCATTGACCATGTCTTCCTTTTTTGATCACAGCTCAGGTCTAGTGGTGTGTCCTGGTTCCTAAATGGGTCATCACAGGCTTACTAAATAATTCTACTGTGACAAATGAAAATTCCCAAGAGACAGTTTCTGAGTAATTAATGATCAATTCATTAATTGGACTAGTATTCAGTCAGTAAATTGATGGTCATTGATCTCTCTTACTAATCAAAAGGACCCCTCCCCACCAGGAAAACATTGAATGCTTAAAAACCATCAGGAAAGGGGGTGTTTCTGAGGGCAAAAATCAACTATGATTTGTTAACAATTAATGAGAGAATGAATAATATAATGAGAGGTTGTCATTTTCTAATGAGTGGCTGAGGGTGAGTATCAGGACTCTTAGATTATTCTGCCTCCAGCAATCTAAAGCAAAGGATCTATTCTCTGCCCATTCTCACTTGGGTTGGACAATGGTGACATTACAGTAAAAATTCTATCTAGATAAGGTATTTTAAGTGGGGTGAAGTTTGGGTCAAGGTCAGAAATGTCCTTGAAAGACTGGGCTTTGAATGAGCAAGCAAAAACAGGATCTTTGGCTTGTGTATATTAATTTGGTTGTTAATATAATAAGAAAATAATCAATTTTTTATCTCTAAAGTTTCCCCAGATCTGCCAGGGGTAGCCCCATTCTCTGAAGTAAATACAACTTTGAAAATGGAAAGAATAAGAATATATGAGCCCAACAAAGACAGAGTTAATGTTTTATTAGCTATCTTGAAGGATTCCAAAGAGAATGTCAAATTAGCTCTTGTCAATCTTGAGACAATCAATCAACCAAATGAGAGACCATATCTAAAGCATTTTACAAGCCTTCAGAGCACTAGAAAAGTGCTAGGTATTATTAATCAACAAGGGGAAAGGGGGGGAGGAGAATAAACATTTGTATACTGCCTCCTATGTAGCAGGCATTGCACCTTTATTGTACCATTATTATGTCATAGGATCCTCACAATAACAACCATGACAGGTAGCTGATGTCATTATCCCCAGTTTACAGTTGGGGAAATTGATGCAAACTGAGGTTAAGTGACTTGTTCAAGGAGGATCACCCAGCTAATAAATTTCTGAGGCTAGATTTGAATTCAGATCTTCCTACCTAGTTGCAGACCCAGCATTCTGTCCACTGTTTCACCTAGCTGCCTCTGAACCTCAACAAACCATTAGTAAACCCTTACTATTTTCCAAGCACTGTACTCAGGCTGAAGACACAAAGGAAAAATACAACCAATGCCGGTTCTCATGCTTACATTCTAATGGAGGAGATAATATAAAAACCCTCATTTATATCATGTCTTAAGGTATGCAAAGTACTTTACAATACTGTATATCATTCTATCCTCTGGGAGGTAAATGTTATTATTTTCACCCCATTTTACAGATTAGGAAACTGAGTGACTTACCAAAGGTCACACAGCTATTAAGTATCTGAGGTCACATTTGAACTCAGGGCTTCAACTTAGGTCTAGTGAATAGCAGCTAAATTGGTATAAATGACTACAAAGCTTCTATATTGACTTCACTGAGTCAGTCAGTGAATAAATATTCATTAAGCTCTTCCTTTGTGCCAGACACAGTGTTAGTGCATCTCTATAATGCTGATTTTGGATATTAAATATTTTTTTTAGAATATTGTAACCCATTTTGTACTTTTTAGGCATTCATTTTAAACTGGAAAGAAGGCAAATTGTCTAAAGAGTGGAGGTATAAGGGGTGGTCTGATGGGTCATGCTACTGAGAAAAAAGTAATTTCTGTTTTTCCTCTGGAAAGGAGATGAAAGCAAAGGAGAACCTGGTGGTCACTGGGTTCCATGTTGTTCATATCATCCACAAAAATGATGCCTGCTGCCTTCATTGAGCACAAGATTCATGAGCCTGAGGGATCACCTTTTCTCATCTACCCATGCCTTTTAGCCTGTATTGCTAAAGATTTCCTAGCAGGATGATGGGAAGCATAATAGTTAATGGCAAAGAAAAATGCAAAGTTCTTTTTCTAAAATTGCATGAATGAAAATGTGATGAATGAGGGGAAATGATGGGAGCTCAGTTTGGGAGCCAAAGGTGCCATGGGGGTGTAAGTCTTTTACCAGAGGCAAACCATTCACATAACACTTTTTCAAAGTAAACCTATGTATTTCCATTCCTTGGGTTATCTAGAAACTTTTTTTTAACAGCAACTCTATACTGTTTATACTATTATTTTAATACAGGAAACCATTTTTTAAAAATCCCAGAGAGAACAATGTCTTAAACTTAAGTTGTAAAGAGCTATTCAGTTCAGTATTAAATAGCTTCTTCCCAGTGTCTGCCCCCAGTCTTTTTGGCTGTTGTTTTTGATGCATGGATATCTCGGGATGAAGTATGGTACAATAATCAACCATTCGATCAACAAACATTTATTGGACGGTTACTATGTGCTGGCCCCTGTGATAAACATGGAAAGATTTTAGAACTAGAAAGGGTCTTTGAAAGTTCAACCACTTCATTTTATAGATAAGAAAAACAGAAGCCCAGAACAGAGAGATGATATGGTGTATTTTTCTATACAGTCAGATTATTTCTAATAATCCTTCCTATATATGATCGAACAAAAATTAAGTTGTACATTGTGAACAGAGAGGCCTTCTCATCCTCAGCATTGCATTTGAAACACCAGAACTCTTGGACCATGAACATGACCATAACCACGACCATGACCATGAGGGTCTTTCCTGACTCTTCTAAAATCACAGCTCTTACCAATGATAGGATTCAGTAAACATTTCTTAATTTCATAAGATCATAGGTTTAGAGCTGAGAGAGATCTTAGAAATCATTTGATCTGAAACCATCATTTTACACATTCATAAAATATTGCCTAGAGAAGGACCACAGATTGAGAGCTGAAAGGGAGCATGAGGCCATCTGCTTCAACCCTTATTTTTAGCAAGTGTAGAAACTGAGGCCCAGAGAGGTCAATTAAATTATCCAAGGTTAAATAAGATAGTAGAACCATAGATTTAGAGCCTAAAAGGATCTTAAAGATCATTAGAAACCATTGACTCCAACCATATTATTTTACAAATGATGACGCAGGGACTCGTTAATGTTTAGTCACGTGGCCAAGGTCACACATGGAGTAAGTGACAGAGGTTTGCTTTGAGCCCAGGTGTTTTTTTTTCCCCTCTAAACCAGTACTTCCTCCTCTCCAACTTAAATGTTCAGGGCATGAAAATATAGATAGAAAAGGACATTGTTCTCCAGGAACTTACAAACCTAAGTTGGATAAAAATATGAACAAGCAATTATTCTTATACACAGGGAAGTTTGTTATTTACAAAGTATAATTACCAAGAAAATTCTACAAAGAAATTAAGGAGAAAGACATTCCTTTGTGTTTGGAGAAAGGGAGGTAATCAAGGACAGCTTTCTCTGGGAGTGTTTACCCTTGGCCCATTCTGCTGGAGGCTTTCCACTCCCCTTAAGCTTTTACAACTTAAAACAGTGTTGAGACTTTTAGGATTCTCGCATGTTTTGTGGACATAGTTGTTTGCCTCTTGTCTTCCCCCTTAGATTGTGAGCTATTTAAGGAAAGGGCCTATGTTTTTGGAACCTCAGTTCTAGTACAGTGCTGTATACAGAGTAAGCACTTTAAAAAGACTTGTTAGCTGTCTGAATGAGATGGTGACTCAGTTGGGTTTTAAGAAAAAGCAGAGAGTATCAGCAGATGGAGATGAGAAATATCCAAGACCTGAGATCAGGGTGACCCACAACATAGAGATGGGAAAAGGCAGGAAAATAACTATCTGCACCCATGTCTATGTCTACATCTAAATGTACATCTATGTCTAGGTCTATATCTGTGTCTGTGTCTATGTCTGTGTCTATATCTGTGTCTATGTCTGTGTCTATATTTATGTGTATGTCTGTGTCTATATCTGCGTCTATGTCTATGTTCATATCTCTTTGTTTCTGTCTCTCCATCTCTGTCTCTCTCTATATTTATGTTTATAAATGGAAATGTATATCCAAT
>CM053590.1:18545622-18564140 GCA_028646515.1 Pseudochirops corinnae | reverse complement strand
GTATATGTAGGTGAATTTCTCTCTAAAAATATACATGCATGTATGTGTATATACACACACATACACATACTTATATTGTCTCCCCAATGGAATACAAACACACATATATGCAGCATAATACAATATAAATCCATAAACACAGTTTTTGTTCATTAGATTCAAGAAGAATTCATTAAGTACCTATTATGAGCCAATTACCCTGCTAGATTTTGAGACTACAATTACAAAACAAGTCTTCCCCTTTTGAAACCTATGTTCTATTGGAATGGCATGTTGTCTCTCCCATTAGACTGTGAGCTCTTTGAGATAAGGAATTGTTTTTTTGCCTTTCTTGGTATCCCCAGTTGTTAGCACTGTACCTGGCCTGTATAATGGGAATTTGATAAATGCTTATTAACTCATGTGATTGGAAATCAGTTCTGGAGTCAGAAAGTCTAGTTTTAAATCTAGGGCCCTACCTGTTTATTCATTCTATTATTTTAGGCAGTGCATATTTTTTTCCCGGGGGGATAGGCAGTCAGCCTTAAATGAATCGGCCAGGTTCACATAGCTAGTAAGTTAGTAAGTGTCTAAGGTTGGATTTGAACCCAAGTCCTCTTGACTCTGGGGCAGTGCTCTGTCCACTGCACTCTCTAGTTGCCCCCATTTTTTTTTTTTTTAGAAATTACTGTAATTTTATACCTCATTTGATACCAATTCTGTCAAATCAAGTCACTTCAGGGTCTTCATTATCTAGAATTCAGCAAAAAATCAGGTTAGTTTATTGCATTAGATTTACCTGCCCACTCCCCTAAGGCATTTCCAGTAGCATCTAGAATTCTTTCCTGCCCTGGAGTTTGCCATTTGGTATCTATTGACACCACCAAGTAGCTGATCCACCTCCTTGAGCCTCCTTCTTCCACTGAAATTGCTTTTGTCTTTTTCTTTGTCTCTTGATAATATTTTATTTTTCCCCAAATACATATAAAAATAATTTTAACATGTTTGTTTTATTTTGTTTTGTTTGTTAGTTTTTAGTTTTGAGCCTAAGCAGGTCATTTCAAGTGTCCAGGCCTCTGTTTATACCTTTGTTTAAAAAAAGTGGGAGGGGAGGACAGAGCATCAAGTCCTCTGAGCACCACTAGAGCGTCCAGCCAGCACCCTGCCAGTCCTGGGGCTTGCCATTCATGTCACTTCCATTAACAGTATTTCAGCAGAATTTTATGTCCTTAATTTTCACAGTGCTTTGTGATACCAAGCAGCCTGAGTAAATATTTGATGACTGTGGCTCCTCTAGGATTATCTCATTGAGAGTAAAGATATTAAAATAGAACTCTTGTCGTGTTACCACTTTTACGTTTTCTGGCCCGGCAATTGATTGACAGAATGTGTGCTAACGGTGCTAAGTTGGGAGCGGTTCTCTGCCTGTGAGTTTCCATGCCAGAGGCTACAGGGAAAACAAGGTACCAGTCAATGGAAGCCGATTCCTTGTACTTCTGGATGAAGCCTTTGTGCTGCACATTAGAAATGTGGACTCAATAGAGGTCCCTTTATAAGTACAAAATAGGATTGGTCTCTGTATCATTTACCATCTCTGACAAGCTAACAGGAATCTTCCCTTTTCCTGTCATGTGTCCCTCAGCATCTCAAAGACCTTGGCACTGACTTTCTGTGATTGTTAGCTCGCAACTCATGCTCTGGAATATCAAGTCTCCACCTGGAAAAGAAAGAGATCAGAAGCCAGTTGTTGGGGGCACAGAATGTCCTTGCTTGGTTTGAGGATCTCAGACCATGTAGACAAGTCCAAAGGAGAAGGTTTTATTTATGGGGCACTTTGGAAACAGGATCCATATTTACAAAGTACATATGTATGTGCACACATGCAAATCATATATGTACACATGCAACATGCATGTACACACATAAGCATAGACACAACTACAGGTGTCTGTATGTGCAATATGTGCATCACATATTCACCAGTCCACACACATGTACGAACACAGACACATGAATATATATGCATATGTACGTGTGTGTGTGCCCACATGTACATCTGCACACACATCAGCTATCAGTGTATATGCAGATGTGCATGTGTATACATGTATATACACACCTGTGCATTTATCATATATCTGCCATCATATATACACATACACAAATGAATACACACACATGTGTTTATACACATTTACATGTATACACACATATACCTGACATCTATCATTTTATGTACACATATCAGAAGTCGCGATTTGCCTAAGGATCTCATAGGTTTAAATCGAGTCCACATAGTTACTTAGGACTGAAAACCAAGGCTTTCTCCAGCTGCAGTTTGTGCTTCTCGCATTTACATTTTGCTGGGTAAACCAATGTGACTATAAAACACAACTGTGATGCGTCCAGGCAGGGAAGACTATCTTAATTCAGTCTTCTGCCTAGTGGGGAAGTGTCTTTCATGGGAGATCCTACGTTGGTCTCCAGCCAATGGCCAGCCATGGTCGTCAGCATGACATTTCTCAAAATCACAGAGACACAGAAGCTGAGTGGGAAGGGACCTCAAAACCATGTAGTTCAGCCTGCACCTGAACTAGATTCTCCTTGACCACATACCCAGGAAAGGGTCAGATAAACCTTTGGTTGAAGCTCTTCAGGGAGGGGGAACCCACCACTTCCCAAAGCAGACCATTTTGTTTTGGGGTGCCTCTATTTTGGGGGGAAGTAGAATTTTGCTTTTATCCGGAGCACTTTATCTTCCCCGATTATGAACTCCTAGGGAGCAGTGACTATTTTTTTCCCTTCTATGTATCCCTAGTACTTAGCACAATGCATGGCAAAAAGTAGGTACTTAATTGTTTGTTGGATGGAGGAACCGACTGACTCTACTTGCTTTGTTACAGTATCCACCCTGTGCTCCTAGGTCTGCCTTCCAGAGTCAAGCAGAGCAAACCTACCCCCTCATCCATATGACAAACTTTCAAGTACCCGGAAAGTCTTCTCTTCCCCAGCTTAAATATCCCCAGATCCTTTAGACAGACAGAGGAGGGTCTCGGTTCCTAACACCATCAGAAATATGTGTTTCTTGATGGGCTTAGGTGACCCCTGTGACCCCTGTGAAAGGGTCATTCGACCCCCAAAGGGGTCGCGACCCCCAGGTTGAGAGCTGCTGCTTTAGACAGTCTTTACATGCCATGAACTCAAGGCACTTCATTACACTGACCCTGGAGTTTTGTGACTTCCTTAAGATAGGAGCACATCATACTGGAAGAGTGATAGAGTTGGGGGCGTGGCCTGCCTCATCTGTGTCCTCGCTTCAAATCTCTGTTACCTGAGTGTGGGCAATTACAGCTAAGAACCTCTCTTTCTTTGGGTACTAAATGGTAGCAGTAATAATTGTACTATTTACCTTATATGGCTTGAAAGAAATATGAGTCGTTCATTACGGCAAAAGGTACCATTGGTGGTATCCTCAGAATCAAGATGTGAATTCAAATTTGACACAAATTGATTGTGTGACCCTGGGTAAGTCACATAACCTTTCAATGCTCTAGGCAACTTTCTAAGACTGTGAATTGTAGAGAAGATACCAACCTGCTTTGGGAGAGGGAAATTTATCAACTGAGATTTCCCTATACAGTTGATATCATGGGTCTAGCCCCTATCCTATTATTTTTTTTATTGAGTTAACTGGAGTTTTTCCTTATCTAATTCACTACTTTCATTCCTCCCTCAATCCGCCATGAATGAGGGCTGTAAAAAGGAAATTAAATGGTGCACCAAGGGGGTTTATTATCTCATTGATGTGCTAGGGATTTACATGGGTAGCTCTTAGCTGTAATGGGAGTGCATAGAGAAAATAGATGATTCTAACTTTTACTTTATTGGAAAGGTCAAAAGCTGTTTTGTTTATCCTCAATATTTTAAAGCTATCAACTCTGATTAAACTTAGGTATAGAAGTGAGAGGAGGTGTTATGGTTTTTTTCTCTTTAATTTAAAATATGAACACCATCTTAAGAAGCTACAGGGCTCCATGTTGTCCTCATTTGTGTGCTGAGCAGGGGTTCTTTTTGATTATGCTAATAAGTAATAACAATAATACTTCTTTCTTAACCTATGCATCCACCGTATTCTTCTACCCGAGCTTATTTTCATATTGAAACTTTTAGGCACAGTGAGCAATTTGGGAGAGGTCAAGAGGATAAAAAGCTGGTTTGCTGATGTAAAATATTTCCTGACCCATCTTCCCCCACTGAAAAAAAAAGAAAATCCTGTTGCAGGTTGTCCTGATCACTGGTGACTGGAGGGGATGGGAAATTTGGAGTGAGAAGCCAATGATGCCTTGCATCCTTAAATAAATTTCTTATTGTAACTAGACACAGATAGCTACACTCCCAGTGCATGCAGATTTGTGCCTAGACAATAGAATATCTTTAGTAAACAGAATATAAGGTGAACTGCCTCCGAAAGGTCTTTAACTGTTGAGTGAAACTAGTATAACAGGATTTCAGAATCACAAATTTAGAAACCCCTGGATGGGGTTTCTGAGGTCATCTTGTCCAACCTGTTATTTTATAGATGAGGAAACTGAGATTCAGAGTGGACAAGTGATGTGCCCAAGATCATCAGATTGCAGATATAATGTTGGATGCTCATATAGCTAGTAAGTGGCAGAGCAAGGGGTTCAAAAAGCAACATGATCCAATGGGAAAAGCACAAATTCTAGAGATTCTAATTTAATTCTAATCACAGATTCTAATACCTTTCATTATTTCTACCTATGTTACTATGGATGTCACTCAATCGCCTTTGTAAAATGAAGTAATTGCACTAAATAGCCTCTGAAGTCCTTTCCACCTCTGGATCTATATTCCTAAGACATCCAACTCTCAATGTAATGGCGGTTTTATGGTACTGCCATCTGGTGGCCACAACTTGAACTCCCAACGATGAACTGCCATGTTGTTAGTGAATAATTGCTGACCAACCAAAAATAAGGGGGATTGTGGCACATCTCAAGTCACATCAATCCGCTTTGGAACCACACTCATTTTCAGGAGGACGACTTTGTTTTTTAATCTCTCTCCTGACATGAAGCCTAAATTGACTTCTTTGCAACTTCCATCTAGATCTGCCCTTCTAAACGTCAAAGAAAAAAGTATTGTTCATCCAGGTGATAACCCTTCTAAAGATTTGAGGATAGTTATGACATACTCTTTCTACAGTCTCCTCTTCCTCTAACTAAATCTAACTTCTCCAAATTATCCCCTTTTCCAGGAGTTCTTAGCCTATTGTCTATAACCTATTTAAAAAAAATTATTAAATACATTTATTGATCTCTTTTTCATACATAATCCAGATAATTATTTCAATATACTATAGTTGATTTCCTTTGCCATCGTATATATTTCATTTTGTTGATTGTAAAAACATTATTCTAAGATGACTCTAGGCTTCACCAGATGGCTGAGGGGTCCATGATTCAAAAAATCCCCTCATCTAGGGCACAAACTGGAGGCCCATCGCCATCCTGGCTACCCTCCTTAAAACACTATCCAGATTGTCAATGACCTTCCAGGGAAATGACATCCCTGCATTCCTGATATAAATCCAACCTGGTCATGGTATATGATCTTTGTGAAATACTACTGCAGTCCCCTTGCTAATATTTTATTTAAAATTTTTGCTGAAATATGCATTTAGGAAAACTAGCTCGTATTTTTCATTTTCTGCTTTTGCTCTCCCTGGATTAAGTATCAAAACAATACTTATTTTATAGAATGAATTTCACAGGATTTCTTTTTTACCTAGTTTTCAGTTTATATAGTACTGAAATTGATTATTATTTAAATATTTGGTAGATTTTGTTTTTAAATCTATCTGGTCTGGAAGTTATTTCCCCTTAGGGAGTTCATTTTATGGCTTATTCAGTTTCTTTTTTTTTTTTTCTAGTATAGAGTCATAGAAGTATTCTATTTACTCTTCTGTTTATCTGGGCAATTTATATTTTTTGCAAATATTCATTCATTTCATTTAGTTTGTCCGTTTCAATGGCATAAAGGTGAGGAAATTAGCTCCTAGTAATTGTTTTCATCTTCATTGGTTGTATATTCACCCTTTTCATTTTTGATACTGATAACTCAGGTTTCTTTTAAAAAGCAAATTGGGCAATGTTCATTATTTTTAAAAATAAAACTACCTCCTAGTTTTACTTATTAGTTCATCTTATTTTTCAATTTTATCAATTTCTCCTTTGATTTTTAGGCTTTCAATTTTGTTGCTGGTGTTTAATTGGGAGTTTTTATTATTATTTTCTAGGGTTTTTTTTAGGTGTATGCCCATTTCATTGATCTGCTTTTTCTCTATTTATTGATATAAGCATTTAGGGATATTAATTCTGAGTACACTCCAGCTGTATCTCATGAATTTTGTTAATTATTTTTATTGTCTTTACCTTTAATGAGATTATTGTTTGTTTCTATGATTTGTCCTTTGGTGTATTCATTCATTAGGATTATATTACTTAGTTTCCAATTAATTTTAATCTATGCTTTGAAAACCTTTTCTTCAATCTACTTTTTGTTCCACCATTTCTGCATCCATTCCATTCTTATTTACAGTTGTAATTGCTAATCGTGTATTTCTCTTAATCCTTTTCTCTTCTATTTTTCCTTCACCTTTTTTACCCTCTTGTTAAGTTGTTTCAGTTGTGTCTGACTTTTCATAATTCCATTTGGAGTTTTCTTGGCAAAGGTACTGTAGTGGTTTGCTATTTCCTTCTCCAGTTCATTTTTACAAATAAGGAAATTGAGGCAAACAGGGTGATATGACCAGCCCAGAGTCACACAGCCTAGCAGGTGTTTGAGGTCAATTTGAACTCAAGTCTTCCTGATTCCAGACTTGGAGTTCTTCTACTACACTATCTAATTGTTCCTTTTTACCCATCGCTCCTCGACAATCTGTTTAACTTTTGATCACTGTCTCCTTTAATCTACCATCCATCTTATTACCACATTCTCTTTCTTTTAACCCCTTCCACTTCTACCTTCCTATTGGAAAAGATTAATTTCTATACCCAACTGTGTGTGAGAGAACCAGTTCAGATGAGAATTAAATTCTAGCATTGCTCACTCTCCCCAACCCCATTTTCCCTCTATTGTAAAAACCTTTTCCTTGCCTACTTTTTTTATGAGATAATTTTCCCCATTCTTCCTCTCCTTTCTTTCTTCTCCTGGAACATCTCTCTTTCTCATTTTTCTATTTTTTTAAAGATCACTTTAGCATGATTGACTTACACAGATACCCCCTAGTTATGGAAACTCCTTTGAACTACCCTAAAGATGATAAAGGGTGACAAAGTGGCACAGTGGATAGAGTGTTGGGCTTGGTGTCAGGAAGATTCACTTTCTTGAATTTATGTATGACTTCAGATACTTACTGGCTATGTGACCCTGGGCAAGTTACTTAACCCTGTTTACCTCAGTTTCCTCACCTGTAAAATGAGGTAGAGAAGGAAATAGCAAACAGATCCAGTATCTTTCTCAAGAAAATCCTTAATGGGTTTACAACAAGTTGGACACAACTGAAATGACTGGACAACAAAAAGGACAAAATTCTTTGAAATTGTATCATCTTTACCTATCACTTATGAAGTCCCTTATGATTTCTCTTTCATATTTACCTTTTTATGCTTCTCTTGAGTCTTGTGTTTTGAATGTTAAATTTTCTATTTAGCTATGATCTTTTCATCAGGAAAGCTTAAAGTCCTCTATTTCATTAAACAGCCATACTCCCCTTCCCTACAGAATTAAACTCAGTTTTGCGGGGCAGATGATTCTTAGTTGTAATCCTAATTCTTTTGCTCTCCAGAATATCATATTCTAAACCCTCCAGTTCTTTTAACATGACAACTGCCTCTTTTGTATCTTATATTTGAAAATCAATTTTTCTATTCACTTCTGATCTTTTCATCAGGAATGCTTAAAGTCCTCTATTTCATTGAATATCTACTTTCCCCACTAAAGGATTATACTTAGTTGTGCTGGGTAGGTGATTCTTTGTTGTAATCCTAGCTTCTTTGCCCTCTGGAATATCATACCCCAAGTCCTCTGGTCTTTTAATATGAAACCTGCTAAATCTTGTGTTATCCTGATTGTAGCACCATGATATTTGAATTGCTTCTTCTTGGTTGCTTGCAGTATTTTCTTCTTGACCTAGGAGGTCTGGAATTTGTCTATAATATTCCTGAGAATTTTCATTTCAGGATCTCTTTTAGGAGGTGATTGGAGGATTCTTTCAATTTCTATTTTATTCTCTACTTCTAGAACATCAGGACCATTTTCCTTGATAATTTCTTGAAAGATGATGTTTAGGCTCTTTTTTTTTTACCGCAATTTTCAGGTAGTGCAATAATTCTTAAATGAGCTCTCCTGAATCTATTTTCTAGGTCAGTTGTTTTTTTCCAATGAGATATTTCACATTTTCTTCTATTTTCTCATTTTTTAAAAATTGTGTTTGATTGTTTCTTGATGTCTAATAAAGTTATTAGCTTCCACTTGCCCAATGCTTACTTTTAAGACTTATTTTATTCAGTGAGCTTTTATACTCCCTTTTCCATTTGACCAATTCTATTTTTTAAGTTCTTCTCCTCAGTAAATTTTTATCTATCTTTTCCCATTTGGTCCGTTCTACTTTTCAAGGCATTCTTCTCTTCACTGGAATTTTGTGTTTCTTTTATCGTTTGACCTATCCTGTTTTTTAAGGTGTTATTTTCTTCAGTATTTTTTGTGCCTCTTTTACCAAGCCATTGACTTCTTTTTCATGATTTTCTTCCATCACTTTCATTTCTCTTTCCAAATTGTACTGTATCTCTCTTACCTGAGTTTAAAAATCGTTTTTGAGCTCTTACATGACCTGAGACTAATTCATATTTTTCTTGGAGCCTTTAGATGCAGGAATTTTGACTCTGTTATCTTCTTTGGAGTATGTGTTTTGATCTTCCTTGTCATTACAGTAACTTTCTATGGTTAGAATGTTTTTCTGTTGTTTGCTTATTTTCCAGCCTATTTCTCGACTTACAAGTCAAAAACTCAATGCTAAAGTGAGGCTCTGCTTCCTAATTGGCGGGAGAACTGTCTGAAGCTTTAGGTTTCTTATATAGCTGTTTTCAGAGGTAATTCTGGGGATCTTTAAATTTTTGGCTTTTCTAAAGTGGTATGATTTATGGAGAGGTGTGTTTACTACTCTCCTGTACTGTGCACTGGTTTATGAGCTATCACAAGCACTATTTTCAACCCTGGAGCCATGAAGAGGGTCCCTGCTCCCTGTAGCCCCAAGCTCTGCTGTGCTTGTGATCCTTCTTGCATTTGGACTAAGACCCAGGACTGTGACTCAGCTCCACATATAGGCAATGCAACAGAGTTCTTCACTTGGTGCCAACAAAGGGACCCCTGCAAATCTCCTGTGACCCATTGTCCAATCCCCTTACCATTTGTGGATTGAGAGGTCTGGAAACCTCCACTGCTGCCACTGATGCAGATGCCTGAGGCCTCTCCAGGTATGCACTGGTGCAGCCTACACTGAACTGTACTCTCCTCTCACCCTGCTGTAACAGACCTTTCCTGCCAACTTTCTAAGTTGTCTTGGGCTTGAAAATTGTTTCACTCCATCTTTTTGTGGGTTCTGGTACTCTAGGATTTGTTTAGAGTCATCATTTATAAGTATTTGGAAGGGTTTAGGAGAGAATTTTTGCAAATCGTACATTTACTCTACTATCTTGGCTCTGCCCCAAGAATGAGACTTCTGTGAGAAAAAAACCAAATGCTACTTTCTCAATGAGCCTTTTTTCCCCCATAAGATTACTTTCTATGCATTTTGCATTTATTTATCTGCACGTACCGTGTGGTCTCCTTCTCTCCCCCTCTTCCTCATGTAGAATATAAGCCCCTTGACGACATGGACAATTTTTCATTTTGTCTTTGTATTCCCACAAACTTTCAGGTGGTACAGGCAATAGAGTCAGAAAGTCAATTTCAATCCTGTCTTGGATACTTATTAGCTGATAGATGAAGTAATTTCCAAACTTTAAAGCAGTATTTAAATGCTAACTATTATTATTAAGAATATTAAATACTTGTTGAATTTAATGTTTCTTAATATACTGCACAAAAACCAATAAGTATACAGAGTGAGCTTTGCTTTCCCTCCAAAGATGGCTTGTCCCAGGGGCTGAGAGAGGGAAAAGGAATCTGATTTCCAACCCTGCTGAGGGAGGGGTTACTTTCGGTCAACCATGTGCTTTTGATGGGGCATGTACTTTAAGCTCTCTAGGGAGTGTCCTTCAGACACTTGCCAGGAGCTTTCCACTAAAGGACAGAGTTTCTGTGCGACCCTAAACCTGTTATAAAATTATTCCAATACTGCTCCCAGAACACAAAGGTTGTGTTGCATGTATCTGCATGGAAAATAATTTTACGTACCCAACAGGCAAATGTTGATTAAAAAAAAAATGCCTTGCAAGCTTATAAGAAGGTAGGAAACAACTCATCAGCCAATTTTCATTGTGCTCAGGGAAAATATATGGACATACAAGAAGTGCTAAGAAAATCAGAAATGTCAAAAAAAAAACCCAGGTAATGAAGGAAGGTCGGACAGATCTAAAAGGAAGATGTCTTTATGTTCAAGATATGATAATGTTCAAGGACATGATGATTTCAAGGTTAGATGCTATGGATGTCTATGTGCGCATCCTCACTTGGTATATTGGCTCCAATGTGATACACTGGAAATGGAGTTGAATTTAGTGTTAGAAGACCTGAACTCAGTCCCCGTTCCCACCATTTATCTTCTCTGTGACCTTTGACAAGTCACTTCACTACCTTGTCTGTAAAATACGGAGAATGAACTCAATATCCTTCCAAGAACCTTTAAGCTCTAGGTGTCTAATCCAGTGATCCTATGACCTTGAAAATCCCATCTGGATTTAAGTCTGTGATCCTGTAAATTAAAGAATCTTTGTATTCATTAGGAATAGCATCGAACTGAATTTGGAGCAAAGGACCTTGCTTCCTCCATTTCAAGTCTGTTGCTTACTTATGAATTTGGACAAATCACTCAATATCTCTGAGCTTCATCTCCCCTCATCTGTACAATGAAAGGTCTTGACTAGATCATCTATAAACTCTGGCTTCTATCCTATAGGGTCACTATTATAAATGTTAATAATGCAGTTTTCCATGTTATATGAAGGTTTCCAAAGTGTTCCTATGTGAATAGGCATTTAGAGGCTAAGTGGCATCCTTAGCACACAACTTACTTGTAAGTACCAATGATGTAGAGATTGATTCTTGAAAGGTCAAGGATAATCCTGTAGGCCACTTCTCTGTAGAAACTCTACCCACAGATGCTTATCTGTAACTCAGGAGTCTTAAGAAGTAACCCATGGCATTGAGATGTTATGTGGTTTGTGGGTACTGATGTTTATCCAAGGCTTCTCCTAACAACTTTGATTCAGAGGACTCAGTTCCTTCCATTGACCTGATTGTGTTTATATCAAAGAGAACAACCCTCAGGAGAGAATTCCCACCAGGGAAAAAGTTCTCAGTTGAGATATAAATCATAGTATCCCAGGAATAAGAGTTGGAAATGATCACTGGGTCATAGGATTAAATAATTACATCATTTATATATTATATAATCCATAAAATGTAAATTTAGTGCCAGAAGGGACCTCAGAGCCAATTAAATCCAGCCCCTTAATTTTACAGATAAGGTAACTGAGTGAGGCCCAGGGAGTTTAAATCACTTGCCCAGGTCACACAGTGTTGAAGACATAATTTTAGCCCAGGTCTTTCTAACTCTAAATACAGTTCTTTCTCCACTATAGCATGCCACTTCTCAATAATCATAGGATCATATAGCATTAGAGTCTAGAGGGTTTCCAAGCCCAAATCCTCATTAGAACATTGAGAACATTGAGAGAACATTGAGGCCCAGAGAGGCAAAGGTCTTTTGTGAATTCACACAGCTAGGAAGGCATAAAACTAACATTTAAACCCAAATCCTCTGATTCAAAGTTATCAGAGGGACTTGTGGGTGTAAATCTTGACTCAGATGACAACTGGCCATGGGCTACTGGACAAATCATTTCACATCTCAATGCCTTTGGGTCATTTTCTAGACTGAGTCACAGATGAGTTGCTGATGAGCATTAGGGGATAGAGATTCTATATTTCTGTTCAGTCATTTCAGTCATGTCCCTATATAGAAGAAATCACAAGTTCACCCTCCCTCTCTCCTTTCAAAAAAAAGATCACACCAAAAACATGCAAGTTAATGCATAGCTTGGTTTCTACTGAAATCATATCTTTCTTCCTTTTTACAGAGTAGCAAATAATGAGTTATTGAAAGACAAGAGTTATCATCCGGGGTTCAATACATGAGTGCTAGATTTGTCATTAGAATAACTAGATTCAAATCCAGAGCCTGTAGTCTTGTTAGTTATGAAGACTTGGACAAGTAACTAACCTCTGTGGGCCTCATTGTTCTCATCTTTAGAGAGAAGGGAGTTGGACTAGGTGATTTCTAAGATCTCTTCCATATTGAAATCTAATCCTATGGCAAGTCTGATTTCGGCAAATCATTGCCTATAATATTTTATTTTACTTTCTCAAAAATATTTTACTTTTCCCCAATTGCACGTAAAAAACTTTTTTTTAACTTTGAGTTCCAAATTCTCTCCCTCCCTCCTTTTTCTCCTCCACTGCCTGAGACAGTTAGCAACTTGATATAAGTTATATATGTTCAATCACTCCAAACATATTTCCATACCAATAATATTTTAGAAAACTATTAGATAGCATAGGATTCTAGCAAAGCTAGTTTCTCAAGTTAATAGTGAAAGTTTCTAATGCACCATTCCTTTGCAGTCTATCACTAGGTTCAGAAACATGTGGAAGGGCATGTGATCTAGGCTTCCAGAAGAATTTTCATCTGATCCAATCCCAGAGGACACTTATGTGTTTAGTGCTGATGTTCAGAGGCCTTCTTCTCCCACCAATTGATTTTAGCTGTGCTCCCAACCACATTGCAAATAAATAAATCAAAATCGTTCCGGAGCGTTAGAAGAGCTCTATAGAAAATGAAGGATTGATTTCTCAGTATGCTAGTATTATCTAGAATGAGACTTCCCAAAATAGAACGGGCTTAATTGAGTTTGGAATTCAAGCTCTTGGAGGGCCCTGAAGGTTAGAAGATGAGATTTTCAAACATAATTTGGCAACTGCACTGAGAAATGTTTTCAAAACCTGAACACCTTGCTCTATGGCTAACTTATTTTCCATGGCTCTGTGGTCTCCTGGGTATAAGTAACACTGGGAAAATCACTAAGCAGATTCATTAAATATGCTGAGCCTCAATGCACTGATGGCTTAAAAATTTCCCTGGGAATGTTGTACTGCTGTACTTTGCATAATTGAACACCAGGTCTTCAAGTAAGACTAATAACCATAGTTGTTTTAATGATTATCATATCATGTATCCTAATAGTCTATGGAAATCATTGAAGTGCCTTATATATTTATTCATTCATTCATTTGTTCATTTATTTCCCTTTCTCACAACCTCTTATTCAGGTATTCATTCTAAAGCAATAACCTACTACATGCCAAGCACTATACAAGGCACTGAGAATACAAGGCAAAAGCACAGACCCAGCCCTGTGAGGAATTTACCTTCTATGTCACTACTTGTTTATCATAGTTGGTCAATCATGATTTTTTCTTTCATTTCCTTCTTTTTAAAAAAGTCTTATTGCTGTCTTTTGTTTTTACATTATAGGTATTTCTCGATTCATGTGGTACAGGGGAAAGTATGTTGAATACAGAGTGCTGGGTTCAAATTCAGCCTCTGAGTTTCCTAGCTATAAATCTTTAAATAAGTTACTTAATCTTCCTGGGCTTGTAAAAGGAGAAAGATGGACTAAATAGCCCCAGAGAAACACCAGCTGAATTGTTTTTCTAGCATTATCTGTCTATCTATATATAACATATAAAAACATATGTTGTCTTGCCCATTTGAGATCAGGGGTGACCTTTGCTTTTTTTTTTTTTTATCTTCAGAACTTAGGTCATGGCAAGATGCCAAGGGCACCCACTGCACCCCAGGCCATCTGGACTTTTGTCTTGTCACTGTACTTTGATGGCTGTGGAAGAGAGAGTGAGGCTGATGACTTTGTGGAGCCCTCCCTCACTTAAATCCAACTGACTCACAAGTCAAGAGTCCTCTGCTTAAAGAAGACAAACAGCATCCTCAGAACCTAGCACAGTGCTTGGGCCATAGTAAGAGCTTTGCAAATGCTTTTGATTGATTGATTGATTGAATCATTTAATGTGCAAACTTGGTCCATTGACTTCACAGTAAACATCACTGACTCAAAGACAGTTTGATAACATCTGGTCTATACTCTTGGCCTAAAAAGCAGAGGTAATATGGTCATCCCACTTGCCTGTAAGACGCACAAAGATTCTGGTTCTCTGAAGGGAAGGCCACACAACAATACAGCTTCTCATAGGAGTCATATGCATTAGTGGTCCCTGGGCCCTAGGAGAGAAGGAGGTCAGTGGACAGAAGATATAAAGGTGGCAAAAAAAAAAAACAGAGGAAAATGATGGAAGGGAGAGGAGTTGCTGGGCCAAGCTGGAAGATGCAAACACAAGAATACAATCCAGTGGCTTTGGTAGAGTGCAGTGTAGGAGGAAGGAATACTGAACCACATGGAGTTCATGGAACAAATTAAAGTTTTAGCCAAGGAGTATTGTGCAATATAGCAAAAATATGGAGAAGAAAACAGGGAGGCACCAAACTGTCTAAGGAAGGATGAACCAGCAGAGTTGATTAGGGCTTTGGTGCCAATTAGTCATGAAGATGGGACCATAAGAGGTTGCTGCTCTTCCAATCTGTCCAAGGGAGGAGACCCAGTCTCAAAAAAACAAACAAAAAAGGAAAGGAGGGAAGGGTGAAGGGTTTAAAAGAAACATCTCGTAACAAATATGTATTTTCCAACAGTGCAAAGCCCCACATTTGCCATTTCCCAAATTTTATGTCATTCTGCATCTTGACTCCCTTACCTCTAGGTCAGGCCGTGGGCAATCTCACTGGTTCTCTGGAATTCTGAACATGATGCTCATTTTAATGTTTTATTCATTTTCTGGTATTCCTTGAACAGCCTCCCTCTTCCCCTTTGAATTTTTGAATCCTTGGCTTTCTTCAAGAACCAGTTCAAATGTTACCTTTGGCAGGAGACTAGATACTAGAACCTTAAGTTCTAGAGTGCCCTTCTACCTACTCCAAATAGCCTTTGTATGGGAAAATTTGCATGAATTGATGAAGGGTGAAATGAGCAAAACGAAAACAATTTGTAGAACAATAACATGTTAAAAATAAATAACTTTGAAAGAGCTTAGAACTTAGTCACACAATGACCAACCATGATCCCAGAGCCCCGGTGAGACAGCGCACCACTTGACAGAGGGTTGATAGAATCCAGATACCAAGAGAAACAAACATTTTTAGACTTGGCCAATGTGGGATTTGTTTTTCTTTGCTTATCAATACGTAGAGGATGCAAAGGTTTTGTCCCTTGTTGGGATTGGGAAAGAGAAAATAAAGGCTTAATAATTGAAAAGAAATCAATTTTTAAAAGAATATAAACTCATTGAGGACAGATGACACTGTTTTCTTTCTCAAAATATGCCCATTACTTTGACATATACTTGTTGATTTACAACAAAAATTTAGGGGGCAGCTAGGTGGCACAGTGAATAGAGCACTAGCCCTGCAATCAAGAGGACCTGAGTTCAAATCCAGCCTCAGACATTTAAAACTTACTAGCTGTGTGACCTTGACCAAGTCACTTAATCCCAATTGCCAAGCCTTCCCCCCTCCAAAAAGCAAAATATATATATATTTTGTGGCTGCATGTGCATATGTATGTATATAAAAATGGTCTTTTTGTTCTAGAAGAGTGGATAGAGTTCTAAACACAGAGTTGGGAAGATCTGGGTTCTAATCCTACCTCAGAGATTTACAATCTATGTGATCCTAGGCAAGTAAGTTTACCTCTCTTGGCCTTGGATCTCCATCTATAAAATGAAGTGATTACTGGTCTCTAATAGCTCTTTCAACACTAAATCTATGTTCCTATTTCATCAGCACAGGGAATCCATGTGAGGTTAATTGAATTATGGGTCTGGAGTGAGATGAGACCTCAGACGCTATCTAAGCCAAACGCCTCATTAGGTGTGTTGTTTTTTTACTATTTCAGTCCTATCCAACTCTTTGTGACCCTATTTGGGGTTTTCTCATCAGAGATACCAAAATGGTTTGCCACTTCCTTCTCCAGCTTATTTTACAGATCAGGAACTGAGACAATCAGGGTTAAGCGACTTGCCCAGGGTCACACAGTTAGTAAATATCTGAGGTCAGATTTGAACTGAGGAAGATGTCATCTTGATTTTAGGCTGGTCACCCACTCCACTGTGCCACCTAACTGCCCACTTCACATCCTCTGGGTCTAGAAATATGTGCAGCATGAGTAGGCACTCAGTCTATGCAGAGTGATGGGCTAAGCACATATAGTAAATTTCAAAGATGAGATTTGAACCTAGACCTCTGACATCAACTGCTACATCCTTCTCCATTGTGCCCTGTCTCCTTCCATCATCTTTATACATCAAAGACAGGATTTTCCTCTTCTGTCTTTTTTCAAAGGCTCATGTGTGATTTTATAAAGTAAAACATCCTAAATGGGCAATTGAAATTCCAATCATGCATCCATCCAGCAAACCAAGCCTGTTGCCATGGAAGGTATTGCAATTAATCAGGCAGCCAATGACCATTTTTAAGTACTACCAAGGCACTGTGCAAAGCATTGGGATATGGAAAGAGGCAAAAACTCATTCCTGCCCTCAAGGAGCTTACAATTTAATGAGGAAGATAATATGCATACAAATCTATACAGATCATACTATATATGCGATAAATAGGAAATATAGTTAGAGTACAGAAAATCCCCACTTGTTACATTGACTTCACTTTTTACTTGCTGCCATCAAATCCTGGAGGGAAGAATTTTATTGCCCTAAAATCACAAGACATGGTTTGGATGCAGGAGTACAGTACAGTTCACGCTGCATGAAGACTCTTTTTCTCTGAGGAAAATATTTCATTGCATATAAATTGGCATCCACTATGGAAAGCTTTGTATACTTTTGAGGTCATTCATGGTTGACATCCTGAAGAATTTCAATATTGTCTGCAAGGAATAGTGAGAGATGACTCCTACTTTCCTAAGATAAAAGTTTTAATTTTTTGATTTTAATAATAAAGGAGGCATGTTGGATTAGGACTACATTCATTGGGGTGTGAGGGTGGGTTTACACCCTAGTGAGGAATTGCTGTTGTTGTTCAGTCCTTTCAGTTGTGTCTGACCCTACATGACCCCATTTGGGGTTTTCTTGGCAAAGATACTGGAATGGTTTTTCATTTCCTTCTCCAGTTCATTTTACAGAGGAGGAAACTGAGGCAAGGAGGGTTAAATGATTTGCATGAGTTCACACAACCAGTTAGTACCTAAGCTAGATTTGAACTCAGGGAGATGTCTTCCATCAGTGTGGTACATTTCTCAGAAGTAGCAGAACCCCATTAAAATGTCATCAGACTGAGGTCACCATTATTGCAATGTTCTCATGACAAGCTAGGTTGGTTCTTGCTGTGTGAGGATTTGCACAAAGATCTAGGACTGTTTAGCCAGAAGAAAAGCCTGCGATCAGAGTGGACGGTGGGGGTGGATTCAAGCACTCAAGCACTGTACAACAGGAAAGGAATTAGGCTTATTTTCCTTTATCACAGAGATTAGAATGAGAAACAGTGGAAGAAATGGCAGAATGGTAAATCTGATCAGTTTAGGGAAAGGTAAAAACTTTCTAACAATTAGTGTGATCTGCAAAGTGGGTACTTCTGCAGACTCTATTTTTTGCAAGTTGTCCTTAATCTTTGTGCCTTCATGCTGGCATTTTAGTAGATACACATGTGTTTTTAATAGTATTAACACAGTAATGGTTTATTAAATATTGACTATTCGTATCTATTATACATTGTATTATATTTTGTTTGTATGCATGCAGCTATTTGTGTTTATTCCACTTTGAGATGGTCAGCTCCATGAGATAGGAGCTTGCTTGCTTTCTTTCCTTTCTTTTTTCTTTCCTTCTTTCTTTCCTTCTTTCTTTTTTCTTTCTTTCTCTCTTTCTCTCTTTACTTCTCTCTTTCCTTCCTTCTTTCCTCCTTCCTTCCTTCCTTTCTTTCTTTCTTTCCTTCCTTCCTTCCTTTTATCTTTCCTTTTTCCTTCCTACCTCCCTCCCTTCTTTCCTTTCTTTCTTCCTCCCTTCTTTACTTTCTTTCCTTCTTTCTTCCTCCCTTCTTTTCTTTCCTTCCTTCTTTCTTTCTTTCTTTCTTTCTTTTTTCTTTCCTTCTTTCCTTC
>CM053590.1:18527168-18545122 GCA_028646515.1 Pseudochirops corinnae | reverse complement strand
TCTTCCTTTCCTTCTTTCTTTCTTTCTCTCTTTCTTTTCTTCCTTCCTTCCTTCTTTCCTTCCTTTCTTCCCCTGTGTTTAGCCTAGTGTCTGGAACATGGTTGGTGCTTAATAAATATGAGTTGACAGACTTGCTAACTGTATTGATATCCTTGGGAGGAGATGATTTTCCCCTACATTGAAAGTCTTCAATTAGGGATTGGATGATTATTTGTTGGATATGTTGCAGAGAACATTCTTTTTCCAGGTGTAGATTAGACCAGGGCTGACCACTGTATTTCAGCTCAGAAATTCTGTAGCTGTATCCAAAATATTCAGAAAATAACATTTCTGAATACCAAAAGGTTTTATTTCATTTTTAAAATGGTATCTTGTTGTTAGTATTCCTTATGAAATCTATCTAACACAGCCTCTGGCTCTAACATTCAGTGCTTCCAGTCACCCAGAAATGTAACTTTCTGAAAGGTGAAGACGGCATACTCATTAGAAATGACAAGACAAATCTAAGGTTTGAATGCTCGCTCTTCCAAGACTAGAAAAACCCTGAATAGACAGTTCTAGGTCAACAATTTGCCAGAATCATCAGCTGAATCAGGAAGTTGGGGTTTCGATTCATTGCATCATGTCCTATAATATTCACTGAGGAGTTCCATGTCAGCACAACTGGGCATATTACCTGGGGAAGGGAAATCCTAGCTAGAGAATTTACCTCTTGTATTGTGTTCCACTCAGTGGCCTAAATTCCTAACTTAATTTAAGTATATGAGTGAGGAATGCAGTGCAAAAAGATTCAGTCTCAAAGCTGCTTTCTATAATCTATAATACTGGTAAAAAACCTTTTCTGATTTCTTCAGTGGAATGAAAATTGAAGGCCTGGTCCACAGACTCTTAAACAGCAGAATATTTACCTGAGGTAAATGATGGTAAAATGGTATCAGCGCTTGGAGGGACTTTGTTGGCCATCAAGGCCAAACCCCTTATTTTATAGATGAGGCTATAATTAAGGCTTAAAAAGGTTAGTTTGCCCCTGATTAGTGTTAGAGAAAGGATTTGATATTTTGACCCCAAGTGTAGCAAGACTCTAGATTCACTTTCCCAGCATGAGACATATTTCTCCTCAGGGTTCTAGGGGTAACCCTGAGGGGATGGGGGTGTGTTTCTCCAATCCTATCAGCTCAAGACTCCATTCTTGTATGTTCTCATAATGGTAAGCTGCCAGTGATTTTCATCCCAGTTTATTTAACCAATTAACATCAATTAACTTTTAGAAAGGGATATTTACTTCAAACATATGTCAAGAAAAAAAGTACAAACATTTCTCCCCAACACTATGATGTACACTGTTCACCAGTGCCTGGGGAGACTGGTTTCAAACTTACAGTAATTTCTACATAGCATTTGCCCCTCCAAATTCACTTCTAAATGGGTCATAGCTGCTGAAAGAGTCCTAATCTTATCTACCACTTGTCTGGACCTCCAGGTCATCCCATAGAGCCTCAAGACTGGGCTGATTGGCCATAAAACCAGGGATGAACTCCGGCTCCCAAAACAGTTTTGGCTTGGATTCTGACCTTTCAAGCACAACTTGAAACAATCGTTAAGTCCAATATGCCGTCACCTAGTGTATACCAAAATTGATGCAAAGAAACAAAGCCCATGTTCAAGGGCTTCATGCAGGATTGTGCTGGTAAATGCTTTACAATTGGCTGGAGGCTAGGGGGAGTGTATCACATCACACTTTGAAGTTTAATCTTCATTATTAACATCGTCTCCGCCATTTTTTAAAAAATCTAGACAATCAACAAAACAATAAATCAAAGTCTGATCTGTAACATTAGCCAATTTTCTTTTTCTTTTTCCTTTTGGGAGGGGGGAAGGCAGGGCAATTTGGGGTTAGGTAACTTGCCCAAGGTCACACAGCTCATAAGTTTTAAGTATCTGAGGCCAAATTTGAACTCGGGTCCTCCTGGCTCTAGAGTCGGTGCTCTATTCACTGTGCCACCTAGTTGCCCCCATTAGCCAATTTCTAAGGTGTAAATACTCACAATGAAACTTTCAAAGCTGGTTCTGCCCAAGCCAGTTGGAGCTGGCTCCAGTATAGCCCTGCCATGTCAGGCTTGGATGCAGATTTCCTGAAGTCTCTCCCACATCCAGAAGCTGGCAGTATATCTCTCTTCTCAAATGCTGGCAGGGAGGAAAAGAACAGGAGTCAGCACCCACTTTGGCTGGCTAGTGCTTTGTGAATGCTTCCAATTCCTTTTTCACAGGTAATCACAACTCCTCTCCAGTGGTGAGCACACTGACACTGGTCAGTCAGTCAGTCAGTATTTATCAAGCTCTTACTGTGTGTCGGGCTCTGTGCTAAGCACTAGGGATACAGAAAGAGGCACGGGGCAGTCCCTGCCCTCAAGAAGCTTACAGTCTAATAAGGAAAGTGATTAAGCAAATATTGACAAAAGAGCTCTGTGCAGCAGAAACAGGACATACTAAGAGAGGGAATGTACTGGAATTAGGAGGGGTTAAGAAAGGCTTCATGTTGTAGAAGATGGAGTTTTAGCTGTGACTTAAAGGGAAAAAAGGGAATCAAGCAGAGGAGCCAGAATGCTTGTGGCATATTCCAAAGTGTGCATTCCAATTGCATTGGTCTAGCACAATGGGCACACTCACAACCCCCATTACATGAATCGGACAGTTTAGCCACTTTCCCATGCTGATTCTCCCAGAGGGATGTACGTTGGTGTGTGTGTGTGTGTGTGTGTGTGTGCGTGTGTGTGTGTGTGCGTGTGTGTGTGTCAGTGTGTGCATGTGTGGTGGAAGGTTATGAGTGGATGAGGCAGCTATCACTTCTGTTCCCAGTGCCATGGTTATAGATGAAGGAGGAACACTTCCTTAGAAGGTGCTGTCCTTGGTCTCTAAATGATCTGCTCTAAGTTAAGTCCTCAGCTGCCCCAGCCGAGGTATGGCTATGCCTGCTCACCTTTACTGAGACATAAATCTCTTGGTGGTAGTCAATGTTAAATGCTCTAGTCATATCTTAATTTGGAAGTTGGTAATAAAATATAGTATTCAATCTCTGCTAAACTTAATAATGGAATATCTTCTTCCATTTCTTCCCTTCAACCCAACAAATCAGCCCTAAGAAGATTTCAGAAATGAGAAAGGCATTAATAATTGTGATATGGGTGCTAAAATGTCAGCAGGGTGCCTGAGCAAACAGGAGAGCAAGATGGCTTCATTTCTATTCACTTCTTGGGAAGAAGCTGGATGAAACACTTGTACCATGGAGAAAGGTCAAATTCCGTGGAAATATCCACAGAGAGGTGATGGGCTCCTTCGGCATCGGAATGAGTGAGCTTCCTAGCACACATTCTGAATGGTCATGTTTCACTGCTGCTGCTGCAAGACACCTTAGAGGTAGTGTGTGTGTGTGTGTGTGTGTGTGTGTGTGTGTGTATGTGTGTGTGTACACTAACTCATCTCCAAAACAGGGCAAACACAAGGGCCTGGCTGGTTAGGTTGAATCCAAGTATTTGACTTATACATAATTGAATCTTGAAAGCTGTAACTAAATTCTGTCCCATGTTAAACACTTCCAGTTATTAATTTTCCAAATGGTCTTCAAGAAAATAGCAATCCATCCTAGGGGATAAGACCCATGATGCTTTGGGAGAGCTTGGGGTGGAGGATAAAGCAAAGTTTTTAACACAAGATTATAGATTAAGCCGTGGAAGGAACCGTAGAGTTCATCTAGTCTAACCTGATAAATATACAGATGAGGAAACAGGCCCAGAGAGGCTGTGACTCCTCCAAGGTCATCCATGTAGATGTTTCAGAGCCAGGGTGCTGTGGGGAAGAAAGAGGCACCCTGTGCCTTCTGTCTCTTGACATGAGCGACTCCATCTTTAAGCCAGGCTCTATCCCAGAATGAAATGAGCTACATTTGTGAACTGGTGCCCTTTTAACATGACTTACATGATATGACAGAGATTGGTCATTTCTACTTCTTCTCTGTTACTGATTTTCAGGACAGTCCCTACACCCCATCCCCTTTATTTTGTTTTATTTCTTATTATTGCATATTGCAGTGGTTTCTCAATAAATCCTTCTATTGAATTTTCCCCTTGTTAACAAGTAAAATAATTTAGCAAAGCCAACAGATATTCACCATGTCTCATGGGCTACACAACATTTAACACCCAGAGTCTCCTACCTTCCGTCTTGAGAGGACAGATTTTTGTTTTTTGTTGTGTTTTTTTTTTTGTTTGCTTTTTCTCAGGGTCCAAGATTTGCCCTCTCCTTGAAGGATGAAGGAAAGGCAGGAGTGCCCTTGAGGATGTGCGGGGCAGGCCACACATGAGCATCAGGCTCTCTGGTATTATACATCAGTAGTTCAGGTACTGAGAGGTGGGCTCTCCAAAAGGTCACCTTTCTGCTTTCCATAGGGGCTGCTCTTCAGAGACTTGTTTTTTTCACGGCCTCAAAAGCCTCTCCACACTGATGAAAAATACCATGAAAACAGCTGAGTTAAATGTGCTTTGTGTTAAAAATCCTCTTGCTTCCATTAACCACTTAAAGCTGGCAAAATCCAAAAGAACCATGGTGTCACTTATTCCCAAATTTCATTAAAGCGAAATGAGACAACGCCCTGTGCAAGTGGATGGAATTTCACATTTGCTTCACATTTTCAGTAGCATTTTAATTGTAATGGATTGGGGAATGCAGAAGGCACTAATCTCAGCTAATCACATGTTATTAAAGTTGGAGCCAAATCGGAACAGATGAAGCTACCATTAAATAAAAAGGAAGGATGGATGTGTCATTTGTTAATTTTTAAAAAGATGTGTTTGTCTGAGTATTTTTCCAGAGAAAATTCAGTCTGGTTTTGTGAAATCGTCCCCTGTGCAGGTCTTTCAGACTTCACTATGGAAAAACCAAATGAAATAACTATTTAGCTTATTGGAGTGGGGAGAGGAGTGGTGAGGATCCTTCCATATGATATTAAAAATATTTCAAGACAATGCATGTAGCAGTCAAGAACTGCATTATTACGGAATCTTTCCTGTTCCCCTCCCCCAGCTTCCAGGGCCTTTCCTCTGACAGCCATCAATTGAGCAATGTATTAGCTTTCAACCTATTAATTCTGTTTATATATGAATATGTATGCATACACACTGTGTATTAACATATCTATTTGAAATGAATTTAATATACATCTAGATAGATAGATAGATAGATAGATAGATAGATTAGTATTGACAATATTTATAAAAAATAAGTTGCACAATGAATGGAATGCTGGACCTGGAGTCAGAAAGATCTGATTTCAAATCCAGTCTCTTGCCAAGAGTACACCACTCTTCCTGCGGTGTACTTAGCACTGTGCTAGGCTTTAGTGACAGAAAAATAAAACTGTTCCTGACCTCAGGGAACTTGCATTCTACTGGAGAGGGATAAAAACATATACATACATATGTGAAAATTTTTAATTTTTATACAATTACAATTATATAATTTTATACAATTTTAATACATTTTTAAGAGTAGTTTTAACAGGATGAGAGCATTAATTAGAAGAAGTAACATCTGAGTTGTATTCTGAAAGAAGTTAAGCCTTCTTCCATTCTATAAGGTAGACATGAAGCATATTCTAAGGGTGTGTGTGTGTGTGTGTGTGTGTGCGCGTGCGCACATACACAGTGTATTACTTGATATCTATTTTATATGAATTTATATTATATTTTGTGTATTTACAGTATTTACATAAGTTCCCCAATGAATAGAATGCTGGGCCTGGAGTCGGGAAGTGCTGAACACTTGCTGGCTGAGTGACCCTGGGCAAGTCACTTAATCTCTGCTTTCCTCAGTTACCTCATCTGTAAAAAAGCACCTACCTTTCAGGGTTGTTGAAAGTCTCCAATGAGATAATCATTGCAACGCTCTCAGCACTATGCCTAGCACTTAATAAGAAGTAGATAAATACCAGCCGTTGTTGTTATGATCACTTTTTTCATTATCATGGGGGGGCGCTGGTTAGCCCCTTTACAACACACAAGTAGGATGGGGAACACTGAGCCTCACCGGAGGTCTTCTCTCAATATGTATCTGGAGTCAACACCCACGGAGGCCCCTGTGGCAAAATCATGCAGCTTTCTTTATTTAATGTTTGAAGGTTGTCAACAAGTCTGAGTGGCTTGGGTAAAATGTATTTCTCTCCAGTTTTCTAAATCAATCTGAAGACATTCACTTGTGAAAATCTTGCTGTTTAGTTTAATTATAAGTTTCAATTGACTGTAGATGGCAAAGGCACATATTTGTCACTGCTTGTTACAGCTTTGGTCAGCAGAATAATAGAATAATCCATCATCTATATTTTGGGGGAGAGGTCTAATCAAGTGGATTAGAACCAATCAGGTTCCTCTCCCAGAAAGCAGTGATTGCTGATTGTGAGCTGTCTGTGATAAGTATGTGAACAATGACCCCAAGTGTCACACTGGGTACTTAGAAGTTAAAATCTCCAAATTGAAGAATCATAGAATCTCCGAATGAGAAGGGCGTCAGCTCAAGCCACCTAGTCCAATCAATGCCAAAAATAGCTGAAAATAATGATAATTATTATATGTATTTAATGACTGCTTCCCCCCACCCCCACCCCTATACTGCCCCAGAAGGCTAAAGCCTGTCTTCTGTTTTCCTTTTGGAGGCTGGCTTTTGAGGGGCAGTATTGCAATAGCCTTGCCAAAGTGATTCTCTAGCCATTGCTTGAAGTCCTCCAGTAAGACAGTCCTTTGCTTTTGGGCATGGTGGAAGTAGATACGGAAGCTTTTTTAACATTAATTTTTTTGACATTAAATCTGAATTTTCCTATGCAAATTCAAATCTTTGCTCCTGGTTCTGTTTTCTGGGGCCAAAGAGAATAAGCTAGTCCCTCTTCCCCTTCCAAGGCTTGAAGACAGCTATCATTCCCCCTGGGGTTTTCTCTTCTCCAAGTTAAACTTTCTCAGTTTCTTCAGCTAATCCTTGGGCCCTCCACCCTGCTGGTGACCCTCCTTTGGCCAGTCAATTTCATTTGTCAACTGTGATGCCCATCTGGCTCTATCCACAGCTTCCTTCTCAGACCACTAAGACAATATTTATAGAAAACTTGTCTCAGGTTTCAATTGCTTTCTTGGAGAAATCAAAATAAAATGAAGTCCAAAGTTAGGAAATACTGGCTTAAAGTAATTCCACTAGTTCCTCCATGATACATCACCTCTCTAGTTGTAACCATAAGCAGGATATGAGGTGTCAGCATTATAGATGATTCCTAAGGTGGGTGGACTTTGGTGTAGCTTTTGAGGAAGGAGAAGCTATAACTCTTGATTTAAGCCAGAGGATCATAGATCTAGGGCTGCAAGGGGCCCTTAGAGTCTACTGATTCTTACCCCTTCTTTTTTACATATGGGGAAACTGAGGCACAGAGAGGTCAAGACAGTTAAGCCACTTCCCCAATGTCATACCTGGGAAGTTGTAGGATTTGAACTCTGGGCTTCCTGACTTCCAAGCCAAGTCAGTACCCTCTGAATTCTATCATATTGCCTTTCCCCTCTGCATTTACCTTCTCCTTTTGTTAAACCACAATTTGCTTTGCTGGTAGTTTCTTCACCACGAGTTAAGATCATAGCCAGCTGGGATCTCATGTTCCTCAAATGAAACAAAAGAATATTTGGGGTCATGTGGGACTGAGGAAGCAGACCCAAGTTATCAGGCATTGACCAATCAAGCAGTAGCTATCATTTCCTTAATCTCTCATCATTATTATCAATTGTTTCCTTCTTGGAGGCAGAGGAAGAATTTTATAACATCCCTTAGTATTTCAGTGGCTCTAAGCTTTCCCAACTTTCCATCAATAGATCCCTTAAATGTCTTCGTTCTCTCTCCCCTCTTTTTTCTCCTAATTGTTCTGTATTTATTTGTGTTCCTTGAACATTTGAGAATGATTTGGGGTTGTTGGGAGAACACTCTGGCAACTTTGACTCATTCTAAAATATGAATTATTAATATTTTAATTTTCATACATCTCTTACATACTTAGGATTAATCTACTAATGATGTGTTTTTCTTTATTATTCTCAATGAGAAATTTAATTAAAAAAATATCACTCCTCTGATCAAGGAGATTCAGTGGCCCCATATTCCCCTAGAACAAAACACAAAGTTCTGTAGTCTGCATGAAAAAAGACCATCACAGTTTGGCTCCAAGCTGGCTTTCCAAATTGATTCATATTTTCTCCCCTTCACACACACTATATTCCATTCAAATCATTTCTCTTGCCTTCATCATACATGATATTCCAATTAGTGCCTCCATATCTCCATGCCTGTAATCATTTCCTTCCTCACCTCCACCTCTTGGCAGTCCATGATACCTCCGAGACTCCTTTTAAGGGCCACCTTAAACATTCTCCGTATGTTAATGCAAGTAGGAGCAACTAAGTGGTGCAGTGGATAGAGGGCTAGACCTGGAGTCAAGATCGCCTGAGTTCAAATTTGACATCAGACATATACTGGGTGTATGATCTTGGGCAAATCACTCCACCCTGTTTGCCTCAGTTTCCTCATCTGTAAAATGAGCTGGAGAAGGAAATGGCCAATGACTGTAGTATCTCTGCCAAGGAAACCCCAAATGGGGTCATGGAGAGTCAGACACTAGTGAAACAATGGAACGGTACCAACAACATATATTCTAGCCCTCCCCTGAAATTCTTTTGTATTCATTTTCTTTTACCGCTTGTATTTCTCTGTGTACATGTGACTTCCCGCTCCCTGTCAAATAGAAATTAAACTCCTTGAGGGCAGGGCCTGCTTTATTTTTGTCTTTGTATGCTAAACGCCTAACCTACCACCAAGAATGTAGTTAACCATTCAAAAGCTATTTACTAACTTGAAGTAAAGAAAGATTTCAGGGCAACATGTCCAAGGGTTCAAAGAACTCATACCGTAAGCCCAACTTTGAAGCTAAATGCCTGTGTAACCTTGGGGAAATCTCTTAGCTTCCTTGAGCCTTGGTTTCCTCCACTGGTAAATAAGAGAAGGTTTGACCAGATGGGTTCTGAGGCCCCTTGTCAGCTCCAGGCCTAGGCTCCATTGACCCAATAAATATGACCTTAGACATTTGCAGAAGTTTGCTTTAAAACAACAACAATTGCTCCTTTCCCAAGAAAGTAGACCAACTGTCAAAAGTATAATCTTCCCATTGGATCATCACATCCTGGGTTCCTTGATCTAGATTGGGAAGGGCCCTTTGAGATCTGCTCATCCCATCCCATCATTATACAGATAGGGAAGTTCACGTCCCAGAGGGAAAGTGACTTACCTAAAGTTATATAGATAATAAGAGGTAGAACAAAGATTTGAACTCAGCTGTCATGATTCCAAGATGAGTGCCTTTTCCATCACTCAGTGAGAGAGGGAAAAGACCCCAAGTATAATTGATCAGAAGGTCACAGAACCACGAAGCTCTGACTAGCTTTGCCCTGACTTCCCTAGGCACCAGGCTGCAAATGGACATTCTTGATCATTCCCCATATTTTCTATTCATTGACTCAATCCACTTAGGATAATCCACATATACTACTACTCTTGTCTGAAGACAATACAAAATTATAACACGGACTACCTGGAACAAACAGTGAATGAATCTCCTGTTTAGGACTTGTTTCTCTTTCCAGTTGTAGTGTATGGTTTAGAGGAAAGAGCTTTGGACCTTAAGCTAGGACAGCTGAGTTCAGGTCCTGGTTCTGCCATTAACTAGCTGTGGATAAGTCACTTCAACTTTCATGAGCCTCAGTCTACCCACCTATAAAATGAAAGTATAGTATACTCTAAAGCTCCACCTCATAGAAGGTGTAAACAAAAATTCATTGTTATATGCCATTCCATCTCTGAAATTTTGTGATTTTATAGTTCTGATATACTAGGGCAGGGGTGAGGAACCTTGGCATTGAGGCCACTTGTGGACTTCAGCCCTTAGACTGAATCCAAACTTCACAGAACAAATCCCCTTAATAAAATGATTTGCTCTGTAAAACTTGGACTCAGTCAAAAGGCTGTACCCAATTTCCCCACCCTTGCACTGGGGGAGCTAGCTGGTACAGTAGATAGAGCGCTAAGCCTGGAGTTAGGGAGACCTGAGTTCAAAAGTAGCCTCAAATACTTACTAGCTGTGTGACCCTGGCCAAGTCCCTTAACCCCTGTTCGATTCATTTTTCTTGGCTACCAAATGGGAATAATAATGGAACCTACCTCCCTGGATTGCTGTGAGGATCAAATGAGGAAATAATTGTGAAGCACTCAGCACAGAACCTGGCCCATACTAAGCTCTCTATGAATGTCACCTAGTGGTGTTGTGGTGGTTACTGTTAAGATCACCAGGAGGAGCTCATCTAGTATCAGATGCTTCTAGAGCAGTCATTCTTCTCTGAGGCCACCCGTTCTATTTACAGGCAGCCGTAATAATGACCAATTATTTGGCCTGTATCATTTTATCATATAGTTACACGGGGATATATTATGTCTTTGAGGGGAGGGTCGGTTTCAAAGTTAAGTAAAGATGATGGGTAAGGCCAGAGCAGGTGGAAAGTTGCCTTTCACTGAAGGAGAAGCATGAGGCGTTCATTTCCAATAGTCCTTAGCTATGGCAGTTTCTGGGAGAGGATAGGCAGCTGCCATTGAGGCCATGTGACTTTGCCATCGCTAGAAGATGCATCTCAAAAGACCTGATTTAAATCTGAATCCACAGGATGCCTGCAGTCTGGAGACCTTAGAAATACAGTGGGACTCATCTCTTCAATGTTATGAGACATTTCTCACTTTTGTCTCTATCCCCTTAGCGCAATGCCTTACACTAAGCAGGTGTTTCATAATGCTTACTGAATTAAATGTAAGGACTGGGGCCCAGAGAGTTAGATGACCTAGCCAAGATCACACAGTCAAAAGGCAGCAGACCGAAGCCCAGGTTCAAGGTAAGGGCTGCCTTCACCTTTTCATTCTCATGGAATAGTGAATGACCTTTATAAAAGGGCTCCTCCCTGCCGTGAAAGTGTTTAATAACAGGGAAAAGAAGTAGCAAGGTTTGCATAGCCTGGAACCATGGAAGGGACCAGAAATCTCCTGGTGAGACCCAGAGGAAGCCTGGGTTGACCCAATGCATTAAATGAGCTGTCATGTCATGGGCTGCTAAATGATCATGTGGGGAATTCAGCGATTCATTCAACAAGCATTTATTAAACCCCAAATCCATGTCATGTGCTGTGCTAGGTAATGAGGATACAGAGACAAAAAAGAAATAGTTCCTAGCCCCTAAAAGCTCATTTTCTGCTTCCTGGCCCACAGTATGTACCCACGTAAGTGAAGATGTAGAGACAGAAGCAATACAACAGTTAGGAGGTATTGGCAGCAGTTCAGGGCAGAATCAGGACCAGGAAGGGTCTTGTATAGGAAAGGGCACTTGAGACAAGATTTGAAGGAAGTTAGAGATGTCAAGAGACTGAGGGAAGGAGAGAAGGCATTCCAGGCATGGGCACAGCCTGAATAAGTGCCCAAATGGGAGACGGAATGAAACGAATGCCCATTTGGCTGGAACATAGAACATGTAAGATATTAATGCCCAATAAGCCTGAAAAGGGAGACTGGAGATAGTGTGTGAAGGGCTTTAAATGATGGACAGAGGGTTTATACTTTATATTAGAAACAGGGGCGGCAGGGGGCACTTCTTAAACAGGGGAGTGATGTAGACTTTAAGAATATCTCTTTGGCAGCTAGGTGAGGAATGGATTGGAGAGGGGAGAGGCTGGAGGCAGGGACACCAATTAGGAGGCTGCTGTTCCCTAACCCTTGCTGAGTCTTGCTAAACATTTTTCTCACATGAACCTCCTAAGATTGATAGTGTAAACATTATTATCTCTACATTATAGATGAGGAAACTGATAATCTGCAGGATAAAATTGCCTTGTCCAAGGTCCTAAAACTTCTATCTACCCCAAATTTCCCCATGCCTCCAATACAATATAATACAATGTAATATATCCTAATTAACATGATGTGACATGTTATGAAATGATATAGAATAATACAGTATAACTAATGGGACATAAGGTAACATCTGCCACACTTCTAACAGTCAGGCTATGACACAGACTTGTCCAGATCTTGTCCTTTAACACCAGAACTATAAAAAAGCCTGTGCTGGGGATTCTCTGAACCCGCTTCCACAGCTTTGTGCTGTCCTGTCCTTTCAAAGAAGTGACTGTTGAGCTGTCAACACAGCAGACCTGGCTGGCCTTCCCAGGGACTGTCAGCTTCCTTTTTAGCAGCTGGTTTGGGTTGCCAAGAAATAATGATGGGCACTTTCTATTGAGGTGGTCAAACAGCCAAGCTGCCAGGGGTCAGAGGAGAGAGGGGGACTACACGGAGCCTGACAGCCCTCTGTCCTGTCAAACATACTGAGGGAGGCTCTTAGCTCTGGGAAGGTCAGTGAGGAGTACTGAAGAAGAAGGTGAGCAAGAAGGCAGGAGAGAGAGAAATTAAGGAAGAAAGAGAGAAATTAAGGAAAAAAAGGAGGGTGGAGAATGGAGAGAGGGAGAGAGACAGACACACTCTAACTTTGTCTCATAAAACGCCAGCATTTTCGAGCTGGAATGGAATTTAGAGTTCACCCAATATAAGATCCCACCTTGGAAAGGATTCCAGTCACAAGACCAGCCATGCTCTGCTTGAGTATTTCCACTTATGGAGAGCTCCCTCCCTCTTAAAATAACTCATTCCAGTTTTTGTAAATTTATAATTAGTTTTTTTTTTTTCTTTTCCCTCATATTGAACCAAAATCTGTTTTCATGTGACTTTCCCAATGGAGTTTCAAAGTTCAAGCTTAATCCTTCTTCACATATTTTCAGATACCCTGAAGAAGTTACGCCCAAGTCTGTTTATTTTTCAGGCTAAGCATCTTCACCTGCCTACCTTTCCTCACATAGCACGATTCTGAAATCTTTCACTCCTCAGGTCACTCTCTTTTTCTAAATCACAGTTCTTACCTTAGGCTTCATAGATCCTCCTCCTCACCTTTCAAGGTGTCCATGGATAGATTTCAAGGAGTTCCATGAACTTTGGTTAGCAGTTGTATTTTCACCAACGTCTAACTGAAATCTAGCACTTCTTGCAGTTACTTAAAAACATCATTCTGAGAAAGGTTTCTTAGACTTCACCAGACTCCAAAAGTTAATAATAGCTAGTATGTATTTAACTTTTTTCTTGCAAAATAGTTTATAATGATAATCTCCAAATTATCCTTACAACAACCCTGAGAGAAAGGTGGTATGATTATCTGCATGTTGAATGTGAGGAACTGAGGCAGACAGAGGTTTAAGTGACTTGTCCGGGGCTACACAGCCAGTAAGTGCCTGAGACTAGAGTTGAACTCAGGTTTTCCTGACTCCAGGTTCAGGACTATATCTGCTGTGCCATCTACTTTCTTCCAATCTGAACTCTCCAAGCAGAACTTTATTGGATATTTCAAAATACCATTCATTCTTGACTAAACAAGTTGTGGTATATGATTATGATGAATTACTACTGTGCTATAAGGATTTTAGAAAAACATGGATGGATTTGCATGAAATATTGAAGAGTGAAATGAGCAGAACCAAGGAAATATTGTATATAGTAACAGCAATATTGTTTTAAGAACAACTTTGAGCGACTAAGTCATTTCAGCTATTATAAATGCCTAAATTAGCCATAAAAGATAAATGAAGGAAGATACTGTCTGCATCCACAGAAAACTGATCAATGGAAGTTTATATAGAATGATTTTTACAAATATATACATATTTGTGTCTCTGGTAACCAGGACAGTGGCATAAAGAAAAGAGGAAAAAGAAAGAAAGTTACATGATAACTTCATTACATATTTAAAAGGAATAGCAAGTTGTACATAACAGAGTTGAAATTTCATATGCAATCATCTTTTTTTTTTTAGTCTACTATGTCATGGAAATGTTTGTTTTATTTCATAAATTATTTAAATGTATTTATTTCAAAAATTAAAAAATAAATTTAATGTAAAAAAGTAACATTTATTCAAGCAACATTTCTGAAGCATCTCCTTTATGGAAGGCACTGTGCTAATTCCTTAGAATACAAATGTGAAGCAAATCTCTAGAGAATATAGACCAGCCTGTTAGGTAGCAAATGTTTGATTCCTAGTTGCCACATCCATCTTCCTGTAATTAAATCTATATCTACATGTAAACATTTTCTCATTTTATTGATGACTTGATTTTGTATGATAGATATTTTCAGATATATTCCTCTGCCTTCCTTTTCACTGAGCCTTCTCTCGTGAAATAGACAATTAAGCAAAATGAATCAACATAAAGGTCATGCCTGATGCTATGTGGAACATTCCATACCCATGCATCCCTCTGCCCTCCTCAGAAAGGAGGGACCAAAATGTTTGCATCTGTTCTCCCGAACCTGTAGTAATTAGCTTTAAAAAGTATTCATCCATCTTCATTTTTTTTACTCTTCTTTTCATTATTATAGCCACAATATAGTGTTCTTGTTTCTCTTTAATTCTCTCTGCATCAGTTTGTACAAGACTTTCTATATTTTCCATAACAAAATAATATTCCATCACATTCCCATCAGTAATTGTCAATTATTGAACACCTAATACTACCCTTGACTTAATTAACTTGCATTTTATACATTGATACACAATTGTATGCAATTAACTTACATTTTTATATACATTTTTATAGGCTTCTATATATATAATTTTTCTCCTTTGAAAGAAAGTAAACTACTTGAGGGCATGGTTCCTTCCATCCTTCCTTCCTATTTTCCTTCCTTTCTTCCTTCCTTCCTTCCTTCTTCCCTTCCTTCCTTTCTGTCTTCCTCTCTCCTTTTTTCTGTTTCTTTTTTCTTTCTTTGTTTCTTTGTTTCTTTCTTTGTTTCTTTCTTTCTCTCTTTCTTTCTTTTTCCCTTTCTTTCTTTCTCCCTTTCCTTGCCTTTCCTTTCCTTTCCTTTCCTTTCCTTTCCTTTCCTTTCCTTTCCTTTCCTTTCCTTTCCTTTCCTTTCCTTTCCTTGCCCTGCCTGCCCTGCCCTGCCCTGCCTTGCCCTGCCCTGCCTTGCCTTGCCTTGCCCTGCCTTGCCTTGCCCTGCCCTGCCCAGAACCTTTCACAACACTTCACATAGAATGGGCATTTAATAAACCTGTGATGATGATCGATTTACTGACTGATGGGTTTTCTGTTCTTTGCTGCCACACAATTCCTGAATGGTTTGCTTTTGTGGGGTGTACATGGGACTTTTGTTTTTATCTTTGATGTTTTCAGGAGTATATGCCCAGGAGTGGAGTCTCTAGGACAGAATGTAAGAAGGATTTAATCATTTTCTCCCATAGTGCCAAATGATTTTCCAGAATGGTTGGGCCAGTTCATCTCTTCACCAACAGCTACAATTTGGATTTGCTAGTGAACAAAGAGAAGCCAGAAGTCTCAGTTAGAATTGTCAGTAAAGACTAGATCACACATATTGAAGGGAGGCTATTTCTCTGCAGTCCAAATTATTTATGGTTTCACAGTTAACCAGCCACTCCACTTGAGGATTTCTGTGCATGGAGCTATTTTATTACCTTCAACATAAAGATACCATGTATATAAACCACATTGATGATGACATCCCACTAGCTGCCTTGTTACAAACTGTGATGCATCAGGCTAGGATGGCTGTTATTGAATTGAGAAGGATGCATCAACCTCTTAAAAGCATGTGATGGCTCTCTGCTACACACTGGAAGAGATTCAAGCAGTCACTCATGCCTTGTGTGTTTGTCCCTGCTATGGGGTTACCTGTGGCAAAAGAACCAAACCAAACAGGATGCCAAGAATTCCATGTATTGGGTAAGCTCTCAGTGCCTCAGTTTCTCCATTCTGCCTCTCCTGTTGGGAGAATGAGAAAATGCATGAAAAATACAAACCCTTTAGAGAAAAATGGTGGTATGGCCATGACCAGATAGTGTGTCAATTAATGTTTGCCCCATGTGAAGGCAATTGGAAATCAGAAAGGAATGAATAATGGAAGTGAACTCATGTCTGGACTCAAGTCCTTGCTCTGTCTTAACTGGCCATGTGACTTTAGACAATTCATTTTGGTGATTTTTACTCCTCCAGTAATCAGTTGCTCATACATTCACCTTTTGTAATTCATTCATTCATCCGTTCATTCATTCATTCATTGATTCAACCAGACATTATTAAACTTTTAAGCTCAAGGCACTGTGCTTGGTGTTAGTGGTGCAATGATAAAATCCCAAACTGTCCTGCTCTCAAGGGGTTGCTTTTTTCTAGTTATAGACATAAGAATCCATAGTTATGAGACTCTATTGCAAAGGCATTTGGTGTACTTTTAACAACCACCATTTTTTGTAGTTCTTTATATATCCCAACTCAATTGAGTCTTAAAGAAACCTAATGTGATCAGTACTCCAGAAGTTATTATCAAGACAAGAGACTCAAGGTTTAGAGAAGTTATGACTTTCCCAAGGTCCTGTAGCTACTCAAATGTTGGGGGCAGGATCATAACAACATTAGTGTTAGAAGAGCCCTCAGAGGACTGATAGTCTAACCCCCTTACTTTAAAGGTGGGGAAACTAAGAGCCTGAGAGGTTACAGTAAGTGAATTATCTAAGCTCAGACAAGTTAGGTAGTAAGTGTCAGAACAAGAATTTGAACTCAGATCTTTGGACTCTAAGGCCAGGGCTTTTTCTCTCATACCATGGTGCCTCAAGATTCAAACTTAGGTCTCCTGACTATCTAGGACTCTGTCACACTTCTTCTCACCTTTATTCACTGATCCTGATACAGTTCACCGAAGAAGTATATTGGCACCCATTCCAGCTTCCAGGTCCTTCCAGGGACTTACATAACATTATATAAAATGCAAAGGCACAACTCCATTCTTTCCCCAACTTTGTCTCCTCTTCTGTTGTGTTTGCTATACCAGAGTCTATTCTTACAGTAGCCCTAGGGTCAAATTCACCTGTGTAACTGGAATTTCCAGAATTCTAGAATTTATGAATAGGCTATCCATAGGTGAATATAAGGTTAAATTTCTCTGGAAAAAAAAAAATCAGTTGTGGGCCAATTAGTGATACTACTAATTTGTGTTTTCAACACTCTCCATTGAAAACACCCTTTGTGCCCCTCTAGGTCTGTGGTTCACACCTCATCTCAGCATGTTTAACTTATGTATGCCTCAGTTTCTGAATTTGTAAAAAAGGGGATTTTACTAGATGATTTCTGAGAGCTGTTCCTGTTTTAGTGTTATCTAATGTAAAGCTACAAATTATAGTCATATTTATTCACTACTATTAAGGAAAATCCAACATTAAAATAGGCTACATTTCTTATACTCAGTCAATAACATATTGAAATATTACAGTCATCTGTGTGTGTATAAATGTCAATGGATTTGAATTTCCCATGTGTTGACACATCACGAGATTTTACTTTTGGACAGAGTGAAATCCACACCTTGTGATACTAACACAGACAACTGATGGACGGGGTCTAGCATAGACAGAGCATTTTAAAGTGTGCAGAACACTTTACACATGTGATCTCATTTGATCCTCATAACAATCCTATAAGGTAGGTCCTATTTTCATTCTCATTTTACAGACAAGGAACTACTGAGCTGCTTTTAAAGCAGACACTATTTTTTTTTTGTTTGTTTGTTTTCCTTTCTTTAAAAGTGCTAACTGACTGACTGATGGAAAGTTACAGTAACTTTCCTAGGTCATCTGTAGCAGTATTCAAAATCAGGTTTTGCTGACTCCTTGTTCAAGTCTATCTAGATGCCTGAGCAACACATAACCTTCCTAAAAGAACTAGCTGTGTGACCTTGGGTCAGTAACT
>CM053590.1:18473014-18526668 GCA_028646515.1 Pseudochirops corinnae | reverse complement strand
TAATTCCTTCAGAATTAGATTGGAGCAATTGGAAGCTAATGACTTTATGAGAAATCAAGGTACTATAAAACAGTAATATAAAACAAACAAATGAAAAAATAGAAGGCAATGTGAAATATCTCATTAGAAAAACCACTGACCTGGAGAATAGATCCAGGAGAGATAATTTAAAAATTATTGGATGACCTGAAAGCCATGATAAAAAAAAAAAAAAGCCTAAACACCATCTTTCAAGAAATTATCGAGCAAAATTGCCCTAATATTCTAGAACCAGAGGGCAAAATAGAAATAGAAAGAATTCACTGATCACCTCTTGAAAAAGATCCCAAAAAGAAAACTCCTAGGAATATTATAGCCAAATTCCAGAGTTTCCAGATCAAGGAGAAAATATTACAGTCAGGAACAAACAATTCAAGTATTATGCAAACACAATCAGGATAACACAAGAGGTAGCAGCTTCTCCATTAAGGGACTGAAGGGCTTGGAATATGATATTCTGGAGGTCAAAGGAGCAAGGATTAAAACCAAGAATCTACTCCCCAGCAAAACTGAGTATAATGCTTCAGGGGAAAGTGTGGTTATTCAATGAAATAGAGGATTTTCAAGCATTCTTAATGAAAAAACCAGAACTGAACAGAAAATTTGACTTTCAAATACAAGAAGCAAAAGAAGCATGAGAAGGTAAACATGAAAAAGAAATCATAAGGAACTTATTAAAGTTGAACTATATATATTCTTATATGGAAAAACGATAATTGTAACTCATGATACTTTTCTCAATATGAGGATATTTGAAGGGAATATATGTGTATATATGTATATATACACATGTGTATGTATGGGAGAGTATATGTGTGTATAAATATATATGTAAGTATGTGCATATATGTGTACATGTATACATAGACAGAGGGCACAGGATGAGTTGAATATGAAGGGATGATATCTAAAAAATTAAATTAAGAGGTAGGAGAGAAATATATTGGGAGAAGGAGAAAGGGAGAGAGAATATGCTAAATTATCTCATATAAAAGAGGCAAGAGAACACTGTGTCAATGTAGGTGAAGAGCAGGAAGGTGAAAGGGAATGAGTCAACTTTACTCTCATTGAATTTGGCTTAAGGAGGGAATAACATCCACACTTAGTTGGGTATCTGACCTTATAGGAAAGTAGGAGGGAAAGGGGTAAGAGGGAGGGGGATAGAAAAGAGGACAGCTTGGGGCAAAGGATAGTTAGAAGCAAACATTTTTGAAAAGGGACAGGGTCAAAGTAGAAAATAGAATAAGGCGGGGGGGCAGGATAGGATGGAGGGATATATATTTAGTCTTTCACAATATAACTACTATGGAAACTTTTGTGTAACTACACATACAACCTATGTTTAATTGCTTGTCTTCCCAGTGGGGGTGGGTGAGGAGGGAAGAAGGGAAAGACCCTAGAACACAAAGTTTCAAAAACAAATGTTAAATTTTTTTATATGCAACTGGGAAATAAGACAAACAGGCACTGGGGTATAGAAATCCATGTTGCCGTACTAGAAAGTTGGGGGAGGGATGAGGAGGATATAAGAGAGAACAAATTGGGGTAAGGGGTATTCAGTAGGCTTGCTATTTTGGGGTGGAGGTAGAGGAAAGATGGGGAGAAAAATCTGTAACTCAAAATCTTGTACAAGTGAATGTTGAAAACTAAAAATACATAAATAATTTGGAAGGAAAAAAAAGAGAAAATCCCAAACGGGGTCATGAAGAGCCAAGCACAATTGAAAAACAGTAACAGAATCCAAACACATTCACTTTACGGACGAAGAAACCATGATCCTTGGAGGATAAACAACTTTCCCAAAGTCACAGCAGGAATAAGGGCCTAAGTGGAGATAGGACCCGCATCCTCTCTCCCAAAATCCAGCATTCTTCCCCCAAGTCATAGTTGTTTCATCTATTATTTGCAGTAGAGATTTTATGGACATCCCACAGTTGTGAATGGAGCATAGAGGGAATATGTTCAATCAGGGCCAGCATCAGACCATTCACATCAGTCTCCTTCTGATTCTGATTCCTGTGATTCCAAGTTATGCCAGTTCAATGGATCATGTGGAGAAAAGATTACATATAGCCCCAGGCCATAAACGGTATCTCAGAAATGAGTGACGCCGCAGGCTTCTGACCTTCACCAGCCTTTTCTCAGTCTACCTGCATTTTGAAGATATGTACAGGCAGCTGTTATTCCAAAAAAGCACCGACTTCCTTAACTGCTGTTGTAGGACAAACTCTTACTCCAAAGGGAAGAGGCAGGAAGTCATAGAGCAAATGGGAAATTAGTGCATTTGAAATAGCATTTGAATTATCAAAACGGTCTTGGATTGCAGATAGTCATCAGCCAGATTTGGGCTATCTTCCCCAAACAGGCGAGGCAAATTCCCAAGGTGCCAGGCAGGCAGGCTGGGTTTCCTGGAGCTAAGAAAAATACTGTTCACAACCCCTCCTACTCCCACAAATCTAAGGTGAGGGCCAAGATGAATGCCACCTTGTGCAGATCTCTCTGAGGGTCTCCCATCCTGGCATCTCCCCATGGGCAGGTCTTTCTTTGAAGGTCTATTTCAGAATTAGAAACTTGTGTTTGAGTGAGTATAGAATACTGAATAAAAAACTTCCCTTAGAATCAGGAAGGTGGTAGTAAGGGGAGTAAGCATTTATATGGTGCCTACTATGTGCCAAGGACTGCACTAAGCACTTTATAGATAGCTCATTTGATGCTCACAACAACCCTGTAATGTAAGTAATATTTTTATAGTTAAGAAAACTGAGGTAAACAGAGCTGACTTGTCGGGAGTCACATAGCTATTGAGTGTCTAAGTCTGGATTTGAATTCAGGTCTTCCTGACTCCAAGCCCAATGCTTTATTCACGGTACCAACTAGGTGCCTCAAGAAAGAGCAGAGTTGAAGTTGTGCCTTGGATACATTAGAGGATGTATGAGTCTGGGCAAGTCACTTACACCCTTTGTGCCATAGACAACTGTCTAAATTATGGGAGAGGTGCCAATATGTTTCTGTGGCTAGAATCACTTTGCTGGGAATTCCCCATACTGATGAAATCAGCAACCCAGCCCCAAAAACCTGTGCCCAGGCTATTGGTAGGAAATGGTGTTTTTCATAGTAGGTACTGATTGGCAGCCCTAATACGCAACTTGGCAATCTGCTTAGGCCCAAGAAGCTGAGGGGATTGATTTGGTAAGGGAAAAAGAAAGCAGAATTGAGGAGATGGAGATGAAGGATGGGGGACAAAGGAAGAAAGCAACAGGGGAAAACAAGGAGTCCTGCTTCTACCATGTTCTATGAATTTAATGGCCCAGGATTTGCTGACTCTTCCTTTCTGTTACAAATCAGAACTGCAGGTAGCCTTCTCTGGTCCTGGGAAACATCTTTCATTCCTTTGTACCCCTCAAACATCACTGACAGGGAACCAGTAGTCACACTCCCCAGGGTTTTGGAGGTTTTTCTCCAGTACCTTAAGATGTATTCTTAATCCTGGCCCCCACCTCGCAGGGTTGTTAGGAGGATCAAAGGAGATATTATCTGTAACCGGCTTAGCACTGTTCCTGCACACAGTAGGCACCTTGTAAGTGCTTGTTCCCTCTCTCTCACCCCTGGTGACCTGAAATCAAGGGAAGTTAGGTATTGTCTTACTGGCTGTCATCTTGTTAATACTAGATTTCAATTCCCCATTACGCATTTTATTATTTTATTCTGTTCTTTCTGGTTCATAGGTCGTTTTTCATAGAGGGGAAAGGAAGGAAAGAATTAAGCAACATTGTTTTCTCTGTTTTCAGTTATTGTTCTATTTATGCTGAGCAATGCTCCTTTCACATCTTTGATCCCCAAACCTTTCCTTTTATACATGAGAAAGTGAAGACCCTGGGAAGGAAGGAGACTTGTCTCAGGTCACACAGCAAGTAATGGGAGTTTGAATTCAACCATACAGTCATCCATGTACAACTGAAAGGGACTCTGGCAGCTCAGCTGCTCCCACGCCCTCATTTTAGATGAGAAAATGAAGTCATAGGCAGTGAAGTAGACCTGCCTCAGCCAGTGCTTTGGTCCCAAATCTGTTCCTCTCTCTGCTATGTGGCTACACTATTGGCAATCCCTCACTCAGCAATTCAGCTCTACTGTGGGTCAGGCATCATGCTGGGGGCAGAGAAAATACCAATCTCTACTCCTGCAGTTCTTATATTCTGATGGAAAGGAACAAGTGGAAGTGAATGTGTTCAGTATGAATATGGTCGCTATGTCTGGAGAGAGTGAAGCTAATGGCTTTGTGTACCTCTGTCTCTCTTACATCCAGGTCATGAGCAAGTCAAGACATCATCCCATGATGGTGCTGGTCCTGTTTGAAAAAGAAGGAACAACAATGACATAGAGGTATGTTAAAAGTGGTTTAATATGAGGCAGTTTGGGAAGGAGGGCGCTAGTATCTGAAAAGAATCAGAAGAGCTTTCATGCAGAAGATAGGTTCTGAGCTATGTATTAAAGGAAGGGAAGAGCTTTGCAAGGTGGAAGTAAAGAGGCGTGAGGGAGGACATTGCAGACATATTACAATTTAACCAGCTATAAGATCAAAGAGATGTGGACCTGGAAGGGAGCTGGAAGGGACCTGGGAACCCAACTAGTCCAGCTCTTTCATTTTACACTTGTGGAAAACTAGGCCTTAGAGGTTCCAGTGACTTTCACGAATTAGGATCTGAACCCAGGTCCTCTGGTTCCAGAACCAGTCAACTTTCCATTACATCATATTACCTCTCCTTCTAGTTTAACTTCCCAGTTACCTTGAGAACTCAAAAAGGTTATATGCATACAAGAATTCAGTATGCCTCCAACAAAAATAGAGCAAGATGGGATAATGAATAATAGGCTGATGTGGAATCTGAAAGACCCGGGTTCAAGTCTTACTTCATACATATACTGGCTATTGGACCATGGACGAATCACTTAACCTTTTGATGCCATAAGTACATAGAAGCTGTTGACCTCTATTTATAAAGGGAGATTCCATGTGCAAACTATGGGATCATAGTACAGGTCCAGATATCACTCCTCTCTCCCCCCACAAATGGATCTACAATAAATGACTTGATATAGGCTAACATGGACCCCTAGCTAACAACAGACAAATCACAGGAATGTAAAACACCTCTGGGTCTGCCCAGCATGACTATGTCAGAATCTTGTCTGCTAAGATGGACATTCTGTACCTGTCTCCATCAGATCCCCCCCAGGTCTCCATAAGCCTCTGTGAGTTTACTTGTTTGCTGAAAGCATTGGAAATCAATACAGGTGAGAATTATTGGAATCCATTGAGTTGGATACATGCTGTTACAAGAGATTGTAAACAGTGAGAATGAACAGAAGAAAAATTCAATAACCTTGCTTAGTACAAGCCATTAATACAAGCCATCAGGGATAGGACCTCAGACCCTAGACCCCAAACCTCTGCTCTGCTGTTTCGACTTTGCCTTGTTGTTGTTGCTGTCTCTCAACTCAGCTTAGAAACCTGTTTCCAGAGAGCACCATTAGAAATAACTTTCCATTATCTATATTAGTAAAGGGTAGTGATTAAACAAATTGGGGTTCCTGATTGTAATGAAATATTATTGTGTTGTAAGAAATAGCATATATAATAAAAGCAGAGAACCATGGAAAGATTCAAATAAACTGATACAAAGTGAAACAAAAGGAACCAGGAAACCACGTATACAATGACTATAACAGTGGAATTGGAAAAACCAACAACTACAAAACAACTGATATTGAAAGTAGAGAAATTATAAAGAACAAGCTTGGGCCCGTAGAAGATATATGAGAAAATGCTTCCTACTCATTCCCTGCTCCTTTGCATAAATGGGGGACCTATGGGCATGGAACATGGAGATATATGTGTGTGTGTGTGTGTGTGTGTGTGTGTGTATACTATGTGCCTAGTGCTGTGCTCAGTGCTAGGTATACAAATACAAAAGCAAAATAGTCTTTGCCATCAAGGTCCTCATATTCTAATAGACGGAGGAAACATATATAGGGAAGTGATGATCAAGTGGGAGAATTTCATTTTGGGGAGGTAGAAGAATGGTTAATGGAACTACAGGAAAACCAAAAATGATGACCTCCATTCAGTATCAATGGCCAGATTGATGTGATTTTGGTTCTATCCAGAAAGCTGGTGGATGATGTGATCTAGAAGTCTAGAAGCTGCAGCATCAGGATTAGCTATACAAAAAATGGCCGGGGTCAAAGATGTAGTATGGCCCTGGTCCGCTAGATAGATACAGTTGAACCTCATAGTATTTCGACCTTTTTGCTCATGATCCAGATGCAGCAATCGTTAAAGTGATTTAGCTTTTCCTTTAAAAACTGATCAAAGAGGAGGCCCAAGCCTTGGCTCTTGGGGCTTGGCCTTTAGTGTGTGTAAGCTGAGATGTCTAGACAGAATAATGGAAAAGTGCTAGACTTAGAATCAGAAAGACATCAACTATAGACCCACCACAGATGCTTAAATATGAATGTGACTGTGGAAAAATCATTTAACCATTGAGCCTCATTTTCCTTATCTGTAATTAGAGCTTGCAAAGAAAATTTTTCCAGAGTATTAAATAGGGGAATAAATGTAAAGCTTTGTCATTTGTACACCCTACCACTTAAGAGTAAGGCATTATTCTTCCTCCCTCCACTCACTCAGTTCTCTATCATTCTATACCTCTCATAGCACATGAATTTTTCCATGTGTTTTCCCATAAATCCTTATCTAGACCCTCTACCAAAAGCCTTCATCCTCTTGTTCTTCTCTTTCCTTGCTGCAGCAAGTTACTATTCGGGTATCTCTTGTCTTATTTTTCCTACAACACTAGCTCACCCTTTCTCCAGTCATATTCAGTTGATCATTCTGATAAGGCACGTCACTATCATCCCAAACAATACAAGTTGTACACTGTTTTTATGTTCCATGAATTTCCCCATTGCCCTTTACAGATTAGCACCTTTATTTGCAATTTATGCTCTTGCCTAGAGGACTAGAATGTTGTATCTTGCCCAGGGTCACACAATATGTGTCAGAGATGGGGCTTGACCCCACATTTTCTTGGCTTCAACTCTAGTCCATTATCTCTTATGCCAAATTGCCTAAGGAAAAACAAACAGCAACAACAAAAAAAAACCATTAATCATGTCTCATAATAGAAGCCTCATCCCACATATATGCACCATCACCTTTGTGACAAAAGGAAAAACATTGGTTTGCTATCAATCCTCTGAAGCCACACTTGGTCACTAATAGAGTTGTAAAGTCTGTTAAGTTACTTTCCTTTACATTATACTAAACAACTTCCAAAACGCAACTTAGCCTGTTCTTCTATTACTAAATTCTAGGCTCAGTCCATTGTCCATCTTCATTGACCTATTCCAGACACACTCAGTGATGAATTATTTCAATGGCTGTCTTTCCATCTGTATGTTACACTCTGATCAATATGTGTCTTTCATCCACTTTGTTTCTATAGTGTCGATGATTTGAGTCTTTCCCATTGCTGTGTATTTTGCTGAGGAGGTTTTGAATGTTCTGTCATTTAGGGCCATTAATTCTGTCATTTAGGGCTAGGAGCATCTATGAACAGGCACATCTTCACTACCAAGAGGGAATTCATCTTTGGTTTAAACTTTACATTGAACATCTATGAAAATGTACACCTATCTCTCCACTTAATAATTTTCTTAATGTCAATATTTAGCAGACTTTCCTCCCCTACGGTTGTCTTTGCTGTAAGATCTACCGGAGAGTGATACAATTGGATCATCCATTTTAGAAACACTTTGCCTGAGGGAACTTTCAAGAATGCTTCTTTTCCAAACTCATTACATGCTTTCCTGGTACATCAATGACAAACATAACAGAATCTTCTATTGTCTATAGTTTTCAATTAGTAGTGTGATGTGGTCCACTGCTGCATAAATGTTTGAGAGAGCCTGCCTGCTCCTTGCCCATTCACTCAGGATGCATCTAAGGAAAACGTTTGCTATGAGGGTTATTGTTATCATTCTGCGTAGATAACATTTTGTGGAGCTCTTTATAATTCACTAAATGGTTACCTAACACCACCCTGGGAGACAATGCAAGTATTTTTTGTCTTTTTCGAAATGAAGACACATGCTTAAAAAGAATGATGAGACACAGTTGGTAAGTGGTAGGGACAGGATTGAAACCCAGATCTGGTCTGCTTTTATTGTTGAGTCCTTTCAGTCATGTCTGACTCTTTGTGACCCCCTTTGGGGTTTTCTTGGCTAAGATGCTAGAGTGGTTTGCCATTTTCTTCTCTAGATCATTTTACAGATGAAGAAACTGAGGTAAACAGGGTTAAGTAACTTGCCCAGCATCACAGAGCTAGTAAGTGCCTGAGGCCAGATTTGAACTCAGGGAGATGAGTCTTCCTGACTCCAGGACAAGTTCTCTATCCACTAAGGCACTTAGCTGCCCCTGGTATGCTAACTCTTAGCCAGTGAATCATAAACTGATTCATATTTCAATAAAGGTAACTAACTCATATTCTAGCTTTTTGTACCTCATGTTAGTTAAATGATTGAGTTTCCTTCTTCCCCATATTATCTATACTCCAAGCAGTGGAACTCCACTCACAATCACTGGATCACCAACACTTTGAGGGCCTGCTCAGCTGAATGGTAAGTATTAGGAGACCATCCTGAGGTCTGAGTAGGTCAGTCATGGCCTGAGTAGGGTCAGTCAATCACAACTACCAGCAGTTGGGAGCTCTCTTTACCTCAGCATAAAAGCCCATTCCAACCTAGATTCCCAGAATCTAACATATTCTAATTGTGGTTTTCTCATTGACATTAAATTCTATTTGGTAGAAAATAGAAAGCATACTTTCTACCTTGTTATTAAAGGTAGAAGAGCTGAAAGTGGAAATGGAGAAAAGGAAGCAAAAGAGAGAGAAAGTGAGTTTGAAGGACACACTGAGCATAATACAAATAAAAAGTTCTTCACATGCTGTCCATTCCCCAGTCAGTAGCTGACGTGGAATTTCTAGTCATCTCTAAGAGGCAAGCAGATAGATGGGGTAGGTCTTGAACATGAGGACATGCAATAAACTCTGGGATTCCTTCCAAACTGTTAACATGTAAAAAGCACTGATTTCATGGCAGATTGCCCCTGCCATTTTGACATAAGATCCACAAATAAAGAATTTTGGAGGGAGGGGGAAAATCCATCAGGGAAACTCCAAATGAAATTAACCATCCTCATCTGACATGTCTTATTTGTGCCCTAAAGAGAAAACAACAAGAAACTTTTTTAAATGATGATAAATATGTTTGAATGGAAACAAAGGCTCCAGCAAGCCCTTTAATCATCAAATCAGTACAAACAGCATTAAAATAAATTAGACTTGGAAATGGTAAACCTATGATTATGCAAAAGCTAATTAAATTGATATTGACAGCATTCTAGAGCAAAGTCAAAGGGAAGTAGGCACCTGTTCTCTCCATTACTTTTTTCCCCAGCAGAAGGTAAGACAAACAGAGAGCATAATGACATTTTGGATGGGAACAAACGGAGACAGATGCTGGGGTGGGCCCTGGGCAAAGGGAAAAAGTAGATGAGCCTGCAGTTAGAAACCTTTCTCTCCCTCCAATGGCCGTGACACTCTCTCCCAAGGTACTGGGTGTACATGGTGACTACATGGTGAACCCTATCCCTCCCCCCCACCCTGGCGGGCACCCACATCTCCCTTCTGTTTATAGGGCCCCATGTTTAGCCAATTCAATTCAACTTAAAACAATTCAGCAAAGTGCCTAATATGTGTGAGACACCATTCTAGGAACTAGAAATGTGGACTCTAATGATACAACTTCAATTCTTTTCTCTAATAGTGGTAAAATCACTTATGTTTTCTGAAGCTCAGTTTTCTCATCTGTCAAATGGACATAATAATGTCCTCCCTACCTCAGAAGTTGGTTTTAAGTGATATGTCCTATAAAGCTTAAAATGTTATATGTATGAGCTGTTCTTTATTGGTATTACGTAGAAGGAAGTAGGAATGCCTTCCCTTTACAGCATGTGGGATTTTGTCCTGGGAGGAGCTGGTGGCACTCTTTCTTTCTAGAAGCAGCTAGTCGAATTTGGTACTGTGAGGGAAGAGAGAGAAAAACAATTGAGGGGGCTGGGGGTGGAGGGAGTGGGGGTGATGCTCTGAATCCTGAGAAGAAATGAGTAATGCTGACAAGAGAAAGAGGTCCACTGTGGGAGAAAAGAAGCAAATAATTGGAATCCTGCCTTGAGCTGAAGACAGTGATGTGCTTAAGAGGTACAAGAAAGACAGATTTATATTCCTTCCCATCCTCCTTCAATTATCCTCCCCCCACCTAAAAAAATTTCAAAATACTCACCAACTGTAGATTTGGAGTTGTGGGGACCACATCCCAAAGAAAGCTAGCTCTTTGGCCTTGGAAAGTTGCTTATTGTCTTTGGGGCTTGGTTTCCTTGCCTATAAAGTGGGAGGAATCAGATGAACTCCAAAATACTTCCCAGATCTGACATTCTATGATAACCCAAATCCACTCTGCTGGTACTGAGGACTGACTGATATAAGAAGGATTCTGAGAGCTGCAGTTCCTATATCAGTCCATTTCACTGGCCATCAGAATCCTTTACCCTGTCATAAGTGATGCCAATTCAATTTGATTTAGTAAACATTTGTGAAGTAGTTACACAAACAAGGCCCACGAAGGGCACAGGGACAAAAATGCCCCAGTCCCTGTGCTCAGATGATGTCATGGCACTTCTTAGATAGCTGTCAAACTCAGAATCAAACCCCCATATGTGCTGACTGACTTCTCATGAGCCATAGAATGGTAGAGCTGAAAGAACTTTAACATTTTTCTCATCTGGCCTTCTCATTTTACAGTTGAGGAAACTGAGGCAGACAGAAGTTTACATGACTCACCCAGGACCGCACAGCTAGTCAATGTCTGAGGTGGGATTTGAACCCAAGTCATCTTGATTCCAAAGCTGGCACTCTGTTCATTATACTGAATTGTCTCAAACGTATTTCTTAGAGAGTCACTGGAGGCACTGAAGGCCATACAATACCAGGCATCTAATACAGATCAGAGGCAGGGCTTAAACCTAGGTCTTCCTGACCGACACTGGCTCTCTCCACCCCCTCTTTGCTGTTCCTTATGCCACCCATACAAGCATGGCTAAAACAGAAAAATGCCTATAAAGCAACATAAGCAAGTGACAATTAAGAGAGCAGATGGGGTCCCTAAGTGCTAAGGGGATCCTGGGCAAGGTCTGATGTGCTCTGATTGCTCTTCATTCCCATCTGTCCTTCCTCCCTCATCTCCTTTCTCTCTGTCCCATAATAGCACTGAACCATGTAGGAAAACCTCTTTTCAGCATTTAAGGTGTCACAAGAGATTAAATAGGAATAGAAACGAGACCTGTGAATTCACTGGTATAGGGAACTCCCAGGTGTGCATACTCCCTCTACCAATGCAAGTTGCCACCTTCTCTGCAATTTGTAGTCTTAGAGAGTGGTCTACTTAGATGTTAAGGGACTTACTCAGGGTTACAATGTATATGTCGGAGATGGGACCTGAACTCAGGTCTCCTTGGCTTTAGGCTAGCTCTCTATACATCAACACCATGAAAGCAATTCACACGTTCACAGAGATCTAGGAAGTAACAAGGTGATATGCTCACAGGTTTATGTTGTTGTTCTTGTCGTTTTTCTCCGGTTGGAATTATACTGCTGGGCTTGGTCAGGTCTAAATGAAATAGATCCATAGAAGTTGTATTTCAAAAGAAATTGAAATTTTTGTGCAATAAAAAGGCCTCTAAACAGAACCAAGAACCAATTGTCAGCTGAGGAGTTAGTTGTCTGCACTGGTGCCTGGCTCCTGTCTGGTTTTCCCCCTGGGACAGTATCACTGGTGGGCCAGAGGACTTCAGTCATGATAGATGATGGATGATAGGCAAGACTGGGGAAAGGTCGGGAAAGGTCAGGAAAGGTCTGCATCAGAGGCCACCTTTCCAAAGATCCAGGCCTTTTCTTGGGAGATGCACAAATCTCTGCCAGCAATCTCATTGCTGCAATAGCAACAGTAAGTTGTAGCAAAAGCAACAGCAGTTTGTAGCAACAAGTAGCAGTAGCAGCAATAGTGGTAGCAGCAGCCAGTAGTAGTAGCAGCAGTAGTAGTAGTAGTGGTAGTGGTACTAGTAGTGGTAGTAGTAGTAGTAGTGGTGGTAGTAGTAGCGGTAGTGGTACTAGCAGTGGTAGTAGTAGTAGTAGTAGTGGTAGTAGTAGTAGTAGTGGTAATAGTAGTAGTAGTAGCAGCAGCAGCAAGGAGTAGTAGCATCAGTCGCGGCAACAGTAGCAGTAGGAACATTACTGTGAGTCTAAAAGACAATTCTACTGACTTGTGGACGTATTAGGTGTGATTGAGTTGCACCAATGGCTCCAGAATAAGGACTACACTGTATTTTGCCCTTGTTTATTATTGTTGTTGATTATTATTCATTCTCAAAGAGGATAATTGAGGAGGGGATGCCATGACATGCAATTGAATTGGATTTAAGTGACAGAGGGCTGTGAAAAGTCACCAGCCTCACTTTCTCCTCCCAAATCATCAGGGTCCAGTGACCAGATAAAGATCAGGACAACTGGAGATGATCCAGGATGCAGTAGGGGATCTTGGTCTTTTCAAGCTAAGGTCTTTAACAGGTCTCTTAGCTGAATCTAATCAGTGACATTTGACTTTCTTAGCAACTCTGGGGCTGGGGGGAAGAAAGACTCTAGTTTTTGAAAATGCTACAAATATTCCATTGCAGAAGTGATTAAAAATCCTCCTTTTCTCCCTCCCCCATGGTCTAGTTCAGCTTAATGGCCTTTGCTGGTGACAGCCCACTTCACTGCCACCTTGGGTAAATCATTTTCTTTTCTCTGATCCTCAGTTTCCTCATTGGTAAAATAATGAGTTTGGGCTAAAAGGACTTTGAGTTTCTTCCATTTTTAGAGCTATCATTGTAGGAATAAGAACTATCCCTAGGATTCTATTGCTATAAGAAATCCATATATGTCAGCATCTTCTTTGCACCTACCAGTCCCAGAGAGTTGTCCAGACCACTGAGAAGCTGAGACTTTCCAAGAGTCACACAGATAGTGTATACTAGGGAAGAATGCCAACCCTGGACCTCTGACTCAAAATTCAGCCCTCTTCTTTCCATTATACTGTAGCACACTGAGCATGGAACTGTCCAAATCATACACCATAGTATTTTAACTAGAATTTTAGAATTTAACTAAAATTTTAACTAGAATCAACAAAGGGATGCAAGTTGAAACATAGCTAATGAGCTTTTATGCATATGAAATAGCACATTTTAAAATATGTACTTAACATACTACAAATCCTCTCTTGCAGTAGGCAGACATTTGAAATGGATGTAGGAATAGAGATTCATTTCAGAAGGCATGAGTTAGCAGCAATGGCATCCCATGCTTTTGCTATCTAGCTAAGTGCCACCACTGGTCATTAGAGACTTTCAGCAACTCAGTTTGTCCTCCAGCTGGCCAGACAAGCTCCACTCGCTCTCATGACCTCTCTGGGCCTTTCTTTTTTCTTTGGTGACCTCTTTAGGGGAGGATCAACTATTACTATAGCAGGACAAGTCCCCTGGCTCTGCTTAAGAGAAATGGGAAGCAGAGGTGGAAAAACTGATTTTCCATATTTTAATTATTCTTTAATTAGGCTCGCTGTCATTAGCTCAGCAAGGGCTCTCACAGCACTGTTGCATCGTCAAGGGGAATGTTAGCAAAAAATGAAAAGACTTCCCCTCCTCCCAACACTCATCTTTGTCTCTATCCACACAGCATATTTTACTAAGTTTCTCAATCAGTCCATTTGGGCATGAATAGGCAAAAGCAAATTTCCATCCCTGAAGTGCCCATCTAAGCAGTTACAATAGAAAGAGGAGTTGGAAAGTGATAATTGGAAGCCCTACTCTAGGGCTTTCAACTTCTCAGAAGTTAGCGTGTTTTTTTCCCCCTCCAACATCTGCTTTATTTTTAGGGCTGGGCTTGGATCAGAACACTTAATGAGACTGTGGCTTTTATATATCATGGTAGGCAAAAGAAGAGCCTTTGGCCACAGGAAAGATTCTGTTTTCCCAGAGTCAATCTGGATAAGGACCCCAGGGTCCCAAGGAATGTGCCACCTAAGACAATGCTCCTAGGTGAACATGGGTGGCCTCGGAGATCAGAAATCCCTACATGCTTGGGAACTTGAGCTATAGAATCACAAAATTTAGCAACAGATTTCCTCTTTCTCCTCCTTTTCTTCTTCCTCCTCCTCCTTGTGTTCCTTCTTTTCTTACCTCCCCCTTCCTCCAATGCCTTAAAGTGCTATGGGAATGACCCTGAGTTTGTCTAGTCCTACTGAGCAGCAGGACAAGAGCAACAGCACAAAGGACTTGCTGCCCAAGGATCGATCTCATCGAGTGCAGAGAAGCTAAGCACCAGAAGGTGGCCCCTGGGTGGTGAATTCTTTTTAATGACAGCTTATCGTGAAGAATGTCTACTCGAGCATATTTCACTTTTCATCACTGGAAGGAGTACTCATTCTGCTGAAATCGTAGCTGTTTTGAAAGGCTGGATAATTTGGTGTTGGTTTTTTAATTTCAAGTTAATTTAATGTGGCAGTGGTGAGATTTTTTGAGAATGTCAAAATATACCAAATGATACAGGGAGACACTGATATCCCACAAAACTAGCATGGTAGAGGGAAGGAATAAGTATTTATTAAGCACCTACTATTTGCTAAGCACTGTGCTAGATAATTTTTTTAAATAAATATCTCATTTGATCCTCAAAAACAGTTCTGGGAGCTAGATGCTATTATTATCCCCATTTTACAGGTGAGGAAACTGAGGAAAACAGAAGTCAAGTGACTTACTTAGGTACAAAGAACTCATCAGTATCTGAGACTGGGTCAGAATTCAAGTCTTCATAATTTGAGTCCCGGTGTTCTATGACCTGATCAATTAGCTACCTATAACGCCTTTACATTTGAAGGCGTGATGATAAAGACAGCTAAATGTGGTAAAAATTGTAATTCCAGAATTGGAATGTTTCTCTTGTGGGAGCCAGACTAAAACCAGTAAGATTTTTGAGTAACCACTGCTTTAATCAGATGTAGACAATATTATGGCATGTGGGTAAAAATAATCTCGGAAATGTCAAAAGAGAGTGTGCTTTGGAAAGAATATAGAAGAGAGGTACATCTGCTCTTCACAGTCTTTACAATTCATCTCTGGCATCTTCAGAATTTATTATTATTAAAAATATTAAAACACCCATTATTATTACAAGAAACATGAAACTTACTCACTAAACCTCCTTCATGCTTTGGATTGTGTGCTAATGGACGACTCACTGGGTTTAATCTTGGAATCGTAAATCATAAACAGTGTTCTTTAGCTTGTGCCCTCATTTTTTACTCTTGACACCATCAGAAATTGACTCACTTTTCAGCTCTTTCCTAGTTTAGTGACTCTCTTCTTGTCAAGTAATAGACTATGAAGAAACAAATAGATGCAGATTATTTATTCAATGCTGAAGTAAGGCTTTCAATTTAGATATAAAACCAAGATGGAGGAGTGTAGACAGTGACCCAGATGAACTCTCCTAACATTACTCTCTGAAAGAGTGGCAGAGCCTATACTAGGTCAGAGTGAGACATTATTCCAGTTTAAGACTATTTAGGAAATTGGCAAGAGAGGTTTTTGACACCAAGATGGGGCCCATCCTAGGGTATAGCAACAACACACATGGATGGGCCTTAGAGATAGCCATGACAGTGACAGCAGTGATAGCTTCAGGAGCTCTCAGCCCAGAGACAAGAAGGGGGTCAGACAACTGATCAGAAAGAGTTTACAAGGGACCCTTTGCTGGACCTGGGTATAGCTGGTGCTGACTGACAACTCTATTGCCCATACACAGTTCTGGGTCATGGTTCTAGGACAAAGAAGAGCTGTTATGATCAGGCACAGGGGAGCAGGAGCTCTGGTCACAGTTCCAAATCAAAGAGGAACACTAGTGCTTGCTGTCACAGAGGAACAAGAGACATGGTCACAGTTCAAGGGCCAAGAATAGAGCCAGCACTTGTGACTTCAGGGGCACAGGGGCCCTTCCTGGGTAAACACCCGAGCACAGCATCAAAAACTTACAGACCCCCCAAAACTGGCTCTGAAAACAGTAGCATGAAAAAGCCTAAAGTATGGAACAGTGCCTCTCCACATGCAGGTGAGCACAATTCAACTTTAACATAAAATTAAAAGCAAAAAAATAGGCTGGAAAAATGAACAAATGACAAAAAAAAAAAAACAAAACAAAACCAAAACGAACTATAGCTTTGTAAAAGAGAAACAAAAAATGCTGAAGGAAACAACATCTTAAAAACCAGAATTGACCTAATGATTAAAGAGACACAAAAATTCACTAAGGAAAAGAACTCCTTAAAAAACAAATTGGCCAAATGGAAATGGAGGTACAAAAAATTCACTGAATGAAATAAATCCTTAAAAAGAATTGATCAAATGGAAAATGAGGTACAAAATCTTGCTGAAAAAAATAATCCCTTAAAGATTAAAATTGGTAAAGTAGAAGCTAATGACTCTGTGAGACATCAAGAAATAAATGAAACAAAATCAAAAGAATGAAAAAAAGGAGAAAATGTGAAGTATCTCCTTGGAAAGAAAATTGACCTGGAAAATTGATCAATTTAAATGTTATTGGATTACCTAAAAGCCATGATCAAAAAAAGAGCCTATACATCATCTTTCAAGAAATTATGAAGGAAAAGTGCCCCAATATCTTTGATCCAGAGGGTAAAATAGAAATTGAAAGAATCCACTGATCACTTCCTGAAAAAAAAAATTCCAAAATGAAAACTCCCAGGAATATTATAGACAAATTCCAGAGCTTTCATTCAAGGAGAAAATACTCTAAACAGTCAGAAAAAAATCATTTAAATATAGTGGAGTCACAGTCAGGATCAGAAAAGCTTTAGCCACTTTTATGTTAAAGGAATGAATGGTTTGGAATATGATATTTCAGAAAGCAAAGGAACTAGGATTACAACAAAGAAAAACCTACCTACCTAAAGTGAGTATAATCCTTCAAAGGAAAAAATGCTTATTTAATGAAATAAAGTATTTCCAAGTATTCCAGAGCTGAATAAAAAAATTGGCATTCAAACACAAGACTCAAGAGAAGCATAACAAGGTAAACATGGAAGAATAATCATAAGAGATTCAATAAACTTCAACTATTTGCATTCTTTTATGGGAAGATTATAAATATAATTCCTAAGAACTATATCATTATTATGATATTGGAAGGAGTCTACATAGACAAAGGGCATGAGTGTGAGTTGATTATGTTGGGAGGGTCTCCCCACAAAAAATGAAGGTGTGAGAAAGGGGGAAAAAGGAGGAAGGCAGAGGTGGAATGGGGCGATTTTTCTCACATAAATGAAGTGTGCAAGGAAGAGATTTTATAGTGGAGGAGAAATGGGGGAGAAGGGATGACAGGTTTGAATTTCATTCTCATTTGAATTGATTCAAAGAAAGAATATGCAGATACATTCACACACACACACACACACACACACACACACAAAACCAGAATCCAAGGATACATTGCTCATGAGATACAGTTGACACAGAAAGATACAGAGAGTTAAAATAAAGGGCTGGAGCAAAATCTAATATGTTTTAGCTGAACTTTACAAAAAGTCAGTAGTAGCTATCATGATCTCAAAGGAAAAGTGAGAATAGACTTAATTAAAAGAAATAATGAGGTAACCTATATTTTGGTAAAAGGTAATATAAATAATAAAGTAATACAAAAATTGCAGCAAGATTATCTGATAAAGACCTCACTTCTCAAATATATAGGAATTTGAGTCAACTTTATAAAAATAATAGCCATTCCCCCAATTGCTAAATGGTCAAAGGATATGAACAGGTAGTTTTCAGAAAAAGAAATCAAAACTATCTCTAATCACATAGAAAAAAATTGTTTTAAATCACTATTGATTAGAGAAATGCAAATTAAAACAATTCTCAGATAACACTTCATTCCTGTCAAATGACAAATACTTGAGTGAATGAGGGAAAATAGGTACACTAATGAACTGTTGGTAGAGTTGTGGACTGATTCAACTATTCTAGAAAACAATTTTGAACTGTGACCAAAAGGCTGTAAAACTGTGAATATCTTTTGACACAGAAGTACCATTACTAAGTCTGTCCCAAAGAGATTAAAGGAAAGGGAAAAGGACTTGTCTGTACAAAAATATTTATAACTGCTCTTTTTTATTTTTTGGTGGCAAATTGAAGGAGTGCTCATCAATTGAAGAATGGTTAAACAAGTTGTGGCACATGATTGTGATGGTGTATTATTGTGCATGAGAAATGATGGGAAGGTGACTTCAGAAAAAAAAAAACCACAGTGAGACTCATGTGAACTAATACAAATTAAAGTGAGAAGAATTAGGAAATCATTGTGTACAATAACAGCGATGTTCCAGTGATAATCCACTGTGAAAGACTTGGATACTCTGATCAATACAATGATCAAACCAGTTCCAAAGGATTCATGATAAAAACAAATGCCATCCTCCTCCAGAGAGAGAATTGGATGAACTCTGAGTGTAAACTGAAGTATTAATTTCTTATTTTCATTATTTTTTTTGCATTTTTTTACGATATGGCTAATATTGAAATGTTTTGCATGATTTTTCACATGTATTATCGACACAATTTTGCTTGCCTTCTCAGTGAGTGGGGAAGAGGTGGGAATAAGGAGGGCATTTGGAACTCCATTGAAAAATAAAAGAATGTTAAAAATAAATAATTAATGAATTTTTAAAAATATGATTATCAGTTTACCAAAAAATAAATAAATCCTTATTAGAAATTTTCTCCAAAAAGGAGGAATTGACATATTTGGAATACAATCTGCTGAAGGGAGTGGAGGGATTTGCTACAATGAGAAGCAAAGGACAAGAACCTTAAAAGGACACATGACCTCTATATAAGCCAAAGATGTTGACCAAAAAGACAAGATGTGCAGAAAACAACCTAAGGATCATAGTTCTTCATGAAGAAGAAAAAAATTGTAACATCACAATACAGAAAATAAATGAGAAAACTACTTAGAATTTTTGTATAAAAAAAAAAAAACTTTTATTGAAACAGTACTCAGGTCACCCCCAGGAAAAAACAAAACTAAATCAAGAAGGAACAACAGTAACATCCAATCTCTCTGTTTCAAACTCAAATACACATAGTGGTTAAATTTTAAAATTCCAATGACAATGAGTCTTGAAAGTGTTGAAGAGAAAAAAATGTAAATATAAAAGAAAGGAAACCTAATTAATACAAGAGTAGATCCTGCCAATGAATAACCACAGAATCAAATGGAATAATATATACTGAAATATGTGTGTATACATATACATCTATATACATATATGCATGTGTATGCATGCTGAGAGAAATATATACTGTGACCCAAAATGATATGCCCTGTAAATTTGAGCCTAATCATCCATAAGGAAAGATGGATTGCCAATACAAAGCTGTATATGAGGTATCCTTAAAAAAGAAATATAATTAGAGACAGATTGTTCTTTTAAGCACCTCCAAATAACAGAAGCACAAGAAAGTTAAACAGTACCAAGGCATGAAAAAAAATTAAATATTACATTAAATTTCTGTTAAGGATCTTATATCTGAGATATATAGATGACTAAAAGAAATACATAAGACCAAAAGCCATTCACCAATATATAAGCAGTTAAAAGATCTTAAAAGTTCTCAGAAGAATTGCCAACTATTAACAACTATATGAAAGAGTGCTCCAAATCACTAGTAATATGAGAAATGTATTTTAAAAAACGCATGTCCTTCAAACTGTCAAAGATGACAAAGGATGAGAAGAGTGAATATGATAGAAATTATGGAAAGATGGAAAACTAAATTATTGTCACATTCATTACCTGCTAATTGGTCCAACCATTCTGGGAAGCAATTTGTATTTTTGCAAATAAGGTATTTAAAATGTTCCTCTTCTTTCTGTCAAAGATTCCACTGTATGGTTTATATTCCGAGGAGACTAATAATAAATAAAAGGCTCATATATCTATATATCTATATATCTATATCTATATATATACCCAAAACATTTTTATTTATAACATATGTTCCCATTGATTTATAAATGACTGGACAAAATGTTCATGAGTATAAAGAAATATTACTGTGATGTATGAAAGAAAGAATATGAAAATAGAAAAAGATGAAGAGACTTAGGTAAACTAATACAAAAAGGAAAGCAGTCTATGCAATAGCAAGAACAATAAGGGAAAAAGTAAAAAAAAAATAAACAATTATAATTGAGTGCTGTAAAATTGTAATAACCAAGCTTAACCCCAAAGAAGAGATATACGAAGAAAGACTCCCCCTTACTTCTTTGCAGCATTGGAAGACCTTGGATGTAGAACGTTAATTATAACATTGGACTTAACACACACACACACATATATTCTATATTCTATATTCTATATTCTATATTCTATATTATATATTATACATATTATATATATAAACTAGTTTTCCTTATTTTTTAATTATGAGATTTCTTTTTGAATCAAGGATAGGAATGTGATAGGAAATAGAGGTTATATAAAAATGAAAGCTATCAATATTTTCTGTACAGCTAATTTACAAAGTGTCATGCTAGGTACTGGAAATAAAAATACAAAAATGCAACAGTCCTGGCCTTGGATTCTACTAGAGGTAAAAACTAAGTACACAGATGATATTTTTAAAAGTAAATAAATTTATTTTGGGCTCCTTGGAGGTGATAGCTATAGGGTATGGGCATGAATAACAACCCCAAAAAGGGAATCAAGAAATTAGACAGATAGGAGAACCAAGATCAAAGAATGCTACACAAATCAAGGTTGGAGGAGGTAACTCCAAAGACAATTCAAGTGTCAAATTCTTGGGGAGAGGCCAAGAAGGTTAACCATCATACCATTATTATAGATGGAGACAATGTAAATCTTATCAGTCATACTGAATATTTGGAGACTACTTCTCATCATCGATTTAAAAAAAAATCATTCAGATTTACAGATCATATTCTTTTCAATAAGCCCATGAATTCAACAGCACAAACATTATCATCGTTTTACCAGCAAGGAAACCAAGACGTATAAAAGCAAAATGACTTGCCCATAATCAAAGAGTTAGTTTGTAACAGAGCAGAGATTTGAATCTTGGTCGTTTTTTTGTTTTTTTTTTTACTCTAAATCTAGCAATATTTCTGCTTAAAGTAAACCTTTGGAAATGAAGGGAGCCCAGGATTTTTAAGTCCAAAGAGTTGGATTAAAATAATGATTGCACTGTTCAGTACTTGTGTGAGCTTGTCCCTTTCACCTTTATGAGATTTGATTATTCTTCTTATGTATAAAGTGAGGCACTTGGAAAAGAGTTCTCTAAGGAGCCATCCTATGCTACTGCACTACCCTCCCAACAAGGTATATTACATAAGCAAAGACACACATATGCTCAATCTCTTCTATCATAGAAGCAAAGTCCTAGAAAGAACCTTGATTGAGACTTTTTTTTCTATTTAAAATAAGAGGAAGTAGAGCAAAGATAGTGGAGAAAAGTCAGAGAGTTGCCTGAGCTCTTCTTTGTTTCTCTCAGAAACAAAGTTAAATCAAGCTGCTAAACAGACTCTGGAGCAAAAGAACCTAAAAAAAAAGATGGAGGGAAATAATTTTCCAGTTTAAGATAATTTAGAAGGACTTCAGTAAAGGTCTTTTTCAAAAGGGGATAAAATAGGATGGAGGGAAATATACAGTAACCATAATTAAATGTGAATGGGATGAACTCTCCCATGTAATGGGAGCAGATAAGAGAGTGGATTACAAACCAGAATTCTACAATATGGTGTTTACAAGAAACACATTTGAAGAAAAGAGATACACACAGAGATAAAAGGTAAAAGGCTAGAGCAGAATATATTATACTTTGGCTGAAGTTAAAAAAAAGGGAGGGATAGCAATCCTAATTTCAGACAAAACAAAAACAGACCTAATTAAAAGATATGAGGAAGGAAACTACATCTTGTTAGAAGATACCATAGACAATGAAGTAATATCAATACTAAACATATGCATCAAGTGGTATAGCATCCAAATTCTTAGAGAAGTTAAGTGAGTTACAGGAGGTAATAGACAGCAAAACTATACTAGCGAGGGACCTCAAGCTCTTCCTCTCAGAAGTAGATAAATTGAACCACAAAAAAGAAGTTAAGGAGGTGAATAGAACTTTATAAGAAAAGTTAGACATAATAGATCTCTAGAGAAACTTGAATGGGGATAGAAAGAAATATACCTTTGTCTCAGCAGTAAATGACACCTACACAAAAATCAACTATATTTTAAGACATAAAAACTTCACAATCAAATACAGAAAGGCAGAAATATTAAATGCATCCTTTTCAGATCATGCTATAATAAAAATGTTATGTGCAATAAAGTGTCAGAGAAAAAATGGATTAAAAATCAATTGGAAACTTAATAATCTAATTCTAAAGAATGAGTGGGTCAAACAACAAACCATAAAAATAATCAATAATTTCATCAAAGAGAATGGCAATAATGAGACAACATAGCAAAATTTATGGGATGCAGCCAGAGCAGTACTTAGGAAAATTACTATCTTTAAATGCTTACATGAGTAAAACAGAAAGAGGAGACCAATGAATTGGGCATGCAACTAAAATAGCTAGAAAAAGAACAAATTAAAAATCCCCAATTAAATACCAAATTAAAAATTCCGAAAGTCAAAGGAGAGATTAATAAAATTGAAAGTAAGAAAGCTATTGAACTAATAAATAAAATTAAGAATGGATTTTATTTTCAAAAATCAGTAAAATAGATAAGCCTTTGGTTAATTTATTTAAAAAGAAAGAAAAACAAATTACCAGTATCAAAAATGAAAATAGTGAATTCAACACCAATGAAGAAAAAATTAAAGCTATAATTAGGAGTCATTTTGCCCATCTGTATGCCAATAAATCTGACAATCTATGCGAAATAGATGAATATTTAGAAAATATTTAATTGCCCAAAGTAATAGAAGAAAAAATAAAATATTTAACCTCATTTTAGAAAAAGAAATTGAACAAACTATCAATTAATTCCCTAAGAAAAAATCCCCAGCACCAGATGGTTTCGCAAGTGAATTCTACCAAACATTTAAAATACAATTAATTCCAATACTATATAAATTACTGAAGAGAATAGGCAAAGAAGGAGTGCTACCAAATTATTTTATGAAACAAATAAGATGCTGATACTTAAACCAGGAAAAACCAAAACAGAAAGAAAATTATACACCAATTTCCCTAATGAATATTGATGCAAAAATTTAAATAACATCTTAGCAAGGAGATTACAACAATTTATCATGAGGATAATGCACTATGACCAGGTAGGATTTATACCAGGAATGCAAGCCTGGTTCAGTATTAGGAAAACTATCAGCACAATCAATCATATCAATAAGAAAACTAACAGAAATCATATGATCATCTCAATAGACACAGAAAAAAAGTTTTTGACAAAATAGAGTACCCATTTCTATTAAAAACATCAAAGAGCATAGTAATAAATGGAGGCATTTTGTTTTTTTTATTTTTTTTTTTAAGTAAATAAGATCTACCTAAAACTATCAGCAAGCAGTATGTGTAATGGGAATAAGCTAGAAGCTCTTCCAATGAGATTAGAGATGAACCAAGAATGCCCATTATCACCACTATTATTCAATATTGTATTAGAAATATCAGTTGTAGCAATAAAAAGAGAAAAAGAAATGGTAGGAAGTAGAAGAGGCAACGAGGAGACAAAACTATCACTTTTTAGGGGATATGATGGTATACTTAGAGAAGACTAGAGAGTCAACTAAAAAAATTACTTGAAATAATTAACAACTGGGGGCGGAATCAAGATGTCAGCTTAGAAACAGAAGAACTCTGTGGCTCCCCCCACAACCACCTCAAATACCTATAAAATATGTCTCTAAACAAATTTTAGAGCTCCAGAACTCCCAAAATTACAGAGTAACAAAGCTGCTGCTGAAGACAACCTGGCAGGCTGATGGGAAGGGGTTCATCTCAGTGTGCTGAGAGCCCAGACCAGCATTGCGTGAACCCATGCCTGGAGCCCTAGGGCAGCCAGAACAAGCCATGGCTGAAGCTTTTAGGAGAGCAGATCACTTGCAGCTGTGGCAGTTTCCAGAATTATCAACCCATAAGAAACAAGGACTAAGTGAAAGGTCAGTGGAACTTGGCTAAATTTGGGGGAGAGAGTCTGGCCTTCTGCCTCCAGGGTGAGAAGCAGCAGTGGTGGCCCTGCAGATGCCACCACATGGCTGCTTCAGAGCTCCCAGCCTGCAGAGTGCAGGGGGGCCAAGCGATCATTCAGAGGCTAAGTTCTCTTGCCTTAACTAGCCTGGATCGGGATCACGGTCTAGGGTGGTGGTTCTGAGGTGTGTGATCAGTGAGCCAAAGTTGGTGGGGGCAGCAGAGATGGTGGCCTCCTAATAGCCCTGGAAGCTGTGAAAACCCCAGTGATTTGGGACAAAGCTCTCCCCTCTGGAAGCAGAGTTCTACTGAGGCCAAAAGTCAAGTAATTGACTGGCAACATGAGCAGGCAAAGGAAGCAAAGCAAGCCCAGCAATCCAACTTTAGATTTCTTTTTTGGGGACAAAAAGGATCAAAGCATGGAACAGGAGGAAGACAACACAGTCAGAACTCTCACACCAAAAGCTTCCAAGAAAAATCTAGACTGGTTACAAGCCATTGATGAGCTTAAGAAGGATTTTGAAAACCAAACAAGAGAGGTGGAGGAAAAAATGGGAAGAGAAATGAGAATGATGCAAGAAAGTCATGAAAAGAGAGTCAATAACCTGACTGAAGAAAATAACACCTTAAAAAATAGATTGACTTAAATGGCAAAAGAGGCCCAAAAAGCCAATGAGGAGAAGAATTCCTTAAAAAGTCAAATTTGCCAGATGGAAAAAGAATCTCAAAAGCTTCCTGAAGAGAATAATGCCTTCAGAATTAGAGTGGAGCAAATAGAAGCAAATGACTTTATGAGAAATCAAGATACTATTAAACAGATCCAAACAAATGAAAAAGTAGAAGGCACTGTGAAATACCTCATTGAAAAAACCACTGACCTGGAAAATAGATCTAGGAAAGACAATTTAAAAATTATCAGACTACCTGAAAGCCATGATCAAAAAAAGAACCTAGAAAGCATCTTTCAAGAAATTTTCAAGGAAAATTGCCCTGATAATTTAGAACCAGAGGGCAAAATAAAATTTGAAAGAATTCACTGATCACCTCTTGAAAAAGATCCCAAAAAAGAAAACTCCTAGGAATGTTATACCCAGGTTCTGAAGTTCCCAGATCAAGGAGAAAATATTATAAGCTGCCAAGAAGAAACAATTTGAATACTGTGGAAACACAATCAGGATAACACAGGATCTAGCAGCTCCCACATTAAGAGATCAAAGGGCCTGGAATATGATATTCTGGAGATCAGGGGAGCTAGGATTAAAACCAAGAATCGCCTACCCAGCAAAATTGAGTATAATGTTGCAGGGGAAAATGTGGTCATTAAATGAGGTGGAGGACTTCCAAGCATTCTTGATGAAAAAAACAGAACCGAATAGAAAATTTGACACTCAAATACAAGAAGCATGAGAAGGTAAACATGGAAAAAAATTCATAAGGAACTTGACAATGTTGAACCATTTATATGCTAATGTGGACAAGTGATAATTGTCACTTCTGAAACTTTTCTCTGTATGAGGATAGTTGAAGGGAATATAAATGTGTATATATGTATACATACACAGATGTCTATATTGGAGGGTATATATGGGTAGGAATACATATGTGAATGTGTGTATATATGTATACATACACAAAGGGCACAGGATCAATTGAATAGGATGGGATAATATTTTAAAAGGTGAAATTGAGAGGTGAGAGAGGAATAGTATGAGAGGAGACAGGGAGAGACAGAATGGGGTAAATCCTCTCATAAAAAAGAGGCAAGGGATAACTGTTACAATGGAGGGGAAGAACTGGAAGGCAAAAGGGAATGGGTTAACCTTACTCTCATTGAATTTGGCTTAGGGAAGGAATGACGTACACTCTAAATTGGGTATCTTGGCCTAAAGGAGAGTAGGGGGAAGGGGATGAGAGGGGAAGATGAAAGGAAGGGTTGTTAGAAGCACACACTTCTGTAAAGGGACAGGGACAAAGTAGAGAATAGAACAAGTGTAGGGTGGAATAGGAAGGAGAGAAATATAGTCAGTCTTTCACTGTCCATTATGAAGAAGTTCTGTGTAACTACACATGTATGGCTTATATTGAATTGTAGTGGGGTAGGGTGATGAGGGAGGAAGGGAAAGAATCTAGAATTTAAAGTTCTAAAATCAAATATTAAATATATATTTGCAACTGGGAATTAAGATATACAGGTACTGGGGTAGGGAGATCCATCTTGCCCTACCAGAAAGTCAGAGGGGCGATGGGGGAGGATATAGGACAGAACAGATTAGGGGAGAGAGTATACAGTAGAATTGCTGTTTTGGGGTGGTGGGTAGGGGAAAGATGGGGAGAAAATTTATAACTCAAAATCTCATGGAAATGAATGATGTAAACTAAAAATAAATAAAAGTTTAAAAAAGAAAAAATAAAGAAATAATTAACAACTTTAGCAAAATTGCAGGATTTAAAATAAACCCATTTAAATCATCAGTATTTCTCTATATTACCAACAGAGCCCAACAGCAAGAAATAGAAAGAGAAATTCCATGCAAAATAAATATAGACAATATAAAATATCTGGGAGTCTTCCTGCCAAGACAAACCCAGGAACTATATGAACACAATTATAAAGTGCTTCACACAAAGTCTGATCTAAACAACTGGAAAAATATCAATTGTTCAGGGGTAGTCTGGGCTAATACAATAAAAAAAATGACAAATCTACCCAAATTAATTTACTTGTTCAATGGAATGTCAAACAAACTACCAAAAATGATTTTATAGAGCTAGAAAAACAATAACAAAATTCATAGGGAAGAAAAAAAGGCTAAAAATATCAAGGAAATTAACTTAAAAATACAAAGGAAGGTAGCCTAACTATACCAGATCTAAAACTATATTAGAAAATGGCAATCATCAGAACTATTTGGTGCTAAAATAGATTGATGAATCAGTGGAATAGATTAGGTACACAAAGCCCATTAGTAAATGAGTATAATAATTGTAATTAAATATAATTATAATTAATTATTATTATAGTAATCTATTATTTGGTGAATCCAAAGACTAGCTTCTGAGATAAGAATTCACTATTTGACAAAAATTGTGGGAAAAATGGAAAATAGTATGGCAGAAACTAGACCTAGAACTATATACCAAGATACATTTGAAATTGGTACATGATTTAGACATAAAGGGTAATACCATAAGCAAATCGAGAGGGCAAGGAATAGTTTACCTGCCAGCTCTATGGAGAAGAAGAACTTATGATCAAACAAAAGACAGAGAACATTTTAAAATACAAAGTGAATAATTTTGATCACATAAAATTTAAAAAGTTTTTGTACAAAGTCAATGCGATCAAGATTAGAAGGAAAGCAGAAAGCTGAGAAACAATTTTTACAGCCAGTGTAAAAAGGCCTCATTTCTCAAATATATAGAGAACTCAGTAAAACTGATAAGAATACAAGGCATTAACCAATTGCTAAACAGTCAAAGGATATGAACAGGCAGCTTTCAGATGAAGATATGAAAGCTATCTATAGTTACATGAAAAAAATGCTCTAAATCACTATTGATGAGAGAAATGCAAATTAAAACAATGCCTTGCACCTATCAGATTGGCTAATATGACAGAAAAAGAAAAATGATGAATGTTGGAGATGTGGGAAAATTGGAACATTAATGCATTATTGGTGGAGTTGTGAACTGATCCAGCTATTGTGGAGAGCAATTTGGAACTATGCTTAAAGGGCTATAAAACTGTGCCTACCCATTGAATCAACAATAATCACTACTAGATCTATATCCCAAAGAGATCATAAAAAAGGGAAAAAGACCCATATGTACAAAAACATTTATAGCAGCTCTTTTTGTGGTGGCAAAGAACTAGAAATTGAGGGGATACCCATCAATTGAGGAATGGCTGAGCAAATTGTGGTATATGAATGTAATGGAATACTATTGTGCTATAAGAAATGATGAGCAGGTGGATTTCAGAAAAACATGGAAAGATTTACATGAACTGATGTTGAGAGAAGTGAGAATGAGGATGACATTGTGCATAATAATAGTAACATTGTGCAATGATCAACTATGGTAGTCTTAGCTCTTAGACATAGAATGATCCAAGACAATTCTAAGAGACTCATGATGGAAAATATTGTCTACACCCAGAGAAAGTACTATGGAATCTGCAGATCAAAGCATATTATTTTCACATTTTTCTTTTTGTTGTTTTCTTACTCATGGTCTTTAACTATGTATAGTATAATGGCACATATATAATCTATATCAGATTACTTGTTGTCTTGGGGAGGGGGAAATATGGAACTCAAAGTCTTACAAAAGTGAATGTTAAAAACTATCTTTATATGTAAATGGGAAAAAAACCCAAAATATATTAATAAGAAAAAATAAAATAAAATAATAAAACCTGTATTAGGGGAAAGAAAACCTTGTAGTAACTACTGTTTAATACTTATGTGACCTTGCATAAGCCAATTCATCTTGGAGCCTCAGTGTCTTCATCTGAAAAAGAGGTGGTCAAGATTTAATGGTCTCATAAGTCCCTTTGTGAGATTTAATGCTATGGGGCCAACACAACACCCCTTACTCCATTTTGCACCATCTGTCTCACTACATATAGTTTATACAGTCATACATACACACAGACACAGACACAAATATATGTGTATGTATATATATATATATATATACACATACGTATACATGTATATGTATATGTGTGTGTGTGTATGTGTGTGTGTGTGTACATTTATATATAGCCAGTGACAGAGAGAGAAAAAAATTTAGAGACAGCAACCAGTCATCCTGAATATTGGATTTTACAATCCACTGAGCTAATACTTAACCATCACACCAAGCAGGTGGAGTTTGAGGCCCATTGAGCACTGCGAATTTTTCCAATGCATCACGATTACTGAAAACACCTGGGCTAAATAACTTTGCACTGATCCACTGTGAAAATTCCCAGAGTGTTCAATAGTCCTTGAAATTTCTCATTTCTACCTTGAGGAAGAGTGGCTGCACATTACCAGGCATGTAAGGACATTGGTTCAAGGCTCTGTAGCACCCACATACAAGATATGATCGGTCTGGACTTTCTCCAGGCTTCTTTGCCCTTTTTTCCATGGCTCTATTAAGTCATTGTTAATGTGTGAAACTGAGCTTGTCATTTAAATGCATCCCGCAATCACTGAGTGCTGTTTACAGTAATATACTGTAACGTGCTTTAGAAGAAGCTGTTTTAGCTCGTGTTCCCTGTTAAGGTAAACTTTGACCTCCATTGTCCTATTATATCTATATCTATATCTATGTATGGTCAGTATAGATTATATTATATTACAGAGGACTATGACTTAAAAATATTTATTTTATTCTTAACTCAAGAAATAAAATATGCATTCCCATAACATAGAAGAATAGAAAGGGGGAAAAAGAAGATTACAGTGCAATCTGGAATTATGCCCCAAGAATTATTAAACTGCCTATACCCCCTGACCCAGCAATACCTCTACTAGGTCTGTTTCCCAAGATGATTAAGGAAAAAGGAAAAGGATCTATATGTTCAAAAATACCTTTGTGGTACCAAAAAATGGGAAATTGTGGGGATACACATCAATTGATTAGTGGCTAAGGAAGTTGTGTTTTATTATTGTGACAGAGTATATAATTTATATTGTAAATGCATTTCTTTAACAAAAAATCCAAAGCAATAAATAGGTTCAGAGAGAATGTTATTTTTATTTTACAAAAATTGGAATTTTAGTTTTTTTGTGATCAAAATATAATTTCAGTGGGGAAAAGGGTTGAGGTTTAGACCATATGCAGGCTGAAGTGTTTGTTAGTACTTGTCTGGGATCATGACATGTTGAAGAAACACATTAATGTCAGTGGTGGAACCTCAGAGGCTATTTAATCCAAAGCATGTTTGCACAGGAAAGACTGTATACTGTATTACTTACAAGCGGTTTTTCAGTCTTTGCTTAAAGACTTTTAGGAAAGGGAAACCTGGCACCACTTTGAGGAAGCCTATCATGTTATTATCTGATATTTGCGGGCTTTGCTCAGTTGACAGATTTCTTTCATACCATAGCTTCACTGATTTTTTAGGCCAACCTTTTAAATGTTTTGTGGACAAAATTGTCTACTTTCTCTTTAATTATTGCAGCTACTTCTTGTTTGGATAAGAATACTCAGCCCACCCAAAACTGAGGAAAAGTATCCATTTCTAATTCCCTTTTTTAACAAATAAATCACATATCCATTTATATTTAGGTTATTACCCATTTAGAACTAATTGTAGTATATGGTATAAATTGCTGATCTAAACTTATTTTCTGCCAAACTGATTTCATTTTCCTACCAGCCTTATCAAATAGGGAATGCTGCCAAAAGCAAGATGTGTTCTTGGGTTTAAACATTGGGAAAACTAAGTTCGATTATTTCTGATTCTAAAATTGATATTCTGGCGTGCTAATTTACTTTACATTTTTAATGACATAAAAATTTGACTATTACAATTTTATTATTATTATATATGATTATCATATTATTATATTTTATATTATTATATATTTTAATGTTTGGCAGCTCTATTCCCCCTCATTCCTAACTATTACCATTATTTACCTTGGGATATTGAACCTTTTGTTCCTCCAAATGATTTTTAAAATTATTTTTGTCTATTTTGTCTGTTTTAATAGTAAGGCATTAAATGTGGTATGCTCATTATATTTGAATGGTCCAACTATGAATGTGTATTTTCATTATTTATCTTTTTACCTCTATTAAAAGCATTTTTAATTTCGTCAGTACCAGTCTGGAGTATGTCTTGATAGATTGTCTCATAGGTGTTTCATATATTTAGAGGTATTTTGAAGAAGAATTTTCTTTCTACCTCTTCCTCCTGACTTTTGTTATTGCTACATTGAAGAAGTGTTCATTTGAGGGTATTTTTTTGTGCTTTGTCTTTATTGAAATTATCCTCTCAATTAGTTTCTTTCCTGATTCTTTGAGGTATTATGTCATTAGTAAAGAGGAATGATTTTGTCTCATCTTTTCCAGTGCTTGTGCCCTTTTTGGGGGGAATATTGTGATAGCTAGAATTTGTTGAGCTATGTAAAATAATAGTGTTCTTAAAAGTATCTTTGTTTTCCCTGCATTTATTGAGAAAATTCTAAAATTTCTCCTTTGTAAATATTAGTAGATTTAGATTTGACCTATACACATTTTCACATTAATAAATGTCCTATTGATATGTGTCCTTTATAAGTTTTTTTTTTTAGCATAAATGGGTGCTATGTTTTGACAAAGACTTTGTACCTATTCTTATAATGTTATGGTTTTCTTTTCAATGTGATTACTTCTGCCAATTATTTTCCTAATATTGAAGCATCCTTGTATCTCTAGCATAAGTCTGATTGGGATGTAATAAACATTGTTTGAATCCATTGTTGTCATCTTTTGTTAGGATTTCATGTACAATTCTTGCACTAATATCTTTAGCAATATTAGTCTATAGTTATCTTTTTCTGTTTTATCCCTGTCTCCTTTATGAACAGTTCTATATTTGTCTCATAAAATCTAGAGTGCTTTCTTAATTGTTGAAAATACTTTTCATGGTGCTTCTTAATTACTATTTAAATACTTGATAAAATTCAATATATTTTTCACTGTATATTTGATATAATTCACTTATAAAGCCATCTGAACAGAATTCCCACATACATACTTTGGTAACACATTTATGACTGGCTCAATTGCACTTTAAAATATTTGATTTTTCATGTCAAATCACCAACCTTTTATTAATCACTTATTATGTGACAAATACTAGAGATGAAAAGAGAAGCAAAAACAGTTCATGCCTTCAAGGAGTTTATAGTCTAATGAGGAAGGGGAGTGGGCAACATGTCAACTACTATCTATGATTATAGACAGGACAAATTAGAGAATATTTTCTTTTTTGTTCGTAATTTTGTCAATTTAAATTTAGTAGGTAAACACAGTCCTTTAAATTTTCAGTTTTGCTAGAATATAATTACATTCAGAAGGTTCTGGGAATTCTTTTTATTATTTCCTTTCTGTTTATTGTGAATTTAACTTGTTTTTTTTTAAATTTTAGTAATTCATTCTCTCTCTGTCTCTGTCTCTCCCTCTCCCTCTTTCATCTACACATTGTATAACTAGGTTAAACATTTTGTTAGCCTTTTCAAAAACATTTCTTCCTCTTCTTCATCATATTTATAGTCTTTTTCACTTTATCTTTATCTCCTTTATCAAAATGTCATCTTACTAGTTTCACTGCCATAGTGATTTAATGATGGTTCAAATTTCTGTCCTTTTAACATATGTTTCTTTTCTCTTTTGACTTTTCTATTTGGAAGCTTACACTCAACCTTTATTTCTTAGACTTTTTTAGTTTTTTTCTTCTAATATGGGCAGTTTTCCCCCCCTCATGCTTCTTTCCTTGTTGTTTTGATCATATATTTTTCTCCTGTTCAGACCTCTAAGGTCCCAGGCCAAGTGTACACAGGTTTTGGGGTTGGGAGTGGGCACCCAGCTGAGTCCCTAAACTAGATCAAGTCCTGAGGGAGTGGTATGAGAGCCACTACATATCCCCCTGACATATCAAGGGTGTGTTCACTCTCCTTAATGCAGAAGGAAAGATAAATGTTTCCTGCTTTTTTGGGGCATGGGGGTTCAGACTGAGTCATTACTATGAAGGGGCAGGGTAGAGGTGACCACAGCAGGAATCCAAAACACAATTCTAATTGGTTTTTTGTTTATTTGTTTATGAACTTAAATATCCTTGTCATCTAGCAGGAGTCAGGGGTGCATAGGGATGGTGGGACCAGCAGGTAACTGCTATTATTTCAGAAGTCTTTATACTCTATGGAAAGGCTTTTCTCTTTTCTTCTTGTGGATTTTGATTTAATTACTATTGATTTGGAACAATTTTGTGTTTTTCGGTTGTTGAGGGTATGGGATTTATGCTGACAACAACTATTCTCCCATCTTAATGATCAAGTAACCAATCATCCTTAACTAGGCACAAAGCTTAGTTATCTCCAGCTGCTGAAGGAGTACAATAAGAGTTGCTGGTGCCTTCCAAATTTTGACATACTGGGGCAAAATCCCAGTATACTTTAGATACTGCAATGGTGAACAGACATTTAGGAATGTTGACTATGTGTTTATTATATGTGCGAAGCTGAAAACACATACCACCTACTGACTCTCCAGATGCAAGACGAGGGTAGGAGCATTAAGGCAAGGAATAATTCTACACCAGCTACTTATGAAGATGGTGGCTTCTATAGGTGGCAGAAACAGAAGTATGGAAGCAGCCACTTACCACAAACCGACCCAAAGAAAATATTTGGTTACATATGTTATAAGCAGCTGAACTTCAACCTGAGTTCATACATTAAAAATCAATCTCTCCCCTAATATGGCAATATGGTCACTTTGTAATATGTTTGGACATTGATGCCATGTTATAATTTTGCAACTACAGGCATACGTCTTGGTCTGAACACAATGGATTGAATTTGGTGACTTCTCTTATTTAAACAGATTATATTTAATGCAGTTTTTATCTTTTGTTATAGTGAGCAGACTACTTTACAGATGCTGGTTAAAAGCTACGTAGTATAATGAAGAATGGTAAATGTTATAGTATAATAAAATAATTAGAAAAGCCAAATAATAATGGGATAAAATAATAAATGATAAAAATCAGTAAATTTGGGTTTGAAAATACCGGCTCTGTACAATTCTTACATTGCACGGTAAGCCCATGAGAAGAGAGACATCCTTCCTGTTGGAAACTCATGATTTTATTGTTAATAAAAGGAAAAGGTATGGGACCAAAGATTTCTGAAAATTTTGCTCAGAAATTATATTTATGCCATGGCATTAGACTGCGCCATTGAAGGAGAGAGCCAAAAAGCTGGTAGAAAGATCAATCAGTTTTCTGATTTCCTACTTATTCTTTTGTAGTCAGAATAAAACAAACTATGGGGTGATGAAGATGAATTGAGACTGAAATTCACTTTGTTACCTGGACTAAGTGAGAGGTCATGATATGAAGGAACAGGCATACCTTGTTTTATTGCATTTTGCTTTATTGCACTTCTCAACTATTTCATTTTTTATGAATTGAAGGCTTGTGGCAACCCTGCATTCAATAAGTCTGTGGGCACCATTTTTCTAACAGCATGTGCTCATATCATGTCTCTGTGTTACATTTTGGTCATTTGCAATATTTCAAACTTTTTCATTATTATTATATATGTTAAGGTGATCTGTGATCAGTGGTATTTGATGTTACTGTTTTAATGGTTTTGAGGCACTACACAAAGTGTGCCCACATAAGATGGAAAACTTAATCAAGAAATGTCATATGTTTCTGACTGCTCCACCAAAAAATAAAATACTGGCTTTGCCCTTCTCTAGCTAGGTGATTTAATCTGTATGCTCCGCAGTTTCCTCTGCTGTGAAAAGAAGGGATGGAATTAGAGGAGCTATAATGTTTCTTCCATATCTAACAGTCTAGATGAGTGTGTCAACTTTAATTTCACTATATGAAAGTCCTAGTGGATTTTAATAAACTTGGTTTGCACTTCCTATAAGAATGAAAATTCACCCTCCTTATATTCTCACTTAGCACAGACGTTCTAGCTGCTCCTTCCAATCTGCAGTAATAAATGAGCACAAATGAGAAGTTAACCAACTAACAGTAAGATAATGACCCAGAGGGGACAGAAATAAAAGTTAAATCACTTGAGTTCAATACCAAGAAAAAACCCCCAACATAGTAGCAATATAATTAAGGACCTGTCAGCCCCACTGGCCTTTTTCATTTGAATTGACTTTTACATTTGGACTTCTAAATAAAGACCTACTCACAGTCTTTATAGAATCCGATAGAAACACTTCCCAAGAAGATGTGGTCATCAAGGCCTGAGATGAGTGATCAGTTGGTAGAGATTTCCTTTAGAATGAATCTAAGCTCACTGAATAAATTAGCACCCCAATTAGTGTGCTGGAAAAGGTCATGGACTCAGAGGTACATTAGCGACTCCAAGGTCATACAAGCCTTAGGAAATGACCAAACTGCCTTTTTCCACAACGTGACAACTGTTTGGATGAGATTGGAGGGGAGGGAAGTGGTAATGAGAAAGAGTGAAGAGTGGAAAATCATGCTGTTTGTGAACCTGGGTGACTGCAAGGCTCCCAACATAGCTTCTACCATGAATCCATGCTTCTTTCCCAATAAATCTCTTTCTCATTGGATGATCATGCTTCTGGGAGAACATGTGCAGGGAGAACAAACCACTCCTAAGGCTTTGTGATCTCTTGTTTACTCTGGTCACTGAATGAAACATAGAATAACAGAGGATTACTGGACTCTGCTCAGCTTGTCGGGTCTCATTTTATGTATGTTCCTTAAAGAAATCACATTTTCAAAGAAGGATTTTTGGGTTGGAGGCTCTACTTCTGTCAAATTCAAGGTCACCTTTCTAGTGTCTAAGTCTCCTTCAAAGAGTTTATCAGAAGAACATGAAATTGAGTTCTTGGGTTCTGGGCAGGCCCCAGTTCATACTTAGATTGTTTCCATTTATTTCTTAAGTTTGACACTCTCACTTTTCAAAAGGCAAAATGGTACAGAGGGGAATGGCCCTGGATAAACTCAGAGGTGGGTTTGAATCCCACTGTTGGCATGTATTAGCTGTGTCATGATCGATGGATGAATCACTGAAACTCACTGATTCTCAGTTTCCTCATTTGTAAGATGAGTACAATAGTAACAACACCCAGAATTGATATGAGGTACAAGTGAGATAATGCGTGGAAGATACTTTGAACACTTTAAAAGGCCATATAATAATCAATACTTATTATTGTACTCCATTCTTGTTGTGCAACTAAATTCAGTTCTACTAGTCTTATTTGGGCATCTTGGGTCAATTGAAGTCAGCAAGCACTTATTAAATGCCCATTAACAATTATAAAAGCCCAAACTTCAATAGTATTTCAGATATATTCTTCTTTAAAATGTCTAATTCTGAACTTAATAAACAGCAAATGGAATGAACTTTTCCATATATATGGTAGAACAGAAACAAGCTTGCACATGAAATTGGGAATATTATGTAGAAATGGTTTTGAGTATAAAATAATTTATTCAATTAATGTTTGAAAATAGATTCACTCAACATGTAACTTTCAAGGCTATCCTCTGTGTCTACAATGCTTTCTTTACTATCTCACCTAGATTTCTTCCTTCATTTCTCTCTCCCCCTTCCAGAGATTCATCCTTTAAAATAAACTAAAAAAAAAAAAAAAGAAATTTGCCTATTTCTTTTAAAATAGTTTTATTGATTTTTTTGTTTTTACATCATCCAGATTTCCTCCTGTGTCCTTCCTCCTTTTCCTTCCATATATCTATCTATTACAACAAGGATTTAGAAGAAGAAGAAGAAGAAGAAGAAGAAGAAGAAGAAGAAGAAGAAGAAGAAGAAAAAGAAGAAGAAGAAGAAGGACCTCTCCCATTTCTGTTGAATCTTTTTTTCCCCTTTTTTCCTTCCCTTCCCTCCCCTACTCTAGAAATGGTTACCATTAGACACAAATATGTATCTATATGTATGTATGTAAAATCATTCTACAAATACTTGTATTTATCAGTTCTTTCTCTGGATATAGATAGTGTCTTCCTTCATGTGTCCTTTGTCATTAATTTGGGTATTTATATTATACTATAATCCTAGTCATTCAAGTTTGCAGCCTTGGAGGCATCCAAAATGCTTCCCTCTCCCTCCCTTCCCTCCTTTCCACTCCCCTCCTCAGCGAATTCGTTTCCAAGTCTTTGTTGATCTCACAACTGTCCATTTCTCTTAACTCATAGGCTCTGGGAGCTCTGGTCTATGTTACTTTAACCAAGTCATCCACAGTTGTTTGAAGTCATTCCCTCCTCATCTCTGTAGCTTCCCTTCTATGATTCCTTCAAGATGAATGAAGACGAGGCACCACCCCCTACAAGAGTAGAGCACGTTCTTCCTTTTGAAATCCTTTTGTAACTGACTTACTCATGTACATATTGTATGCCCTGCCCCAGCCCACCCTAGAGTAGAACGTAAGCTTCCTGAGAATAGTGCCTGTTCCACTGTTTTCTTCAGATGCTCAGAATCCTTAGTGAAGTTCATGTAGTAAGCCCTTAATAAATATTAGTTGAATGGAATGGAATTATTTGATATTAGCTCTTATTACTGGACATTCCCATTGGACCTAATATAGAGTGTCTTGCACTTCTCTAAAGCAGGTTTAATAGCAGTGATTTGAAAGTACAACAGGCATACACTTTTAACAAGAAATCTTTTTTTATTGTGAGTTCAGTAATCATCAGAACAACCATTCCAGTATATTAAAAAGGGGCTTAGATGATAAAATACAAGATTCTGTAAGGTACAGTTTTTTAATAATATATTAAGAATTATGTATTAAGATTTATATTATTATATGATATATTTCTTAATAATATAGTAACAATATATTAATTTTTATAATAATATATACACATAATGTGGGTATATGTATGTGTGTATGTACACACATATTTATAATATATATGTTTATGTATGTGTGTATACACACACATGCATATATGTAATTAACTGGGTGCTAACAAAACTGCTTTATTTGTGTCCCTTTCTGAACTTCTGTGCTCTTCAGTGCAGTGAAAACATGGTTTATTGATGTTCTTTTTTCATCTGTGTATTTAATACTATTCCCTGACTTTCTTTTCCACCCTCATCCCCTTAGAAGCCCTCAGTTCTCAGATGTAGCCAGTGTATTGATTTGTTCTACCAGTCACAAATTTTCTTTAAAAAAAAAAATCCACGACCAACAACTTACTGACATATTTTGCTTTTACATTACAGACATTTCCAGATAACACCCACCTCATGAGAATTTTCTTGTAACAAAGTAAAACAATTAAGAAAAGCTAATAGTGCAGTGACCACATCTGAATGTTCCAGCAACATTCCACATTGGCAGCATCACATACTTCTCTCTTTTAAAGTGTTTTTAAATTAAAAAACAACCTTTTTTTCTCCCTTCCATGCACCAACCCACTGAGGGGAATATAAAGGAAAAGAAAAACAAACCCTTTGTACGATATGTAGAATCAAACAAAGTAAACTCCCTCATTGGTTGAGTAGAAATATTTGTGCTCATCTCATTGATCTTTATTCTTACATTGTTCAAAGTTCTTGTCTTGGTGGTATTGTTACTATATAAGTGGTTCTCTTGATTTTGCTCATTGCATCCTTTATCAGTTTACAAAAGTCTTAAAAATTGTTCATTTTTAGAATATTGATATTATCACAGAAATTATTCTTCTGCATACTTCATTCCATATCATTCCATTTCTCTTGGAAATCATTAATATCCTCATTTCTTAAAGCACAACAGTATTCTATCACATTCAAATATTATAGTTTATTCAACTAGTCCCCAATTATTGAGCACCTCCTTATTTTCCAGTTGTTTGCTATCACATAGAACTGTTTTATGTATGTTCATAACATATATAGTATATTTATTGTATAGTATTTATGTATATATAGTGTATACAATATGTACACATATATAGTGTGTATGTATACGTACATATATACACACTGTATATATACAGTACTATATATGTGTACATATGCATACATATGTATATGTGTACATACATACATACACACATAGCACATACAGGACCTTTTCCTATTTCTTTGATATCTTTTGGGTATGGACCTAGAACTCAGAAAAGCTGATTCAAAGGATCTATATTACTTAAAAATGTTTTATGTAAAATTCCAAATTACTTTCCAGATTGGTAGTACTCATTCACAGTTTCACCAAAAGTTCATCAGTGCTCCTACATTCTCACAGTCCCTACAATATCAAAAATTTTCTTTTTTATATCTTTTCCAATCTGATAGGTTTGAATATAATGATTTGGAGTACTTTTTAATATGACTATACAAAGCCTGGGTTTGTTCTCTTGAGAACTGCCTGTTCATATCCTTAGCCCATTTATCAGTTGAGAAATAATTCTTATTTTTATGAATTTAAATCAATTCCTTACATGTCTTTGATATGAGATGTTCATCAGAAAAAACTTGCGGCAAAGATTTCCCCCCAGTTATTTCTCTTTTCCCTTTTAATTTCAGCTTTATTGGATTTGTATATGCAAAAATGTTTCAATTTTCTGTAATCAAAATTATCCATTTTAGCTTCTATGATCCTCCTTATCTCTTGTTTGGCCATCACCTTTTCTTCTTTATAGCGATGATAGATAGATAGATAGATAGATAGATAGATAGATAGATAGATAGATAGATAGATGGAAGGAGAGAGAGAGAGAGAGAGAGAGAGAGAGAGAGAGAGAGAGAGAGAGAGAATTTTTCCAATCTTCTAAATTGTTTATGATGTGATCTTTTACATTTAAGTTGTAAATCCTTTTGGAGCTTATCTTGGTATAAAGTATGAGATGTTGATCTAAATCTATTTTTTCCCATATTATTGTCCAGTTTTCCCAGCAGTTTTTAAGAAATAGGGAGTCCTTATCCTTGTAGCCAGGGTCTTTGTGTTTATCAAATACTAAAGTGCTAAACAAATTTGCTTTTCTGTATTATGTACTAATATGTTCCACTGATTGATCTCTATTTTTAGCAAATATAAAAAAATCCTTTTCAGTTTTTCAATTGTATTCATTTTATTTTGATATTAATTTTATTCTGAACTTAGGAAACAAAACGAGCAAATCCATAATGCAGTAGAATAGAAAAAAAGACCATTGTACATAAATCTGCAAATATATTATATGCAAATTCCTTTTAAATTATAATAAGATTATCATGTAATTTTCTTTTTTCCCTTTTTTTCCTTCCCTCCCCTCCCCCACTCTAGAGATGGCTACCATTAGACACAAATACATATCTATATGGATTTATGTATGTAAAATCATTCTATACATACTTGTATTTATCTGTTCTTTCTCTGGATGCGGATAGTGTCTTCCTTCATGTGTTCTTTGTAGTTAATTTGGGTATTTATAATTGTCAAAATGACTTAATTATTCAAAGTTATTCTTAAAGCAATATTGGTTTTACAACATGTAACATTCTTTTGGTTCTTTCACTCTTCATTTTTTCATGCAAGTCTATCCATGTTTTTCTAAGATCACTGAGTTCATCATAACTTATAGCATAGTAATATTGCATCACAATCATATACTTGTTGTCCTTCCTTCTCAAAGAAGACCAAAATGACATCACTATGCTAGAGTCAAGTTACAGTGTATCTGAATGTGACTGATCAGACCAATACAAGTTGGAAATGCTTGACCACAGGTTTGGTACAAATAGTCCACATGAACATTTAGGGTGGATTCTCTAAATTTGTGCATCTCACATTTCTTTTGAGCTGCTTCAATTCTACTTTGTTCATAGAGCACAACACCTTCTTTGGTGAGGGCATGCCATGCTGAGTGGTCCTGTGCCAGTGTCTTCCATGTTTCATAATCAATCCCAAAGTTCTTAAGAGAGACCTTGAGAGTGTCCTTGTATTCCTTCTTCCAAGCACTATGTGAGCACTGGTCCATGAGTTGTCCATTAAATATTGTCTTTTTGGTGAGTGTATGTTTTGTGTTCAAACAGGGTGGCCAACCCATTAGAGTTGCACTCTCTGAAGTAGAGTTTGAATTCTTGGCAGTTTAGTTCAAGAAAAGACCCCAGTGTATTGTACTTTATCCTGCCATGTGATCTTCCTAAAACAATGCAAATGCAAAAGATTCCATTTCCTGGCATGGTGCTGGTAGACTGTCCAGGTTTCATGAGTGTACAACAATGAGGTCAGCATAACGGCTCTGTAGACCATCAGTTTGGTAGTCACTCTAATACCTCTTCTCTCCCACACTTTCCTTTAGAGCCTCCCAATCACTGAGCTAACTCTGGCGATTCAAACCTCATTATCAATGTGTAAATCCCTGGAAAGAACACTGCTAAGGTAAGTGAACTTATTCACTGATGGTTCCAGGTATGAATGGTGTGGTGATGACTGATGGAGCACCTTAGTTTTCTTGGTGCTAATTCTTAGACCAAAATTAGCACAAGCAGCAGAGAATCAGTCCATACTTTTTGTGTATAGAACTGATTCAAATTTACAAGAATAAGAGGCATCCACCAATTGATGAATCAATCAATAAAGCAATAAGCATTTATTAAGTACCTACTATGTGCTGGGCATTGTGCTAAGTGTTGGGGCTATCAAAAGGGTCAATATAGTGCCTGCTCTCAAAGAGCTTGCAATCTAATAAATGATCAAAGTATATTAAAAGGCAGTTACCAAGAGAAGAAACCCATGGTATGCATAGACAAATGGAAAAAAGACTCCAAATCTGCAAAAATTAGGGAAATACAAATTAATGCCCCCATCAAACTGGCAAAGTTGACAAAAAAAGAAAATAACAAATCTCGGGGGCACCATGGGGAAACTGGTACATTGATTCACTGTTGCTTGAGCTGTGAATTGGTCCAGCCATTCCAAAAAGCAATTTGGAGCTGTATCCCCAAAGTCACTGAACAGCACGTGTCTTTTGTCATAGCTATACCACTAATCAGAATATAAAGTGGAAAAAAAAAACTCCTTTAGAAAATGCTTACAAGAGCTCCTTTTATGGTAGCAAAGAACTAGAAACTAAGGAGATGCCCATCAACTGGGGATTAATGGAATAACTTATGCTATTGAATTAATAGAATACTATTGTGTTGTAGTGCTTTGCATGTAATCGGCACTTAATAAATGCATATTACCTGACTGAGTAAGTATATGAAACTATCAAGATGATGGTTTCAGGGCAAACTGAGAAGTTGTATATGAACTGATGCAGAGTAAATGAGTAGAGCCAGGAAAAATAATTTGTATCATAACAGCAACATTGTTTTAAAAAAAATGGAAAGGTTTGAGATCTTTGATCACAATGATCTACTATGAGGGCAGAGAACTGAGGATGAAGAATATTGCCCATCTCATGACAGAAAGGTGAAGCACTATTTCTACAGTGAGGTGAGCAATGGGAGAACTTGTTTTGCTTTTGTTACAAAGGTTCTGTTTATTCTTTTTCCCCCACAAGCAGGCTCTAAGGACTGAGAATAGGAAAAATGAAGTGCTTGTTAATTAAAAAAACAACAACACTTAGTTCAAACAATTTAAAAAAAAAAAATCAAAATGTATTGCCATGATGGCTAAAGGGTACAGAACGGTACTGGAAGAAAAGAACAGCAATATGAAGGAAATTTTATAAACAAAATAGAGGAAACTGCCTATTTCCATACCTATGACTGGTGAATGTAATAACTTTCTCTATACTTACATAGTTTCACATTTAATCTTTTTTTTTTGAGGAGGAAATTTCAATAGCATTACATTTTTCTTACAAAACCGCTAGATACATCCCAAGAAACACCAGGGGTCTGCAGAACAAAGCTCAGGAAATGTGGCAGTAATATATGCACTGTGGCTGCAGTTAATTTAAGTAAAGATGTGAACTCCAAGACACATCTTCTAATGAGAGAGGATGAACTCTGCCTCCGGGCAGGTCTCACAAAGAGCTCCGTCCTAATGAGCATAGCTTATATTTACACAGAGCTTTGCAGTTACAGATAGCTATCGCCTACACGTATGTGTGCATTTTGAACCGATGCGTATAATAATCCTGTAAAGTAGGAAGTGTATGTGGGATCAAGGCCCCCCACATCTGGCCTCAGATATTTACTAGTTGTGTGACCCTGGTCAAGTCACTTAACTTCCCTGTGCCTTGGTTTCTTGATCTGTAAAATGGGGATAACAATTATATCTATCTCCCAAGATTATAAGGATAAGATGAGATAACATTTGCAAAGCACTTTACAAGCTTTAGAACACTTTGTAAATGTTAACTATTATTATTATGACCATTATTGTGATTATTTCCACAGCTACATTGATGGTCACATGAGTCATTTAATGTGGAGGTTTCCTGTATACCTCCCTTGGCTACAGGTCAATCCTTTAATTTGATGTTCCCAATTTAAGATCTGTCTGAAGCTTGAGAACCTGAGAATGTGATCTTCTCAAATCTAAAGCATTCATTCAGTGGTAACCAAGTTCCAAACACTGTTGTAAGCTCTGAGGATAGAAAAAGGGGCTAAAAACTCTGCCTGCCCAATGAAATGGGGAGGGCAATAAGTAAACGAATATGACAAACTATAGACAAGATGAATAAGAACTAAGAGAAGGAAGGTGTTAGAATTCAGACAGATTAGGAAGGGCTTTTTTTCTGCCGCTAGGTGGCACAGTGGATAGAGTGCTGGGACTGTAGTCAGGAAGACCTAAGTTCAAATTTGGCCTCAGACACTTAGTAGCTATGTGACCCTGGGCAAGTCACTTAACTCTGTTTGCCTCAGTTTCCTCATCTGTAAAATGATCTGGAGAAGGAAATGGTAAACCATTCCAGTATCTTTGCCAAGAAAACCCCAAATGGGGTCACAAAGACTCACACACAACTGACAAACAACAGCAAAAAGGAAAGTCTTCCTGTAGAGATGGGAATTTTGAACGGGATTTGGAGAAAGCCAGTAGATGGAAATGAGAAGAAAGACTTAGAGGACAACCAAAAAAAACACGTAGAATTGAGAGATGGAGCATCCTGTACATGTAACAGCCAGGAGGACAGTGTTACTGTATCAGAGAATATGTGTTGGGGATTAAGGTATGAGAAGACTGAAAAGGTTGTGGATGGGTAGTTTATAAAGGGAGTTTTAATATCAGTCAAGGATTTGTGTTTGATACTGGAGGTAACAGGGAGCCACAGGAGTTTATTGAGTAGGAAGGTGACATGGTCACCCTGAACAGGATTCATAATCTGTTCATTGATGTGAGGTGTCACTTCCACAGAAGTACAACAAGGTCTTAGAACTATTGGGACCTTTCACTCAGTGGGTTTAACTATATAAATGAAGATGTATTGCTGTGCTATCATCAATAGGGTTATCTATTTTGAGTTTCTTTTCTTCTTTAAAAAGACATTTTATTTTTAATTTATGGAGTAAGACAAGTATTTCCATAATATAGCCCAATAAAAAAGATGATTGCACATTGAACTGCAAATCTACTATGCAAAAGTTGCCATTCCTTTTAAACATGTAACAAAATTATCACGCAGATTTCTTTTTTCCCTTTTTTTCCTTCCCTCTCCCTCGTCCCAGAGATGGCTACCATTAGACACAAATCATACATACATATACATATATGTGTTTGTATACATGCATGATTTGTGTCTAATATACATATACATGTATATACACACAGATGTTTGTATATATAGATACATATGCTTCTGTACATGTATGTATGTATGTAAAATTATTCCATACATACTTCTATTTATCAGTTCTTTCACCAGATGCAGGTAGCACCTTTCTTCATACATCCCTTATTCTTTATTTGGGTATTTATAGTAGTCAAAATAACTTATTCACTCAAAGTCCTTCTTAAAATATTATTGCTGATACTATATATAAAGTTCTCTTGGTTCTTCTCATTTCCTCTTCATTATTTTGTGCAAGCGTTTTTTTCTAAAATCATTGGACTCATCCATCCTTGTAGCACAATAATATTCCATCACAATTATATGCCACAACTTGTTCAGTCATTTCTCAATTGATTGGCATCTCGACAATATCCCCTTCTTTGCCACCACAAAGAGAGCTGCTATAAACATTTTCTAGGTTTTTTTCGAGTTGCTTTTCTAGAGTTAGGAACGTTGGCACTGTACAGTAGCTTAGAGTCATCTAGACCAAGCCATTCTAGATGACGAAAAGTCCCAGAGAGATGAATTGACTAGCTCATGATCTCATTGCTAGAATGTGCCCAAGTCAGGATTTGTACTGAGTATTGTGGTTTCCAATGAAGTAGACACCATGCTAGGTTTGTAGAGTGACCCAGTCTTCTCTCACCTCTTTATCTTTCATGTGTTCCATTTCCAACCCAATTTGCCTCTGGAATTCATTATAAATTGTTCCCTCCTAGAGCATACCTACTTAAGTTGTCTCATAGTCTTTGCTTAAAGATTTCCATTGGAGGGAAACTCATTACCTCTGAAGACATCTCATTCTGCTCACTTGTGGATAGTTCAAATTTCTGTGAAAATATTTTTTTTTCTCATGAAGCCAAAATTTACCACTTAAACATCAGTGAAGTTTTTAATTCCATTGGCAAAGACAAGGAAGGATACTATTCTGGGCAAAAGAAAGAGCGTCAGTAAAATCACAGAGCTCACACATCACATGTATAACTTGGATAAAGTCTGTTTGTATGTGTTTTGCCTTCCTGAGTGGCCTATTACTACAGACATCAGGAAGAAGCATGGTATAATTGTGGGAAAATGCATTTAGAGCCAAAGCACCTGAGTTTAGGTTATGATTCTTCTACTTCCTAGCTGCTGTGTGACTTTGAGAAAATCACTTGCCTTCTCTGGTTCTCAGATATTTTTATTTCTAAAATGAGGAAGGGATGGAGTATATCACATCTGAAATCTCAGATCGAAATCTAAAATCCTCTGCAATGATGTTGACTCTACTTGAATTCATTTTTTTAAAAAAGAGGGAAGAGAAGCAAAGATTTCTCTAGATGATTTATTAAAATGCTTATTAAAAATGCAAATAGTTTTGCCTTTGTTGGGCCAACACCACCTGCTTGCTTGAGAAGATACTAAACAGATCAGTACACTTTCCTCATGGCTCCAGAGGGAGATTATTATATCATCTTTGCTTTCCCAATTGTTTTGAATTTCGATAGTGCCTTTTCACAGAGACCCTTTGAGGATGTAATGTTTGAAAAACACCTTCCACAGCCCCATCTTAGAAGAAACTTTTTTTTCTCATTTGCATCAATTTCTCCTGCCCACTCTCACAGATGTAGCATGTAAACTCCCATTAGAATTAATGGCATTTTGCTTCCCTGAAATGCTAGGATGTGTAACGATATCATATCAGCTCCTAGTGGGGCTTTGCAAGGATAATGGAAGCATGATGTGCTTCCAAAACTAGGTCCCAGAAGCCTAATGACTCTGAAAGCACAATTGTGCAGACATTATATTGACTAAGTAACATTAATGCTTGAAATGATTACTATACTGAAGTCATGAAAAATAATAGGATTTTTGCATCACTCTCTTGGAAAGCACAAGCAATGAGATAATGGCAATAAAGTGTATGTGAGTATCCATGACAAAAAAATCCAGATTATGAAGGATTGGCTTGAGTTATTTACCTATGCAAAGGATATACCAAGCTAGGGTGTTAACATCCATGGCGAAACATTATTTACTGGTAATTAATCAAGAAACTTGCTTACTGTGCAAAACCAACCAAGGATCAATAGAGAGGGGTTGCTCCATTAGCTAACATTACTCTTCCTGGATACTCCCCTTGCTCATGTGTGTCTCTTATGCAATTAGGGAGTTTAAGTGTGGCATATCTGTGTTCAAGTTCCATTCACAAATAAACCAAAGGTTGGCTGCCATCCTGGCTGAAGAGGTTTATTCCAGGTTCTTTTTGTGTTGCTAAGACAGAGAAGGTGGGTAAATGGAGTGTATCCAGAAGATAGACTTGGCTACCTTATCAGCAAAGAGACATTCCATTGGCAATAGGATGGAGAGTTGGTCTACATTGGCAAAATATATTCATTTTTACTGTAATCTAATTGTGTTTTTTTTAACAATAGGTATTCTAATCGAATGCATTGCCAGTGGACTTTATATGTACCCACTTAAGTCACTACTAAAAAAAGAGACATATACAATATATGCAGATTCAGCCATGTTGAGGTGTAGCCCAATCACTTATGATAACCGATAAATCAGAAATATATGCGATGTTGGACATTTATGGCACAATCTGCAATTAGAATGCCAAAGCATGGATATTACTGAGCTTTAAAAGGCACTCTGAGTATTTCCACAATGTTTATAAACACAGACTAATATGAATGGCATGCAACACATGGTCCCAGGACTGACCTGGAAATGACCCCTCAGATGTTTTTCAGTCAAATATGTCTCTTCTACATACTCTGTGATTAAATGACACTGTCTTGCTTGCTCCCCCTTGCATAATACATGCCATCTCTTGACTCCAGAAATTTTTACTGAGTGTCCTCCATGCCTATAATCGTCTTCTTCCTTTCCATCTTTTGGATTTTCCAGCTTTCTTCAAATTCCAACCGTTAGCATTTTCCCTTTCTCAATCCCCCTTAATGGTAATGCCTTTTCTCTGCTGGTTACCTATAATTTTTTATCTGCCATCTTATATTTTATATTATATATATTTTTTATTTGCCATACATTCCATCTCCAGCCCCATGTTAAAGACTTTCGTGCTTGGTAATACCTTCCAGAGTTTATGGTTTACTTGTATAGCATTCAAGAACTTAGGGTCTATTCAATGACTCAATGAGAAATCACAGGATCATTTTGTTTATTCATTGTTGCCGAGCCTTTCTTATTTGTGGAAGGACTTGTCAAAAGATGCTAAATGCAGATGCTAAATTTCAGATGCCTGATCTTGACAAATTCAAGATCTCCTCAATATACATACCTTCTCCATGGTTATAGATTTTAGCATATCCCTTCCCTCATGTTCTTCAACTCTAGTCTATATCTTCCCATCAGTTACACTGGGGAAGAGTGGGCACCCCAAAGGTCTTCGTCAAGATTTCATGATGTCTCATGGTTACCAATAGTGCCTATGGTCTAATAGTAATAACAATAAAAATAAACATTCATACAGAACTTTAACACTTGCAAAATATTTTATCTATATTAACTCCTTTTATCCTTACCAGAACCCTCTGAAGTAGGCAATATTATTATCTTCTTCTTACAGATGAAGAAAATGAGTCTGAGAACGGCTAAGTCACTTCTCTAGGTAGTAAGTATCTGAGAAAACATTTGAACTCAGGGCATCCCTGACTCCAAGTCCAACATTTTATCTGCTGAGCTGCTGAGGTTCTTATCAGCTATTCCTTGCTCTTGCTACATGATGCCCCACGTCCTTTTCTATTTACACCTCTCTTTAATGACACTCTTTTCATCACTTCTCCTCACTGGACTCCAGAATCTCAAGATCTGGAAGGACCTTGAAGGTCCTCTAGTCCAATTCACACCTGAATATAAATCCCCCGTATAACGTCTTCCCAAAGTAGTCTTACAGCCTTCGCGTGAAGATGTTAAGAAAGGAGGGACTTGCATCTCCCATTCTACTTTTGGATGACTCTATCTCTTAGGATGTTTTCCCTTAGCCTAAACCTAAACTGGACTTCCTGTACATTTCATCTGTTGTCTTTAGGACCCATCCTGGGCCAAGCAGAAGTCTAAATACCTCTTCCACGTGACAGTTCAATTCATTGTTAGTAACGTGTTACATCCTTCTCACATCCATCATCTTTCCTTCACTCTTTGTAGAGAAGGGTTTGGGGGGAGAAGAAAAAGTCAGTGAAATACACATATATTAGTAGCATTTTATTGTTCCCATGGTACCTTTCCATATGGATATCAATGGGACAGGTAATAATAATATTAGTATAGAAGTAGATTTATATTTTCTTTAAAAAGAATCATGTAAATTTATGCCTCCCCTCTCACCTCCCACTTCTTTCAGTGCCAGTGTTTAGCGTTGTACATGCAACGTAGAATGTATTTAATAAGTGCTTATAATAATAATGTAATAACATTACAATTAAAATACACAAACACAGAACAATAATAATCAGTTAATTACTCAGCTGTGTATTTAAAGGAAGCCTTTATCTCCTCTTTAGAGTTTGCCATTAGGAACATAAGTGATTTTTGGACCCACCTGGTTTTGGATAAAAGAGATGGGATAATTCTTGGTTCTTTATGTGAGATGTGAGAATTCCATTCACCAGCATCTGGCAGGGGAGAAAAGGTTAAAAAAATGTCATGTTTACATGATGCCATGTTGCTATGTCCGCCAGTCGTCAGACCATGTTCTACAGGCAAGCCCTGACACAGTCCTTCCACAAACGGAGGCATTGCCCTGCCATCAGCCAGAAGGCCTAGGGCCAATGCCGCTGTCTCATCCTGCCACCTCCTCCAAGTATCATCCTCTTTCTCACACCAGCAAACCATTAGCTATGCTTTGGTCTAGGGTTGGGGAAGAAAGACTTGGTCTAGTTCCATTTTCTGTTCTTTTGGAGCATAAGATAAAACTGGGCAGCAGGTGGACTCTCAGACTTTCTGGCAGTGTCTCCAATTCCAGTCCTTCCAGATGCTTGAACTGGGCCTTCCTACACAGGAAGGTATCTCCTACATTTTTAGCTTGAGGTGAATCAGTTCCAGTTTGTAACTGCAATACTCTTCCATCCTCATTTATATCAGTTTCTATTGTTGACTTTGGAATTTCAGCTCCGAATTCTTCAGACCTGGAATATAATAGCAAGAAGACTTTTTTTCATAGATTTAGTAGTGGAAGGGACCATAGTGATCCTCTAATTCAACCCTTTCATTTTGTAGATGAGGCCCTGAAAGATGAAATATGCCCAGTGTCATTTAGAACATCAGCTCTGGGAATTATCCGGAGGTCCTTCAACCCTAAAACTACCTCTTTTCCCATGGGACTCCACTGCATGAACAAATATCCAACTCTGAACTAAGAAATATAAAAAGTTCGGTCTTTCCCACAAATGTTCCCTAAAGTAAGAACAGGATGCCTCTTCTATCAGAGGCTCTGAGTAGCATCCACCTGGGAGCTGCACCATGTGCAAATATTCTCCACCTTAAGACTGCACATTTGTTCCACTGACCCAGTCCAGGAAGCATTAAATGATCCTGTCTTTAGATGGCTAGGATCTCCAAGGGTCCCTTGAGATCTTTTAATCCAACTGTGGCACTTCATAGATAAAGAGACTGAAGTTCAGAGAGATGGGTAGGATCATCATGCAGGATCATAGATTTAGACCTGGAAGGGCCCTTAGATTTCATCTAGTTCAACCTTCCTCATTCTGTAAATATGAAGACAAGCCTAGAGAGATCAAATTACCCAACATCACACAAAGCAGGACAGGGCTAGGACAGAATTTGAACCCAGGTCATCTAAATATAAATCTGGCATTCTATCCATTACACCATTCTTCTTGTCCAACCCAAGTCCTCTCCCTCCTAATCCTATGCTCTTTCCACTAAGCCACACTGCTTATCATTCTCCTTTCATATTTAGACTTGAAGTCATATAATCACAGAACTTCAGAGTTGGAAGGTACCACCTTGGTCATCTTGTTGGGAGACAGTGAAGGAGAGAAGGGTCTGGAGTGCTCTAGTCCAAGAGGTCATGAAGAGTCAGATCCAACTGAATGGTTAAACCATAACAAAACTCACAACCATCCAGTCGTATTTCCAACTGAACAAGCTTCCCCTTGATAACTCCCCTAACAAGTGGTCATCCAGGTTCTGTGTGGAACCTTCTAGTGAGCGAGAAGCTACTATCTCTTGAGGAGGGCCCATTCTACTTAGGGCTAGCTGTCTTTAATCTGACATTATTCGACAGTTTCTTTTGGCAGAAAGTCTTAAACCCATTGATTCTGGCTCTGTACTAAAGCTGAATGATGCCCCTTAAAGTTAACCTGCTTCTTGTTGAATCTGCAGAGAAGAAAGGACAGAAAGAAAGCTGAAGTATTAGTATGTGGCAGGAAAATAGGCTCATAGATTTCAAGCTTGGGGGACCCCCATTTTGCCATTACCACATGGGGAAAGTGTGGCCCAAATACATGAATAGTTTGCTAAGAAACCTCTTCAGCTCCTCTCCTTTTTCAATGCTTTGAATATTCACTATACTTTCCCAAAGGGAGAGCTTTTTACAAAAATTGAAGTATTCCAGTTGAATGAAAACTCCTTTAGGAAAAGGTGTTTTTTTTTTCCTTCTCTTTGTATCCCAAATGCCTAGCAAGTGCCACGCAATAGTAAGTGCTTAATAATTGCTTATTGTGTTGACATGATTTGAAGGCACTCCAAAATGCTATTGCAGACTTGGCTTACAGGTTGGAAAACTACATGTAGAGGAGCATAGTGTTCAGGACAGGGGAGATTAGAGTACAGATGGACCCTGCTCTGGTCTCACCACACGTGGAGAGCATTGTTCAGTTCTGGGCACCACATTTTGGGAAGGATATTAATTAATTAACTCACTGGAGTATATTCAAAGGAGGATGCCTGGGATGTGAAGGGATGAGAGATTATGTCACATGAGGATTGGTTAAAGGAATGAGAAATGTTTATCCTGGAGAAGAGAAAACCTAAGGGGAATGTAATAACAGCCTTCAAGTATTAATAGGGCTATCACGTGGAAGAAGAATTGGTCTCATTCTGCCTGATACCAGAGGATAAAACTAGGAATGGAGGGTAGAAATTGAAGAGAGGAAACCTTTCCAAACAAAAAGGTATTTCCCAAAGTGGACTCAGCTGCTATAGGAGATAGGGGATTCTCCCTGTTCAGAGGTCTTTGAACAAATGCTGAATGATCAGTGACTTGGGATTGTTGTTGTAGAAGGCATTCCTATTCAGATTTGGGCTGGACTCATTGGTCTAAGCTTACTTGTATTTCTGAAATTGTGTCATTCTATGAAACACTAACAGGGGCTATAGGAAGCCCCTTCAGTATGACCTTGGTTATTTCTGGGCCAGATTAATTGCCTGCTGTTTCACCCACCAACATAAATCCCTGCTTTGCTTTTGAGTTAATCAATGTATTGGTAGACTACTGTGTGTCTTAGGGTGGTACCACCATAGGGGTGTAGGAACACAATCATGATTTCCTACAGTCAAGTTCTAAGATTTATAGACCAGTTAGGTTTGAAGAGGAGTTAATTAAACCTTCCCTACTTTTATTTTGCTCTGTTACCCCCATGACACCCCCTCCTAAATAATAATAATGATAATAATAATAATAATGATAGTATTTATATCTTGCAAGTTGTTGTTCAGTTGTGTCCTGACTCTCCGTGACCCCATTTGGGGTTTTTTTGGCAAAAATACTGGAGCGGTTTGCAGTTTCCTTCTCCAGCTCATTTTGCAGGTGACGAAACTGAGGCAAACAGGGTTAAGTGTTTTGTCTAGGTTCACACAGCTAAGGAGTGTCTGAGGCTGGATTTGAACTCAGAAAGAGTAGTCTTCTTGACTCCAGTCCTGGCAGTCCATCTACTGTGACAACTAGCATTAGCAAAGGACTTTAAGGTTGGTAAAACACACACACACACACACACACACACACACACGCACACACAACACATTGTATCTATTGCTTCATTTATTTCTTACAGCCTTGTAAGGTAGGTGTCACTATTACCCCCATTTTACAGGTGAGAAAACAGGCTGAGATGAGCTGCCAGAATCACACAGGTAGCAAGGATCTGAGGCTGGATTGAAGCTCAGACTTTCTAGACTTCCAGTTCAGCCTCGAGACCTGTGCCTTCCTTCCTTGTGGTTTCATTTTTATTCCGTTCAGTCTAATAAGCATTTCTGTGCCTCCTGTGGGCCCGGCATTTGGCTGACATTAGGTGCGTAACAAAGGGTGCTGACCTCGGAGTCTGGAAGACTGAGGTTTGAATCTTACTTCAGAAATTCACTAACGTTGTGACTCTGGGCAGGTCATTTTACCTCCCCCACTCTCAGTTTCCTTATCTGTTTGGATAATAATTCTAACTACTTCCCATAGTTGTTGTGAAGCTCAAATAAGGTAATCTAGGGAGTGCTGTATATTAAAAACATCACATATATGACATGCATATATAGCATATCAAATATATGTCAAACATCAAATATATCATATACACATCAAAAAGATATCAAGCATATATCAAAATAGAAATCAAACATATCAAACCTAAATCCAAAAAATATTTCAAATAAGCTAACATAGGTAAGGAGATATATGCATACGTGTGTATAATTTAAAGATGCTGGATAAATCCTTGCTGCTGTAGTTACTGTCGATAGAAACAGCAGCAGCAGTACGGACAGAGAGCAGG
>CM053590.1:18439637-18463613 GCA_028646515.1 Pseudochirops corinnae | reverse complement strand
CATATCATATCATATCATCATATGATGGTTGTAAATTATATTATTTTATAAAGATTATATTTACTACACAATATTGTGTATTAATATATTACTATGACATATTAATATATTAAGTACCTACTATCTGAAAGGTATCATTAGAGAAGAAGCGCTCCTGAGGAGCCATTCACGGGGCAGCATTGTGGTACAGAGGAAAGAAGCTACATCTGAGAGCCGACAAGCCTGGCTTCTAGTCTTGTATCTGACATTGACTGACTGTGAGGCCTCAGAGCAGCCACTTCATGCAGACTCTGAAAGGAGGCTGGGTCTTCATGTCATATCATCTATGGAAGGCTCTGGGCAGAATTAATTTAAAGAAAAGGAGTCTAAATAGGGGCATGAAGACTGTCTTCTAGAATGTGAAGGGATGTCATGGAGAAGCAGGATTTTCTGCTTGGACACAAAGGGCAGAGGTAAGAGCAGTGAATAGAAGCCGCATTAAGACACAATCACGCTTGATGTGAGTTCCCCCATCACTGGCAATCTCCAGGTTGAGGCTGGAAGGCCACTTCTTGAGTATGATGTGGGGGAGCTTCTTGTTCAAGTCTAGGTTGAATAACTGGCTTCTAGGGTCTTTTCTAACTCTGAAATTTCAGAATATGGGAGGCAGGAGACTGGACTAGATGATCTTCTTGGTCCATGTTGGGATAGAGGCAAGACTTGGAGAAAGTCAGTTCAAATCCAAGCTCAAACATTGAGCTAGATGTGTGACCCTGAATAAGCTATGTAACTTCCCCATGCCTTTGTTTCCCTATCTTTAAAATGGGTATGATAATAACCCCTAGTTCCCAGGGTTATTATGAGGATAAGATAATATTTTTTTTTAAAGTAAGGGCAGCTAGGGGGTGCCATAGTGCACAGAGCTCCAGACTTGGAGTCATGAAGACTCTATCTTCCTGAGTTCACCTCTAGTCTCAGATACTTACTAGCTGTGTGACCCTGGGCAAGTCACTTAACTATGCTTGCCTTAGTTTCACATCTGTAAAATGGGCTGGAGAAGGAAATGGCCAACCTTTACAGTATCTGTGCCAAGAAAACTCAAAATAGGGTCACAAAGAATTAGACATGACTGAAATGACTGAACAACAACAATTTAAAAAGTGCTATTCAAAGTTTAAAGTGCTACATAAATGCTATTATTGATTAGTGTTAGTATCATTTATATTATTCTATGAATATTACTTTGTGGTGCTTGCTCTAATTATTTAGAGTGGCATAGAAGATAGAGTTCTGGCCTTGGAGTTAGGAAGACCCAAGTTCAGTCCAGTCTCAGAGACTTGCTATGTGACCATAAACAGGTCACTTAACTTCTGTTTGCCTCAGTTTCCCCATCTGCAAAATGGGGATAAGAATAGTGCCTCCCTCCCAGGGCTATCTTGAGGATCAAATGAGATAATGTTTGTAAAGTCCCTAGCAATAAGAGGTGCTATGTAAGTACTAGTTATCATGCTTATTCTTCCCTTGTATTGTAAGGATATCAGTGGCACACATGGGCTTTCCGTCAGTTCCTCATTCTTACCACATGAATAGCCCATCTTTTGTTTTGGGCTGTTTTCATAAGGCAGTGGCATCCTGCACTTGTAACTAGCATCCTAATTTTTTCTGGCCTACCATCCAAAGCTTGTTTTCCATTAACATACCCTCCTCGGTGTGAAGCAGGAGATGCATCATCATTGTCGCCATGATCAACAGTAACTGACATATAGCATTTTACTCTTGGCTAAGTCCTTCCTATACAATACATTGTTAGCTCCTCAGACTGGGACATTTTTACAACAAGTAGCATTATCCCCATTTTACAGGTGGAGAAACTAAGTCTCAGAATGATTAACAACTAACGAGCTGCCAGGGCAGGATTTGAACCCAAGGATTTCTTCTCACTCCAACACTCTGAAAAGTCAGTTAGCTATTATGAGACCTCCCTCCCTCTTCTCCTTTTTTGAGACCCCCCCCCACACACACACACCTGGTACAGGGCAAAAGGACAGGAGCAGACTTGTTCTCCTGGTGACATCAGATTTCCTTAAAAGGTCATTTAAAATCCATCCATTCATAAAATAGAATTTGTGCAGGAAGGAATGTTACATGGTGTTACTGGGGATTTTTCATTATTGAAGGAGGCTCTTAGGAAAAGATACGCTTGTCCATAGTAGTCAGCATTAGAGTATGGTCCATGGGAAAGTATTTAAGTGTTAGAATGAATGAAATGAAAAGCATTTGTTAAATGTCTGCTATGTACAGAACACTGTACAAACAGAAAAGCAAGTTAGTTCATGTTCTCAAGAAGAGACCAAATTGGTAAAGTGCTTAGTACAGTAGCAGGGCACATAGTAGGCCCTTAATAATTCTTATTCCCTCCCCCTACTTCCTCCTTCAAGGAGCACCCATCAACCTGTGGGTGGCAACCCCTTTGGGGGTCGAATGACCCTTTCACAGGGGTCACCTAAGACCATCGGAAAACACATATTTCTGATGGTCTTAGGAAAGAAGACACCACTCCTCTATCCGTCTCCAGGTGGGTCCGCCCACATGCAGGTACACCCACATACGAGTATTAAAGGGTTGTGGCATTAGGAAGGTTGAGAACCCCTGGTCAAGAACATTCTTTTTTGTGTCTTCAGTCATAAAGGCAGAACAAGAAAAATCTCCCCAGGTTAAAATAAACACACACATACACACACACACACACACACACACACACACACACACACACACACACACCCCTCACGAAGGAACACTGGACTATACAGCTTTGAATTCAATGCCTCTGCTTAAAAACTGGATTCCACAAAGTAGAAGTGATATTTGGTGGATGACTGCCTATGGAAATCCATAAGTGATCCTCCAACCAGTCCCTGCCTTCTTCCTGTCTCTGCCTGGCGGGTGATGATCTCTGAGGTAGCCAAGCACTTATTCCAACATGGGCCCCCACTGGCATTTAACAATGTCCAACAGGCAGGTGTAGATGTGTGATGGATGCTCTTTCAAAGCTCCCCCTGATCTCAGTCATTGTCAAGCTCCTGGCCTTTTTATAGGGGGCTGCCACCCCTTAGGTTTAGTTTGTTTCTATTCTTATGTGGAGACCACTTGGAACCCATTGACACATGGGATCCTGCATGTAGAGCTGGAAGCGCAACAGAGGTAGGGCAATGGTTAGAGTCTCTGACTTGGGATAAGAAGAGCAAAATTCAAATCCTCAGCTTATTGGCTATGTGACCTTGAGCAAGTCACTTACCTCCTGTCTGCCTCAGTTTCCACCTCTGAAAAATGAATATGGTAATAGCAATGACCAGACTTGTTGTGAGGATCAAAGGAGATATTTATAAAGTTCTTTGCAAACCTTAAAACACTATAGCAACACCAGTTGTTGTTGTTAGTCATCTAGTCGAAAACCCAGAGGACTTTCCCAAGGTCATTGTCATAAATGGCAGAGCTAGGTCCTCTGACTCCAAACCCAGCACTCTTTCTGCTGTATTGGACTACTAGCCCCTACCTCTCCCTTGGACCTACTTCTCAGATGTTCTCACAAATCAAAGCAGTTGGTTCTCCACATATGGGGCCTTCTTGTTCCCCACCCCATCATGCCCTCAATTTCACCCGGGTCACCCCCTTAGCCTCCACACCTTGGATCCCTTGCACTGACCCAAGCTTTCACTGTTCCCTTCTTTGCCCCAGGTACACACCGCGTCTTTGCTACCTCATCTCTATGCCACCTTGGACAGTTCACTAAACCCAGATGGGCTTTGTTTTCCTCATCTTGAAAGTAAGCAGGCTGCGTTGGCTGACCACTAAGATCCTTTTCATCTCTAAATTTGGGAATTTTTGATGCCCCTCTGCATGGTCATAGCATCCTCCCAACCCTATCCAATGGCAACACCAACTTTCTATTTGCTTTTCATTTTTCAATGTCTCCTGAATGTTCCTCACCAGGTGGCCAGATCTCTGACCATTGTCATCAAACACCACTCACCACTTACACGACAGTGCCTACCTAGCTGGCAAATTGGCAGATATAACTTACAGCTGCAGATTCGTGCCACCTTTCCCATGCAGCTGTCTGCTATGCATCTTCAATGTCCCCTGAGCCTCACATTATGAGCTCCAGAGGAGGGTTTCCAGGAGCAACAAATATTTTTTGTGGAATATTTCCAATCTTTGCAAACTCTGTGAAGAGCATTGCTTCAGGTAGCTGCACTTATTGGGGAAACATTTTGTGTTGAAAAAATACATTCTTTAGCAAGATTTTTAATGAAATTTTGGGGTGAGTTTCCATGGGCTAAACTTAATAATTTTCCTTGAGCTATATTTCAGTACTTCAATGAATCTGAGGCCTCATCCACATGGGCATGCCCTTCAGCATGACAGATTGTAGCATGTTCATCTTTCATGTCCTGTGCAATTTTTGTGCATGTCCTTCCCCTAGTCCATCCCAGGATGCTCCCTCAGTGCTCCTGGTACCACCTTCCAGGACCCTAGAGATTACAGGGATGCCCATAAATTCCATTGTTCTTCTCTAGTCTGTGTTGCCCACTTATGTCCCTAATGAAATGCCTCGTGCTGTTCCTGCTTGCTGGTAGTGTTGTGGAGGATTCACACCCAGAAGTCACTACTGCATTGTCCTCTGGGCACCCCTTTATTCTTGGGAAGCTATGGTATTCCATGCTTTCAAACATATAACATCACTGGAAGACACTGATCTTCTGAAGATGTGTTTGTGAAAGTGTTTGCCACTCTCATGAAGGACACGGAGGACATCTAACAGAGTCCAAATAGAAAACTGGTTCCCCAAAGATGATGAGATCTACCAGATACTTGCCTTTGTGGATGAAATTGTGCTAATGACATCCAGCACCACAATATTGCAGAGACTCCTAAATGGGTGTGGAATCTTTCAAAATTCTAGTCTCATTATCCACATGGGGGAAAAGCGGAAGCATGCCTACTGTTCAGTGAGATGGGAAACCCATGGAACTAGTCCATGGCTACATTTATCTTGGAAAACACTTTAGGTGGACAGTAAATTGACGAACCAAAGGAGAACAGGTTGAATTGATTTGGGGAAATTGCAAACATGTTTCATGAGCCCAAGCTTCTGCCTTAAACAAAGACACATTTTAGCATCAATAAACTTTTATTATACATATCTGGAGTGTCACAGTCAGTCAGTTAATTAAAGAGCATTGATTAAGCTCTCGATATTTGTCCAACACTGTGCTAAGTGCTGGTGATTCAAAGACAAAACCAAACACAGGCCCTGCCTTCAAAGAGATTTCACTTTAATGAAAAAGACAACACATAGGTAATATCAGGTGCATTCAGGGAAGATGGAAAGTAGCCTTATGGGGGAGACTACTGTGGTGGAGTGTCTGTGCCAGAATAGTCATACTATAAAAGGCAGCAGTTAAACTGGGTCTTGAAGAAAACCAGGGCTCCTCAGGACAAATGGCTAGGTGGGACAGCATTTGAAGTAGGAGGGACAGCTTGCTCAAAGGCATGGAGATGATAGATGGAACAGGAAGTAGACCAATGGTGGAAAATCTCAAAGATTTTAAAGATATGAAAAGGCCAGCTTGTAAAGATAATTGACAAAGGTATTCTATTCGACCTTAGAGGCAATAGGGAACTACTGGAATTCATTGAATGTGGAGTTAAGTGGGTAGACCTGTGCTTTAGGAAAATTGCATTGGCAGCAAAGTGGAAGATGGATTGGCTGAGATGGTCAGAGACACAAATTTCTGTTATTTTATAAGTCTAGGATCCATGATAATGACAGTGTGCAATCTTTCCCCAATCAGATAGTAGCCACACTTGACCTTAATAAGTGGTTTCATGAGATGCTATGGTGTGGCTAAAAAAAAAAATGGATCATCCAGTGGCCAGAATTCTGAGACTGACCCTTTCTGAATGTTTGGCTGGACCTCAAATGGCAGATAAACAGTAATCTACCAGATTCTCCTTGAGACCTTTTGAACTTGGTAGGCCATTCTAGAGCTTGGGATCTGCTGGCATAGACTTGAAGAGGTCACTTCCATGTAACAGCGTCATCAGAATAGGCCATGATAGGAAGACCAGGATATCATCATTTTTCACTTTTGTGTATAAGGCTTATACCACTGACAACTCATCAAGGTGCTTTGATTTAATTTTCTAGTAAAAACTGGGGCAGCTGGGTGGCACAGTGAATAGAGCATCGGCCCTGGAGTCAGGAGGACCTGAGTTCAAATGTGGCCTCAGACACATGACACACTAGCTGTGTGATCTTGGGCAAGTCACTTAACCCCAATTGCCTTGCTGTGCCTTCCCTCCTCCAAAAAAAGAGAAAGAGTTGCAAAAAACAACCCTGATTTTCTTTGTGACTTTGATGTGCATTTATGAGATGTGGTTGGAGGTGCAGCTAGGGTCTTTGGCCATGGGAAAAATGCCTATGAGAGGTGACATAGTACCTAAAAGGAGGCTATTCGAATTCACTTTAACAAGCATTTATACAGCACCTTCTATATGCCAGGTACTGAAGATGCAGAAAAAAAATGAAGATTAATGACTGCTCACCAGCTCTGGGGCCTTAAGCAGCTGAGTCAAAGGATAGGTCAGAATGGCAATGAGCCAGTTGTATTTATAGGCAGGTGCATCCATTTCCTTTGCTTACTCCAAGGAAATCAGAATCTTTTTTTTCTTTAAATCACTCATTGAGTTGATGCAGATTCTTTCATCTCCAAGAGAAGTAACATCATAGAGAGAAAGGAGACTTGAGGTACAGTTCCCACCTTGGAGAGAACTAACTGTGTGATCTTGGACAAATCATTTCATCCTAGAGAATTTCAAAATCCAAATAGGAAGAGAACTCAGCAATTGCTTTGGCCAATTCATTCCTGAAATGGAATCTATTCTATGGTCGAGTACCTTAGGATTTACGAATTTAAATATGTTAACTTTAAATATGTCAATCCATTTGTTCAGTGCAACAACCTTGTAAGGTAGATATTGTTGCCATTTTCAGACAAGGAAATTGACAGAAACCCAGCTTCTTCTAGATTTGGTTTCCTCATCTGTGAAATGGAGTTAATAATGACACCCCTCTCCCAGGCTGTTGTGAACATAAAATGAGAAAATTATTTTCATAAAGTACTTTGCAAGTCTTAAATCTCTTCATGAGTACTACCTGTTGTTAGCTATTATTAATTATTACCATGGCATCTTGCTGACCCATATTGAATTGCAGTTCATGAAAACCACCAGATTGTTTGTAGACAAATGGCTGTCTAACCTTGCCTCTTATACTTGATAAGGTGATTTTTTTTAACCCAAGTTCAAAAATTTTCATTTAATCTATATGAAATCCATTTCATTCTATTTGGTGCACTGCTCCAGCCTGCCAAGATCCTTTTGGATCCCATCAGTCATCTAAAGTGTTGGTTGCCTGTCCCAGCTTGGGGTTATCCTCAGATCAGAGAAGCATGTTATCTCTGTTGCTATACACATCACCAGATGAAAGAAGGGTTTACATTTTCCTCATATGTAAAATTTGTCTAAAAGAAATCAATCAATCAAGTCTTTATTAAGGGCCTATTATGGACCATGCTAGGTGCTAGAGATAGAAGTGATACTTACTTGAAAAGAGCTTATGCATGACAAAACAGGAAAATGATAAATGTTGGGAAAAGATGTGGGAAAATTGGAATACTAATGCATTGTTGATGGAGTTGTGAACTGATCCAACCATTCTGGATAGCAATTTACAACTAGGCCTAAAGGGTTATCAAACTGTGTATATGCTTTGATCCAGCAATACCACTTCTAGGTCTATATTCCAAAGAGATCATAAAAATGGGAAAAGGATCTACATGTACAAACACATTTATGTCAGCTCTTTGTGGTGACCAAGAAGTGGAAATTGAGGGGATGCCCATCAACTTGGGAATGGCTGAACAAGTTGTGGTGTATAATGGAATGCTATTGTGCTATAAGAAATGATGAACAGAAAAACCTAGAAAGACTTGCATGAACTGATGTTGAGTGAAGTGAGCAGAAACAGGAGACTATTATACACAGTAACAGCCACATTGTACAATGATCAAATATCATTGGCTTAGCTCTTCTCAGCAATATAATGATCCAAGACAATTCCAAAAGACTCCTGATAGAAAATGCCATCCGCATCCAGAGAAAAAAAACTATGGAGTCTGAATGTGGATGGAAGGGTACTATTATCTCTCTTTGTTGTTGTTGTTGTTGTTTTGCTTTGTTTCTTCTTTCTCATGGTTCCTCCTATTGGTCCTAATTCTTCTTTACAACATGACTAATGAGAAAATATGTTTAATATGAATATATATGTAGAGCCTATATCAGATTACATACTATCTTGGGGAGGAGGAAGGGGAAGGAGGGAGAAAAAATTTAAAATTCAAAAGCTTTTGGAAGTGAATGTTGAAAATTAAAAATTAATTAATTAATTAATAAAAGAGCTCATGTTCTAACAAGGGAGAAAACAATTTATAGACACACACAAATATGAAGGATTAAGCACCCATAAATATGAGACTGGTTATCTACTCATCTCTAGGATGTTATGATTTCTCTTGTCCTGCTCTGGAGTCTTTGTTTAATGACATTTAAAGGAAAATAGGGGCATAGTAAGGAAAACCTAAATCATCTCAACATTTTCCATCGCTCAGGCTATAACTTAGGGCAGCTAGATGGCATAGAGTTCTAGGTCTGGAGTCAGGAAGAATCATCTCCCTGAGTTCAAATCTGACCTTTCTAGCTGTGTGACCCTGGGCAAGTCATTTAACCTTGTTTTCCTCAGTTTCCCCATCAGTAAAATGAGCTAGAGAAGGAAAAGGCAAACCACTTAGTATTTTTGCCAGGAAACTCCAAATGGGGTCACAAAGAGTCAGACGCAACCAAAATGACTGAACAATAACAAAGCTATATCTCAGAAACACCATATTCAACATCATGCCCTCTAGGTCAAAATAATTTTAATGAAATCAAGCACCTTACCAAGTAAGAGCTGATTCAAAAGGTGGCATCTCCTTAGTGTCCACTGAAGTGCTCCAAAGGGAGTCTGAGAAACAGTAGAACTGATAGTTCAATCCTTGCCACGCTTGGACATAGCCCCTTGACAATGTTAGTCACACACAATAACATTTCACATCACAGGTAAACCTAGAGGGAAGAAGGGAGGGGGAATGTGTGTTTGAACCCCAGGTTTCATTATGAGAAGAAAGGGATCATTTGTTACTATCCACAGTTCACTGATATCCTTGTAATTTTTTATTCACATTCCTAGTTGTACAGCCTGTCATGGGAAGGCCAGACAAAAGAACTTTGCTTGCCCTACCTTGGATGTTTGTCAGTATTCACGGTTGGGGCTCCTTTTGCACTGAGTTATAAGGTATTTAAAATAAGAACCCAAAGGCTTACTCACCAGGAAAACAACCAGAGGAACAGAGGTCTCAGCTTGCCCTTGGATTGTGCTCTGAGCTCTTCTCAAGTTTCTCTTTAATGCCTCCTTAAAATGCATATACAGTCTAGTCCCCTATGGTTGCACTTGGTATTTGCTTGCCTCTTGGATCTCAAGACTAGTATTCACCAGGGGAGCCAGTGTCGGTACATTCCCCTGGCCCCTACCACCAACCTTCCCTATTAGTTAGTTCTGTACGGCTCCCAGCTTTATATTTTTTTCTTGTTTCATTTGTCTTTTTTTTTTTTTTGTAAATAGTATTTTTTCCAATTACATATAAAGATGGTTTTCAAAGTTCATTTTTTAAATAAGATTTTGAGTTTCAAATTGTTTCTCTCTCCCTCCATCCCATCTCCTCTCCCCAAGAGGCAAGCAATCTCATATAGGCCATACATGTGTAATCATGTAAACATATTTCTACATTAGTCATGTTATAAAAGAACAAACAGGGGGTGGCTAGGTGGCACAGGGAATAGAGCACCAGCCCTGGAGTCTGGAGGACCTGAGTTCAAATCTGTCCTCAGACACTTGACACACTTACTAACTTACTAGCTGTGTGACTTTGGGCAAGTCACTTAACCTCAATTGCCCTCCAAAAAGCAATAAGTAAATAAATAAATAACAAACAGAACAAAAAGGAAAAGCATAAAAAAGTTAAAATTGCATGAGTTGATCTGCATTCGGACTCCATAGTTCTTTCTCTGGATGTGCATAGCATTTTCCATTATGAGTCTTTTGAGCTGTCTTGGATCATTGTATTGCTGAGAAGAGCTAAGTCTATCACAGTTGGTCATCGAAAAATGTTGCTATTACTGTGTCCAGTGTTCTCCTGGTTCTGCTCACTTCACTCAGCATCAGTTCATGCAAGTCTTTCTAGGTTTTTCTGTTCATCATTTCTTATAGCACAATAGTATTCCATTACATTCATATGCCACAACTTGTTCAGCCATTCCCCAATTGAAAGACATACCCTCAATTTCGTATTCTTTTATACCACAAAAAGAGCTACTCTGAATATTTTTGAACATATAGATCCTTTCCCCTTTTTTATGATCTCTTTGGGATACAGACATAGTAGTAATATTGCTGGATCAAAGGATATGCACAGTTTCATTGCCTTTTGGGCATAGTTCTAAATTGCTTTCTAGAATGGTTGGATCAGTTCACAACTCCACTAACTACACATTAATGTCCCAAATTTCCCACATCTTCTCCAACATTTATAAGTTTCCTTTTCTGTCATATTAAGGGCTCTAGTGTTATAATCTAACAAGAAAGAGATGGGCTGTGGAAACAGGAAGGAATATCGACTTGCAAACAAGGCCAGCTCCTTTGTTTTTGTTTTTGTTTTTATTTTCTTGTTTTTGTTTTCATTTTTTTGTTCATTTGTTTTGCTTTTTAAAGACCTCACCTAAATTGATACTCTCTATCATCTGGGGCTCAACAGGAAGAGAGAACACAGACAAATTGCAGCTTCGCCTCCTGGAATATATATATTTGAATATCAACCTGCATAAAGAGCTAGTTTGAAAAGTAATTACAAATTAATTTTCAGTGAAAGCTTATTGCAGCCCAATGTCCTCATAGTGAGAAGGAGTTGCACTTGCAATGGGGTGGGGTTAGTTCCCCAGGGAAGATTTCAGAAGTTTCACAATAGAACAAGAAGCTTTGAATGAAGCTTTGTTAAGTGCCTTAGGGGAACAATGGACCAAGGTGGACATCTGAGGGAGAAATTCATTAATACTTTAACACGGCCATTATCTAATTGATGGAGATATTTTTTCCAGTGATGTAGATGTCACCCCAGGAGGGGCTTTTGGTTCTAGTCTTAGATATTAACAATTTTCATCAGTTCCACCTGGAGGCAAATCAATAACTGACCTATTCAATGTGACAGGTGAGTGCTATGGTCAGTGAAGTCGTGCCTGTTCGAGAAATATCTCTTTAAGTTGTTGTCGTTGTTATTTTTATGACAGTTTCATTCCTCACATTTTAATTTTTGATGGAGTTCAGATAGAAACAATCTTGGAATAAGTCTCTATCCTACTATCATTCTTTGGGGTTTGTTGTTTGGCAGGCTACTGCATGGACTGATGAAATGCTAGATTTTTGTAAATGAATAGAAGAACTGGGATGTGAGTGCGTCATCTTCTAGAATCTAGAGGCTCACTGAAAATTTATCAGGGAAAATTTTAGAGGCAGTAGGGTGATGAAGATGAGGTGTACCTCCTTCTGCTACCAAATGGGTCTGATTTTGGGGGCTTTTTTGAATTTGAGAACATTTCATTATATATAGTACTAGTTTTTGTCATTACATTCTTCTTATCTTTATGTTTGATGGAATTCAGGTAGAAACAGTCTTAGGATAGTTTGGTATTTTTTTATTATTATTCTTTTGTGTTTAGAATTGGGTGAACTCTTGCTCAGGTGGATAAAATGATTAGCATTTGTAATTTAACTAAAGCATTATCAGCATTACTCTCTCTTGTGCAAATTTTGGACCATAAAACTTAGAGCTGTTCAGAATATTAGCATCTCAGGATGACATAGCACATAGGATTGTGCACTTGGAGGCAAGAAGATCTGAGTTCAAATCCCACTAAGGGAAGGGATTTCAATAGCACCCATCATGTGCCAGGCACATAACAATGGCAATTTTTGATAATGACAAGGTCCTTCATCTCTCTTACCCTCCATTTTCTTGTTCATAAAATAGGCATCACCTCAGAGGATGTTGTGAGGATTATATAGGATAATATCTGTAATGCACATCCCAGTGCTCTATATGATCTACGGTCAGATGTACCATTTAACAGATGAGGAAACTGAGGCCTATAAAGAGAAAAAGACTTTTCCAAGGTCAATGGGAAGTATATGGTAGAATCAAGATTTGAACTGAGTTTCTATAATTCTGACACATTACATCATGATATTTGTTATGTTAGTGAGAGAGAGAAAGAGAGACATGAGCTAAGGCATCTTGAAAAAAAGAAAAAGACCACAGAATCAGACTTGGAGAACTGGAAAAAATTGAGTCTGATCTATTAGAGCAAGTAGGTGGTGTAGCAGAAAAAGCACTGGATCAGGAGTCAGGAAGACCTGAGTTCAAATGTGACCTCAGACACTTACTAGCTGTGTGACCCCGGGTGAGTCACTTAGCCACATTTGCCTCAGTTTCTTCATTTGTAAAATGAGCTGGAGAAGGAAATGGCAAACCACTCTAGTATCTTTGCCAAGAAAACCCCAATTGGGGCCAAGAAGACATAGACACAACTGAAAAATGACTAGACAACAACAAAAGTCTGATCCATTAATTTTACAAAATTGGAGAGTGAGTCCCAGTGATATCAAGAAATCTGGCCAAGTTTCTACAGGTTTATATATGGTAGAGACAGAATCTGCACCACGACCTATGATTTCAAATCCAGCACTCTTTCCATGATCTCAGATCGCCTCTCCAGGTCCTCAATAAACAATGAGGTTTTGTCTTTTTCTCATGACAAATCACTTGAGGCAAAAAAGATTTGAAGATGTCATTTCTAAGTGATAATCATCTGGGTATTTATAATCAGCACCAGAGGTATCAATGGCTGTTTGACTCTATACCTGAGCGGGGCACACCCATGCCTCATAATGAGTTGTGCATTTGTGCACAATCCATTGTTCTGTACTGAGAACTTCTTAAAATAAGTTGGCTCCTTGTGAGATCAGTTTTCTGAGATCCCCCTCCGTCACCTGCTAATTCAGGTCTCCAGGTGTTGATTTCACATGGCTTCTTGAGCTCAGACAACCTCAACTCATCCCTTCACCTATGTAAATTCTGACCTGACTTCAAGGATCAGCTCAAGTCCTGCTTCCTTTGTGAAACCTTCCTTGTGAGTTTCTGAGCCTCAGAACTATGCTTGTACTTGAAGTGGAGAGACTCCATACTGTCATATACTACTGAGTATTTCATGTGGACTGATTTTAGCTTCCAAAGTAGCCTAGAAACTCCTGAAGAGCAGTGACTTGTCTTATACACTCCTTGCATCTCTCCACAGAGCCTAATGTAATTCTGGGAATAGATAGACTGGCTTTCACTTGCTGGATCAGTGATAGAGAGGAAAGGCCAGTGGTTCTGAAGGCAGAAGGTGAAGTTGAAAAGGTGACCTATCTCCTAGGGCTCCTCTAGGTCTAAACCTCTGATTAATATGTCTCTTCCAGGTCTAAACTTATGGTTGACATTAAACTACTAATTTTATTAGTGATTAAATTTTAACTTATAAATGAGTGGCCCATTTTCACTATAATCTTTAAAAATCCCCAACCTGCTCTATTGTTTCAATCAAAGATGCAAGAAGTAGTATAGAGAACTCTAGTCAGGGAGTCAACACATCTAGGTTCAAATCTTGGCTTCCCCACTTATTAGTTGTGTGACCTCAAATTTCTACATGTCATTTCATCTCTCTGGGCCCTGGTTTCCTCACCTGTGGAATGAGAGAGTTGGAAGAAATTATTTCTAAGGTCCCTGCTTTCCAGCTTTGATATTCTATGATCCTATGATCCACTTCCCAGCATGGCCATCAATCTTGCCTGATGGCCAGGTAGGGGCAATGACGTTCTTGTCCAAGATGTGTATAACTTTGATATATTTGGGCAGTGAAAATGTAGCCTAAGATCATCCTGAAATCCATCTCTTCCTTAAGATTAAGAAATGATTAGGCTAGGGAGAAAGCAAGTATAACACTATGTCAGTTCAGCTGTGTGTGGATAAATTCACCACGATGGACGGCTAGGGTTTAGGGTCCTCAAATGAGCTCTGTGAAATATCACCTCCACCTAGGAAATTGGTCCCCATCTTAAGGGCAGGTTGAAATGATATCTATCCCACAAGGGAGCTATGGAGGAGCTAAAAAGGAGATTAACTTTCATCCTATGAGAGAACTGACAATCGTGCTAAGAAATTGCAGAATGAAGGAAGAGGTCATATTGAATAAATGACAGCCCGTCAAGGTCAAGTAACAATGTCTATTGCTAAAAGGAAATCGTCTTTCTCAGAGGGAGCAGCCTTGTTGTGGGTTGAAGGCATGTGAGGTCACTGGGAAAAAATGACAAAACTCTTTCCATATTAGAGTGGAGCCTTTTGCACAAATGATATGGATGTATGACGCTAGAGGTTGGGACTCAATAGAACTACCATTTTGCAGAATTGAGCTTAATAGTCAAACTGATATAATTCAGTACTAAAGAAACCCCATCTTGTTATGTAGAGGGCATGTGCAAACCAGTAAATACAAAATAAATAGAAAATGAGACATTATAAAAAAGAATCCAAGAAAGGACACTATAAAAAATATTTAAGTTAAAGGGGAATGGGTTGTTTGCATGGTAGAAGTTAAGCTCTTTGAGGGAAGAGACATTTTCATTTTTGTATTCTCAGTACAGCAAACACTGTTTGACTCTATACATGAGTGGTGCACCCCCATGCCTCATAATGAGTGCATTTGAGCTGAGAAAATAGCACAATCCATTGTCCTGGACCGAGAACTTCTTAAAATAAGTTGGCTCCTTGTGAGATCAGTTTTCTCAGAGTTTCCCCTTCATCACCTGCTAATTCAGGTCTCCAAGTATTGATTTCACATGGCTTCTTGAGCTCAGACAACCTCACCTTGTTCCTTCACTTATGTAAATTCTGTCGTATGTTCCATAGACATTGTCATAATGTTAAGAGAGAAGAAGATTCTGACATGTTGAGTGGACCTCTATGATTCAACTTGTGAAAGAACCTTCTTCAAAGGACTTTTCCCATTCCCCTGGTTGCTAGTGCCTTCCCTTTTGAGATTACCTTGATCTACTCTACAAATTTTGTTCATGTCCCTATTTATTTCTCTATTGTCTTACTCCTTTCAGCATGTTACCTGAAGACAAGGACTCTCTTTCCTTTTCTTTGCATCTTCAGTACTTAGAACAATGACTGGCCCATCCTAAGCACTTTTAATACATTCTTATTGGCTAATAAGAATGATCCAGGATGGAGAATCATGGATGAGTTGGCATTTGCACCACTGGTAAAACCACTGTTATTGATAAGATCACAAATCCATATAAGTAAATTAGTATACAAAGTAAATTCAAGATGAAGAGACTGCTAATAATTGGAGAAATCAGGAAGGGCTTCCCAGAGATAGAATGAAATTCTATAGTGCTTTGATGCAAGCTGGGGATTCTAAAAGGCAGAAGTGAGGAGAAAGAGCATTCCAGTCTTGGAGAGTTCTTGTGTAGGGTCACAGAAGTGGGAAAGATTGACATGTATGCAGAGCAAGATAGGCCAACCAGTACAACAAATGTATAACATGGACAAATAAAAAATAAGATTGGGAGGGTAGGCATGAGCTACAGCAATAAAGAGTTGACCAATCAGGCTGAAGAGTTTGTATTTTATACTAGCAGCTATAGGTAGTCATTGAGGATTTGTGGGGTGCATGTGTGCATGAGGTGTGTGTAGGGAAAATGACATGGTCATATCTGTTTTTGAATATCAGTTTGGTAGCTTTATAGAGGCTGGCTTGCAAAGAGAAAAGACAAGATGAGGAAGCTGATAACAAATTGTAGAACAGTGGTTCTCAATCTGTGGGTCGCAACCCCTTTGGGGATTAAACGACCCTTTCACAGGGGTCGCCTAAGACCATCAGAAAACACATATTTCTGATGGTTTTAGGAACCGAGACACTGCTCCTGTATCCGTCTCCAGGTGGGTCTGCCCACATGCAGATACACCCACATATGAGTATTAAAGGGTTGTGGCATTAGGAAGGTTGAGAACCACTGTTAGAAGTTTAATGCTAGTTTTTTTTTAATTGGGAAGCCCTCATTTTCAATCCTGCCTTGGAAATTAACTAATTGTGTGACCCTAGACATGTCCCTAACCTCTGTGAACCTCAGTTTCACCATCTGTAGAGTGGAAATAGCAATAACACCTACCTCACAGTGTTATTTTAAAGATCAAATGAGATCATGAATGCAAGGTGTTCAGCAAAACTTAAAATACTATATGAATTTTATCATTGCTATTATTTATATGTGATATCAGAGAATTCATTCATCTGGGAAATCTGATAGGGAGATGTAATCATTTCATTCCCCCTCTTTCGCCCTCCATGCCATACAGAAAGAGAGGTCGGACCAACATCACCCTCATGATATTAACATAAAAAGAACAACACTTCCATCAAATCTAACCAGAAACAAAGTAAAAGGTTATTCCAGAGAACTCTGTCTCCTGAATCTGCAGGGAGTAGCAGAGACTGATTCTTTTGGCCATCCAGGCATGGCAGTGTTAATATTCTGTTGCTTGATCTCCATTCTAGCATTTCTGTTCTCCCTGTGTTGGTGAGGTCCTTAGGGAAAACAGTGCCCTCCAGCTCTGTTTGCACTGAGGTTGATGCATCTTCCCAGAAGCACACTCAAACATTCTGGCTTCATCTTAACCCAAGGAAAAATACAGCAAGTGGGTTCCCCACTCATGGCATAACCCTCTCATTTGAGCAGCTGTTTTGGCTTCCACATTTGGAATCATCTAGATTCCCCACCTGCTCAGTGCTATCATCCTAAGCATTGGTTTAAGTATTCCTTCTATCAGGCAGTAATGGGGCCATTTGGGACCTGTGACAAACAGCAAGCCTGCTGGGAGTCGTTTGCCAAATTTTACAAATCTCTCCATTTCAGCACTTTGGATTTCTTTCTTTATTAGCTGAGAGAAAAGGAAACAAGTGGTACAAGGATGTGTTTCTCCCCACACTGCTTAAGTTCAAAAGAGACAGTGAGAAAAGAAGACAAGAAGAGAGTGTGGATTGAATTCCCAAAGAGCCCACTGCAAGGATTCTTTTTATTCTTTGAGATTTTATATTCAGTTTCTGCTATAGTAGGAGAAGCAGGAAAGGTGTGATGTCCTAAAGAAAGCAAAAAAGAAAAAAAAATCTAAACAAAGCTGACCACCATTTTAGGGAAGGAAGAGGGAGAGGGATTGGGACGTTTTTGGTGAATCTGTCACTAGTCAGGCAAGCCAGAGATTGGTGTGTGTGCGTGTGTGTGTGTGTGTGTGTGTGTGTGTGTGTGTGTACACTGACATAAACATGAAATGACTTTGTTTTTCATGATTAAATAAAACTCTGTAGATTTAAGCAGGGGTAATACAAATGAGGAAGTTGGTCTGCCTTGAAGCCCTTTAACAACACAATTTTTTATTGCACAACTATTTAGGGTTTGGAGTCAGGAAAACCAACATTCAAATCCTGCCCCTGAAGCTCACTATCTATGCAACTCAGGACAAACTACTCACCCTCTGTATCTCAAGCAACTCCCTAGCACTTAGCTGCTAAAGCATAGATGGGGTGCAGTCAGCTTTAATGGAGGGAATTTGTATACTGGGAGATGTCTACACTAATAGAATTTTGTATTGTGACAAGGACAGAGTTCTGAATGCAGAGTTGAGAGACCTAGCTTTTTGGTTCTTTTTTTTTTTTAATCTCTACATCACAGTGAGATCTTGAATGAATCACTGGTACCTCAGTTTTTCTCAGATGAGGTGGTTGGATTGGCTATCAAAATGGTGAGGTTGTTTCTCATTTTCCAAAGTTTCTAACTGTGTCTTTATGCTAACTAACTAAAGGAAACTCCTCCTTCATTATCCATGATGAGCATTAATGCATTCCCACCCAACAAACATTTACTTAACACCTCTATGTGCAAGACACCATTTTAAGAGCTTGAACTACAAAGGTAAAAAGCAATCTGCCCACACAGAGCTTCTATGCTACTACAGTGAATTCATTCTACCTTCTTCAGAAAACTCTTAAGAAGGAATGGAAAGTTTTATGGGAAAGTGACTCAAGGGAATTTCTAAAGAGAAGAAAGGGCCAAATGTCCAATTGACTGCATTATGACTATAATATCTGAAGAGAACCTGTGATTGAATCCACGTAGAAAACTCCAGGTATGGAAAGGAATAAAGTTTAGCAGCTTCTCCACCTTCTAGTTTTAGAGATGCACCAAGGGAAGCTGGAGAAGTTCACTGGCCTTTCCTTGGTCATATACTCAGTATGGATCTGAGGCAGGAATTGGTGTCAGGTCTTCCTGATCCCAGATATCACATCCAAACCATCATGCTGGACCATAGTTCTGTACATCAGTACATCAATAGATCCATTGAAGAGATATGATCAGTTGGGGAAGTGATTGTCTTATATTAATGGTAGGACACAGCCCATCTCATCCATGTCTTTCTGTAAGTTCCCCACAGTGGGTCTGGAGGTCTTCCTCTGGATCTTTTTACATTTCACAGATGCCCTTGACTTAAATTGTTCATTTTCTATGTCTCCATTTGCTAAAGGGTCTGCCACTATCTGTTCTAGTCATACATGTGCTTGATGGCATATTTAAGAGATATAATGATTGCTGTGATGCCACTTCTCATGTCAATCAATCAATAAGCTCATGCTATGTAAAAGGCACCATTTGAGGAGCTAGGGAAATTATCCCTTTTCTCAAGAGGTTTCTGTTCTCATATCCAATCCAAGTTACTACTGGTAATAGACTAGAATCTGCATGTAATCCACTAGGTGTCTCTCCATGGTCCTTTGAGTCACCTGGGATTCTTCTTAGAGGGTAGGGCTTTGCATGCTTTATAGCCATGCAGCACAAACAGAATAATACTGGGTTTAAAAGACAGGAACTCTGTGATTTGGAGCAGCTAGGTATCGTTGACAGTCAGCAGTCAGTCAACAAACATTTATTAAGCACTTATCATGTCTTAGGCCCTGGGGACGCAAATAAAGGCAAAAAAGAACCTTGCCTTCAAGCAGCTTTGAAATGAGGGAGCTTTATTATAATGTTGGTAGTTCCTATTTAGGATTTATTTGTGTCTTTGGTCTTTTAAAGTCCTTTACCAGCTATTACATGGACAGTCCCTCCTGTTCCTCCCTGACGCAATCCCTCTTTGAGTACTGATGTGGAGCTGCCAACATTCTAATGTGGGAGACAGGATGTTAATAACTAGGCACATACAACATTTATACAGATTAAGGGGAAGGCAATCTGAGAAGGGAAGGCACTAGTAGCCTGGGTGACTGCCAACAGCCTCCTGCCATAAAATGTGATTTTATACAAAAGGTGTCCCCAAAGTCTTAGTGCAGTTTTTGGGAAGACATCCTGTATATGTGGATATGAATATGTCCTGGATGAGAGGAGAAAATGGAAGAGAGGATGGAAGGAGAGGGACACAGAGACAGAGACAGAGACAGAGACAGAGACAGACCAAGACATTAAAAGAGAAAAAGAGAGTCTATGCATGAATATTTTGGAATTTTGTCTCTCATTTACCCATAGTGAATGGAAGGCATTTTTTTGTATCCTTAGCTGGCCTCATTTCTGCCTTCCTTCATCTAAGCTTTTGTTCTTATCACATCTGCTTATCTCCATTCCTTCTGACTTCTCTCACAATTTGGTGGCCTGGTTTTCCAGGCAGAATGATAACTCCTCTGTAAGCAAGAATTTAGGAAAGGAAGTAATGGGAGAGGAAAGCAGCAGTTAGCAAGCCCAATCATGTTCTTCTCAGTTTTATATTAATATTGGTTAGCATTGAGCTATGCAGTAGTGTAGGTGGAAGGACATCTTACATGATCAAGGAATCCTGAGATGTTCTCCACAATGCATCATAATTACCCAAGTTCCCGTATCAAATACTGTTGGGCTGATCCACTGGGAAAATCCCCAAGTGTGCAATAGTCCTTGAAATATCTCATTTCATATGCTCATGTTGGAGTGGGTGGAGCCGAGGTATGCTGGTAAATTTTTAACGACAAGCTCTCTAAAAAAAAATGTGTATGATACATTTTAAGTTTAAGTTTCATAATTAACATTTTCCTTAATTTTCTTAAGTCTAGAACCAATAAAACAACAAACAAAACCCCAATTTGATGCATTTACAGGTTTCCAAGCTGTAAATGCTCACAATAAGAATCTAACCATCAGGAGAGCTGGCTCTAGTATATTCCTGCAGTGGAGGCCTTGGCTGCAGTATGAGGTAAGATGGCTATTCTATCATTCAGTACAAGTTTTTCATTCTGCCTGCAAGGTGAATCTTAGTTTCCCTATTGGCCAAAACCTGTTGCTTTGGGATATGTCCACATCAGTACTTAAAAAAGGGGTTGGATCAGGGAGAAACGGGGGAACTGTCCACATAAGAGCTAGTTGTTATTTAGTTAATTAATCATGTCTGATCCTTCATGACCCTGTTTGGGATTTTAATGGCGTTTTCAAGGTCTGAGGCTAGATTTGGACTCAGGTCCTCGTGACCACAGGACCAGCACTCTATCAACTCTAAAGGACTATAAAAGACCAAAGACACAAATGAATTCCAAATTGGAGCTGCCAACGTTATAATAAAGCATCCTGAAAATCAAGTGCGAGGGCAAATTGTTCTGGTTGAAAATGAAAACCGATCCAATCTCTGGTCAAGCCCACAGGCATTTCACACTCAACATGTCCAATATGAGATTGACTCTTTTTCCTCCTAAATCCATCCTCATTCATTATTTCCCTGTTTTTGTTGAGGGCACAAAGCATCTGCAAACATGATTTCATCCTTTTCTCCTCAATCTCCTTCATTGTACACATTCAATTAATTGCCAATTTTGTGGATTGTACTTCCAAACCACTTCTCTCATCCACTCCCTTCTCTCCACTCACACAGCTGTCACCCTAGCTAAGGGCCTCGGCACACCTTTCCTGAGCTATTGTCCGAATCTCCCATCTCTCCCCTCTTCATTCCATCATCCATACTGACACCAAAGTGATTTTCCTAAACTCATCTGATCATATCACTTCCATGTCTAATAAACCCTGTTTCCCTATTAACACTAGGATCAAATCCAACTTCTCTATTTTTTTTACTTTGAAAGCTCTTTATAACCTGGGTCCAAACTACCTTTCCAGCCTTCTTTTGCATTAGTCCAATTCACAAACTTTAGAGTTAAGCCAAACTAGCCTTCCTTCTGCTCCTCACTCAGTGCATTTCAGCTGCCATCTCCACATCTTGGCATTGCTATGTTCTATGCCTGGAGTGCAATCCCTCCTCATTCAGGCCTCTTAGAATTATGGACTTCTTTGAAAGCTTGTTAGATTTTTCTCTTCCCCATGAGGCCTTAACTCTCTGCGCCTGGGACATCCTCACACTGGATCATCCATCTGCTGTCCCAGTCCTTTTCTCACATTGGTTACCTCCTCCTAGAGCCCCCATTTGGGGGGAGAGGCCCAGATTGGCCAACTTTCATTCTCCATTGAATCCACCTCCGACTTTCCAGATCATAACACCAACAAACACTTCTCAGTTCCTTTTTGTATATCTTCTTTAGAAACTCCTTGAAGGCAGAGACTGTCATTCTCCCTCCCTGTATTTTTATATACAGCACTTTCCAAAGTGTCTGTCATAGTAAACACTCAATTTAGGAATCTTCAACAAATACATCTCACCTTGCACTGCATTAGTACTTTTCTCCAAATTACCTTTTGCACTTTGCATTTACTTTACGTGTCCATGTTATCAAATATAAGCTCTGTGACGGTAAGGTTTTCTTTTCAGTTCCATCGTTATATCTCTAGCTTCTGGCACAGTATTTGGTAAATGCCTATGGATCAATTGGTTGATTCCAAGTTGGGAAAGGGATGAAGAAACTGAGGGTCTTAGTAGTATAGTAGATTGTAATTCAATGAAAGGACATATGGGGTGCTGGATACAAGGAAGCTGGAACCAGAAGTCCTGGTTCTGCCTGCCTCTGACATGTTAGCAGTGGAAGGGGGCAAATATTTAATCTCCCATTATCCCTCTATGATTACAAAGGTGGAACTACAAACATGGTAGGAGATTTTTACACAAATAAAGTCAATTCCCTACTCTCCCTTTCAAGACCAAAAAAGAATCACTGAAAACTAATAGTCCTTCTCATAAACGTTAGAGTCATAATGGACATAGAGTCAGTTGCTACAATTCATAGATTTTAATTTCTAAGAGGGAAGGGCGAGTAAAGCTCTTTATCTCTCTGAGTCTCAGTTGCCTTATGTAGAAAATGAGTTGATTGAAATACATTCAAGTTTTCTTGTAACTCCAAATTTATAATCTACTTTAAAAAATTTATTTACTTTAACATTCATTTTTAAAAATTTAGAGTTCCAAATTCTTGCCCTTTCTCTAGCTCCTCCCCATCCATCTACAAGACAAGCAACATGATACCAATTATATATGTGAAGTCATGTCAGACATTAAATATATGACTGCTTGATAAAGTTGGGAAAAGATTACCTACTGAGAAAGGGCTACAATGGGCGGATTATTTACCCAGAAGGCTTCTACTACAGTCATCCTTTGATGACTTGTTTTAACATGGAGGTAACCATCTTGGGCTTCTGAAAGCTGCCTAGGCAGCATTTTCATTTAAGTGGAATTAGCACTGAGATGAAAACCTGGATTATTTTGAAGGGCAGAAGTGTTAGAATTGGGCAATGATTCATTAGGCATAGTCCTTGCTTAGTTTTGCTCTGTTGTTTGTTTATTTTTAGAGGAAGTTATTAAATATGAATGAATGTCATGCCAATTTAGGAATCTTCAACAGGAGCCAAGTAAAATGGGGAGAATGGAAAATACACCCTTACCGACTAACTGTATTCCTAGCCCTAATTGTAATTCCTGTTTACAGGACCATCTTCAAAATCATATATATAGCTATGCAGTGCTCCCTGATTGCCTGAAATGCTGACATTTGCAAAGGAATTAAATGTTCAGTCCACATCATGGGGGACTGGGTTCTGCCCAGACACATACTAAGTGGGATGTAGGGGAGGAAAGTGAGAGAAGAGCAGAACCCTTCAAAGACACAATAAGGAGAGGGTGGGAAGTTTCAGATTAAATGGACAAGGATTTGAATAGATTAAAGCAGAGAATTAATTTGGTGCCTTCTGCTTCCATTATCATAGCATTTATAGAGCTCTTTAAGATTTTCAAATATCGGGGGCGGAGCCAAGATGGCGGCGTAGCAGCAGCAACATATCACAGCTCTCACATAGCCACCCCAAAATACCCATAAAATAGGACTCTAAACCAATCCTAGAACTCTAAAAAGCACACAAAGATACTTCCCACTAAAGTCAGCTCAGCTACGAGGAACCATATTAGCACTGCGAACTGAAACCAGCCTGGCCTGAAGCCGCGGCTGTGCCCCGGAGGCGGCTGGATGGGAGCCTCTCAGGTGAGCGGATTAGCACCAGCTGCGAGTGGGGATTGCCAAAGGGGGAGATAAGCAGTCCGGCCGAAAGGCAGAAGTTTTGCACCCACCTCCACATTGAAGCTTCCTGCCCGTGGCCTGCAGACAGCAGAGGGACTGAGCGATTGTTCTCAGGCCGAGAGCTCTCATGTTGAGCGGCCTGGATCTGGATCGCGGTCTTGG
>CM053590.1:18419806-18439137 GCA_028646515.1 Pseudochirops corinnae | reverse complement strand
AGGAGAGAATAGACTGGGGGAGGGGGGACATACTGGGATGGCTGTTTTGGGGTGATGGGTGGGGGAAAGAGGGGGAGAAAATATGTAACTCAAAATCTTGTGGAAATGAATGATGCAAACTATAATAAAATTAAAAAAAAGATTTTCAAATATCTTACTTGATTTTATAGGTGCTATTAATATTCTCATTTTACAGATGAGGAAACTAAAGCAAACAGAGGTTGTGTCTTGCCCATGTTCACACGACTTGTGTGTATGAATCTAAGGTCAGATTTGAAATCAGTTCTTCCTGACTTCAGATCCAGTGATCTACCCACTGCACTACCTAACTGCCCCCAGTTGAATCATATTTAGATAAGACACAATTAAAATTGTTGTAGGCAAAAATGATGAAGGGTCTGACAGAGGATGGCAGTTGGTGGGGAGGCTGGAAATACTTGACTGAAAATAAGGGAGAAGGCCTGGACTTGTGATTTTATCAATGGCAGGGAATGCCCTGGTGAAGAAACTTTATTTACTATCATGGGTTACCCATAGGCTAAATCACTTGCCCAAGGTCACAAAACTCATATTTATCCGAAGTTAGTCATAAACTAGGTCTTTCTAACATCAGGCACAGCTCTATCAGCCAACCAAACCACCCATCAGGGACAGGCAATTCTGAAACATTGCTGCATCTGGACCATCATCCACTTACATTAAGAACATAGGTTTGATAGGATGACAAGAGGTTAACAACAGTGAATCATTGTAACTTTCATTAATTGGGTTGACTGGAGTCAGGAAGAACTGAGTTCAAATCCTGCCTCAGACACACATTAGCTACCTGACTCTGAACAAGTCACTCAACCATTCTCAGTCTCAGTTTCCTCATCTATAAAATGGGAGCAATGTGGCGTCTACCTCCCAGAGTTATTGTGAAAATCAAATGAGATGATGTAGGCACAGTTCTTTATGAGCCTTGCAAGCCAATATTATTATCATTATTATTGTTATTCTTATTGCTATATCATCATTATTCACTGGATTTGGGAACAGAGAGCTTTGTAAGTGCCAGAGTGGGCATGGCTGTCCTACTCATGCTAAATGTGAAGTTGAATCAGAATGAGGAATCGCTCCTCTTAGTGTTAAATGATCTGATATCTGGGGCTATCTTATCCTGTAACTACAATTCAAGGAATACAATTGACTCAAATGGCAAAATTTTGCCCCAGCTTTGCAGAAAATGGAAAACTCTAGACTCCTTAGCTTACTATTAAGGGAGCTCTGGACTCCAGATCCAAAGTGCCCATTTAGCATGAATTATGACTAGACAAGCTCCCAGAGGGGTGTAGTGGTAAGAACTTTGTAGGAGAAAATGCTTATGCCAACACCTTCTGTACAAACAGCAGATTATTTCATTTGGCTTTTTTAGTGAAAAGGATTTTTGTATTCATATATATATTTATGTATGTATATGTATATGTATGTGTGTATATGTATGCACATACACATATATACATACACATACAAATTTATGCACACACCTATATAAACATATGTGTATACATATACATATAGGAATAAATAATGAGAACGCTTTCTGTACCAGATAAAAATTTTATATTTGTTATCAAACTATACTGTTATATCATATTATATTATGTTATGTTATATCATGTCATATTATATTTTGCAAAATATACTCTTCAATTGCATTCAATTAAAATATACTTCAATGCAGATTATATCACCCTACCTCACACTTGAAACAATGATACCTTTTTACATATTAGTATTAGGGTATCCAGTTATGAGTGAAATAATATACAAAGTAACTTTATGATTTCATATATTTTCCTCCTCTGGAGATGACTTAAACATGAAATTCATTATACAGTCAGGTTTAAGGTATTATGTAAACTGAATATTTCTTGAGGGTAAGCTAAATTTATATGATTATTGTAGTTATTTCTAAAATTTAAAATACCATTAGAAAATACATAGACATATACATATATGTGTGTATGTGTACACATATGCAAACACAATGTATGTATGAATGAAATCCAAACCATAACTAGGGCAGGGCAACAAGGCCTTTCCTACAGGCACTGGAATTAAAAAGAAGCCAATAGCACCCAATAAGGTACCCGAAAGTCTAAAAACAATGGAACTCAGCAACTAGTTTGCCAGAATATTTAGGTGGCATACTACTACTAATAATAATATTTACATGTAACATAAAACTAGGTAGGTAACACATCAGATGACAGGATTTAAAAAGAAATCTCACCAGCATGGATGATTGGGTTGAATTCAACAAGATGAAATTGAACAAGGAAAATGTAAAAAAAAATTATACTTATGTTCCAAAAATCATCTTCAAAAGTGTAATATAGATGAAACCTGGATATATAACAGGTGGTCTGAAAAATGTCGTGGATTTAATAGGATCCCAAGTTCAATATGAATCCAGAGTGTGATATGGCAGCCAAGAAACCAATGGAAACTTTGCACTAAAAAGAGGCATGGCCTCTAGTCATAACAAGATGATATTGTTATATTCTGACCTTCACAAACCACATCAGCAATACTCTGTTCAGTTTTGGATGCTACATGTTAAGAAGGATGTTACTAATTTGTACAGTAACAGAAGAAAGCTACAAGATGATGAAGTGCACTGAGTACATATAATTTGAGAAAAAGTTGAATCAACTAGGGATGTTCAACCTAAAAAAAACAAAACAAAACAAAATAAGACTCAGTTTTGGCTTCCAATATTTTCTTCTAATATTCAAAAAAAAAATCTCCCTGCCAAGGAGAGGTTAGATTTGGCACATGATAGATATTTGGACAGAGGGACAGGGTTTTAGGCTGCTAGGTGATCACTTTCATATAGGAGGGTGCCCCCCTCAACTTTCTAGCTTCCTTTTTTATGTCATCTTCCCCAGTTGGACTCTAAGCTTCTTGAAAGAAGGAACCGTCTTTCTTATGATTTCCCTTCTTCAGCATTTAACATAGTGCCCAGCACATAGTAGGAACTTGTATTTTGTTGTATGTATTACATTGTATTATTTGAATTTCCATAATGGGAAACCAGGCTAGGCAGATTCTTCTCTCTGCCAATGTCTCCAGATGTTGGGCACAGGCCATTTTAGAGTTCCTACAAAGTATAGAGCAAAACCGCTCTACCAGACCTCACATACCCGTCAATGGGAAATACATGAATAATCTCATCCCGGCAGTTCATAAATATTGCTCTGTAAGGAAAGGGGAAGACAGTGTGTTTATTTTGAGCCCAGAGTGAATCGCATTCATTTTTTAAAATGTCAGACATATGCATGCAAAGAGGCTTGTTTTCCAGCAATATGTTTTTCCATATAACACTGAATTAAAAAGGAATGGCTAATGCAGAGACAAGTGAATGAATCATAAACTTGGGAGTGCAAGAAAAACAAAATAATAAAGTAAGTATCTAGTCCCTTTCTCCTTCCTCAACCTAGCCCATCTCAGAGCATTTGCAAAAATTCGTCTGGGGAGTATCAGTGGTCTACTGAAGGTTAAGATGTACTGGACCCTATGCCCCATCCCCCACTTCTGAAATTCATGAGGTCTTGCCAATTTCACATACTCTCTCTAAACATGGGGGTGAAGGGAAGGGGGTTCTATATTGTAGTTCAGGTTCTTACAAGGCTTCCCATTTTTCACTGCAAAGAAACCCAATTTATTCTCTAGTCAAAGGAAAAGTGGAATCACCAGCATCTCGGTAGGAACTGATGAAAACATAGGCAAAACTTTTAGATAAAAGAGATCAAATTGTTTACCAATCTGGCTGAGAGAGGGGAGGGGTCTGTGGGGGGGGATGGTTCCATTTTCATTGTTGTCTCATGAGTGCCTGGGGGCGGGGTTGTGAGGGGTGGCCCTCTGCTGTTCCTCCTGCCAATGGAAAACCTTTTAAAAAAGCAATTCAGCATTTTAATCATTACACAGGGTCATCTGAAAAAAAAAAAGTATTTAACTTTGCTTCTGGTTTTCATTTCTTCCCGGGCTCTATGCAGACACCGTGGTGCTGACAGAAACAGATTTCCAGCCTACCGAAGGCACCTCATATACAGAGCATTCACATCCTGCTTGCTCTTTTGCTAGGGCAACATAATCAATTTTTTAAAAGCTCTTCTCTCTTCTAACCGTGGTGACCATATGCTTGGGTAGAGATTATGGGTTAAAGTCCACTGAAAGTAATTGAATTAGATTGCCCTTGAATTCTGGTCAATAACCAGGGTCGGTGGATTCCAGCTCTTTTCTAGAAATTTAACCTTCCTCATCTTACTTCGAGATGCACCTGGGCAGTTGGTTTTGAGGGGAGAGGGAACCGGCTTCAGGAAGGAACCAGGAACGCAGAGGAAATTTGGCTTTCATGCTGTGTACAGTTCACTATGCTAAACCTCAGTTTCCCCATCTGTATAATGAAGAATCTGTAAAGAAAAAATGCTCAAGGAAGGAACGATTGTGCTACAAAGCAAGTCCTTTGTAAGCCGCCCCAAAGTTCTTTTGTGGCAGAAGCTATGATCCTCCTAATTGTTCAGTCACTATTTCCATCGCAAATCCCAATTTCTCCTTAAACAGGGTTGCTGCCACTTAGGAGGTTCCCAGTCCTTTTCCTCCTCTAAGTGAAGCCTTTGTCTTCTTTAAAAAGGAATCAAAGCTAGAGACAGAACTTTGAATGCCCGCTTCCCCTCTACAGTAATCTGGGGGGGGGGGGGGGAGGGGGGGCGTCTTTTCCCTATGCAGGTTGGGACGTTCTGTAACTTAATGTCTTAGGGAGTTGTCTCAGGATTCTGGGAGTTTAAGGGATTTGTCCAGTCATGCAGAGAGTATGACGTAGAGGCAGGTTTTGAACCCAGGGTTTTTGCAGAAAGCAGGATCTTTTAGTTGGCTAAAAGAAAACTGGGACTAGATGAACTGTTATTTCCCTTTCGTGGAGGAAGAAGGAACTGGAAACTGTCCTCAGAGCCCAGTTTTAGAGAAGGGTCTCTGTTTCAATAGATTTTATTTAATAATTGGGTCAGCATTTGAATCAAATTCTAAAAGCATGTAAACTCCAATCGAGTAAACATGTGTCAAGTGCTCACTATGTACCAGGCTCTGTGCTGAGAACTGGGGCTACAAAAAGAGGCAAAAGACAATCCCTGCCCTCAAGAAGCTCACCATCTAACTGGAGAGACAGCATACAAACAAACACATACAAAGCAGGCTACGGACAGAATAAATAGGAAATAATTAACAGAGGGAAAGTACTAGAATTAAGGGGGGGGGGGGGGAATTGGGGAAGGTATCCCATACAAGAGGAGACTTTAGATAAGGTTTAGAGGAAACCAGCGAGGTCAGTGGACAGAGCAGAGGAGAAAGAATTTCCAGGCACAAAGAACAATGAGAGAATACCTGGACTCAAGAGATGGAAAGTCATGAAAAATTCCCTAATAATTTTGTTTGTTACTTAGTACTTTTCAGTCATGTCCAACTCTTTGTGACCCCATTTGGGGTTTTCTTGGCAGAGATACTGGAATCATTTTCCATTGCCTTCTCCAGGTCATTTTACAGATGAAGAACTGTAGCTGCCCTCCTGACAATTAGAGCTCTCCAAAAGTAGAATGCCTTGCCTTGAGAAATGGTGGATGTTTTAGATGACACAGCCACTGTGTTCCCTTCCTACTCTCAGAATCTGTGAACTCAGAAGTGTCTGGAGAGTGAACAGCATGAATGTGCCCTCTTTATGTCAGCATTTCATTTTCAGCATGCAGGAGAACATCTCTTCTCTACTTAAATTCACCTCAGAGTTAGAACAGAAGTGGGACACCCTCACAGGTTTTGGTAGAAGGAAGAATTTTGAATGCTGGCTTTGTTTGCTCAATACTGCTCATTGTTCAGTATGGGTGCCATCAAAATCTATTGAAAGAATGGAGGATGAAAGGAGAAGAGAGGACAAAAGAGGAAAGGGAAGGAAGGAAGGAAGAAAGAAAGGAAAGAAGGAAGGAAGGAAATATGGAAGGAAGGAAGGAAGGAAGAGAGAGAGGGAGGGAGGTAAAAAGGAAGGAAAGGAGGGGAAGAGGGAAGGTAGGAAGGGGAAGGGAAGGGAGGGAATGAAGAAGGAAGGATTCTAGGATAAAGAAAAGGGAGATAAGAAAGAAGAAAGAGAAGAAAGAAGGGAAGAAGAAAAGAATCATCTCATCATGTACTTGTACCATGAAATGACTTAGATTTTTTTCTTGTTGTCTTACTCACTCTTTTATAAAATATCTTGAGAGCCTTTCTTGAAGGGTGCAGTGGAAATGCAAAAACATCAGTAACCATGTGTCAGCTTCTAAGGTTATCCTCCAATAAGAAATGATTTCATTTTTAGGCCTAACTAAGTTTGGAGGACCAGGCATGGAAAATTGTGATTGACAATCAGAAATTAACAGACACTAGGAAGAGCACTGGCGGCTTCATTCAGATCATCTCTTTTGATGCCAGCTGAAAGAGCTCCATGTGACCTGAGTCTCCCTTATGACTAACTCTGTTTCACATTTATCTGGCACCAAAAACATGCCAAGAGAGGTAGGGGGAGGAAGAGAGAATCAGAGAGAAGAGAAGTGGAGAAGGGAGAGAGGGAAGGAGAGAGAAGGGATGAGAGAGAGAAGGAAGAGAGGGGGGAGGAGAAACAGAGGAGAGAGAGACAGAGAGAGAGAGAGGGAGAGGGAGAGAGAGGAAGGGGGAGAGACACAGACTGTCCACCACTGGTTGCTTCCTTTCAGAATTTACCATTTAATTAAACAGAGGGAGAAAAATATCGAAATGGTCATTCAGCATCCCAGTTGTTAATAATAAGCCGTTCCTGGCAGAATGTCACATTGACAAGAGGAAACTGACCCTGAGCTTTGTATTATTCCCTGTCATGGGGCCCCACCTCCTTTGTTCCCCATTGCCACTAGGCTGCGAATGCCCCATGGAAGGCTGCAGCCTCTGCTCTGTGCTCAGGCTGCTATCTCAGCTCCTCAGACGCTTTTGTCCCAGGGATATCTTCTGATCTGCTTTTTCTCTCTCTAGCTCAGCTCCTCCACAGGCTTTAACAAGATTTGCTTCTTGTCCTCTAAAGGCCAGGGCTCCAGAGCAGCCCTGGACCCCGTGGAGCCCCAATCTGTGACTAACTAGCTGTGTGTTCTTGGGGAAAATAAGGCCACCTGGGAGGTGATATGACTTGCCTGTCTGAAGCAGTGTTGCACAAAGAAAAAAATATTCATTTTGGAGTCAGAAAACCTAGGCTTAGCCACTTACTTCCTTAGTGAGCTTGGGCAATCAAACCATTAACAACCAGGCATTTAATAAACGTCCTATGTGCTGGACATGATGCTGGGAGCTGGGGATACAAGAATCAAAATGAAACCAGAGTCCCTCCCATCAAATAGCTTCCATTATATGGGTGGAGTGGGAAGACAGCATTCACATATTATAAGGACATATAAAATATATGCCAATCACTTAACCTCACTGGGCCTCAGTTTCCTTATCTGTAAAAGAAGAGAGTTGGGCTATAGGACTTCAGGGTCCTTTTCAGCCCTAAATTCATTATCTTATGACCTCAAAAATGGCTAAACAAATTGTCCTATCCAAATGTGCTACTCCCAGTTATTTCAGAGAATGTTTTATACAATGGTACTTCACTCAGAAGTCATCCCTGTATAGAGAAAATTTCCATTGGTTAATGGGAGACTGTCTGAAATTGGTATGGGCCGACTTGAGAAGGAGTGAGTGCTTTCTCCCTGAAGAGCATAGAAAGGCTGGATGGCCAAAGTCTGGATGCCTTGTAGAGGGCATGTTGGTTCCTATATAGGTAGGACCAGATGGATTCAAACTTCCTTCCAGATATGACATTCTGGTTGACTCTCTTATTTTTCATGGCCTGTTTTACTGTGCCTCTTGTGCTGTCTGATTCTGAGAGAGGAAATGATGTTGCTGTAGTAATAGTGACTTAGAATCACATCTTGGACTCTTACTAAGTTTGTAGCCCTAAAGCAAGTCACAACCTAGGAGAACCTCAGTTTCCTCATCAGTAAAATGGAGGTGATAATAACTTTACCATTTATATTATGGGATTCTTGTTGCAAAAGGTCTTACAAATTTTGAAGTGCTGGGGGCAGAGCCAAGATGGCTGTAAAAGTAGGAACTTGCTTGAACTCCTGCTCCAACCACCTTCAATATCTGTAAAAAAAAAAAATGACTTTAAACAAATTTTAGAGTTACAGAACCCACAAAGTGACACAGAAAAACAAATCTCCCTCTGAAGGCAGCCTGGCAGGCCAAAAGGAAAGGTCTATCCCACCAAGCTGGGAGCACAGCACTGTCCTGTTTGAGCCTTGCCGTGCTTGGACCAGCCAGAGCAGACTTCAGAAGAGTGAATCCTCAACAGCTGTGGTGGTTTCCAGACTTCTCAAACCATAAACAACAAAGAGAAAGGAGAGTGGGGAACTCTGTTGGAATTGGGTGATAGAAGAACGTGGTCCAACCCCTACACCTGGGACACTGGAGGTGGCAGTGGCATGGTTGTAGCTGCTGCCCTGTGACTGCCTCTGGGGTTCCTGGTCTGCAGATCATAGGGGGACCAAGTGATCATTCAGAGGGTAATTGTGCTTGCTTTGACCTGCTTGGATCTGGGTCGCATTCTTGGGTGGTAGTCCTGGGGTGAGGAATGCTAGTGTGCTAGAGCTTGTGGTACCCTCCTCATAGCTCTGACCACAGCTCTGAAAACTGCTGCGCAAAATCCCAGAAATTTGGGTCACAGCATTCTGTGATCTGGAAGCAGAATTCTACCCTGGCAAAGAGCTCAAAAGTCAAGTAATTGGCTGGCAAGATGAGCAAGCAGAGGAAACACAATCAGACCATAGAATCTTTTTTGGTGACAAAAGGATCAAAACATAGAACCTCAACTCTGACAACAAAGTCAAAACTCCTGCATAAAAAGCCCCCAAGAAAAATATGAAATGGTTGCAGGCCATGGAGGAGCTCAAGAAGGATTTTGAAAATCAAGTAAGAGAATTAGAGGAATAATTGGGAAGAGAAATGAGAATGATGCAAGAAAATCATGAAAAATAAGTCAACAACCTGCTAAAGGAGACCAAAAAAATACTGAAGAAAATAATACCTTAAAAGAAGACTAATTCAAATGGCAAAAGAGGCCCAAAAAGCCAATGAGGAGAAGAATGCCTTAGAAAGCCAAATTGCCCTCACTGAAGAGAATAATTCCTTCAAAAGTAGATTGGAGCAAATGGAAGCTGATGACTTTATGAGAAATCAAGATACTATGAAACAGATCCAAACAAATGAAAAAATAGAAGGCAATGTGAAATATCTCATTGGAAAAACCACTGACCTGGAAAATAGATCCAGGAAAGATAATTTTAAAATTATTGGACTACCTGAAAGCCATGATCAAAAAAAGAGCCTACAAATCATCCTTTGAGAAATTCTCATGGAAAATTTCCCTGATATTCTAGAACCAGAGGGCAAAATAGAAATGGAAAGAATTTGCTGATCACCTCTTGAAAAAGATCCCAAAAAGAAAACTTCTAGGAATATCATAGCCAAATTCTAGAGTTCCTAGGTCAAGGAGAAAATATTACAAGCAGTCAGGAAGAAAGAATTTGAGTATTGTGGAAACACAATGAGGATAACACAGGATCTAGTAGCTTCTACATTAAGAGATTGAAAGGTTTCGAATATGATATTATGGAGATCAAAGGAGCTAGGATTAAAACCAAGACTCACCTACCCAGCAAAACTGAGTATAATACTTCAGAAATATGGATATTCAATGAAATAGAGGACTTTCAAGCATTCTTGATGAAAAGACCAGAGCTGAACAGAAATTTGACTTTCAAATACAAGAAGAGAAGCATGAGAAAGTAAACAGGAAAAAGAAATCATAAGGAACTTATTAAAGTTGAACTATTTACAATTCTACAAGGAAAAATGATAATTGTAACTCATGAGACTTTTCTCAGTATGAGGATAGTTGAAGAGAACGTATATGTATGTGTGTATATATAGACATGTATGCATGTATACATACATATATGTATGTATGGAAGCATCTATGTGTATATATATGTTTGTGTGTGTATGTGTGTGTACATGTATACATAGAGGGCATAGGATGAGTATAACATGAAGGGATGATAGCTAAAAAAAATAAAATTAAGAGGTGAGAGAGGAATATATTGGGAGAAGGAGAAAGAGAGAGATAGAATAGGGTAAATTATCTCATGTAAAAGAGGCAAGAGAAAACTTTTACAATGGAGGGGAAGAGCAGGAAGGTGAAAGGGAATGAGTCAATCTTACTCTCATTGAATTTGGCTTAAGGAGGGAATAACATACACACTCAATTGGGTATCTTACCCTACAAGAAAGTAGGGGTAAGGGGATAAGAGGGCAGATGATAGAAGGAAGAGAACATTGGGGGAGAGGGTAGTTAGAAGCAAACACTTCTGAAAAGGGACAGGGTCAAAGGAGAAAATAGAATAAATGGGGGAGTAGGATAGGAGGGAGAGAAATATAGTTAGTCTTTCACAATATAACTTCTATGGAAATGTTTTGTGTAACTACACATGTACAATGTATATTGAATTGCTTGTCTTCCCTGTGGGGGTGGGTGAGGAGGGAAGAAGGGAAAGAATCTAGAACTCAAAGTTTTAAAAATGAATGTTGACTATTGTTTTTTACATACAACAGGGAAATGAGATATAAAGGCTCTGGGGTATCGAAATCCATCTCGCCCTATAAGAAAGTTGGGGAGAGAGGGGGTAGAATACAAGAGAGAACAGATTAGAGGAAGGGGTATTCAGTAGGATTGCTATCTTGGGGTAGGGGAGAGATGGGGAGAAAATTTTTCATTCAAAATCTTGTGGAAATGAATATTGAAAACGAAAAAATTAAATAAATAAATTTATATAATAAAAACATTTACAGTGCTGTATACAGTTAGTATTATCCTCACTTTTTCAAAGGGGTTCAAATAGAAGGAGTCATAGGGTAAGTCACTCTCCTGCTTTTTTCTATTATATTTAATGTTCTACAGAGTACTGTGTAGATGGATAAAATAATAATTTTTGTATTTGGAAAATTATTTTTATTCAATAAATTTATAAACTTATACCACAAAAAGAGCAATATCGAAGAAACATTTATTATGGGCCAACTATGTGCCAGGAAAAGGAGACACAAATTTTAAAAAAAGACAGATCCTGTCCTCTGGGCCTCTACAATCTAACAGGTAAAGACGACAACTAAAAAAGTAGCTGAAAAGGTCAAGGGCAGGGGAAGGTACCTGACATGGGCATCATGGAGAGGCCCAAAGTAGTTTAGCCAGGTGAGAAATGAGGACGTGTCTCATCTGAGCTGGCTCCTTTAATGGAAATTTCCATCAAACAAACAGGAAAAGGTCCTATAAGTACAAACTACTTACAGCAGCTCTTCATATATATGGCGGCAAAGAACTAGAAAGTGAAGAGGAATCCATACATACAGGACAGCAGAACAAATTATGTCTTATGAATATCAATGAAGAAATGTTTATTAAGTACCTACTATATGCTGGGCACTATGCTGAGCACTGGGGATACAAGAAAGGCAAAAACCAACTTGTGTCCTTGAGAAGCTCACAATTTAATGGGGTGGAATATTATTGTGCCTTAAGAAATGGCAAAGGGGATGGTGTCAGAGAAACATAGGAAAACTTATATGAGTTGATGCAAAGTAAAGTGAGCTGAACCAGGAGAACACTTTATACAGTAAATAATTGCAAAAATAAAAGCTGTTCAAAGACCTAAGAATCTTGAGTCATAAATGACCAACCATGATTCCATGCTACTACCCCCTAATCATCTGAACTCTATCCAGAACTTTCAGACTTGCCCAATTCTCTATGTCTTAGATCAAATTCCTTGGATTTGCTCTTGTTTTACAGACCTGAGATGTCTCCTTAAGATGACGTGAGCTACTCACCTCTGGACAGAATGAAGATGTAGAATCTGACACACATTTAGGGGCATGGCCAATGTAGGAAATTGTTTTACTTGACTATGCATATGTATTACAAGGTCTTGGTTTTCTCTCCCTCCCATTTCCCAATTAGGGATGTCATGAAGTCAGAGGGAGAGGAAAAAAATGCTTATTAGTTGGAAAAAATATTAAATTGGAATGCTTCTTTTTATATGATTTATTTATGAGGAAATAAAACACCCTTTTCTCATACCTTCCAGATTAAACCCTCCTTTGTGAAGCAAAACTCCCTAACATTGCATATCTCCTGCCCCAGTAGGCCCCCATTTTATTTAAGGGAGGTTTTATTATCCATTTTCCTGAATCCTTTTTGGCTTTTCAGTTATTCAGTGTCTTTTTAGTAATCTTTTCAATTCTTTTGTTGGAACCATGGTGTAAATTTAGTAATTGCTATTATTGCTAAATAGATGCTATTGTATGTAGCGCTGCTGATTCTCAGCCCTGCTTTACCTAGGGTCGTGGAAGCTACCACATTTTATGTTCAAGCTCCTCTTGTCCTTGCCTTAATCAGAAGCAAACTGCCTTGTTCAGTAGTGACTTTCCCCTGGCTAATAAGCCTTCACTTCTGAGGCCTGACCTGGCTACACAAAGCCAGCAACATCAAAGAAGAGAGGGAGCAGCTTTTTTTTTGCTTCCTGATGCTACTACCCTTAAACTATCTGGACTTTAACCAAAACTTTTAGACTTACTCAATTCTCCATGTCTTAGATCAAAGGCCTTGGAGTTTGCCTCTTGCCTTACAGACCTGAGATATCTTCCTGACCTTTCCATTTAATTCAATTCACCAAACACTTATTTCTATTATGGGCAAGGTATTCTTTTATGCATTGGGGATACAAAGCCAAAAATGAAACCCCTGTCCTCAGGGAGCTTACATTCTACTTGTAGCTCTAGGTACTCTTTTGAACTTGACTTAGTTGGAACTCACATCCTGCCAAACTCTGCTCTGACCCCAGAGTAACACGTGGTCTATGGCATATGGAAGCTGGAAAACTTTGTGCCCAAAAAAGACAAAACCTACATGCACATTTGAAATGTTTAATTGGCAGTCGACTCTAATTCTGAGGGAACTTAAAAGGCTCTAGAAGATATTTTTTTCCTCTCTGTCTGTAATCAGAAATCCCAGAGATCAGCCAAATGTTAAGATCTGGAGTTGTCCTGTCAGGATGACAGACAGCCTGGTCTGAGGTGCTCTCAGAAAGGAGCAGTCCTTTGTTGATTCATGGCACATGCCTTTGATCATTGGAGGAGAAGGAATAGGCATTATCCCAACATATCTACAGCAGCTTTCTCTGCATTATTCATTTCTGGCTTGCTTTGCACCTCAGTGATTTCCCATTAATTGAGCAGACCCCCCTCCCCTTTTTCTTCCTTATGCTCTCTTAGGGGCCTCTCTCTGAAGATGCACTCCTTTGAGAAAAATATGAACGACTTCATGCTCTTCATTAAGTGCCCATTACCTCTTATATGGAGAGCAAACATAGCCAGGTATTTAATTATCTCATGATATTTCTCTAACTGCTAAGCATCAAGAGATAGGCTTTTCCCCCCTCTAACATGTCGAGAGTAACATCTTCCCTAAATGTTTAGAATACAACACATCCACAATTGACCATATATTAGCTATAAATGGTGCTTATTTGATTTTCACAGTTACCCAATAAATCGATAAGCAGATGATTCTCCAACGTGTTTGGGGTTGTCCTTCAGTTATTTCAGTTGTGCCCAACTCTTCATGACCCCATTTGGGGTTTTTCTGGCAAAGCTACTGGAGTGCTTTACTGGAATCTGAAGATCTTCCCTGCCCCTAGGCCCTTTGCTAAAGTGGTTACATGACTCTGAGAACCTTCCCTGATTTGACACACTTTGCCCCTTAATAGGCTGAATGTGGTCACGTGGAGCCTGTGTTGGGAGGCTTGTTTTTCAGGAATGCCCACGCCTTGTTGCTTTGTGATTGGGCAGTGGGTCAAGAGGGCTGTGACATCGTTGGAGCCAGGAGAAGGCTATATAAACTCCCTGATGTGAGGTTTTGGTTTGGGGCTCCCTTTGAGAAGAGTTGTGTGATTTGACCAGGTGAGACTCTGGGAAGCCGTTGAGCCCCCCAGCTTTGAAAAACCCAGAAAAACCCAGTTACCAGAAAAACCCTCTCTGGTAACTGAATAGGTAACTGATGTAATGGTCAGACGGTTTGAAAGCCCGTCTGCTGATCTGTTTCTCTATCTGCTTGTTAACTTGTGTTTGTATTCTGTTTGCATTCTCTAAAGTTCAGGCTGCTGATTTTTCCCCCTGAACTAGGTAAATGATATTTGTTTGACTGATTAAAGTAAGATTGTTAACCCATTTTGAGTTGCTTTCCTTTAGAAAAGTAGATCTAAGAACCTGTGCCAGCAGCTATCCTGGGTACACTAGGGTGCTTGCTGATACAACATATGAGGAAACTGAGGCAAACAGGGATAAGTGACTTGCCCAAGGACATACAACTAGAAAGTGTCTGAGACCAGATGTTAGAGAATGCCAATTTTTGCTTATTATGAGTTTTTTTCCTGAGAAAGAATCACACAACTGACAATAATAAAGGATTCTAGTTTTAAATGTTGCACCTTCTTGGTGCACGGACATATAAAATATTTATGATGATACTGGTTATTTTTATTTTATAGGCAGCATATTCCCCAACCCTCCATACTCTAGTAGGAGTGAGAGAAATGCTCCCTGGTTTTCCTCTTATTTATCTCCTTATTCAGTGAACTCCAAGGTCTTCCTCTTTTTAGTGAGGTTGTGTTCAGAAGAAACCTCCTACTTGTTTGGAAACTCTCAAAGGACGTTTCTGAGTCTTTTATTCTAATGGCCTCTGACTCTCACCTTCCCTCCCCTTGGTTATCTCTAGACATTTTCTGCATCATTACTCCATCCTCCCCTCTGGCCCCCCAACACATACCCAGCAGCAATGCTGGACCCAGGATCACATTTTCCTTTCCAAAACCCATAGCTGGGAATAGCCTTCTTGTCTCTCTTGGCCACCACATTGATTTTCTTTCCATTTTTTCTAGTTCAACTGAAATAGAAGGAGAAATAAAACTCCCCCCCGCCCTTTCTCTTGGCCTAGAATCTCTTACCTTTATTCTTTTTCTTGTATTAGTAAATATTTAACCGATAAACAATGCAGGATGATGTAGTCTACATTCAAAATGCCTCTTTGTGGGACATAATACAATCATTGTTAGAGGTCAAATTTTAAAACCCTTTTCAAAAATTTTCTGACTACCCATGTCTTCCTTCTTTCCTCCCTTCCTCACTTCCCGCCTCAGTGAAAAGACTTTTGTCCCATGGAGGCTTTTGTGCTTTTGACCGAGAATCATGAACTCTGAGACTTGGTAAGGAAACTTGGAGGTGATCTGATCCAGACCCTGATGGACATGACATGAAAGTTCTCACTCACTTTTACTGTCAAAGACTGGTCACTGAAATACTAACTAGTGATTTAGAGGTTCGCTTGCTCTTGTTTTTGGTGGTAGTGTTAGTGGTGGTTATGTGTGCGTGTGTGTGTGTGTGTGTGTGTGTGTGTGTGTGTGATGATCTGGAATAATTTAGTTTGTATTTAATTTTACAAATAATGATTATAATATAAAAAGGTAGCACAGTGGATAGAGTACCAGGCTGTCGGTCAGGAAGACCTGAGTTCAAATCTAACCTCAGACATGACCTGTGTGACCTTAGGTAAGTCATTTAGTCTCTGTTTGCCTCAGTTTTCTCATCTGTAAAATGGGGATAATAATACTCACTTTCCAGAGCTGTAATGAAGATCAAATGAGATTATATTTGTAAAATGCTTAGCATAGTACCTGGCACATAGTAGGTATAGTATGAATGTTGTCTCTTATCATGTATTATTATTATTCTCAATGCATAATAATAATTATTAGTGTATCAGGATGTGCTTGGGTTCAAGTCTTGCCTTTGACACATACTGGGGGTTTGGTCCGGAAGTCACATGAACTCTAATTCTCCCAAACGATTCTCAAAAACTTTAAAGTTACAGAAGAATTCTTGCTCTACATGGGTAAAGGGTGTTTCCTCACTAGGATCTTCCTGCATTATAATCATAAATCCAGCGAAAATATTCACAACATTGACACTGTCAGTATTAGTGAAAATACCAACAGCTCACATTTCTATAGCACCTTAAGGTTGGTAACGTGCTTTCCTCACACCAACCCTGTAAGGCTGATAGTAGAAATACCATTACCTCCATTTGACATATGAAGAAACAGGCAGAGAGATTAAATGCTTGCCTTGTTTACACTGCTGATAAAGGTCTGAGATGGGGTTGAAGCTAGGGCTCCTAACTCCTGCCCTCTTTCCAGTTCCTTTCTAATTCACATCACAGACCTGGAGACCAAGGATTCAGAAACTGACTCAAATTATTCACCATTTTTTTTGTGTGTGTGTCAGTTTCTTCTTTGTCAATAAAATGAAATCTCCAGAACTGGTGGTGAAGACAGAAAGTAAAATGGTTCTGCCCATTTGGGGACCATAGATTTAGAGCAATAAAATATAGGACCTTAGAAATCATCTACAGATAAGGAAACAGATTTAGAAAGCTTAAGCTTAAGTCACTTGTCCAAGGTCACCCAGATTTTTACTAACAGAATCAGGAGTAGCAGGATGATGGAGCTGGAAGAGATTTTTGAGATCATCTTGTCCAAGGCCTTCATTGGACAGATGTCTCTAAATCTCTAGAGAAGGGAAGAAGGGAGAAAATCAAGAGATTCTAATGCTACATGCAGAGAGGAGGAAAAGGAACATGGTGAGGAGGAGTAGAGCAAGAGGGATTGAGGCCTGGCTCAGGGAGGCTAGGGAAGAGAAACAGAGAGACAAATAGATTCTAGTCAACCCAATCACCCAGTAAAAAAGACAGATTGAAGCAAAGAAGCCTAGTAGCCTAGGACCCTAATAACTACCTTATTCCCGCCCAACAATGACCAAGAAAGAAGAGAAACCCCAGAGAATATGGAAGGAACAGAGAGTTAAATTATGCTAAACCCACTGACCTGTCAGGAAGTAAGTTACATCTGGCTCTTCCAAATTGACTTTCTTTCCCAGAATCCATCTCATCATTTCTTAAGCTCTGCAAAGATTCCTCTCAGAAATGAGATGGGGATTTTCCATTTCAAATTTTAAGCTCAAAGATGTGATGACAAAGGAGTTCTCCCCCTGCTCTACCTTCCCCTTCTCCCTCCCTCTCCCTCTCTTCCTCTTCTTCCTACTATATCTCTCTCTCTCCCTCTTTCCTCTCTCCACTTCCCTCTCGATCTCTCTTCTCTCACTCCTCTCCCTTTTTTCTCTGTCTTTCTCTGTCTCTCTCCCTCTCTTTTTACTCCCCTTCCATCTCTTCTCTTACCCCCTCTCTTTGTCTTTGTCTCTCTCTGTCAGCCTGTCTCTGACTCTCTGTCTCTCCATCTGTCTCTCTGTCTCTTTGTCTCTCTGTCTCTCTCTGTCTCTCTTTCTCTCTCTCTCTGTCTCTCTCTGCCTCTCTGTCTCTGTCTCTGTCTCTCTCTCTGCCTCTCTGTCTCTGTCTCTCTGTCTCTCTGTCTCTCTGTCTCTTTCTCACATATATTCATATATTTCTCTGCAGTTGAAATTCTAATATTCTACTTAGTGACCTGAAGGGTGCCTCTTCTTGCTCCCAACCAGTCTTTATGTAAGAGATGCTACCTGGCATTCTAAAAAAAATTTTCTGAGGGAAAAAGAGTAGTGCCTCATCTGATCATTTGATCTTTCCCCCCTTGTGCTTGATGGAATTACTCTATCTCTTTGTTTCTGGGTTGAATGAAAAAACATTACAATTGAGATTTGTTTTCAGAGTTCTTGTTGCAAGAACAAAAAAACTTCCTCGTCTGCCAGCTCTTAGAAGTTCTCATTGATGGGACTATGGATCAGGGAGTTGTAGTTGGCCTTACAGTCTCTGGTGCCCATCATTTTACTGCTCGTTCATTTCATCCTGCTCCTTTCAAGCCCAGCTAGAAACACCTGGGGAACTGAGGCCTGTCATTTATTCCACAGCAGAGTCCAGGTCAAGTTTAATCCTGCAGAAATCTTTGATGTAATCTGATATCATCACTGGTATTTTAATATTTATTAAGGATGCCTGGCATGCAAACTCTACTCAAAATTGGAAAAGGTCCTTGAGTTCCCATCTCTTTTTATGTCCCAAATAATTTAACTGTGCCAGGCATAAACTTATTTGGTTGCTTCCTCTCCTCACTGAATTTAACCTTGATGCTGACTGCCTCCCCTTCCAGGGCGCTTAGGGAGCCTCTGTGAGACATTGAGCTTCTGGATGTGAGAATTCATGGATTATAGATGTGACCTCCTAAGGACAAACTTCCTGCCTCTATGAATTGGCATGGAACCACAAAGTGCTGAAAGTCCTATGAGGATTTCTTCTTTTAATGCCAGAATCAGTGTTCATTATTTTGAGTTCTTTGCTTTCTGTTACAATGAAATTGGCTAGCCATTGGTCTTAGTTCTGCCCTTGGGGGCTAAAGGGAATGCTAAATACCTTTTCCACATGACACCCCTTCAGATACACAAAGCTGGCCATCAAGAATTCACTTTCTAACTTAACAGACAGGCAATTTATCATCTGTGCTTGAACCCATCTCAGTATGGCAAACCTCTTTCATGGAGTGGCAGCCTAGGGGTAGGACTGAAGTCAAGATTTGGGGGTTCAAAGATTTTCTCAGAGACTGAGTAAGCATCAGACCCTGGACAAGTCTTCGCTTTCATAGAATGTCAGTGTTGGAAGAGACCTCAGAGACCATCTAGTCAATTCAGTACCCGGAGAAGGATATACCCAACAATTTACGAAGTTATTGCCCTTTGTTCCTAAAGGAAACCAAAATAGCATCACTATGTTAGAGTCAAAGTACAGTATGCCTGACTGGGAATGATCAGACCAGCACGAGCTCAGAAAGCTCTACCACGGGTCAGGTAGAAATAGTTCATATGAACAATTTGCTAGATTCATGATCATCTGTCTTTAGACCCATAGCCATATGGAGGAACTTCTCATTCCCAGAGCAGGCCCATCTTTTTCTTTCTTTCCTTCCCTCCTTCCCTCCTTCCCTCCTTCCTTCCTTCCTTCCTTCCTTCCTTCCTTCCTTCCTTCCTTCCTTCTTTCCTTCCTTCCTTCTTCCTTCCTTCCTCCTTCCTTCCTTCCTCCCTCCCTTTCTCTCTTTCTTTCTTTCTTTCTT
>CM053590.1:18381459-18419306 GCA_028646515.1 Pseudochirops corinnae | reverse complement strand
ACCAGGGTCCCCCCCCCCAGCATGTAGCCTTGGTTTAAAGACTTTTGATGAGGAGGAGCTCAGTAACTCCCAAAGAAGCCCATTCCACTTTTGGTTAATTCAAAACACAGGAAAGATTTCCTTGATATCAATCCGAGCCCATCTGTAATGCTCACCTGTTTCTCCTTAAGTTATTTACCTTTTTTGAGACCTTCTTGAATCCGAACCTCCCTAGTACACTTCTTCCTCAAAGTGCTTTATATTCACTCTGCATACTCTCTTTATATACTTACATACATTCCTGTTGTATTCTCCATTACAATGTAAATGCTTTGAGGTCAGGGGCTGATTCATGTTTTCATTTGCACCCCCAGCATTTTTTTTGTTTAGTCATTTTTCAGTCACTTTTGACTCTTCATAATCTCTTTGGGGGTTTTCTTGGCAAAGATACTGGAGTGGTTTTCCATTTCCTTCTTCAGATCATTTTATAGATGAAGAAACAGGCAAATAGAGTTAAATGACTTCCCCACAATCACGTGGCTAGAAAGTATCTGAGACCACATTCGAACTCAGGTCTTCCTAACTTCAGACCTGGTTCTCTCCACTGAGACACCTACCTGGCCAATTGGAAGCATGATATACTTGTGGTTAGCTTGATTATTCATCTGTGAAATGATAATATATGCCATTGAACCCGTATCACAGTGTCCTTGTGAGTTTTATATGAGATAAGCCAAATAAAGACCTCTACAAAGCCATATCAATGTTGGTTGTTTGTCATTATAATGAATGCATAAGAGAAAGAATGAATGAAAAAACTTGTTCTGTGTCAAGCTAAGGGCTAGGTGATGATGCTGATGCTGATAATGATGAGATAATGAGGAGGAGGAGGAGGAGAGGGAGGGGGAGGAGGAAGAGGAGGAGTTAAGGGAAGGGAAATGGTTGCTGATGCTGGGCAAGATTCATAGCCCTCACTGACATCAGTAAAGGACCATTACATCCTCTCCCCTGCATCCTCCCTCCCAGTCTTTCTCATCTTCATTCTTCTTCCCTCCCTCAGGCTCCCTCTGAGAGTCCTCTGCACCACCCTCTCCCACTTTCCCGCTCAGGGGCCAGGGGCACTCAGGGCATTTCTTTTAAAAGTTTGTTTGCAGACTTTCTGGGCACCAGCCCCAGAGCTGCCTTTCCTGCCTCTGACACCTAAAGTCGATTCTCCTCTAATCACCTTCTCTGCTGCTAGGCAGCCTACTCCGGATCCAACAGCTCCCTGCTTTTAACAGCTTATTTAAGGTCCCTTGGAAAAAGGGCGGAGGGAGAACCTGCCTGCCTCCAAGGAGAGAGGCTGCTGGAAACAGTGTTATGAGCTAAAAATAAACCCCTTTTGCAGCTAGGGACAGCCAGGGTGTAGAGTTAGATTACCTGGCCACTCTCCAGCACCAATTGCATTGAATTCATAGTCATTTTCTATTAGAATAAGGGAAAGTGTTTGCTTAGGTATCTGTGTATTACCTAGGTTCTGGGGACCATTTTAAAACTGGCCAGTTCCTGGGCAGTAAAGAACAGAGGTCTATTTTTCACAGCTAGGGCTTCTTCTGTTCAAATGTCCTCCCTGCTAAGTAGTCACATACAAGGTTAAGTTTCACTATTCTTAAAATAACCACCAGGGTGTGATTCCCCACTGCCCACCCCTCATATGGTGATTTGGCCTGAATAAACTCCATGGCCTGTTAAATTACCTAGTACTGCATTTCCAACATAAAATTGGCACCCTAGGACCCCAATCTGTTCTTGAGACAAGTGGTCAGGTCTCCATTTTCCACATGAGAAAACTAAAGGCAGAGGTCCTACAGGTCTCAGGAAATAGGGATGCAGAGAACTGTCATTAAAACCCTAGGTCAAGGTTCAGCAAACCCCACCCCACCTTTCAAAGTACTGGGTCTAAATTCTGCCTGATCTTTAGTCTTCTAGCAGATTGGAATAGGGTAGAGGGAAGTTGTCACTCCAACTCTGCAGAGGTAAAAAGGAAAAGGAGGAAAAGAAAGAGACAGAAGCCCCCTATGGGCCCTTGGGATGGGAGTAGGGTGTTTAGAGGTTATTCCAACATTGACACATGGTGGGGAAGGGATTTGTAGACTACAATTTAAAAATAAATTGTAGGGGGCAGTGAAGTGGATGGAGCACTAGCCCTGGAGTCAGCAGGACTTGAGTTCAAATCCAGCCTCAGACACTTGACCCTCACTAGCTGTGTTACCCTGGTAAGTCACTTAACCCCAACTGCCTCACAGAAACTGAATAAATAAATTGTAGGCAAGTATGCAGTGTGGCAGACAAAATAGCAAAAGAGATCTTTGGTTTCTTTAAGAAGCATCATTTTCAGGTTTAGATCATGGGAGCATCCAATAACAGATTTTGAACTGAAAGGCATTATTGAGCCCAACTCCCTGATTGTAGAGATGAGGAAAGCAAAGCCGAAAGGGCCCAAGTGATTTGCCCACACTACTATGCTCTATACAAGGCAGAAATCAAACAGCTTTTTATGACTCCAAGTCCAATGTATAATCCACCACAGCAGAGGTGTCAGATTAGAGGCAGATGGGCAGATTAGAAGGTAAAAGGAAACTGTTTAGTAAAGCAAATAAAGACACAATGCAACATAGATGGTGTTAATTTGTGGTTTTCAAATTCAGTATGTGCTGGACAGGGACCCATTTCTATTTGAGTTTGATACCACTGTACTACAACACCCAAGGGACCTCAGTCTGTCAATATACCAGGCTCTGGGTTAAGGGCTTGACATTTGCAAGCACTGATTTTGTTTATTTTACAAATGAGGAAATTGAAGCCTAGGGAATTTAAGTGACTTGCTTGAGATCGCATGGGTAGTAAGTATGAGAGATAGAAAGAGAGACAGAGACAGAGACAGAGACAGAGAGAGAGAGAGACAGAGACAGAGGGACAGACAGAGGGACAGACAGACAAAGACAGAGACAGAGAGAGAAAGAGAGAGAGAGGGAGAGAGAGAGACAGAGAAAAAACAGAGAAAGAGAGACAGAGAGAGAGAGACAGGGAGAGAGAGAAAGAGAGAGAGACAGAGAGAGAGAGAGAGAGAGGGAGAGAGAGACAGAGAGAGAGAGAGAGAGAGGGAGGGAGGGAGGGATTTGGCTCCAGGTGCTCTGACTTCCATGCTCAGGCTCTTTCAATATAATAAACATGCTGTTGCCCAGGTCAGACCACATCTAGAGTATTGCACTGAGAACCTGGAATCTATACAGAGAACTGTATACTAGGAAGATGGAGGGATTTGAGAGTTTATGATGAAGGCATGCTAGAGTGCTTCATGTTAGATGAAAGAAATTGGAATGGGCAGGCAAAACAAGACTAAGTGGGGGATGGAAAAACGATAACTATCTTTAAATATGTAAAAGGATATCATACAGAAGGTGGATTAGACTTAATCTTCTTGACCCTTGAGGACAGAATCAGAAGCCATGAGTGGGAGCTGCAAAGAGGCAGATTTGGGCTTGATAGAAGGCAAGATGTCTGAAGAGTAAGAGCTCTCCCAAACTCAAATGGACACTCAGGAAATATCTGTTTCCCCCTCATTCACAGAATCACAGAATTTGAGAAATGGAAGAGACCCCAGAAACCACTTATTCCAATCCATATCTGAGAGGAATCCCCACTAGAACATAACTGAGGGATCTCCACCCTCTGCTTTAAGATCTCCAATGAAGGATAAACCTCTTGAGATAGCCCATTCTACTTCTTGACCTATTTTCATTATAGGGATAGTGAAAACCTAAGATGTTTTCTTCAAGAAGTCTACTCTTTGTTCTTGGTTCTTTCCTCTGAAGTGAAACATAACCAGTCTAATTCTTCCTCCATATATTAGACCTGTTCTTGAGGTCTTCCTCTTGATGTTTTGAAGACTAATCTCACTGGAAGTCTTCAAGCACAAGTTAGATGAGCCCTTGTCAGGTAGATTGTAGGGTGACATCCTTTTTGGCTATTTTGGAAGTCAATTCCAACTTTGAGTTCTGGTGATCCCATGCTTCTTTGAGATGGAAAGTGATAGCAAATGTCAACCAGAACATCAGAACAATCGACCAGACATCAAACCACTTTTGACATGTGTTGACAATTGTCGGTCACTTCCCTAGGTTAACTATGCATTATAAACTCATCCTAACAGAGTTGTTCCACTATCTTGGGAAATAGTGAATTTACATCCAATCTCTCCCTAACGATTAGGGCTATCTGAAGGTAGAATGAGCCCCCTTAGGAGGCAGAGAGTTCTTAAACCCTGGGAGTTCTCAAGTGCAGTCTGGCTGACTTTTTCAGGAATGTTATTATGAGATCCTTGTCCAAGGATAAGAATTGAACTAGGGAGCCTCTGAGATCTCTTCCCACTCCAAGATTCTGTAATTCCCCATTTATGGCTGAAAATGGGTTTTTGCTGTCATAACAAAAGAGATTTGTCTGTATAGAAGTTCTGTCTCCCCAAGGTGTGACAGATGAGACAGACAAGGACCAGGACACAATCTGCAACTGAAATAGGCTGGTTTTCATTCCTGCGAATGATTTCACACCTTCATGGCAATCTCAACCATGAAAATGGATTAATTCCAAGGCCTTTTCTATTCTGATTAAACATTTTCTTTCAGCAGAGGTGTCAGAATTGTAAAATACCTGATCCAGCCAGTTAATTATAACCCATCTACTGCCTTAACCTTTCCAATTAACTGTTTTTTCCTTGGTTGACCTGCCCTCCAGGTATCATTTACAGGTTAGTGATACTAAAAGCAGAGGAAAGGAGAGCCTCTCCTGTGAACAGAAAGAGAGAATATTGAAAAGGTTGAAAGGTTCTAGTGATCCATGGAATGTGAGAGAAGCATAAGCGGCATCAACTGTTTCCAATTTGTATGGCTGAGATTGCACAGTGAACCAAGGGTTGTTGCTGAGTTCTTCTGGTTGCCAGCTCCTGTATCCTTGTAGGGAGTGCGGAGAAGCCATTCTGTGCAGTGCTGGATGTTTATATTGGCATATGCTATGGGGAATAATGAATGACAAGCTCTAGAGAAAGCAATAACAATGCATGCATGTGTTAGGACGTGTACTGATCACCCATCGAAGGCACGGAGAATTTATCATTCTGTATAGGCTATTCTTCATTGAGGTTTGTGGGGCAGGGGTCAGGAAGGAGAGGGAATAATAAGTGAAATGGTTTTCTTCCCCAATGCTGTCCCTCCACCCCTCTCCCCCTGCCCCTGCATCCTGTTAAGCTGAGGCAAAAAGAAAGGAGGAAGGGAGAGGAAAATACAGCTCTATTATAGTATGGTGAGTACCTACTGGGAGTCTAGCAAAGGTAAGCTGGAACCCTAGTTTTCACCCCCACAGGAGCTTCAAGAGCTTGTGGAAGTTAGGAATAAAGAGGGGATGCTTTTCTAACTGGTATATAGGGATCTGGGACATTTTTTACCTGTCTTGTATATGCTGTATTAATATCTTGTTTATTTTCTTCTGTTTCTCTGGAAGCCCAGTGGGTAGAGGCCATATCTAACTCTACATTTTAGATGCCTATAACACCGATGTTACCATATTTATTAAGAATGATCTGGTACAAATGGATTTGGGCAGCCTTGCAAATAGCTGCTTGCCTGCTTACTAGGGATGACCTACGATTTTTGATGGGCATGCAAAAAATAATGCTGATGTTATTTAAACAGAGACATTTTGAGCTAGAAAGAACCTTTGAGATCATTGAGTCCAACATCTTGGTTTTGGAAATGAGAAAAGTCAAGTGAATTTCCCAAAGTCTCATAGCTAGTTAGAAACAGAATTAGGATTCTCCCTCATACTTAATACAACATAAGTTCTGTTGTATAATGTTATAACCTCCGCCTAACCTATCTATGACCTATCACCCAAACTCTGAGCTCACACAAACTGGGTTCAATACTGAAACCTTCTCAAAAAATAACTATATCTGGTTTTACCTCTGCTCAGAAGTCTCTCTGGGAACATCAAAATCTGATCCATTAATAATAACAAGTTGGGCAGCCTAGTGTAATAGATAGAAAGCCAACCTTGGAACTAGAGAGACCTGGACTCTGTCTACCTTCTTATATATACTGGCTGTATTACACAAGGCAAATTATGTAGTTTCTCAAGTATCTCTATAACTCTCTAAACCGAAGAGTTTCTAGAAAGAGTCTTACCTGCATTTGTAGAGGGAATTTATTCATCCAGGAGTTCTCCATTCCAGTGGTTGTGCAGATATCTTCCCTATCCTCTAGCCAATAGGAATCCTCTAAAAGTTTTTCAATAGAAGAGTGACTTGGTTGACTAGTATTTGTTGAGATTTTCATTTTGTGGGGTCACAAGAGCTCTCATAAATTCTCTCTGACCTTGAATAATAGATGCTTTGGAAGTTACAGATTTAGTCTGAAGAAGGTGTTATTCTCTTGACATTGAACCAGTGGCTTTTTTCTGGAGCAAGGCATAAATGGGGTCTGATTCCCATATGGACTATTTAGCTTTCCTACAGTTGAAAGCCACAGCAATACCACTGAGTACCAGATAACTGTGTCACCATACCATTCTCTCCATCACAAGGGTACCGAGAGAGAATAAGAGGAGAGCACTTAAGAATCATCTCCATTCCTCCCAAGGGAATGCCCTACTACTAATGATGATATTAGGATCACCAACACCTCTACTGGCACAGTTGATCAGAAGTGAATCAATGTGTGTATATCTAGTATTTACAAAATACACTGCTCGAAGGAAGGTGCAACCATATACATTGTTGGGAAATGTGCTGCCCTGCTCATCAAGAAGGCATAGGTTAGCCATGGTTAGTCATGATATATTTAATAATCCCATTGGGAAGTCCCATTAAATTATGATGACATTTCATTTCCCCACATCCTTATGGTATTTTCTTCTGGGCAGGGGATTTTTTTTCAAAATATTATCAAATTTATTTTTTAAGGATTTTTTTTTTTTCATATAGGTGACAGGCAATGTGAATTCATGGTAGATCTTAGGTTCAGGAAGATCCGAGTGAAAGACTTCCTCTCAGACAGAGTGACCTTGGGCAGGTCACATGATTTCTCAGTGCCCTAGGCAACTTTCTATGACTATAAGTTGTGGAAGAATTGTTGAGGTACATAAATGAGGGAAGTTTCTACACTAGGAGTTGAGCCACAAGAACACAATCAAAGATCTTGAGCCCACCCCCACCCCCAAATTACAAGGACTATACAGCATACATAGGGATTCAAGTGAGTCTACTATATATCCTCTAGTCTAGTAACTAATACTTTAAGACAGATTCTGATGACCCAAATAAGTAGAGCATAATAGAATAAAACCTTTGACATAAAATCTTTTCATCTCATATTTGGCATGGGCAATAATATTTTAATACCAAATGATTAGTGTTAACCTACCTTTGCACCTAATATATTAGAGCAATGCGTGTTATTATAGGAGAGACCCTCTCCAAAACTTACTTAATACTCTTTTATTTCAGTTCTTTACTTACCAGATACCTTCCCACTTCTTAGCCATATTATCTTAATCACAGATCAAGAACGAAGGAACATACTACTAATAATAATGCATAACACAATAAACACAAGTAAGGAATATTGCCTCCTATTGGCAATTCTATCTTTGACTTGTCTACCTATTAATGACTCTTTGGCTCATATGATTCCATGCACTGTTGTGGAAGAAAGATTGAATTTGGAGTCAGGGGACCTGGGTTCAACTCTTAACTCTTCCACTTGCTTTGTATGAGGGAGCTGAAAAACTCATGTGTGAAATGAAGATTTTGAACTAGAACTATGGTATCAAGTCCAGATAGAAATGGGGGCCACTGAGCCACACATGAGGATATCCTTGGGCCATATAATGGCTTGGAAAACCACATGTTAACATTGTGCCCTGAGGGCCACATGTCTGACACCTCTGAACTAGATGGCCTTCTTCCATCCTATCAGTTTCCATCCATTTTCTACTGCCATTTGAGGAGCAAATGAGTAAGATGAATAAAATTATACAGCCATTCCCCATTCTGAATATAGAATCCCACTGAGCTCATCCTCTGGACTTCCTCTTGCACTCACAGATCAGGTCCCCAGAAGGCAGATGATATCACTCTCCTCAGAATTCTCACAGTAACTCTAAAGGCTGGAGTTTCTAACTCCATAGAGTTTGAGCTCCTACTACTCCACTGTTTACTTATCTGAACTCCTTTAACTTTTACAAATACTAAGAAAGTAGAGGAAGAATAGTTGACACAAGAAACCTCCCAAAGTGGGGATCACTCTCCTGTTACACACCCAAGGTGCTTATGAAAAACAAGTTAAAAGTTAGAGCACATAGGCAGACAGGCACATGCATAAGGAACATGTAGGGCAGAGAGGCACCTCAATAATCCTGGCTCAGGGAGCCTTTTACTCCCTTCCTTGAATCCTTCTGAAGTTCCCCTTAGGGGTGGCTCTCTGCTGGGCTACAAGCAGCCGTGCCTTTCTAGAGTCAATAACTGTTACTTTTTTTCTGCCATGATGAATTCTCCTCTGAGCCTACCATGATCCTTGAGAGACTCACTTTCCACATTTGTCTTCAGGCACTTCTTCTGTAGTCAGCTGCTATCATGCTAGTGGCCACTGCTACTGCCACTAGAGTACTCTGATTCTGATTATTAGAGGAATCTTTGTTAGCCATGATTGATTGACCAAGTTCCCATGGTCTTCTGGGCACTCTTATCTAATTCATCCAAAACTAGGAAAGAATGAACACTAAAGAATTAAAGGTACTCTGGGATGACAGGCATATGGTATCCAGTTGCAGGATAGGTCAGTCACCATCATTCTCACCTAGAGGGCCAGAGAATCTCTTGTCATAGTTCCCAAAAGAATGAGAGATCCACACTTTATCCATTTTATATGCACACTCTATTCTGGCTGAGCACTTCCTGAGTCATTGAATTCTCTGCCCCAGGGCTAATTAAGAAACTTTTTGTCATCTCACAGTACTGGAAATAGCTTTCCAAAGTTCAACTTGTTGGAATGGAATCATCATATGAGGAATCATTGCACATGCTCAGTATAATGGATCATGAAGGCAAACCTTAACATGCTCTAAGTCTTGGCCCCTTGCTGGCCATTCTTCCCACTACAACAAACATTACTGTTTTCTTCAGAAGTCATTTGCTTAACCCCAAGAGAGTTGCTCTCATTTTATACAACTAGTTTTCATTTTTCCAAGGATAAGCTGTTTTACCATTTGCACATTCAAATGTATGCTCCCACTGAGTAACATACTGGGTTCCTTTCCCCCCTGCCCCCCCACATCCCCAGCAATGAAACACTCAACAGCTTTTGCTGGCCTAAGTTTATATTCCAAAAGGTCAAAAGGTCCTATGCAATTATTACAGACACATATTTCATTTTCAAGTAACAATTATGTTTTGTTTTTAGACTTGAAGACATTTTCTGAAATAAGAACCATTCAGGAAAGCGAATTAATCTGAGTACAACTAATTTAAAAAAACATTCTTTCTATGTAAGAGAAATCAGGAGATCAAAGTTGTGTTTTATTTGCTGTGTCTTTAGCTAGTAGTTGAAATGAAGAATTTGCATTTTAATAGAAAGATTAATGACTAATACATAAAGCCCAGATTTAATCACCATTTTTCTTAACAGAAAATAATTCATATTTTTATACAGATCATTCACCTCAAGTCAACAGCTGGAAATGATAGGTGTACTCTTTCTAGAAACAATTTTGATATGAAACCATGTTATTCTCCTTTGCAAATACTTCTGGGGCCGCTCGATTCACACTTTTACTTGGGAGCTCTCTAAACGATGGTTCAATATTTCTGGTGTAAGTGTATATGAGTATGTGTGACTCTCACCTCCTAGGAAGATCTCTAGTAACAAGAGAAATCATTTGAAATTGCTTATGTGTGTTCTTCTTGTTGTTTCTTTTGTGACTCATTTTTGGACTCCAGGTAAGGAATGGCCATAGCTCAGCAGTCGAAGGATGTTTTTCAAACCACTTCCTTGGGACCTTAGCTTTGACATCTACCATATGAGGGGGTTGGATTATATGACCTCTGAGGTCCTTCCAACTCTATATCAATGATCCTATGAGAGGTAGTGTGGTAGTGTGGTATATTGGATAGAGTCAGGAAAACCTGGGTTCAAATCCTACTTCAGACGCTTATAGCTGTGGGACCATGGACAAGGCATCTAACCTCCTTATTCCTCAGTTTCCTCATTAGTGAAATGAGGGGGTGAATTCAAAGGCCCTAAGGTCCCCCAGTTTGTGATCTGGCCTTGTCCCTGCAGCAAGACAAAGCAGGACTTATATTACTCATCCTTTGATGATCAGACAGGAATTGGGACAGGATTTATTTTACTCACAAGCTACATCTTGAGGGAATGGTTTGCATGACTAAATATTCCCCGATTATTCCCCCCCACCCCCAACCCTTGCATTGGTGAGTTTCCCTTCACTGGAGATAATCAACTGTTATTCATCAACAGGAAAGATGATAAAATATCCTGCTTTGAGCTAAGCTGTTCTTCCTAGTCCCCAAATACCACTTTGATATGCCCACGTGCATGCCATCTTGGAGAGGGCCTACAAGGGCATGGTGCTTACTTCTAGTGACAAACCAGTTATGGCTCAGCTAGCAGGCTAGTATGTCCATCCTGACTATAGTGAATATCAACTCTAGAAGGACCTTCCCCCCTGCTCCAAGTCAATGAGTATCATTTGTATTCTGGGCCTTTGGCCATAGAATATTTGGTTGACAAATACAGAAATTTGCATCAAATTAAGTATATTGCTTTATGTAGAACAAGATTCCCCACTAAAGTCCTGCTCTAACATTCTGGCATGGCATGGAAGTAACTCTGTATTCCTCTAAACAGTGTGGTTTACTGGTTAGAGTCCTGGTCTTGGAATCAGAAAGACCTGATAACAGATTCTGTCTTTGATACTTCCTACCTGTGTGAACTCTGGGCACATCATTAATCTATCTGAGCCTTAGTTTGTCAATCTATGAAATGGGGTTAATCACACTTGCTGTACCTGTCTTACAAAGATAGCATAAAGCATAAATCAGCAAATGGATGCAAGGTCCTTTGCAGACCTTAAAACACTCTGTAAATGTCAAATATAATTGGAAGATTATGTTAACAGACTATGAAATCTAGTAGGACCTCCCAGGCTGGAAAAGTTTCAAGTACAGGATAGGTAATAGACTGTGTCTGTCATTTAAGAACTTACAGAGAGGGCCATTGGCAGAAGACAATTTTGTGTGTGTATGGGGGGGGGGGGGCGGGGAAGAAACTTATAAAGATGACCTTCTGGCACACAGAGGAGCTTCAATCAGCAAGAAGAAGGCCCCAATCAATCCAATTCAGTTCAAACAAGCACTTTTAAAAGATACATCAAATTTGGAAGCCTGCCTCTCCACAAAAAGAAGAGCCAAGTTCAAGTCCTGCTTCAATCTCCTACTGGCTATGTGATCCTAAATAAGTCATTTTACCTTTGGTGACCCAGGGCCCCTGCCTACCTCAGCAGAACACTGGGGTTGCATGCTGCATTTAGGGCAAGAATCCTGCTCTACGTGGGATAATATATCTAACTAGATTCAAATTTTTTACATTATCAATCAGGAGTTCAGCATTCTCATTCTCTCTCTCCCCTCTCCTCTCTCTCTCTCTCTCTCTCTCTCTCTCTCTCTCTCTCTCTCTCTCTCTCTTCTCTTTCTCTCTCCTTCTCCTCCTCCTCCTCCTCCTCCTCCTCCTCCTCCTCCTCCTCCTCCTCCTCCCCGACTCTGACTCTGGAATCAGCATGGGCAAATTACATTTAGCAAATAAAGACAGTCATAAAAATATTGGAACCCGGAAGTGATAAAGAATTTATGGCTTCCATTTGCCGACCCTCTGCCAACTCAGAGAGGCTCCATTTAATACAGCAGTTTGGCCTGCCATTTGAAATGCCACCTCCCACACTCATTGGCAGCACCTCTGTGTTGTATTGATCACTCCCAAAAGCTGACCAGGGCGGTTCATTCCATATCCTCTGCTATTAGGTGGACAAAGCAAAATGCACAGAAAACCATCACTGCTTTGCTCAGCAATGCCTCTCCATAGCCTTCCCAGCCTGATGGATTTCAGCCTCGGTCCTGAGTTCAGTTAATACTGAAGATTTATCACCCCAAAAGGCACTTGGGATTCCACTCTCAGTGGTCTGGGCTACTCTTTCAGAGTTGGCCTTAGCAGTGTTGGGCAGCGCAGTGTCAGAAAGCGGTTAACATTACCAAGTAACCTGGCAACAAGAGCTGTGGACATACAATATGGGAGAAAGTCCAGCTTGGAAGAGCCTTCTCATCATTGTGTCAGGGCTGACCTATAGGAGATTACTCTCCAGCTGGCAGAAAAAAAGCAGGCACCTGAGTAAGGTTAATTAAAAGTGTATATAATGCCTCCAGTTTCTGTCAGATGTGACTTTACCTGGATGTAAAAAAACAAAGACTAGAAACATAATGGGCCTCCCAGCCCTGGTCGACAGATACCTCTATGCTACTTTAATGAGCTCTCATGTATCATAGAAAAAATATTGAGTTGCTAATGAAACTAATACAATGCCAAGAACTTACATATTTTAATTTATTGTCTCTTCCTAGCATCCCAACTCTTATTCAAGAAGACCATTTAATTAGAACACTCTCAGGTGGGAATTGGTTCCCCTTCTTAGTAAGACATGGATAATGGAGAGGAGGAAAACAGCCGATTTGTTTCTCACCAGCATAGACTTCACTAATCATCTCCCCCAAATTCAGCTCAGGTTTCTGCCTGAGTTCATTTAATCTTCATCAGGATTGCCATTTTCTATCTCATCTTTCAAAGAGCAACTTTTCGGTTGCAGATATTTAGTCAGGAAAGTTTGGGATTCATTTTCTGGACAGCAGATCTGTCTTCTGTGGTCTACAGACAGACATGATTGCTGCGGCTCCTGAATGACTAAAGAATTCAACCTTTCTATTTATTCCTGACTTTGGCCAAGGAGATGTCCTTTCTGAACTCCAGGAGAGCAGGAACTGTTTTTTTGTGGCTGTTGTTTTTTCTCTTAATTACACCCCCAGCATTTAGCACAGTGCCTAGAACACAGTTGGCCCTTAATACTTGTTACCTGATTAGTAGTCACTTAATAAATTCTAGCTGATTAGACTTGATTTTCAATTTAGTCTTCTTTCCAATTTTCATCCATAAGTAACCTGTAGCTCAGAATTCCTAAGCTTCAGAAATATATGAGCCAGGTTCATTCTCGATTCTAGTTCATAAATCCTATCTTTCCTTTAACCTCTACCCACCCAGGTTCTTCCCTAGGAATATCAGGATATAGCTCACACCTAGGTCTCTATAAATGCATGCATAAAAAGCAGTCTCAGCTTCCATATAAGCACACAGACTGACGATGTATTTCCAGTACAGGATAGTCTTTATTTTACCCTACAGAAAATGCAAAACAGAAAGAAATGTGAAGGGACCATATATTGTTAAGGCAATTTCCCTTTCTGGGGAATCCCATCTCCTTCAAGGACCTATATGGTCTTCCAGATTTAAAATGGCAGCCAGTGATTGAGACTGCCCCCAAAGGGAAAAGAGCTTGAAGTCGATTAAAAAAAAAAAAAAGATGACTCATCCTTTTCTGGTGAGTCCCTCTTTCCTGATGCTCACATCTATAAAATATACAAAGACAGAATCCCAAACAATGGCTTTATTCTCTAACCTTGTTAAGTTGACCAGCAGGTTCACTCCTGGTTGCACTTTCTATACTCATTAGCTATTCACTTCCTTAGTGACATAATCTAGTTGGCAAAGTAGTTCTTGTGTCCAGTTAATGCTATGTTTTTTTACTTTGTGATTTCCCAATGATTAATCAATGACTTTGCTAAGGCACCAAGTCAGGGTGAGTTTCCCATATGCCCTCCAGAGCATATGTCCAGGGCATGGTCACACAGATGCATGCTTGGGTTCATCCAGAAGCCTCCTCACAAGGCAATTTCTCACTTCATAGTCAATATGACTTCTGTTTCACCCAGATGCTGTGTGATCAGTGGGAAGACAAAATCTGGGTCACAAAATAGATAATTCTCAGACAATGTGCCATGCCGTGCTTTCCTGTTGCTGACTTGATTATATTCAGTCTGGAACATGGTCTTTTATTCCTTCAAAGAGTCTCCATTTAGGAGGCCATCCACACAGAATCACTTAGGGGGCCAAGGAAGAAATGGACTCTCTTTGTGGAGCCCACTTGCAAACCTTAAGTGGTGCTGTCTTCTCAGAAGCTCATTAAGTTTATTTTTCTCTCTCAATATATACAGTCAAGAGTCACCAGGCTGCTTCTTCCTTGTATACTTGGATTCATCTATGATCTCATCAATGTGGGTCAGTCCTACACTTAGGAGGATAACTGGAGGTCTGTGTCTTTTCATCTTCAGGCAGGTAGGCAGGCAAGTAGAATTTGTTAAATGCCTACAATGTGCCAGGCACTGTGCTTTGTGCTGAAAATGCAAAGAAGGGGTGGGGAGAGAGAGAGAGAGAGAGAGAGAGAGAGAGAGAGAGAGAGAGAGAGAGAGAGAGAGAATAGTCAGGATTAGAGATCAAGTTAGATCAAAAGTTAGGACAAGAATCAGACTGAGTTTACCAATCAGCAAGCATTTATTGATGTATGGAGTGTGCTGTTGTGGGAGTGGGGTAAAATGATTAAGTGTAGGACATCTACCAAATAAATGCAAACTGATTAGATGGCACCAAAAACTAGGGGAGTCAGGAAGAGGCCTCTTGAAAGAAGCATCACTAGGCCTAAACTTCACAGGGAGTTTAGGTGGCAAGAGGTAGCAATGCAGAGGGAGAGGAAGCAGGGTGACAGCTAATGCAGATATGGAAGCAGAAGATGGAGTATCATGAAAGGACACCATCAAGTAGGCCTGTTTGGCAAAAACATAGAATGCATAAGGGGAAATAATACATTTAAGAGATAGTCATGGAAAACATGCTGGAGCCAGATCATGATAAACATTGCAAGCTTGTAATGGCAAGCAAAGAAGCAGTTAACATCTTGTTTCAGCTATTTAGTTGACACCTTGTTTCATTTCTTGTCCATGATTCTATCGAGTCTTTTTGGGAAGCAGAACTTGTATACCCCACAACTTGTAAACCCTAGAACTTATGAATTCCTGTTGCTGATGCAATAGGAAGGGGAGAAGTTAATGACCATATATAAGGGGAGACCCAGATTAGAGAAAGCAGAAATGAGAAGAGGACCCTTGTGGTGGCAGAGTCAAGAAGGAGAAACCTTGTGGGATCCCAGCACTCTATGTTTGTCTGTTCTGTCTGTGTTGATGTTTGTTTGTGATATTTTGTACAGAAGCCCTGGGACTTTACTGAAAGCCCTGAAAGAGGATTTTCTGGTTGTATGTTTACAGAAGTCTTGGAGGAGTGTTTTGGAGGTCCTGGGATTTTACTGATGATTTGTGTTGAGTTCTCAGACCTTATAGGTGGGTCTGAGTTGATTTCACAGGCAGATAGTGAATTGACGATGGTGCCAGCAAAGTGCATGAATGTTATTGTGGCTTTGTTAAGTTTTGTCTTCCCAGGAACAGAAACTGTGAAGAACTTGAGCTGACCTGGACACTGTGAGCTTCAGTACAGAACAGGAACTAGACAAGGAGCTGGACGAGGAGTTGGGAGCTGCCTGCCTTTGAACCCAGGTGACAGTTGAAGCTGGGACCATGGAAAAAGAACCATGGAATCTGAGAGCCAGCCTCAAGTCAAGATGAAAAGACCTCTCATTGGATATTTAATGCAAACTGAGAAGATCATGATTTACTGTGGCCTAGGGGTCAGAGAACTCTGTACTCTGTATCCTGCACCTCTTCAGGATGATTGAATTAAGGATGATTGGCAAGCTCCAATTAAGAACAAAGAAGACTTTTTGACTGAGAGATTAAGACAATGTGACCTAGGGGTGGAGAACTTTAACCTTTGTATTTTGTGTCCCTTAAGGAGGCTTGCTTCTTAAGGATGATTGAGTTAAGGACTTACTGAATGATTGTGCTTTGTTTAAAATTATGTGACCACTTTGGTGAAAATTATGTGGCCATTTTAGTGATAACCTGTTATGGTGTAACATTGTGAATTCTGTACTTTGGTTCCTGTCAATGTTTTGTCTTAGTTTGTTACTGAATAAATATACTATATTTATACTATACTATACTATATATACTATATTATTGTAATCAGAACCTTGAAGCTGTTCACAAAAGCAGTCCCCTGGAAAGCTGCTTGTGCTTGGCTTTACAAAGCTAAATAAAGGAATTTGTTTATTGAGGAGACCATGGGGAGCAACTGAAATTTCTAGAGATCAGGAGTAAGATGGTCAGAAATGTGTTTCAAAACAATTAAATGAGCAGCTCTGTTGAGGAAGACAAACACAGGGAAAAGATTGAATTGCAGAAAATCTCAATGAGGAGACTATGGTAATAATTTAGTGGAGACAATGATGAATGCTAGGCCATGGTAGTTTTGATAGTAGAAAGAGACGGTTTGATTCAAGAGGTGATATGAAAGCTGAAACAACAATATTTGATGACCCACTATTTGAGAGATAAGTAAAAAGAGAGGAGTTGGGCAGAATGCTATAGTCTCCAACCTAAGAAACTGGAGAAATGGCCATGCTATCAGAAGAACTAGGGAAGTTCAAAAGGATGGAGGGATCAGGCATCAAAGCCATGATCCTTGTTTTGAACATAATAAATTTGAGGTGATTCTGGGTCATCCAGGCCCAGATGGCCAGCAGGCATTTGGAGCTGCAGGACTAGTTCTTGGGTGAGAGATAAGATTTGCATATATAGATTTAGGAGTTATTTTCATAGAGATTCTAGTGAAACCCTTGGAGTTGGGGAGATCAACAAGTAGAAGAAAAATCTAAGGAGAGGGAAGAGCCCAAAAGAAAGCTCAGGGGTATCCTCATGAACAGGCAGAGGCCAGGGCAAGCAAAGCCCTACAAACCATATCTTAGGTTAGCACAAGGAGTGCTGGACTCAGAGTCAGGAACACCTTAGTTCAAATTTATCTGTGTGATCCTGGGTAAGTTATTTAATCTCTCTTCAGAGAGCCTCAGCTGCTGAATGGTTGAGGATAAAATTCTTCCAAGAAGTTCTTGGCTACTTCTCATTTTAAGGGCAAATGATTCAGCCATCTGTAGAAGGTCAGTATTTGACTTCCATCCATCCCTTTTGCCTTGACTCCTCATTGGACATTCTACTTTCTGGCTACACTTGTGTATTTGCTGTTCCCCCATCTTCATATTTCATCCTCTCACTCCATGCCTTCGGACAGGCTGACCCCTCTGACTGGAATGCTTTCCCTCCCGGCCTCTCCCTTTCAGTATCCTGAACTCCCTTCAAGGTTCATTTCAAGTGCTTCCTCCTACATAAGACCTTTCCTGACTCCTCAGTTTTCAGTGAATGGCTTGCTAAGATGTTGACCCTCTGAAGTTCATTTAAGAATGGTTTAACCTTAAAGTACAGATAAGAGGAATATGGGATTTATATGCCAAACCTCTCATAGTGTTCTCCCTAGGCTCCCACTCCTTAACATTTTTTTTTATTGAGACTTTGCCTATGAATCTGTATTTGTTTATTGGTTGGAAAGACAGTATTACATAATGGGTAGAATTCTGACCTCAGAGTTAGAACACAGAATGACCTGGGTTCATGCTGTGACTGTGAAAGATGCTGGATAGCACTTTAGGGAGTGCTCTAAGACTCCAGATTGTAGACAAGGCACTGCTCTTTTTTGGGAGGGAGTTTCTTCATTGGGAGTTCACTAACCTAAAGCAATCACAGATTTAGACTGTATTCCCATTTTTCTGTTATCTCCAACCCTGTGTCCCAGGGAAGCTTCTTGAGTGGAAGGGTCTGCTTTCAATTTGTTTTTGTGGCCTAGTGCCCAACACAGTGCCTGGCCCATTGTAGGTGCTTAATATATGACTTTTGTCCCCATTTGTAGGCATGTTGTTATTTTAAACAAAAAAGAAATACTTGGTGTTGGAAGAAACAGTACCCTAGCTCTGCATGTTGGTGCTTGAGTTTCGTAAACACTGCTCTGAGCAGCTGGACTCCTGAACCATCTCCCTGAGATGGGATTTTCAGGAGAAGAAAAAAATCTGATCCAAGTACACCATGTGTGTTTTCATCTTATTTGGAATAAGTTTTGAAGAACATTTATTTTTGCAATATTGAACTTAAATGTACACCAGAAGCCTCTCCCTTCCTGTTTGGACAGCTCCAATGAGTTCAATTCTTAAGGTCAAGAATGTTAACACAGTCTGTTGCTAGTGCCCAAGAGGTCAGGCACATGTCATGAATAGATGAACAATGAACATGATGGCAGATTATGGAGAGGGGGTTAAGGTTAGATATTGGGCGTGCGCACACACACATACACATGTTCTCTCATATGTATGTATATGTATGAGAGAGAAAGAGACAGAGAGAAGGAGAGAGACTTTGCTAGGCAAGATGAGAACATGGGTGGATTGGGGAAAGGAGGATTTGGAAGCCAAGAAACTGAAGAAGAGGATTAGAGTAATGTGGTGGAAAGAATAGTTGATTAGGAGCCAGATAAAGTGGGTTTGAATTTTGCTTCTAGCATGCAGGTCAGTCACATAATTTTCCAGGGCCTTCCTGGGACTTAATAAGTAGAGGGGAAAATCATTATTAGACTCATTCCTAAATGTATTAGGTTGCCTCAAGAAATAGCCCCTCTACCCCACCACCCAAAGATTGCAAGAGGAAGCTTGTTGAATACTTGCTGCATATTTTGTAGAGGGAGCTCCTATTCACCTATTGGTTGGATTAGATGGGTTTAGAGGACACTTCCAATTCTGAGGTGGTACGTGATGTCAACTGGCCTAGTAGATGCAAACTATGTGACAGCTAATGATAATAGTGACCATGAAATTGAGCCCAGTCATGCTCATGCTCACAGCATTCCCTTAATAAGTCTATGTGTCTAGATGTTGTTATACAAAGAAGAATGGGTGGAAAACAAACTTTCAGTTACCTGCTTACAATGAGAGAAGAAAAGGATACAACAGAAATGCAATCCATCATGTTTTCATGAATATGAGCAGGAATGGCAGATTATGGGGAAAGGAGGTTAGATTATTGCATGAACATAGCCTAGGGAGATCACATCACAAAGAAATGGCCCATAATTGAACCATTATATTTATGACTGGAGAATCCAAGAGTCCACAAATAGATAAACATGAGTGATAATTTCTTGGAATCATTTAATGATTCAACGGACATAGAAACAGGATGAGATTGTTGATCCTGTTATTTGGTGGATCTTGTTGAAGTCGATAACGAGAGTCAAATGAATATTTCTTGGAGTAAAACCTCCTTTAATAGAGAAACCTAAATTTGGTGATTTAAGGGAGCGGCATGGGAGAAAAGGGGAAGCCTGTACTTCTTTTTGTGGGTAGCCAAACAGTCAGATGTCTAGGAGAAGGCATGAATGTCATTATTGGTGGAAAAAATGTAGGGACCTGGGGTATATAGAAAGCCATCTACCAACCAACAAGCATTAATTGACATCCTACTATGTGCCAGGGAGAACATACAGCAGGTGCTTTATTCATGTTTTTTGACTGATTTACAATAAAATCAAAACAAAATGGTCTCTGCATTCAAGGAGTTTGCATTCCATAAGGGGAAATAAAAATAAACATGAAAGTAAGTACAGAGTGTATACTGGGTAATTTTGAAGAGGAGAAGAATGTGTCCTGGGAACTGGGCATTTGAAAAGGTAGAGAAGGAAATGCATTTCAGATATGGAGGGCTGCTTGTGCAGGCATGGACGTTGGGACCATGGTAATGCATATAATTATAAGATCAAAGCTGTGACATGAATTGGAGGCCAGGCTATTATCAACCATACATGGTCCTGTTCAGGACAGAATCAATCCACAAACATTCATTATGAACCTTTCATATGACAGGCACTCTTTTAGGCCTCGGGGGGGGGGTGGGGTGGGAAATGGAACCATTTCCATCTTCCTGGAGCTTAAATTCAGTTGATTAAGATAACATGTCCATGTCTGAGTATAACAAGGATGCTCTTGCTCACTCTGCCAGAGAAAGGATATTTCTCTCTTTCAGGGTCCCAGGGAACCTGGAAGGGTTTGAGGGAACTTTTTCTATAGCTATAAAGTTGAGCCCAATCAGCTGTTTCCCTCCCCCACATTTGTTAGAACCCATGACAAGCACCTTGGCTCCGTTTGACCAATTTAGCATTGAGTGCCTTTTACGAAGGGATTTTTACTTCAAATATATAAGAACAAACAGACAAACTTTTCCCTCCTACACTCCCAGAGCATATACCACTCTAGTATACACCAGCCTAGTGACTCAAGGAGTAAGCTCAAAATTTGCTCAAAGAAGCATTAGTCCCAACAAATTCTTGTCCAGATGCAACATGATTGACAAGTGATTCTTCTGTCATGTCCCAAAGGTCCCAGCATAAGGAGTTATCTTGAGGTCACCCCTGAAGATTGCTCCTTGGGCCATCAATCCTACACTGGCTATACAGTTCACCATGATTCTCTCAGAAGCAGCTCCCCTTAGATGGAAATGCCATCTAAGGCCCTCTGTGCCTGCCCTAGGTCCCCATTACATGAGCATGTACAGAATATGTATACAATGAATACAAGTTTGTTTAGAAAGGTGGAAGCTGGAAGAAGTTTCTATCCCTCCTCAATCTCCAGGGCACATTGGAGGAATTCCAGGTTAGCATTCTCTCCTTTATCATTGTCATTAAATTTAGGGCTTATAAAAGGTGATTGGTCTCTTATGAGTGTCCTCCATTATTCACTTATTATGTAGTAAGATGAGGGTGGTGCAGTGGATGGAGCCCAAAGAGTCAGATCCAGTTGAAATGACCAAACGAGAAGACGTGGTAATTTGTTAGTTCTCTTCAGTGAGGAGTGTGCTCTGTCTAGGCCTGTGACTTACCCTCTGCTGATGGTCTCCTGTGCCCAGATTGAGCACCAACATGCAGAAGGTGTACACAGGATGATAACCAGGATCTACTGAAATTCTCATTTCCATTGCCATACGCTCATTGCCTTTGGAATACTAGTCCCAATCCTTATTTCTCAGTCTGCTCTTTGGATTTCCCAGTGCTTTTCTTGGTGATCAGACAAGATGCCCTCAAAATTACCTTCTTCCTGAATCTATGCCTTTGGGTCTTCAGGCATTATATGACTGGGAGGCATCAAGGAGGGCTACATGCACGGGCCTCTGCTCATTGTAGCCCCAGCCACACACCATAGAATCACAGGTCTGAAGCTGGACAGGCTCATCAGAAGGCTGATCTCTCCCTCTTCAAGATGAGGTAGATAGAGCCCAGAAGATGGAGTTGGGAAGACCAGAGTTCAAATTCAGCCTCAGGCACTTAGTAACCATGTAACCTTGGATAAGTCACATAATCTCTATCTGCCCCAGTTTTCTCAAATATGAAATGAGGAAACTAAAAACTATAAAACATGACACTTACTAAGATGACTGGGAGGATCAAATAAGATAATAATTTGGAAAATTCATAGCAGAGTATCTGGCAATTAATAAACACATGCTTCCTCCAGGCTCTTAAGAGAACAGTCCAGAGTTACAGAGCTAGTATGTGTCAGAGGGTAAACTCAAACCCAGGTTTCTTGCCCCCAAGGCAGTCTACTTTTCAAACATATACACACAGAAAGAAATATAATAAATGCAGGAAGACATAGTCATCTACATATCTCTATCCATGTAGGTATACCTACTGCCAATACTAATCTATATTTTCACCTGAATAAATAATCAGGTCATGTGGTTTCTTCAATAGCCATTCATCTCAGGTGCAGTTTACTCCCTCAATTCAGTTTTCTTGGGTTTCTCTCTCAAGGTTTTTGGTGAGGTATAGACTGACTCAGGAGGGAAAATCCTTGACTTGGGTTCAAGAGTCACTCTGAACTTAGTGAGATGGAGATAGATGTCATCTCGACAGATGGCAATTAGCGACCTCTACATTTTCCTGTCGACCACTTAGGAAAGTTCAAGGGCTTGGCACAGTGGATGGTTGCTCCTTTTTTTTTCCCAGTCCAGCCCCTGATGTTGAATAAGAAAGAGGGAGGAATGGAGAGCTGCTCTCTCTCTGTCTCTGCTGTCACATTCCTCAACTCTTTGTGGAACACCTCTTCATTAAACTGCAAAAATAAACAAAACCTGATCAGCCAAAGAGGCTTGGCTTGTCTGAGCTTGCAATTAATTTCCAAAGGTAAAATGGATTCTAAGGCATTTTAATTCCTGGCTCCCACCCCTGGCTCTCCATGCTGCATTGTTAATGTGGGTCGCAGAGAAGATGTTTCCTAGCAACAAGAACACAGGAAAGCTTTCAGAATCTCTTCTGTCTGCTATCTGTAGGATCCCAGTTACAAACCAAATCATTAAGAGCCTCACACCAGTCTTCCATACACCCCATTGGGGCTCTCTCTGCCATTTCCAGTTCTCATTGAGGACGGAAGAATGTGGGTACATGTAAGGGAATAATCCCAAACTGCCTCCTTGCTTTGTGGCAAGGGAAAAGGAGAATGTAAGAACAAAGCTTCAGAGTCAGAAAGGACTCCTTTTACAGAGGAGGAAACTGAGGCAAGAAAAGTGAGGTTCTTTGGTTAAGGTCACATAGAAAGCAAGTTTAGGAAACAAAGTACAGAGGAAAGAGTGCTGACCTGGGTTCAAATTCCACCTCTGGAGATTTCTCACTGTGTGACCCTACTTGGGGCCCCAGTTTCTTCACATAAAAAAGGAGGGGAGTGAACTAGATGATTTTTAAGGTCCCTTCCAGCTCTCTCTCCTCTCTTTCTCTCTCTGTCTCTTTCTCTGTCTCTGTCTCTGTCTTTCTCTGTGTCTCTGTCTATCTCTATCTGTCTCTGTTTCTCCTCTTCTCTCTCTGTCTCTGTCTGTCTGTCTGTCTCTCTCCCCTGCCTCCTCTCTCACATCCTCTGACTTCAAATTCAGCATTCTTTCCCATACTCCCCACAGGCTGTCTTTTCACAAAGCTATTTTCTTTCTTAATTCTTAATGTGTGCTTCCTGGTAGATGGATACTCCAATCTTTGTACTTCATTAATTATGGCCCATTTGAAACATGTTGTCAATAACACTGAGTGTATTATGGACTATTGGGCAAAGAAATTGAATGAAAAATATGTGTGTCCATCACCATTATTAATACGTATTGATTTAAACCATACAGCCCTGTGTATCATGACTGGATGAAAAGGTTAAGCATTAACAGAGCAATTATGAATCTAACAAAGCCAATTACCACAATGCTAGGTCTTTTGCAGTTATCTTTAAGCTTGTTATAGAACTCCAGATTGAATGCCCAGTTTGTATTTTTTCAGCAGGAACCAAACAGATGGTCTAGAAGAGAACTAATGAACTTGAATCACTGATCCTCTATGAATGTCAGTTTTATCACCTGTAAAATGAAAGAGTTAAACTTGATGGTCATCATGGTGATCTCGGTCTAAATCTTGCATCCTAACTATGGATCTGATCACAATTAGGAGGCTTTCACCAACTGATGAGACCAGGACCAGCTTTTCTGCAAGCCGGGTACCCTGTCTTCAAAATCTGGGGGCTGGCTGCTGGGTGTCTCTTTGTGGAAGGGACTGCCTTCCTGCATACATACCCGTTGTCTTTTTTGTGAATCATACAATTTTATCCCTTGGAGATCATCAACCACTCACCATACATATTGGTATCTTGAAATTTATACCATCTCAATTGATGAAGTGATCAAAGAACTTTAGAGTAATTGTAAAAAGTACTTGAAAACCATTGCATGAAGTGAAATAATGGCAGATGAGATCCACTTCAGCTGACTTGAAGTCATGGGATAACAGATCACAGATTTAGACCTTCCAGGGACCTTGGGCATCAGCTAGTCCAACTCCCTCATTTTTCAGATGAGAAAAATGATTCCTAGTGATACTTAGTGATTTGTCCAAGGTCACATGAATGACAAATGAAAGATCCAAGTTTCAAACCCACAGCTTCTTACTTGAATTCTAATGGGCATTCCATTGTACTACACTGTCTTTCAGTTTGGGGATCCCAGCTTGGCCACTTGCTACCTCAATCACCTAGGAGAAATAATTACTTCTCCTATTGGGACATCAATTTCTTCAGGTGTCAAATGAAAGAACTGAGCTGGGTGACCTGGGAGGATCCTTATGGTTTTAATTGTGTAAACCTATGACCTGACAACCTGAATTAGAATCCTAGCTCTGCCCTTTATTTCTATGTGACCTTGTGGCCTCAGTTTCCTCACCTGTATGAAGAGGGGTTTGATTAAATTACCTTAGAGATCCCTTCCAATTCTAAGTCTGCTCCTAGGATACTATTTCTCTTGACTTCCAATACACTGTTCTACCCACTGTTCCTCCAACAGTTCCGATTGGCATGCAAAAAGTCCAGCACAGTATTTTTTAAGTTCATTGGAATCAAGTGTCATCTATTTGTATCAGATCAGTGTGGGTCAATTCAATGTTCACATTCATTCAATAAATATTATATGGTTATTTTCATAATTTACATAAATTTTTGATTTTTTTAGAATAATTTTTTTCTCACTAGATCGCAACCCTATGATATAAATGTGACAAGTTTTATCTTTTTCCTACTATACTGATGGAGAATCAGGGGGCCAGAAAGTCTGAGCCTTGAGCAAAGTCAGCCCACTCTAATTGGTGCCAGGTAGGACATATGTGATGGACAGAATGCTGGTGGTTGGGGTTGGGTAACCTGGTTTGAATCCTGCTTGAAGCACTTTCCAGCTGGTCAAGCACAGGGATGATTCACTTAAACATGATCTCCACAGCCATAAAATGGGAAAATAGTATATACTTGTTGTTCTGACTCCCTCATCAATGATTTCTTCTGAGGAAAATACTTCATGAAGCAGAATTCTTTTTAGCCCTGTCTTTTTCCCTCAAACTTGCCTTTTCTTATAATTTGTCCCAATTAAATTACTATGAACATCTTCACCAGTATAATCACCACACAATTGCTAAATTGAAACCTATGAGTGTGAGTATGAGCTGTGGGGAAGAGGTGCAGAGGGGCTGTCACATGGCAATAGGGAAATATCAAAGATGTTTGAGCAGGTGAGTCACCTGGTCAGATCTATGTTCTATTAATATCAATTTGGCACCCATGTAATAGTGAAGTGTAGTGGTGGTATACTGGTGAAAGAAGATGTTTATAGTAATGTAATCAGGACAAACAATAAGAAAACACAAAGCTTTGGGACAAATCACTCAATCCTGTTTGCTTTAGTTCCTCATTTGTAAAGAATGAGTTGGAGAAGAAAATGGCAAACCACTCCAGTATCTTTGCCAAAATGGGGTCATGAAGGCTTGGACCTGACTGAAATGACTAACCAACAACAGCAAGAGACCTAGGATTTTATCAATGTTGGGAGCTCCCTGGTACGAAAATTCCCTTGACCAATGTAAACTAGCTACTCTCTTGTAACTCACAATTTTAGTGAGTTTTTTTTTAAGGTAATAAGAGTTTAGTTGGCTTGCCCAAAGTTACATAGCCAAGATAGGTCAGAAGCAAGACTCAAACCCAGTTTCCTGACTCCTAGGTCAGTTCTCTAGACACTGTGATGTATTTATTCCATATTTACTGTAAAGAAAAAAACAGAATAAATCATGAGGCAATAATAGTCCTTCTAAAAACACCAGTTCCCATTTGCATAATTGGCCAAGTACTCTCCTTACAGAAACCCTGTGAAATTGATAGTGATAGAGCCTAGAAGCCTGGGTCTTGAAATTCCAAACTGTTATCTCTAGGGTACATACCCTCAGGGAATTACAAAGAAAGAAAAGATTCATATTTCAAGTTAATCACATGGCACAAAATGGCACCAAACCTGACAAATCCCTGCACCTCCAAAGAAGGGAAGGGTGCTTAAGGTGTAAGACTGGTCTTGAGTTTTACATTTCCATAAAAAAGGTCCCATTGAAATAACTAAGCCTATTTGACTATGGAGAAAAGAGAAGACTCTTCACCTTTAACAAACCTTGCAAAGCAGAGCTAATTAATCCCAAGGACACTTCACTGTGGAAATCTATTATGCTTCTCAATGATCAGATGACTTTATATTTTACATTTTACCTAAAATTATAGCCCATGTCAATTACGGCTAGATATTAACCACATCCACAAAATCAGGAGAAAGCAAAGTTTCTCTGAATAATGGAACAGTGGTCAGAATTACAGGAATACTTCTGAAATTCACAGAATATCAATCAAAAGAGTGCATTAGGTTGTTTTTTTTTTTTCTTTAATACCAACTCTCTCCCAGAGATTCTGGAGTGACCTGAATGCATGATGTTATTCAACCTCACAAAATGCAGGTGAAATGAACAGTCTCTTTCACAGTTCAGCAAGATCTGGAAATCACCCTTCTTCCAAAAAGTCTTCAAGGAGAAACTAGTTTGCTTTGACCTTAACCAATCTGCTCGGAAAAACTCCGTGATTCTCCACTTGTTTTTCACTGCCAAGAGAGTCTGACCCCTGATATACATGCAGAGACATACTAAGAATTTTTCACTTCAAATGAGTAATGCAAAGTGTTCAGGAAAAAAAAATCAAACAACTATATTTTTAAAAAATGACCCTCCATTGAAGCAGAGTGCTGGAAAACTTTCCCAAGAAGGCAGGTAGAGTCTGTAAGACAACTTCTGTTGCATGAGGCCACTTCTGGAGAGAATACATCTGGGGAGGGCTCCAAGGCAAAGAAGGGGAGGCCCCCATGCCAGCATGCCAAATGGTGTCAACTCCCTCTACAATTAGAGCCATGAGACAAAGGTACTACAGCCTCCCCCTTGTTAAGCTTCTGCCTGAATCTGCCTTTATTCTGTTTCACCCACATCACTCTCTTTTAACTATAACCTCCTAATGGACAAAGAATAATCCATAAGGACGCCAAGCAAGTTCTACACCATATGGCTACGAATGCTTAAACCATCAGTGAAAATGCCAATGATTGTATCCAAGACAATGTTGCTGATGATTTGTGAATGGGTACAGATTATCATCAGCACATTCCAAATAATGAAGCTGAAACAGCACAAGAAGTCCAAAGAAGACCATCAACTATCATAAACTCACATGCTCTGGAGATATGAAATCTCATCCTCCTTCTCCTCACCTTCTCTCCCCTTCCACCACCACTGAGAAGACCACGCCAATTTGAAAGTGGGAGATATCAGAGCTGAGAGTTTGTCATAGAAGCTTGAGCATTTCCCCTCCCTAATCCATGGGGCCCCATTTCTGCTTTGCTTTTTGCACCATGAAGGTCTAATTGACTTCAAAGACTAATGAAAACTGAGAGTGGTATTAGATTTAACACCATTTCAAGATGGGCTATAAGCCTAGTAAGAATGAGTTGGTCAAAGAGGAAATGGAAAGGAAGGGACAGAGGTTAAGCAGATGAAACTCCCGACCTACAGACAAACTGAAAGATAATGATAGCCAGGCTTTCTAGAAATTCCAGGGAGGGTCTCCTCTGTTTCCAAATGGTACTTACTACATTTTATCCCTTGTTGATGTTTAAATAAATAAATATATAAATACATAAACATGTAAATCAAAATGCTCTGAGGAGAAATGGACCATGGGCAAATCCCCATGTTCCAGCTGGAGAGAAATGCTTGGGGAAGTCCAGGTCTAAGGTGGAGCTTAGTATTTTGACAAATAAGAAGCTCAGCAAAGTGTATGCTAAAAAAGAATCAAATTTATAATTGTAATATAAAGAATTCATTGAAGAACTCGTTAAAATGTTACCCCTGACAAAATTTCTCTCGATTAATTGGCTCCTCTTTCACCATGTCAGGGATTAAGGATTGAATTACAAAGAAAGGTATGTGGCTAAAATAAATATGTTGAGAGATAGCGTGGCTTAGTGAATAGAGTCATGGAAGGAAATTTAGAAGCAAGCAGGCCCTCAGGGGAGAGCAACATGGATGGTGAATGACCTCAGGTTCATGCCTAAGAAGATCGGCTGAAGGAATTGAGTTTTGCTAACCTCCATACTGAACGGCTTACGGGACACTTAACAACACTGTTAGAATATTTGAAAAGCAGTCCTGTGCAAGAGGGATTCAAATGACTAATTCTCATTCTCTTGGACCTTGAGGGCAGAATCTGGACTGATAGAAGGAAGTTACAAAGTGAGGGAAGAGAACAAATGTATATTAAGTTCCTATAATGTGCCACATATTGTGCTAAGTGCCTTATAAATATGACTTGATCCTCACAACAACCCTGGGTAGTAGATGCTGTTATTATTCCCATTTTAGGGTTGGGGAAACTGAACTGGAGAGAGGTTGAGTGGTTTGTCCAGGGTCACATGGCTAGTTAAGTGTCTGAGGCCAGATTTGACCTCAGCACTTCCTGATGGAGTACTCGTACTCTATTTCTGACTCTCTTCAGCTGCTGAAAAAGGAGCAACTTTTTAATAATTAGAGCTATCTAGAAGTGGAATGGGCTGTCTTGGGAGGTACTGAGTGCTCCCTTCACTAGGGCTCTTCAAGCAAAGGTTCTATGGCCACTTGTTGGTTTTGATGTAGTGGAGATAATTTAGGTAACTGAAGCTGTAATGGATGGCCACCAGGGTGCCTTCTAATATCACACTTTTATGATTATTAGCACTGCACAGGGAGTAATGATTTCTTGGGTTCAAATACTGCCTCTGACTCTCAATAGCTTTGTGGCTATGAGCAAGTCACTTAATTTCCATGATCCACAGGCATGTCTTTACGACTGTAAAATCCTATACCCTTGATACCTAGAACATTTTAGGAAGGGCTGTGGATAGACCCAGTGAAAAGTATTCCCATGCTGGCAAGATCAAAGGTTATTGTCACTGTATCTAGTGTTCTATTATTGCAGGATTCCTTCCTTTACTTGAAAACTGCCAAGACTTAGCACAGGTCTGAGTATGTGACATGGGGGCAGTCATAGGGGCCAAACTTCTAGACTGATCTTAAGATCATTGTTCAATTTTGAATACATTTTAGTTCTTGGCAAATACTCAACAGCCTCCATGAGAACCCAACAAGAATCCTTGATTGCTCAGCCATTTCTAAGGAACATGGGTCACATTAATTCACAGTGGTACACATATTCTTCTCTATCTTTCCTTTGCCTCGGTGCTCCAATATTTAAAGTCAGCAAACCTATCTTAAGCACCTGCTGTATACAGAGTACTGTCAATCTTTCATATGGCTATACTCCTTTGAAACTGAATTATCCCCCCAGGCCAAATGACCTCATCATCCTGTAGGAACTCATCAGCTTTGGGACTCAAAGTTGTCAATACCCTTTGCCTCTCTATTTGGACAGTAGGACCATAAGTTTCAAAAATCAATTTAAGCAGGTGACTCATCCCCAAAACTCCTCATCTCTCTTACCTATCTTAGGGCTTCTCTGACTGATTCCTTCAACATGCCCCTGCCTGTTGGGTGCCTTCCCCCTCCAAAGTTTTTAGCTTTCTTTTGTCTCCTCCCACCAATAGATTGTAAGCTCCTCAAGGGCAGAGATTGTCTCTCTCTTTTTTGTACTTGTCTTCCAAGCATGTAGGACAGTGTCTGGCATTAATAGGTACCTAATAAATATTGAATGATTTGTGGACTGTTGATACTAGGTGAGATGCAAAATTTGGAGAAAAGACTTTCACTTCCATCACTGAGCTTACATTCTAGTCCAGGGCTTCCTAAACATTTTTTTACTCACAACTCCCTTAAAGGGTCATGACCCACAGTTTAAGAAGTGCTATAAGACAGCTAACTTGCATATCAGTTGAAATATGTGAGTGTAGCGGCAAGCACCCTAGCATACCCAGGATGGCTGCTAGCACAGGTTCTAGATCTGCTTTTCTAAAGGAAAGTGACTCAAAAAGGGTTAACAATCTTACTTTAATCAATCAAACATATGGCATTTACCTAGTTCAGGGAAAAGTCAGCACCCTGAACTTCAGAGAATACAAACAGAAGTTGCAAGAGAAAATAATACAATTAAGTAGACAAGGCTTCCAGCCTTCTGACCATTATATCCATGCCTAGTTATTTACCAGAGAGCGTACTACCAACATCTGGGTTTTCAAAGCCAGGGGACTCAATGGCTGCCCAGAGTCTTATCTAGCCAAATCACAGAACTCTTCCCAAAGCGAGCCCCGAAGCAAAACCTTGCCTCAGAGGTATATATAGCCTTCTCCAGGGTCAGAGAACATCACAACCCTCAAGACACACTTGACTACAAAGTAACAAAGTTGTGCCTTCCTGAAAAACAAGCCTCCCCCTACAGGCTCCATGTCAGCACATGCAGCCTATTAGGCAGCAGAGTATGTTTTCAAATCAGGCAAGGTCTTCAAGTTCAACTTAGACCTATTAAGGGGGAGGGAAAATCTTCAAATTTCTATTACCATTACAGTGATATATAGATATGGATATAGATATAGATAGATATAGATATATATAGATATATAGATACATACACACACACATATATATACATACATACATATATATATATATATATATCCATAAACACATGTAGCAAGGATGATCTTTTGCACTAGACCATCTCTGAGCTCCTCCATGGGAAGGACTGGATACTAATAATCAGGGGGCCCTCCAGAACCCTATGTATTTCACTATCTATACCTTTAGCATCTATCTATCTATCTATCTGGAATTCATGATTGTTGTTTTAGATTTAGTGATCATCTGCATAAAGTGATAGTTAATGTCATTTGAGTTCATGATTTCACCAAAGGAAAGAGATCTTCTTAAAGGACGTCATTAAAAAAGACAATCTTGTACTCACCAAAGACCATCTTCTCCAGTGCACAGGACACTCACCAAGTCATCCAGCTTCTGCTCAAAGACCTCCAGTTAGGGGAAACTGACCATCTCTTGGGGCAAGCTATTCATTCATATCACTTAAAATGAAAATCTACCCACTTCCTCCTACATCTTCAGCTCTCTCTGTTCACATAAGCTTTGCTCCTTCCTAGCACATTCTAATCAGAGGAATGCCAGAGAGTTTTCCTAGATTTTTGGAAACATTTGATAAGGTATCTCCCTCATTCTGTGACCTAAGAGAGTAAGTCCAACCCCTTTTTCATATAACAGTCCTTTAAAGACTTGGCAACAGTAATCACGGCCCCCCTGTGTCTCCTCTTCAAAATAAAAGTCCTTCAAATTATAAAGTTTCCTTGAATTGATCTCATCTAGCATGAACTTTATGTTCTTCCCTATCCTGGTTGATTTCTTCTCAGTGCTCTCCACTTATCAATCTTTTTCCTAAACTCTGGTTTCCAGAATTGACCAATAACCTCCAAATGTGTTCTGACCTGAACAGAGTAAAGTGTATATATCGTCTTTATATTTAAGGAAACTATGCCTGTCTTAATCCAAGTTAGTCTAGCATTAGCTTTCGTTGACCTCCAGGTAAGGATGTTAACTCATATCAAGCTTGCAATCCACCCAAATCCTCAGATCTTTGTAAGACAAAAATGTTGGTCCAAAAATGCTCCCTCCTTTCCCCCAGTTATGTGCATGTAAAGTTAATTTGTATATCCAAGGGTAAAGCTAATTTCAATTAGATTTGGTCAAATATTTTAGCTTCTTAGGATGCTTTTTGGATCCCATCTCTGCCATCCAACGTGCAATGTATGCCTCTGAGCTTTGTGTCGTCTGCAACTTGATAGGCATCCTATCTATGTCTTTTATACAAATTACTGGTTAAAAAAAAATTACACAGTGCAAAGTTTCACATTGAACTCTCAGGCACTGCAGTGGAGAATTCATTCTAAATCAACACTGTATCATTTCCAATTACTCTTAGTACATGGTCATTTAATCAGTGCTAAACTCATCCAATTATGCAGGCATTTAATTCAAATTTCATCTTTTTTTCAAGAATAATACTAGAGACTTTTGATGCCTTGCTAAAAACTAGGTGAACTACATCTACAGCATCTCATTAATGTAGCAGATTAATAACCCTGTTGATAAAAGGAAATAATGTTTGTCAAGTATGACTATCCTTAACGATTGTCACCCTGGTCCTTTGGGATCTTGGCTGCTTTTTCTAGATGTTCACTAATCCACTTTTTAATATAGGCTAGAACTTTGTTCTAGAATCCAAGTCAAGCTTATGGGTCCATAGTTTGTAAATTCCATTCTTCAGAATAGACCTTTCAGGAAGTCTCACAATTAAGGGGTGATGAGAGGGTGAGAAACTAGTGAAGAAATGGAGACATGCTTAGGAAATTTGGAAAAACATGTTAGTGTGGAATCTTTGTCACAGATGAGGGAAAGTATCCAGAAGAATAGGTTTGGAAACTAAGAAAAACTAGAGAGAAGTCAGGGAAGAGCACACCTGGAAACAGAGCCATTTTTTAAAGTATTACTTAAGTTGTTAGGTAAGAGAGGGAAAGCAGTTTCAGTAATTAAGTGAGGATAGGACCTGGAAAACAAAACATGGAGGATAAAGTATGAGGTCATGAGGAAGGAGGTGTAGATGCTTTCAATAATTTAGTTCGGAAGGGAAGAAAAGAGCTTAGGGCAGTAGAATCATATGTGTATGTGACTACATAGGCATGTTATTTGTATTGCATATGTATGTGTGTGTGTGTATCACTATTCTCTATCATCTATTTATCTTTCTTCATCTAATCTAGCTTTTATCTGTCTCTCTATTTACCATACTTGTATAATTTCATTTGTGTAGGCAGCCACCATTGAGAAACTCCTTCTTCCAATACAGAGTAGCCATTTTCGTGGATTTTGTAGCCTTACATCATTGCCAGAAGCCCTAGTAGTTTGAGGGACTTATCTAGGGTCACACAGTAAATATGGGCCAGAGGTGAGAGACTAGGTCTTCCTGACTCTAAAGTCAGTTCTGCTTCTCAGAGTTCTGCCAATTAAAAGAGTTAAAAAATAATTTCAGGAGCAGGCAAGTCTAAGAACATTTGTAGGCAGACATTAAGGAGCCAGGAGTGAGAGAGAGAATGACAGGGCAGGAGAGAGAGGAGCAGAGCTCTGGAACAAGGTCCTGGAGGAGACAGACCCTAATAAAGCTACAAATCTCTTTGGTCACATCCCTTCTGGCCATTTGTCACAGTCTCCTTCAAAGACATAAATAAATTGTTAGTCATAAATAAATTGGTAGCTGTGGTATGGACACTGGGAAATTAAATAGTCAGAGGAGTTTAAGAAAAGGGCCTTCAGTGATTTAAAGTTTCAACCTTTTTTTAATGTCATAATCTCAGCCATGTCCTCTGTCTAAATGTTTATAGTCACTCTCATCCACCCCCTTCTTGACCCCCACAAAATATCACTAGAGATTAAATTCCCAGAATCCTCAAATATTAGAGTTGTTTTAGAGGTCACCTAGTCCAAGCAGACTTGAAGGGCAGAAAGATGCAAGTTCAAATCCAGACTCAGACATTCATTAAGTATGGTTGTGTGACCCCAGGCAAATCACTGAGCCACTCTCAAGCTCACTTTCTTCATCTGAAAGATGGTGCTAATAATGCCCACAACCTCTTTTGCAGGGATGTAGTCAGAGTTACATAAGATCGCATAAGTAAAGCAATTTGTCCTTTAGAAATATCAACCATTGTTGTTGTTATTAATCTTACTATTCTCACCTTTATAATAGAGTTCAGGTAGAAAAGCTCCTGGGAAAAGTCACTAATATCCTACTATTAACCCTATATATTTAATATTCTGTGGACTCTTGGGTAGTCAGGAAAATGAGCTACTTTTGTAATTAGATAAAGGCCACCTCTCTATCTGCTGGGCCAGGATGTTTCTGATAAAGCCATCAGTCACTTCTTTTGGGATCTGACCCTATAACTTCTAAATGGATGTTCAGATTTGTGTCAATGTCTAACATGTCTTTCTAGTTTTCCCATGAGAATAGCATAAGTAAATTCCAAATTCAGTGCAAATCGAATCCTAACTCTGTCACACAAAGAATATATGTGCATTTTATCATTATTTTAAATATTTCTTTATGTCCATTTTTCTCTTTTTATAAATTATGCATAGAAATGCTCATGATTCTTGCGTATATTTCATTAATGTCTAATCTCATCACTATGATGCTAAGTCAAGCCTTGACTGATACCACCTCTCTTCCTTCCTCTCTCCTCTGGTAGGAGGAATACCAAACTCCTCCCAATGCTTCCCTTTATAGAGGAACTTTTGGGGTCTCTCCCCTCTATCTGCTGCTCTGCCTGTTTGCAACAAGATGCCCACCTGACATTCCCCTTTAACTATCACTACTACTGCCACCACCACCACTGCCACCACCATCCCCTGCTTTCCTGTCTCCTTTTCTCTGGTTTCTCCCCCTCAATAGATTATAAGCTCCTTCAAGGGACTGTCTTTATTTTTTAATTAGTTGTATCCCCAGCACTTAGTATAATGTGCGACACACAACTCTGTAGGTGCTTAAAAAATGTTGATTGAGGGCAGGTAGGTGGCAACGTGGACTGAAAACTGGCCCTGAAGTCAGGAGGACCTGAGATCAAATCAGACACTTCACACTTAACAACTGTGTGATCTTAGGCAAGTCACTTAACCCCAATTGCCTCACCAAAATAAATGTTGATTAAATTGGTTTGGATGTCTGTTTTCTTTACACCATAATCATTTTCCCCCCACTCCCAGACTGAATTCTATCTTTTAACAAAACATCTAAAAGAGAAACCTTGTCCAAAAACATCCAAATAGCCTCTCACTGCTCTGCCTTGGGGAGGGTATATCTTATCTTTTCTCAAAAACATTCGGTGGTTTTTATGTTCAACTTAAGTTTAGTGATCTTTTTTGTGCCTGTTACAGTCATTGTGTACATTATTCTGTGGCTTTTCCTCATGTCATTTTTCTGCATCAGTTCTTACAAATCCTTTCACATTCTACTGACTTACTCATGCTCATCATTTCATACTACAAAACAACATCCCATTACGTTTGTAAATTAGGTTGTTTTTTTTTTGCCATTCTCCAGTTGATGGTGTCCACTTTGTTGTGGTTTCTTTGCTAATCATAGAATGCTCTTATGAATGTTTTGAAATGTTGATAAAATTTTGCCCATTTCATTATTTTGTTGAATTAATTTCTTGTAAAATTTTGGTGATTTCCTTGTAATTTCCAAGTAAGCCATCATATCATGCTATACAAGCAGTAATGCTTTAGCCTTCTATTTTTTTTTTACTACTGCTTATTTTTTTTCTTTTTATTGCTGTATCAATCATTTCTAGAGGAATATAGAGTAGTAACAAATATTTTGCTTCAAACTCTTTTTTTAGTGAGAATAGTTCTGAAATTTCTCCATTACAAAGACCTAGTGGCCAACCATGATTCTTTGTATCATGTTAATGAAACTCCTGGAACTGTTTTGCTTTAAAAAAAAAAAATAGGAAACATATTTAAATGTTGTATTTTACTGGTCTTTTTTTTTTTTTATAAATGTGCATTCATACAGTTTTTATTTTTTATAATTGATATGATTTATTAAACTAAGTCAGACATCTATTTATAAATCCAACTTAATCATAATAAATATTTGTTTGGTTTACTCCTGTTTTGTATGTTCTACTCTTTTATTTGGCATTTGTTCATCAATGCTTATGCACGACACTGGTCTGTGATTAATTTTCTCCCACTTATCTTTCCCTTGTTTGTGCAGTATCAAATGAATGACCGAAAAAAATCATTTAAGCACTTATATGCAAAGCCCTAGGGACATACAGAGCAAATCTAGACAGTCTCTCTTTTCAAGGAGATTAAAGACTCATTGAGGGAGACAACACATATAGGAGGCTTCAGCTACAACTCAAATGGAATGTTTTTATTAATAAAACTGTATCTGTTTCTAAAGCTCAACCACTTAACAGTGCCAAAGACTTCAGTGATGAGAACTTTACATTCTGGGTATTCAGTAGCTGTGGATTCTTAGGAGGCAGATGTTACAGTATTTATAGGGGAATTTGGCAGGATAGCTCCATGAGAATTACTCCCCAGGATAATGACTATTAAGGGTCCCTCTAGTAGGAGAATGGGTGCTCAGGATGAATTTCCTTTCTGTTCCCTGTCTCAGTTGGCAGGCCTCTTCCCCAAGTAGCATGCTCCCCAATTTGGTTGTTGCAGTCAAGGCTGAAAGGACTTTTGGTCATCTGGAGGCACTGCTTGACATATTCATCATATTTCTTTTACATAAACATTTGGTATGAAGTTGTCTTTCTCCATTTTTGAAAGATTATTTATATAGCATAAGGATTATTTTTCTCCAAAAGTTTGGTGAATTTTGTTTGTACATTCATTTGGTACTATTTGTATTTTAGAAATGAAAGTTCATAAATTACCGTTCAATTTACTTTTATGAAATTATTTTATTTTTGTTGTCAATTTAAAAAAAAATTTGTATTATTTTATATTTTATAGATATTGAGTGATTTAAGTTAAATTATATTTTCTGATACATGTGTGAATTTTAGCTTCTGATCATTTTTGTTTTCCAATATTTCCCCCCTTATTTTTGATATAGGTAATTTTGTTTTTTTCTTTCAAATGTCTTCATTTTACTTAATAATTCAATTGTACTGTGGAATTTTGTTGTTCATTTCACCTGTACATTGAACTCTAGTGATTTTTAGTATATTAATTTGTTGTTTTTCTATTTTATTAAATGCATGCTCCACTCATCTACCTTCTGTCTTTAACTTTTGTTAATGTCAATGTTGATGGATATAAATGTTCCAAAGAAGATTCTTTAATCACATATTTACATTTTTATTTTCATTATTTTTTTCCTTTTTTCTTTTTTTTTCAATGACTTGTTTATTTACTTTTAGTTTACAAGATTCAGTTCCACAATCCCTTGAGTTTCAGATTTTCTCCCCTCCCTTCCCCCTGCCATGGTGGCGTGCAATCATGTATAGGATCTGCAAATACTTTCACATTGTACAACAGTCTGGTTGTATAGAAAGGTTGTAACCAATGAGTGAACAATGGGAAAAAAGAAACAAAATCAAATATGAAAAAGAATGATAGCATGTATTGCTTCAGTCTCCATTTAAACTCTAGTCTTTCTAGATCTTTCTCTGAACGTAGACATCTCCTTCCATCCTGAGACTTGTAGAGTTGTCTTATAACTGTGCGTTGCTGAGAAGAGACCTGTTAATCAAGGTTGGTCATCACTCATATGATGTGTCTGTGATTGTGTACAAATTTTTCCTGGTTTTGCTCTTCTCACTCAGCATCAATTTGTATAAGCCTCTCCAGGTAATTATGAAGTCCATCTCCTTCCCATTTCTTATAGCACAATAGTATTCCATTACATTCATATACCACAACTTGTTCAGCTATTCCCCAATTGATGGACATCCCCTATATTTCCAGTTTTTTCCCACCACAAAGAGAGCTGCTATAAATATCCTTGTACATATGGGTCCTTTTCCCACTTCTGTGAGCTCTTTGGGATATAACCCCAAAAGTGGTATTGCTGGGTCAAAGGGTATGCAATTATTTATAGCCCTTTGGCCATAGTTCCAGATTGCTCTCCAGAATGGTTGTATCAGTTCACAGCTCCACCAACAATGCATTAGTGTTCCAATTTTTCCACAT
>CM053590.1:18332687-18380959 GCA_028646515.1 Pseudochirops corinnae | reverse complement strand
TTAGCCAATCTGACTGGTGAGATGTGGTACCTCAAAGTTGTTTTGATTTGCATTTCTCGAATTAATAGTGATTTAGAGCATTTTTTCATATGCTTAAAGATATCTTTAATTTCTGTTTCTGTAAATTGCCTGTTCAAATCCTTTGACCATTTATCAATTGGGGAATGACTTGTATTCTTATAAATTTTACTTAATTCCCTGTATATTTTAGAAATGAGGCCTTTATCTGAGACACTGGTTGCAAATATTCTTTCCCAATTTCCCACTTTCCTCTTAATCTTGGTTACGTTGGCTTTGTTTGTACAGAAACTTTTCAATTTGATGTAATCTAGGTTATCCATTTCGCATTTTATAATGCTCTCCAACTCTTCTTTGGTCATAATGTCTTTCCTACTCCATACGTCTGACAAGTAAACTATTCCTTGCTTCTATTTTCATTATTTTTATATAATTTTATGTTATTTCTATAATTTGGTCTTTGAACCAAGAATTAGTAAGCAAAGCACTTTTTGGTCTATATTAAGGTCAGCATTTTAAAAATAAAAATTCTCTCACTGATTTACATTGTTTTGTGGTCTATCAATGAAGTATTTGAGATTTCTACCTTTTCACATTAAAAAAATATTTTATGTGCCAACATATGGGAAATATTTTTAAATGCTATGTCTATAGGAATAAAACATACTTTCTTTAATATTTACACTTTTCTCTATATAAATTAGCAAATCTCATTTGATATCTTTATTATCTTTCTGTTTTGCTACATTCTGTTAAGGGCATCTTTAAGTATCCTATTATTTTTATCATATCTCAGTCTTCTTCTGATAATCTATTTGAAATGCCATGTATATTTAATAGAGTCTTTTAGCAAAGCATAGTGTTCTTGATTAAATAATTTGTTTCCTAAATTATTTTTAATTAATTTACTTTTAGTTTTCAACATTCATTTCCATAAGATTTTTAGTTCCATTTTTCCTCCCCCTCCTTTCACTCCCCCACCCCAAATGGTGGGCAACTGATATAGGCTCTACATATACATTCATATTAAACATATTTTCACTTTAGTCATGCTGTAAAGAAGAATTAGGACCAATGGGAGGGACCATAACAAAGAAAAAACAAAAAGAGAGAGCTAGCAAATAGTCTGCTTCAATCTGCATTCAGACTCCATAGTTCTTTTTCTGAATGTGGACAGCATTTTCTATCATAAGTCTTTTGGAGTTGTCTTAGATCCTTGTAATGCTTCCTAATTTAAATTGGATTTGAGCTTAAAAGACTACAATTCTTGATTTTGTAAGATCAAGCTAAAACATAGTTTCACTCTAAATGTTTATATGTCCTTTGGTTTTAGACATGTTTCTTATAATCACCATGTTGTAGGCTTCTGATTGTATTTCTACCTCCACTCAGTGATATTATTCATATTTATAAAAGAAGTAAATTCATATATGATCAAAATTATAATTATTAATTTCCCCCCCAATAATTCTGTTCATTGTACTACTATTTTTAAAATCAAATTAGGGCACAGCTTACCATATTTCACTAGTATTAATCCAGTCTTAATCTTTGAACAGACAGATTCACATCTCCCACTGTATTATTTCTAAATCCCAGATATCTATCTTTACTCATACTTTTATAAAGCTTTTTTCCATCCTTATCCTTCCCCCAATGCAGAATAGGACTCTCACTTCAAGACTGTCTTATTCACCACTTCTCTCTCAAATCTTAAACTGTTTATTTGTTCTGTGTCTAAACTGCCCACACTTAAAAATAAAATACTCCTCCTGCCTTTCTCCTACTCTCCTCTACCCTCCTTAAGTTTGTTAGTATTTTTGTGTTCTCCTACTCTAACTCTCTGAAGTTAATCAAGTTATAATTATTGCTTCCTTTCTATGCCAACTATAAAAAGGGATACCAAAGAAATGATAACTTTTTCTTCTTAGAGTTAATTGAAGACACTTTGAGACAACACATGCATTCATGGTTCTTTTAAGTCTCTCTACTATAACTTTTTAGCATATCAAAAGCAGGCTTGACTTCTTTGGTAAAAATACATGCAATTCTTTTATTGATTTAAGAAAAATAACTTTCAAGTTGGAAAATTATACTTTATTTTATCACAAAAGTAATTTTAGGATTATTTCAAACTTCCCTTGATATTGGCTATATTATGTCCCCAGCTTTTCCATCCTTTATTTCCCAGAGTAGGAAGCCTATGTAATTCATGTTGTTTTTTGTTTTGTTTTGTTCTGGGTAACATGATCTGTTTCTCTTTCATTGTAATTTTGAATTTGATAGCAATACTTGTATAACTTGAATATGGAATTTATTTCTGTTGATAGCCTAAGCATTCTGTCAGTCCAATTCTCTCCCTGGATTCAGTAACTCTGAGAAATTAAAATGAAATCTTTCTCATTTGGGGGAGCCCAGTAATTTAATTTACCTCTCTGGGGCCTATTACCCATTTCCATTACTTTCATTTGTAGTATTCTCATTTCTCTTTCCTGGTGTTTTCATTTCTGATTTTTTTTTTGCTATATATTCTTTGGCTTCTGTCATTTGTCCCTGACCAGGATAATTCTATTTCTCAGTGAAGTAAATTTAATTCAATTTCATTCCATTTCACATTTATTGTAAATTGTTAGTTTTATTGAAATTCTTCACAATTTTTCCAAACTATTAATTTTTACTATCATTTTTGTTTTTCTTCCTTTCTGTCTTTACTGATATAAGAGATTCTTAAATTCCTTCTGGTGAGCTTATTAACCATATTGAAACATCTCATGACCAATTTGATTTAGATTCTGAAGTCCTTGCTTGTTATTGTACTGTTTTTCTTCCATTTCCCTTTGCATTCTTTTATTGCATAATATGTATTCATATGTTGGGAGATTTTCTTTACTTCGTCCAAGCATTGGGCCTGGAGTCAGGTAGATCTAGTCCAATGCAGCTTCTGGAACTTCCTAGTTGTATAACCCTGGACAAACCACTTAACCTCTGTTGCTTCTTTTGTCTCACCTGTATAATGGGGATAATGATAGCACCCGTCTCACAGGGTTGCAGTGAAGATCGAATGACATATTTGTAATGTGCCCTGGTATGTAGTAGACACTTAATAGATGTTTATTCTAATCCCTTTCCCATCTTGTTGGAAGACTGGTAACCTCATTATTTCAAAGATGAAGAACTGTGGAGTGGGATTGAGCATAAGTCACTTATCCAGTCAGTGCTACACCGCTGATAAATCATGGGATCAGATCTTCAAGAGAGATTTAGCTCAATTGACTCAAAAGTTGCATTCCTTGACAATTTCCAGAAAACTAGCTTTCACTTTTTTGTAGTGAAGGCTCTAAGATAGTGGTTCTCAACCTTCCTAATGCCACGACCCTTTAATACTCGTATGTGGGCATATCTGCATGTGGGCGGACTCGCCTGGAGACGAATAGAGAAGCACCGTGTCTTGGTTCCTAAGACCATCAGAAATATGTTTTTTTGATGGTGTTAAGTGACCCCTGTGAAAGGGTCATTGGACTCCCAAAGGGATCACAACCCACAGGTTGAGAACTGCTGCTCTAGGGTTTTTTCCTCCCAATACCAACTGTCCCTGACAAGTAGTCTTAAGAGGGAGGCTGGCTACATATTCCCTCAGTATTCTAGGGGTAATCCCTGAAGGGTTGGGGGCAATTTTCGAGTATAATCACTCACAAGGTCTCACTAATGTGTTCCCCTGTTAATTATCAGTTAGTAACAATTAGTCAGTTAGAGTTAGACTCTAAAAATAAGTATTTACTAAGGTGATAAAAAACCTACTAGAAGTCTGGGACTAATTTTTATTTTTTTTAAACATATTTCCATATTAGTCATGTTGTGATAGAAGAATCAGAACAAAAGGAAACAAAACACAAGAAAAAAAGAGAGAAAATATTTTGCTTCAATCTGCATTCACTTCTTTCTCTGGATATGGATACCATTTTCCATCATGAGTCTTTTGGAATAGACCCTTGCATTGGTGAGAAGAGCTAAGTCCATCAAAGCTGGTCATCACATCCACATTGCAGTGGACAATGCTCCCCTGGTGCTGCTCACTGGGTCAGGCTCTTTAAAAAGTGCACCAAGAGTATAAGGCAAAGTGGGCTCAGTCTGAGACACCACATGTGGCAAGGGAGTTATTATCAGCCCCTGATTATTGGAGAATCCTCATGGAGGTATGTTAAGATGTAGTTTTCTCCTGGGCTCATGTAGAAACCTGAAACTGCCTTTCCTTGGTGTGACTAATTTGTTTTCAGCTCCCTATATATTTCAGCACAACAATTTTCTACCTGTGTAGTATAGGAAAGGGACCTGATCTCTTTGGAACCCTATTTCTTCATCCATAAAATAAAGACTTTGGATGAAATCAACTGTCTTTCCCCTCCCTAAATCTTTGAATTAATATGAGTAATAAGTATGCTAATTTCACCTCCAATCAGACAAAATTCTTGCCCAATTGCCAAAAACATGAGTCAAAGTTGGGGCCCAAGTAAGTACTCCTAATCAAACTTTTGTGAGAGCAATTCTCTTCACTGAGTTTCTATATTATCAGGCCCAAATTAGGAGATTAGAGGTGTGGGATCAATACAGAATTAAGGAAATATACTTTTCATTACATTGTGATATTTGCAATTGATCCCCTAGGCCTCCTAGCTGTCTCAAGTTATTTTTTTAATAGCAGTGCATGGAGTACCATAAAGTAGTTAGAATGCCTGGGCTGTTCACTTGCAATCTCATTCTAAATGAACCAGAAGCAAAGAGTTTCCAAATGAAGCTGGGCAGGACCATCCTCCTGATAGATTTTTTTTTTTCAGGGTACTTACCTCTGCTTCCCAGTTCCCAGTTGGGAACAGATGCTTGGTCGAATGCAAACTTGCATGTGACCCTGATCTTTATTCCTCCATTGCAAAGCTCAGATAGGGCAAATTACTTTATTGAGAAATAAGATTAACTATGAGAAAGGAAAAAATGCCACCAGCTGTTCCTGCCTTTGTTGCTAAAGTGCTAAATTAGATAAATACATGAATAACTTTAGGGAGTAAAAAGTAGCTTGCTTGTTCAAAGTAATAAGCATTTAAAAAAATGCATCCGGAGATCCATTGTCCCAGAGTTTCCTTGAATGAAAGTATTATAACCTGTCAAGTTATGAGGGGAAAAGTAGTGATAGCCATCAGCTAATTAAGATATTGCCAGATTTTTCAACAGTTTTGCAGGGTTAATTAATGCAAAACCATTTCAGCAGGTGGTAGTAGATGGGAGCTCACTTCTACCTGCAAAGCTTTTTTGTAAAGAGTGAAAGACTTAACTGCAAGCCCTACTTCTGGACCAAGAGATGTACAGCCTCACTATATCTCCTATAACACTCGAGCCCTAGAAATGTGAAAGATATTCATCAACCCTAAAGAAAGCCAGATGTACTTTTGTTTTTAGCTTATATTTATTTCCTAATTATGGAGAATAATGCAGATTAACCCTAATGGTATTCAATTAACTTGGGAAAGTATACTGATCTCTCTGAAACACAGTTTCCTCATCTATAAAATAAAGAAATTTGTATTCCATAGGACAAAACTACCATTTTTTGTAAACTTAAGATGTTTGGCAAAGACAGAACTCCTCACTATTGGCAGAGCTATGGAAAGACGGATAGACTAATAACATTCTTATTGAAGCTAGAAATGGATCCAATCATTCTGAAAAACAATTTGGAATTATGAATGAAGTAATTAACCAACGATCATTTAGTAAGCATTTATTATGTGCCAGAAATTGTGCTGGGCTCTGAGTATGCAAAGACATAAATGAAATTTTTCCCACTCTTAAGAAACTTATGCAAAAAAGTCCCTAAATTTTTGACTCAGTGGTCCAACTGCTAGGCATATGTCCCAGGGAAGTTAATGTCAGAATGGAAGGTCTTTTATAAACTAGGTATTCATAGCAGCACTTTTATGCCAACTAAGAACTGAAATCAAAGTGCCTAAGCATTGATACAGCTGATTTGAAATACTATTGCACCATGAGAAGGGTGAATTTGAAGAATTCCAAGAAACATAGACTTGTATCAACTGATGAAGAATGACAGAAAACCAAGGGAATGACTACAATCATATGAAGGAAGACAAGATTTACTTAATAACAATAATAAGTTTTATTTGTTTAGTCTTTTAAAGTTTGCAAAGCACTTGAAACATAAACAGTTGAACTCAGATTAATTGAAATTACCCATTTTGGTCCTGAAAAAAACAGGTGATGAAACATGTGTCCCTTCTCTTAGCAAAAAGAGGGAGGCTATGGGACCAGAATTTTGAAAACATTATTGAACGTGGTTATTTCATTAGTTAGTTATCTTTAGTAGGTTTTTTTAAAAAAAAATTCATGATGGTGGGTTTAACAATGGATTATGTTGGCAAAAAAACTATGCTCTACAAAGAAAATGTATCAACAAAACTTTTAAAAAAGAAAACTAAAAGAAAACTCACCCTGGAAATAGCTAGAAGCTACCCTACCATCCATGGAAAATCAAAATGGAAACATTGCCAAACTGACAAATGCTTTAATATCCTCGGAAAGTAATACTAGCCAATTACAAGATTAACAAGTCAGGATTTGAACCACCATCTTCTGGCTGGCAGGTTAAGACTTTGGCCATGACTATAAGTAAGCAATATCTCATATATAGAAGACACTTAAAAATGTTTGTTGGATTGAATTTTATGGTGCAGTCAGACATTTCTACACAAAGTCCAATAAACAGTCTATTAAAGACTGGGAAAAAACTTATTGTTGAGATGAGTTTTCAATGACAGATATACTAGAATAGGGGAACATGGAGAGGACCCAGGCATTGAAGCACTGTGCAAGGGGTTGGACTGGTTGACCTCTAAGGGTCCTTCCTATCCTGAGCATCTCTGGATTTGTGAGAACAAGGCAAATTATATTCAATAAAAAATGTATATAATACTTATTTGCATGAGTTGCCAGTGATTATAATGAGAACAAGCAGTACATTCCTCAAACTTTTTATTTCTTGAAATCATTCCCTGTGACACATTCCTTTCAGTATAAGAAAGCTCTGGGAATGTACTTCTTTCTTAATCAGGACACAAGAGCCAAAATATATTGGGAATTGAGATGCCAAAGTCATATCAAAAGGTAAATTATGAACCCTAAAACAAGGCCCCCTTTTTCCTACATTGTGTTATCTCATTGACTTTGGTGTGGTCTCATTTCAGTTTTTCAAAAGGAGCCTGTGCATTTCCATATTTTGACTTCTATAGACATCACAAAACCTGCATTCATCTCTACAACATCTGCCTTTCTGCCATTTATGCTTTTTCACAATAGATGAATGAAGTATGCCAAGGCATCCTGATGGAGAGGTCACTTAATTTCCGTTCGTAAAGCCAAATCTCCTGTGCTCTCCATAATTACCAATCAATTTTACATAAATAGCAAAATTAAGCCCCATTATTCTCATTTACCACAAAATTAGAGGAATTAATTAAACATGGAAAAAGTGCCTGTGCCTGCCAAATCACTACTTCTAGTAGATAGAAACAAATTCTGGTATTATATGCAGGCAGTAAGAAAAATCAGCCCAGTCTCCAGAAACTCAGTGAACTCATGCACTATAGAGGATTTCATAAACAATGCTGGTCTCCAAGTATTAATCTGTCTCAAAAATCTCTTCCTTGTCTTTTCTTTCTTCTCTCCTCCTTCCCTCTCTCCTTCTTTCTCTCTGACTTTTCCCTCTGGCTTTCCCCTATATTTTTCTCATTTTTGAAATGAAGTCAAGGAAAACACCTCTAAAATAACTGCTTTCTCCCCTGAGTCCCCTACTCCATCTTGGGCTGTTTGCAAAACACACAAGACTAAGTGATAGGGATCATTTTGGGGAGGGGGTGGCATTTTAAACCTTTATTTGTCAAAAGGCTACCACTCATCCAATTGTAGCTAGTAATCTCAGATCAGCAATTCACCAAAATACAATTTAGGAGAACTCTTCAGCATTGAAGACTTAACTGTACTCATAACCCAATTTCCTAACCAAATGAATAGCAGATTAAAAAATATATATTTGGCTGAGGAGAGTGGGTGGATTTTGTAATGTTGCCATAAGGCCCAAACAACTCAGACAACAGTCCCATCTTATAAGATAAAGAAAACATGTGAAATCATGGTGCTTTTTTATTGACTGGGTAAAAAAAAAGATATAGAACTAAGAAGAAAGCATTTCAGCCATGAGTGGTTGAAAGACACTTGTAATTACCATCATTATGCAACAATGATATATATACTGTGCCTTAAATAAACTGGAGAAAAAAATGATAACCTCTTTTAACTATTGGACTATAGTAGAAAGATCTTCATATCTTCCTTAATGAGCTTTTTATAGCCAGTGTAAATTTGTCTTGAACTGAATTTTTGTCTTGGGAACCCTGAATTATGTTCTATCGAGTTGTTCCTGGTAAGCATGCCGGCTTCTGCACAATTTTTGCTGTGAAAATGGCTCCTTCTGGCAAACTGAAAGCCATTGAAGCTCCGTTTAATTAGCTGCCTTCTGCAAATATACCATTATTCTTCTTGCTCGGTTCGGGAGTTATATTTACAAAGGGAGCAGATAGCAATGATTATTCTGGGCTGCAGTTAGTCAGTATTAGTTAATGCCTGCATGTAATTGAGAGGAAATTAAGACAAGTGTAGATCATGCAGGAAGAAGAATATATGGGTATCTGCTGGGAGAGAAATTTCACCTGTGTTTTCCATTATGGATTGAAAATGCACATGTTCTGCAACCTCCTTGTGGAAAAGCAGCATATTTCTCACCTGATGATAATTGAGGGAGAATACAGCCAAACTCAGATGGTTTGCATTCCAATGATCCAAGTGGGGGATTTTCTATTATGAATACTTACTCCCATGTTGACTTCTCCTGGTCACTGAGAATGCTTTGAGGCCACTCACCTTCTCACCAGCTTCATGAGCTTAAAGAATGCAAACTCACTTTTAAAATCAGTTTGCGTCAAAATAGTTAGGAGGGGAGACCTTCTATAAAGTGTCATTGGTTTTGGAGGGCATTAGTTAGGACAGTTAGCTCAGTACATAAAGTATTAAGTCAGGAGTCAGGAAGACTTGAGTACAAATCTAGCCTCGGATACTTCCTAGCTGTGTGACCCTGGGCAAGTCACTTAACCTCTGATTGTCTGACAAATGAATCCATTGGAGAAGGAAATGGCAAAGCACTCCTTTATCTTTACCACGAAATCCTGAAATGAGGTCATGAAGGTTTGAACATAACTGAAGCAACTAAACAACAACAAAATTTAGAACTATCCACTGCTCTTCTCCATGGGATGACTGAATGCCAGATTGAGTATTTGTACCTTAACATATAGAATTAATGATGTAGAACTTGGTCTTTCTGCATTTGTGTCACTTAAATTCATACCTGTATGGTATGAGGTAGATTATTTGGAGCCTCAGTTTTGAAAAATGGGTAACTATGATCCATTAAGATTAAATGAATGACCTACATTATACACATATGATCTGCAAGTCTAAAGGCAAAGAGTGATCATGCTTACAACCTCCCGCAATCTCCCTATTGCCATTGGGAAAAATACCAATGCTTTAATTTGACATTTAAAGCCCTCCACAGTGTGGCTGTGGTTTACTTTTCACATCACATCTATTCATGCACTCTATGACCCTAGAAATGTGACCTAATTGCTATACAATTAACTGGCATTCAATTCTCTCCCTTTGTGTGCATTATCCTGTTCTCTGCACCTATGCCTTTTAGAAAACCCCATTTCCTTCTAGGCTCAGTTCAGGGGCCACTTCCTATAGGAATCTTGTCCTCTTCCTTTCAGTTGTTAGTTTTCCCCTTCCTCAACTTATCATATGTAGACTTAATGTCACCATACTGGATTTTTGCCAAGGAAAATATGACCTCCTTTGGGTCAAGGATTTCTGTCTTAATTGGTTTGTTTTTATATCCACACTTTCTACTTAGTAGGTACTCAATAACTGTTTGCTAGATTGAATTGAATGCACTTAACACTAACTAATGTTCACAAATACAGACTGAATGTGTGAAAAGACAAGGTTTTCCATATAACTATAGACTGAGAGAAATGAAGAGAATTATAGAAATTCTCTTAACTTGATGCTGTTTCTTCCAGGCAAGACTGAATCCATATCACCTCCAATAAAGCTGTAAATTGTTCTTAAGAACCTGCTGTAAAAATATTCTAAGATGATGGTTATCACAATAGTCCATGTCTATTTAAGGTTTGCAAAATACTTTATGTCAAGTTTCTCATTTTATCATATGACCAAGAGACCAATAATCCAGCTCCAATTCCATCCTAAAATGATGAAGAAATGGAGACCCAGAAAAATGTGAAGGAACTTGTCCAAAGTCATATAGTTAATATCAAACAGGGTCAGAATCAAATTCAGGTCATGTCTATAAATTCAGTCCCTTTTCTTCTCCTCTAGAGAGTTTATACTACACCTGAAGAATAGTAGTGCAATAAAGTTGATGATATGCATAAGCTAGTTACTTCCTATTGAAGTCATTGAGTTCTGACTTGTTACCCATGAGCTCTGCTGGTCCTGGTTCAAGTAGATCAGTAGTGAGAATTGAGTCCTCCCCTTATAGATTCTAGTTTTTAGAATTAATGCCAACTAAATATGAAATGGCAACTAGGTTGCGTAAAGGATAGAGTGTCGGGTCTGGAGTCAAAAAGATTCATCTTCTCGCATTCAAAACTGACCTCAGACACTTATTAGTTGTGACCTGGACAAGTCACTTACCCCATTTCCCTCAGTTTCCTCATCTGTAAAATGAGCTAGAGAAGTAAATGGCAAACCATTTCAGTATTTTTGCCAAGAAAACCCCAAATGGGGACTGAAAACAATTGCACAATAACAGAAATATGGAAGAGTAGAACAGTGGAAAAAGCATTGCGTTTAATTCCTATCCTGTCCCTTTTCTCTCCTTTTGGATTTCAAAATCCTGCCACTACTGCTGACTCATCCTGGAGCAGAGGATTTGAGCTGGAATCCTGTATTTCCTGCTGTCAAATTCAGGACCATTGACACTTCATTATGGTAGCTGGATCTGATGTATGTATGGCATGTAGTGAAGTAACACAAGATGGGAAATATATATCTTTCCTGAAGAAAGCTCCTAATCTATCCCGCAGCTTTTTAACTGAGCTCATGGACAAATAATGCTCTTGTATTGCCTTTTTTTCTCATTAAAATTATTCACAAACAACTTCCTTTCCATTTTCTTTCCAATTCAAGCACTGTCTGTTTTGTGAAGCTCAATGAGTTCCTTCTCCTGCACCTTGGACAGGGTCTAACAGAAACTCAAGTAAAGCTCTATTTTCACCATGCCTTCAGAAAAGCAAATAAAAAATGGTTTTCTTTTCTTCATGATCTCCAATGTAAGTGAGGCTCTCAAAATATTTATTTGTCTCTCTCAGTCTTATAGAGCTTCAGGACTCAATGTGGAAATCACACATGCTAACTCACTATTCAGAAGAAAACCATTCAGACCATGATGACTTACCTACAAGCAGAGACATGACTGGGAGATTGTTTATCTGAGGTATGAAGAAGTGAATGTAGCAAGGACACACCCTACATGAATGGAGAATGTAAGGAACAGAAATATTGAGTGGTTTCTGGGAAGACCAGGGATAGAAAAGTGCAGTCCTCCTTGCAAAGAGAAAGGGTTTTATGTTTGTAAATTTACAATTAAGGCTCTATTCATTAAAAAACACTGAGATGATGGAGGAGGGGATGATAACTGTCTTCATTTGAAGGTCTGTCACATGAAAAAGGGATTAGACTTGTTCCATGAGGCCTCAGAGGACAGAACCAGAAATAGTAGATAGAAGGTATAGAGAAGTGAGTTTAGGTTGGACATAAGAAAAACAAAGATCTTAATGCTTCATGGCCTCCAGAAGTGTCCTGGCCTGGCTCAGGACCCACTGATTTCACCCTTACTGGAAATCTTTAAGGAAAAGTTGAACAATTACCTGTCAGGGATATTGTAGTGTATTTTTGTTAATTTGTGGAAGGAACTAGATGACATTTAACTCTCAAAAGTATTCTCTGTGATTCATTGAAATTTGAAAAGACAATTCTCATTCTCTCAAAGAAAGTTCTCAATAAAATAAAAAAATAAGAAGCAAGAACAGTGAAAAATTCCTCCCACACTCTTAAGATGCTACTCTAAAATTCAAATAGTGACAGCAGATTAAATCAGAGAATAACTCTTTAAATGATATGCAGCCTCCTCAGTTCACAACAGGGCATGGAATAACAGTCATAGCAGTGAAGTGACCTCTAGTGTCCTTCAGTCTAATTCGTCTCTGGGCAGAGAAGTCCTTTAGAACACACTTGATAAGTGATCATCCAGATTCCATTTGGAGACAGTAAATTATGAGGAATGCCTTATCTCCAGAGGTAGAACATTATCCTTTAGAATGACAATTCCTGAAAACTTTTTGTTGTCAGTATCTGTATAGCTTTGAACCACTGCTCCTAATTCTGCTATTTGACTAGTCAAAATACATTTAATTCTTCTATGTGAAAACTCAGCCAAGTCTTAAGGACAGCTATGAGCATGACTCTCCCAAGACTTCTTTTCTCTTTGCTAAACACCTCAAACTTATTAGCATAATTTCCAGTCCTTTCACCATCATGACCACTCTCTTTTGTAAACAGCACAGTATTGCATTGTCCTTAAAATGTGGTGCCCAGATCTCAACACAATACTCCAGGTATAGTGTGACTTGGGCAAAGTCTGATAGGACCATCACCTCCCTCATTCTAGACTCAATGGCTCTCTTAATGTACTGTAAGATCACCCACTTTGGAAGCCATGTTAACCAATTGATTAATTATTTGTTTACCATTTTCTAAAACTTCAGTTAAAACACAAATTATTGTCTGAACACCCTTTTCTCATACTGTACTCATGTAGTTGACTTTTTAGACCCATGTAGAACTTTACATTTAATCCTAGCAAAAACTGAAGAAAAAGTAAATAAAGTGAGAAATATGAGGAGAGAGGAGCATTCTAAGTGAAATATAGGAGAAGTTTACAACTTCTCTTTCATCAAAACATTTCCAGTCAGTATCAAAAATGAGCAAGTTGGTTACATATAAAACATATACCAGAACTCTACTGGCATGACAGTAGTTTGCCCAAAAGAGAAGTGCTCTGCTGGAATAGAAGATAACTCAGTGATACAAACTTTTTAGTTGTGCAGACTATTTTTAATACTCTGCTAGGGATTTAAGTCTCCAAATAGTTTTCAAATACAGAAGACCATCCTGGTGAACTAAGTATACCTCAGATACAATGAAAGACTAATGAGAGAGGCAATACTTCTGGTTGAAGGGCACTGAAAGTTAAAAGTCAGGGTAAAGTCACAGCATGTCAAGAAGGAGAAATAACTCCAAATGAGGGTCCTACTGTGGTAAGGCATTTCAGGAAAAGTCAGATTCACACTAGCCCATACAAACCAAAACAAGCTAAATCACCGACTATTCTCCCATATCGTAGAGGAACTGACTGTTGTCTCCCCTAGATAAACTACAAGCAAGTTCATGGGAGTAATTAAGATGATTATTAGCGTGTTATGTGGTAGGTAGTTTGTGTCTGTTCCTTTGATATGCAACTTGCCTTTTTGTTTTTTAAAAAAAAAGTATGAGAAAACACATCCAGTCCTATTTTGTGCCAATTTAAGGAGAGTTCTGAATGTTCCATTGTGTATCAAAGGGCAAATTGACATGGTTTTGATTTTTGACAAAAATAGTCTATGTCCTCACATTGAAACTAGAAAATTAAAGCAATGTTACAGTCAACAGCAGCTTCCAGACAGTCCCATTAGAACCTAAGCACAAATGGGGAGGAGATGGGGTCATGACAGGAGGAATATTATCGAAAAGGTGTATGAATAGATTCATCTGCAGAGTAGTAATAAAATGATGTCTTATGAGGGCAGAGTAGTGTAGTAAGTAGAAAAATGTCCTCAGTCAAAAAGATCTGGGTCCAAGTCTCTCCTTCATTGTGCAGTACTGGAAAATCTCCTCAATCTCTTTATGCTTGAGGTAACTCTCTAAGACTATAAGCAGCAGAAAAGATGCTGGTACCATTGGCAGAAAGAGTTCCTATTCCCAGGATCACAGATCCAGTCCTTATCCCTTTGTTAGGGCAGAATCCAAAATGTTGGATTTACTATGTCTCTGTGCATTAACACAAAATTAATGGTCCCTATCAACCTAGAACAGAGTTCTTGACCTTTGTTGTAGCATGGAATCCTTGGGCAGTCTTCTGAAGACTATGGATTCCTGCAAAGAACAATGTTTTTGAATATATGAACTAAATAAAATATACATGATTACAAGGGAAACTATATTGAAATACAATGATCAGAGTATTAAAAAAAATAAGTACAAGCTCTCCAGGTTTAGAGCCTTCTGACTAGAAGGACGTTTCTAATGGAATATCACAGGAATGTGCCCTTTGGTGATCTGGATGAAGGCAAATTTGGTAGCTTCACTTAGTGGTGACTAGAAGGCTGATGAGATGACATGTACTCATTACAATGGAGTTTGCAAAGTACTTTATACCTCTTATTTAATTTGATTTTCACAATTCTCTAATGGAGATTACTATTATTATTATTCCTAATTCACAGATAAAGAAAATGAGGCATAAAATGGTTCAATAGTAGTACTAGTTGTGGTGGTTGTAGTAGTAGTAGTAGTAGTAGTAGTAGTAGTAGTAGTGGTGCCAATAGTAGTATTAGTAGTGGTGGTTGTAGTAGTGATAGTAGTAATAGTAGTGGTGGTGATGGTGGTGGTGGTAGTAGTAGTAGTAGTAGTAGCAGTAGTAGCAGTAGCAGTAATAGTAGTGGCAGTAGTAGTAGTAGTAGTAGTAGTAAAAGTAATGGTAGCAGTGCCAGTAGTAGTATTAGTGGTTGTGGTGGTGATGGTTGTAGGAGTGGTAGTAGTAATAGTAGTAGTGGTGGTGGTGGTGGTGGTAGTAGTTATAGTGGTCATAAGAGTAGTAGCAGTGGTAGTAGTAGTAGCAACAGCAGCAATAGCATTAACATAGTACCTACAATGAGGCACACACTGGGCTAAACACTGGAGCTATTATTATCCCCATTTTATAGATGAGGAAACTGAGGTAAATAAGTGACTTGCCCAGGGTCACACAGCTGGTAGGTGTCTCAGGCTGAATTTGAACTCAGGTCCTCCTCACTCCACACGCGTCGTTCTGCCCTCTACTCCCTTCCTGTTGGGTTTAGGATCAGGAATTACTGAGTTGAAATCTCACTACTGATGCTACCAATAATAATAACTTATAACACAGAAAATGTTACTTATCACTTAACCTCTTTGTTTTTCAGTTTTACTATCTATAGAAGTGGAGGTAACAATACCTCCAGGAGCTGCCTGACAAGCGTATTTGAGGTTCAGTTGAGATAACATATGTAAAACTCTAAAGGTCAGTCATTGCCCTGAGTAGCTTACCCAGTGAGAGCTACCATATTGGAGGGCAGCAGCAGGCTCCCCAAGGGTCCCCAAAGCCTAGAAGGGTAGGCTGCTCCTAATGGGATGGAATTTAATAGAGATACACATAAAGTACTCCACTGACTGAAAAAAAAATCATCTGCAAAAATCCATGAAAGGAAAGGGCTGGCTAGATAGTAATTTGTGGAAGGAAAAAAGCAAGTAAGGTTTTGGATGGGCCAGAATTTCAAGATGAATCAACAGAAGGACATGGAACAAAAAAAAGCCACTGCAATCTTTGGCTGCATTGATAGAAACAGGGTCCAGGGCAGGTTACTTGAAAGTCGGTGTTTGTTCTGCCCTTCTCAGACCATATTTGGAAAATGGTTTTCAGGTCTGGGTATCACTTTTTGGAATGAGCTGGAGTGGTACTGGGGAAGGCAAGCAGACCAGAAAGGCAAGGGCTCGAGTTCATTCCAAAATATGATCATTTTCAGGAAATAGAGTTGTTATTCCAGGCAAGAGGAGGCAGAGAGAAGGTCATCATGGCAGCCTTCAAGGCTTTGAAGAGACTGTCTTGTGATAGGCCACTTGGTTTTTCTCTTTGGTCCAGAGGACTGTCAGGTCAGCAAGCATTTGTTAAGCATTTAGTATATGCCGGGGCCTTGTGTCAAGTGCTTGGGATACAAAGAAAGGTCAAAACATAGGGAGAAATGTGAGGGAGTTGTTGAGGTTTCTTTGAGCTCAACATAAGGGAAAGTCTCCTACCACTTAGACGTAGTGGGAAGTAGGATGGGTTACCTCTGGAAGTAGGGAGTTCCAACTTAATTAAAGTCCTCAAGTGAAGGCTGGAGGACTAGCCACAAACCCAGTAGGCAGTATAGTGGACTGGGCACTGACTTTCAGTCAAGAGAACTCCTTTTCCAATCCTGCCTTAGACCCCAAGTGTAGCCCTGGGCAAGTCACTTGATCTCTCTGTCTCTCTGTCTCTCTCTGTCTCTCTCTTTCTCTCTCTCTCTCTCTCTCTCTCTCTCTCTCTCTCTCTCTCTCTCAGCCTGAATTTCCCTATCCATAGTAATTGCACCCACCTCCCAGGGAGATTGTAAGGATCAAATGAGATGACAAAAGCAAAGCCTTTTGCTGCCTTCCAAGCACTATATACATGTTCGTTATTACTTGTTAAACTCAATAAGGAAGCACACATTAAGTGCCTTCTGTATACCAGGAGATGTGCCATTTCCTATTCAAGTAGAAGCTGGGCTTGATGGTCCTTGAGGTTGTTTGCAGCCCTGAAATTCTAGGACTCACTTATCAGACAGACACAGAGACTGCCCCTGCCACCTGCCCGTGCTTTAGTGAAAGGATGAGGGGGTAACGCATTTCAGTGTAAGTATTTTATCCTGCATCTCATGACAACAGAATTACCCTCCCCTCCCTAAGTTGCACTATTTTGCACGTTGAACATTATTTCCACATTTTAGTCACTCTTCTTATCTCTGGTCTTCTAAGGGAAATGGTTTTCCCTCACATAACATTGCCAGGAACAAGAGAAACTGCTCCATCTGCTGTTGCATTGGCCAAAGTGCAGAGGGAATGCAGGCAGGCTTCACGCCTGCTCCCATCAGTGCCACATCTTAAATCAGGCCCAGAAACACTAGTTGTTTTTGCAAGCATAATGGCTTGTCGATGCCTGCCTGGGGCTGCATCTTTATGTCTGGGGGAGCCCGGCCAAAGTGCCGGTCTCTGGTGAGGGCTGGGGATGAATCCCAATTACACTGATGATTAGAGTTGAATCTGGCCCTAAAAGCTCCCTGAAGACCACACCTGTTTTCTAACTGGCCTGCCCAACACATAGGGCCTGAAATGACACATCACTGCCTCTCCTCAGGCAAGCCCTCCCTCCTGGGGCCCTCCAGGGGCTCCAGTCTTGTTGACTGATAAATCTCCTTAGTTGCTTCCCAACTCACAGCAGGGGCCTAGAACTCCACAACCAAACACCAGAAACTCTCCCCAAGGCTGTAGTTTTACAGGTTCGCATATTTTTTCCCTTGCCCAATATCTTCTGCCTGGCATTGCCAAGGAGCAGCAATTGGAATCCAGGCCAGTATTTTATCACAGAAGCCAGGAGCATGTGTACAAATGTGCTTTGTCATGGCGGTTAGTGTGATTAATGTCTTAGTTTTGATTTTCATAAGCCTTCTCCTATTACTGTAGTCAGACAAAAGGCCACAGGATCTGATCAGCAGAACTGGGTGTTTGGCCTCAGTCAGAAAGGGGAGCCAGGGAGCCCGGGTTCCTGCTATAAAACCGGCAAAGACTTTTGAGCTATCTCCCTGATGAGGTGGCATTGTTCCAACTTGGCACGCCTTTAGATCAGAGTTCTTAATGCTGTTTTTGTGTCAGGGACTTCTTTGGCAGTTTGGTGAAACCCACAGTTCTCTTTTCAGAAAAAAATATGTTTTAAAATGCATAACATAGAAAATAAAGGAAACAAATTGTATTGAAATGCAGTTATTCAAATAGCTTCTTTTTAAATGTAAAGTTCCCAGAACCAAGGTTAAAAGCCTAAAGTACTACCCTGGAGTTCGAGGTAGAAAAGGCTTTAGAGGCCATCCACACCAACTACCCTTATCATACAGATGAGGAACCTGAGACCCAGAGAGTTTAAGGCTTGACCCTAGAGTCAAACAGCTAACAAATAGAAGAACTGAGGTTTGAAACCAGATCCTGTGGCAAGTCAACTGGTCTTTCCACTCTCCCATGCTATATTTTGGACATGGCAGGTAGCTTAGAGTGGCAAGAGAAAAAAAAAGTCAGAAAAAAATGATTGCTATGTTTTTAAAGCCCAGTGGGCTTGCACCAGCCCCATGGCTAGCTCTGGATGAGCTCTGTGAAGAGGAATCTGGAGAAAAGGGGTTGACATCTATTACTGTGAATGATTCTGATAGTGGACATCTATGTAACACTTTAAAGTCTACAAAACATTCTATTCATTACCTCATTATACTCTTACAACATACTCTCTGAAGGAGTTTCTTTTTTATTTTTGTTGTTTCCTCAGTCATGTCTAATTCCTTGTGACTCCATTTGGGGTTTTCTTGGCAAAGATACTGGAGTAGTTTGTTACTCTTTCTTCAGATCATTTTACAAATAAGGAAACTGAGCAAACAGGGTTAAGTGACTTGCTGAAGGTCATATAGCTAAGAAATTTCTGAGGTTGGATTTGAACTCAGGTCTTCTTGATTACAAACTCAGTTCCCACTATAGCACCACCTAGCTGCCTGCCTCTTTATGTTATTCCCACTCTAAGTTCTGTGATTCTCTCTTCCCATGGTGTGAAAGGTAAGACATTTATAAATGAAGAAAAAGTTATTCCCTATATTGCCTTCTATGCATTCAGTCCTGAGACTGGGAAAAAGATGAATGGAAACAGACTTCATGGATTTCCCTGTCCCATCAGGTGACATGTACAGAGAGAAGGTTCAAAATCGTTCAGGAACTTTAAGGATGCAGCCTGCACCTGGGTGAAGGACAGGCACAGATAAAATGCTGTTGGGACATTGGCTCATGTCTTTTAAGTGGATTTGGGGGAGAAGTCCTGAGAGACTAGTGGGAAATTGAAAAGAGAGAAAAGTCCACCATTTTAAAAGTTAATATTTCATTGATCTCTTCAGAACTTTGATCAATGTTGTGGCCAATCATGACCTCATAAGACTGATGAACTTGTCAGAAGGACGGGGGACTAGGGGTATAGAATTCAGCATTTCAGACATGGCTAATGTGTTGTTTTGGTTTGCTCAACTATGTTATTTACTCCAAGGGGTAATTAATTGCCAGAGGATGATAAAGTTGGCTTGGAGATGGGGGAGTGTAAAGAAGAGGAAGAAAGAGAGATTCAGAAGAGAAGAGATACAGAGAGACAGAGAGACACATAGAAAGACTGTAGCTAGATACAGATTGTATCTATAGCAATATTCCCAAGTAGTAGATGGTCTAGGTGACTTTGGTGGTCTCTTTCTATTTATTTTAAGTCTTATGATTCTCTCTTCTCCTGGTATGGAAGGTGAGTAATTTCCAAAGGAAGAAAAAAAATGATTCTCTATATGGTTGTCTATATATTCAATCCTGAGCCTAGAAAGAGATGAATATAGAAGTAAAAGAAAAACACACATCAGAGACTTTCCTGCCCTGTCATCTGACCTGTGTGGAGAGAACATTCCAAATGCAGTAGATTGGATCATTTCTGGATAGACACCTCCTATGACCCATACCGTGAATCTGTCCTTTGAACAAATCAAAATAAGTTAAAAAAAAAAAAACAACCCAGTTATTTCATGGTTCACATCTACCAACTTTGATTTGTGAATTGAATTTAGAGTCAGAGAACCTGGGTTCAAATTCCAGCTCTTGTATGACCTTAGACAAGTTACTTAAACTCTTGAGCTTCAGTTTCCTCATCAAACATCGAAGAAATTAAACCAGATAGTCTTTAAGGAATGTCACAGTTCTAAATCTATGATAGTATGAGAACAAATGCAAAATTTCATACTTGTATTCCTTCCTGCAAGGAAGGGGCCAGGTTATCATACACACACACACATACACACACACACACACACACACACACACACACACACTTTCTGACAGGTAGAAGAAATACTGACAAGGTTTGGTAATGAACTCAGAATTAAGTATATGGAAAAGGTCTGTCTAGTTGAGGAGGGGCTAGAGAAAAAAGGCATTCTCTGTAGTTTGGTGAGACTCCTAGTCCTGGTCCCTTGAAGTACATCATGAGAAGTTGTGAATGAGTCACAGAATCACAAGCAACAAGCCCACCAGGCAGACTACATTTCTACGACAGAAGCAGCTTCCAAAAGCAGTCATTAAAACTTCAACAACCTGAAAGGGGGAAAAAAACATTCTGAGTTGAGACAGAATTTTAAATGGTGATATTCCAACCAGGTCCAACTGTGAAGACTGGAGCAGGCTGCCTATCACGGCCGGATTTCTCCTGGGATCAAGATGTCTCTATGAACTCACTGTTAACAGGGCTCAGGCTTGCAGTCATTTCCCCCGTGGCATTAATGGTTTGTAGAAATAAAAACAAATCCCATTGCTACGAGATTTAAAAGTTGGCAAAGCCCTCTCCTCATATCAATATGTATTATTGACCCCATTTTATACATGAGGAATCTGAGACAAGTCAACAACAAATCAACACTCAGTTGTGAAGAACCTACTATGTGCCAGGCACTACGCTAAATGTGAGAGCTACAAAGAAAGGCGAACAATAGTGCTTGAACTCAATCAAATTCCAATGCAATGGATGCGGCAAAGGGTCAGTTCCAGAGCCAGGGCTTTGGAGCCTGGCTCTTCCCCAACCCCAAGCCCAAACTCTTCCCCACTTTCCCGCGTAACTCATATTCCCAAAAGTAGCCAAGTTTAGGAATATTGGTAAACAGTTGGCCTCGAGATAATCAGCTACCAACTACCAATTACCAAGCATTTACTAATTGAATCAGCAAGGAATTATTAAATGCTCCCTAATGTGCCAGGCACTGTGCTGGGCAGAAGTAGAAACAGAAGCAGAAAGACAGTCTCTTCTCTCAAGGATCTTATACTGTAATGGAGGTACTGTGGAGGTTACCAAGAGTAAGTTATTACTTAGTAGTACCAAGCACCTACTGCAGGTCAGCTCCTGTGCTGGGTGATGGGAATACAAAGACAAAGAATGAAATAGTGTATTATGGAGTTTACATTTTCTGAGGAGAAACAACATGCACACATTTTAATTCAATTCAATAAAGATGAAGCACCTACTATGTGCCTTGCTAAGCACTGGGGATACCAAAAGAAGTGAAAACCCATCCCTGCTCTCACAGAGCTTCAATCTATTGGAGCAGGTGACATGAAAACAAATATATTAGAAGATAGTTATAGATGGGATAAATGGGAAATAATTTACAGGGAAGGCACTGAAATTAAGAGGGCTTCAGAAGGCTTCCTGTAGGAGGTGGGATATTATTTGTATAATTCTGTCCAAGTTAAATGCAAAGTAATTGGTATTCACATTTGGGGAGATCAGGAAATGCTTGTCCATCAAAGGATCAGATCTTTGAGGTTCACATTTGAAACCCACTTTCTAACTAATCCAGAGGAAAATCAAAGGACGATTCAATCAAGTTGAGCACATCTCTAGCTGAATGCGTATGAAACAATTCATAGAAACCGTACATATCTGTTCCTTTGGCAGAGGGATGGGATGGAGTACTCAGGCTTGTAATTCTGAATTAACCACTTCTTAATCAAATATATTATCAGTCTCAATAGAATTCCATCTTTTTAAAACAATTCTTTTGTCCTGGACTATTGCTGTAAGGAACTCTCAAGCAACTTTTCTGTCATCTGGGACATTGAGAGGCTGAATGACTTGCCCAAGGTCACGTGACTAATATGTATCAGAGGTAGAATGGGGACCCAGTTCTTCGTGGTGCAGTGAAAAAAGCACTGTGTTTAGAGCCCTAGGTTTTATGATCAAATCTCACCTCTGCAATGTATTACTTAACGAGACTTTGGACCGCTGTACTTGATCCTCTATTTTCTTATCTATAAACAGAAGGGACCAGACAAGATAATTTCTAAGATCCCTTTTCGCACTATTCTCCTATGATCCTATGCTCACCATGACAGCCCTACCCACCACCCCCAAGGCTGTTCTTCAGAAATGAACAGAACACCAATGCGCGCGCGCACACACACACACACACACACACACACTCACACACACTATTGTTTCACCCTTTACATCTTTGGTTCTTTTTAACCAACAGAAGGCTCCTAGATGGGTCAATGATCCTTAAAGGTAAAGTGGGCATAATAGCAGGATTCTTCTCTGGGTTATTGTGAGGACAAAATGAGATAATAGCTGTAAAGTGCTTTTGAAATTGTACAGAACTATATAAATGCTAGTTATTATAATCACCATCATCATCATTATAGCAACATCAAGCCAAGGGACTCCAACAAGCCAATCAGTCATTTAATTGGTCAAAAAACCTGGCATTTTAAGTAAAATTATCTTGCTTTTTTTGGTCTTTTATATCAACATACTATCTCTCAGTATCTTCTCTTTCCCAGATAGTCATCTCATACAAAAACTAATGTTTAAGGATTAAAAAAGAAAAAGGAAGAAGAGGAGACCAAAACATTTTTGCCAAATTCATAACTGAAAGAAGTCTGAAAAAGTACACAGTGTCGCCATTGGTTGACCCCCATCAGCACTCCTGCAGAGGAGTACGGAGGAGGTGCCTTTCCATATCTCTTTTTTGGAGCCATGTTTCAACATGTGTTTATTAGGTGCTTCCTACATGTCAGACACTGGGCTAGGTATATTGAGGATCCAGCTGCAGGGACAAAGGAAAGTTCCTGCCCTGAAGGACCTGATATTTTAACAAGGGATATGTATATACTAGATATCTGTATGGCAGATGGAGGTTAATTTCAGAGGAAAGGCGCTAGCAGTGAGGGAGGGCTCTTTGGGAGGAGGGAGAATTTAACTTCCAACCAACCCAGCTGTTTACTAGAAGCAACCCATTTACCCCCCAAAAGGCTCTATTTGATCTGTCCCCGTTCTTCCATGGGTGCCCTTTCACCTTTCCAAGGAAGTCATTATCTTTGTGTACCTGATGCAGGGAAACTGTACCACTGCAGGAATAAAGAGGTTGAATGTTATTTTAATTGAATTTGTTTTCAATTTATTTCTGGCTGTCTAGGGAAAAGCCTTTTACACTCACATCATTTGATTCTTTCTTGCTTTCCCGTCCATTATCCTCATAATGAGCTTTTAACGCATTAAGGCAGCCCTGTTTGTTGAACAGCGATTCACATTTGTCAAATCAATAAACAGTAAGAGCATAAAAATAGGAGTAAGTAAGAAATCAAATCAGAACCCAAAAGAGAGAGAGAGAGAAAGAGAGAGACAGAGACAAAGAGAGAGAGAGTGAAAGAGAGAGAGAGAGACAGAGACAGAGTGAGAGAGAGGACAGAGAGAGACAGACAGACAGACAGAGAGAGACAAGAGACATAGAGAGAGAGAGTGAGAGAGAGAGAGAGAGAGAGAGAGAGAGAGAGAGAGAGAGAGAGACTGCATTCAGAGAAACTTTTAGCATGCAATCATGAATCCCAGGACCATATCCTGGAACTGGATCATTAAGAAGTCTCTTCATGCTCCTAGGCCAAAGTAGGCATAGAACCTTGTGGAAATGTGGTGGGAGCACTTCCGCAACTTCCTTTTCTCAAGGTTATCTTCATTACCTTTCACAAAGAAATGGCTTTCAAAGGAAATCTTGCTGGCCCTCTCTCAAGTCCCTCATCGATCCAAACAAAATAAATCCAACAAGCTAAGCTCCATCAGCCCTCAGGTCTGTTTCCAGATCTCCCTGCATCTTGACCTATGCAGAACAAAGAAACTGGAAGAACATTTGAACTGCACAAAAGGCAAGGATGTATGGATATCAAGTTTCCTCTTCAGTGAAGGAGTTTTAAAACTATTGAGTACCACTGGGGCACAAGGGAGTGACACACTGTCACTACTTCTAGGAGCAAGGAAGAGAAGGGTCTTATTTCTGATTCAAAAATTGACTGAAAATCCCACAAGAATTTTGTAGCATGAGATTTCCTGGTGAGTTTCCTAAAACAAAATAGCTCTACCACCATGTCAAGACTCATTTTGGGGAATCAATCATCTAATCCAGGTAGTGTTGTGTCTCTCCCAGTCCCCAATGTCAGAACTGGATTCCAATAGTGTCTCTGATACATAATACCTACGTGATCTTGGGCAAGGCATTTAAACTTTCTGTGCCATAATTGCCTCATAAAATGAGGAGCTCAAACCACATAATCTTTGAGGTGCCTTTTAATTCTTAGTCATCAGAGAGTGTATCAAACAACACTATATTCAGTATGTGTAATAGATGAGGAAAAAATAAGATATACAGCCAGGTGCATAACCTAGAAGCCCATTCAATTCCATTCAGAAAGGCAGCATGATAGTATTATGTAATGAGTGGAAGAGTGGATGGGAAATCTACGATATTATAATGAATTTTAAAATGGACTAAAAACTATTGTGTGCCAGACACTGAACTAGATGTTGGCAAAGCAGAGGTAAAAATGGCACAGACCTTGCCTTTAGGGAGCTTGTCATCTGTCTTCCCAATTTTGAACCTAGGAATCTTCTCTATCGTGATCAATGTTCTCACTCATATAGAAATTAATTTCCAAAAAAGAGCCGAGCCTTTGTTTACAAAAAGGAAAAACTGGTATCTTTCCCTTTCCCTTTCCTTTCCTTCATTTTCCTTTCCTTTATTTACTCTGAGATCAGTTTGAAAACAACAGCTGTTTTATTATGGACATGGTATCCTTTCTACCTGTATAACTGCCCTCATGCTTTGAATGTGACCCCTTATTGGGTTTTCCTGGAAGAAAGCACAGGAGGTCATAACTGTAGCCCATCCATTACCTTGTTGGTGTTTCAGCACTCAACATGTTCATTATCCTGTTTTAGTCTTTTCATAAGTAGAGAGAAATTGTGTTATCACAGGAGAAATGAGCTTTCTTGTTTCTCCTTCAATTCTCTTTTGTATCAAGACAAAAGGGTTTTGAGTTGATCAAGCTTCCTTTTGTGATCTTTTCCCCTCAAAAGGCATATTCTTCATTTTTGAAGCGCTCACATCTATTAAGGATGTTTTTGGCAGCCTCAGGTGATCTTATTGCTCCAGCCTGCATTTATTCTCAGTTTTTCATTTCCTTCACTTTGTATATTCCAGTTAGTAACAAGTAGTGTGCCATGAGCCCATAGTTTGATTCAGAATCAGTCATGAAAAAAATGTTTTTAAATGTTGCAAAATTCCATTATTGTGTTCTTACATAGAAAGGTTTCTTTGGAAACTTTTTTAAAAAATACATTTTGGATTCTTTGAATAGCAGCAAAGATGCAATTACATTGCCTGCATACCTGGATGAATGGTCTTAGATTAGAATCCTGACTCATACAATACATAATATTCTGAGTCATTCAGGTTTAGAAGATTATAAACCACATCTGGAGGCCACTGTTCTCACAATTTCATCTAAAAGTCTACATGAGAGACATGGCCAGGACAGTATACCATGAATGTTATATTCAGTATGATGTGTCAGCAGGTTAAAAAATGGACTTGGGGACATAAAGAGCACAATCCAAATACACATTCAATTCTCTTCAAAATGATAGCATGCTGTGGTGGGTAGAACACTGGATCTGGAGTCAGGAAGACTCAGACTTGAATCTGCCTCTCACACTTGTTAGTTGTGTGACTCAGTGATTTCAAATCAATGGACCTATGATCCAATTCAATTCATTAAGCATTTTAAAGTACCTATTATGTTCCAGGTCTGTATTAGATGCTGAAAGTACAAAGCTAAAACCTGCAACAGGCCCTGAAAGAGCTTGCATTGACATATAGTAAAAAAAAAACTAGAAAGGCAAAGGCAAAATTGTACAAAAAGAAAGTACACATATTATATATATAAAGTAAGCTCAAATTAGTTTCTGAATGCAGAGATCATCAACCACTGGACTCAGAAAAGGTCATACGTCAGAGGTAGTAGCTGCACTGAACTTTGAAGAGAACTAAGGTTATTAAGAGGTGTAGATGAGGAAAGAAAGTTTTCTAGACACAGAACATTATTTGTGCAAGGGCATGGAAGTGGGAGATGGGACATCATGGATTAGACAAGTAAGTTACCCAGTTGGATTTGAACATGGAAGGTGTGAAGGGAGGGCATGTAAAATTAAACAAAGGCCACATTAATTTGTTGAAGTAAATTTTAATGCGCACAGAGGATTATTTCATAAGATTCAGTAAAAAGGAGATGATAACGCCAAACTGGGATTCATCGCTTGGAAAATTGAACACAGTCGCACATAGTTATGAGCTCTGTTGAAATGATCGTTTTCCTTTTTGACATTTGGCTTATTCAGTCCTTCAGGCTTCATGGCCTCTTAGTTCCCCTTCAATGCCTGCATATGGATTCCCCAGGGATTTCACCAGTGCCTTGTCAGGCTTCTGCCTCTTGAATTAGGTGATCTTGTGATTGCATCAGGAATGGAAGAGAATATTTCACTGCTGAACAAATTCTCCCCCCTATCCTGATCCCAACTCCCCACCCCTATGCCATACCTGAATCAACAAAACAATATTGAACTAAATAGGAAAATATATTTGGTGAGCATGTGTGCACAACATAACCCTTTTCCTTCCCCTCTATTTCTATAGCACAGGCTCTGTGCACAATGTTCTACATATCAATTCATTTAGTGATTATAAAAGCATTGTGAACTAGTTAAAGAAAATATCATTATGCCCAATTCACAAACAAGAAAATGAAGGATCAGAGACCAAGTCAAGTGGCAATCCAAGGCCTGGAAGGCAATGTTCTTTCTACACCACTCCAGGATCTCTCCTATGGGTATTTGGTCTTGCCCCAGTGACACGGCAAATTCTGAGTCAGAGATCTGGATTGCGAAATGAGAATTCTTGAGATGTTCAAGGACCATCTGAAATATTAACATGTGAAATCCACAAAAATTGGTGTCTATTCTGGAGAATTTGTTGGCTATCCTGTTCCTTCAGAATGACATTCTCACTTCCTGAGCTGCCACCTTTGTACATGCTGCATCCTATGTCTGGAATGCTTTCCTTCCTCACTTTTCCATTCTGAAATCCCTAGTTTCCTAAAAGATATAGCTTACTTGGGACTTCTGACATATTAGTACTCTCTTCTGTGTTGAAATGACAGCATTTATATTTTATATTATGTATAAGTTTGTTTATATTTTATTTTATTTACTTATCTGGGTGTTAGTATAAGGCAGTGTGGTACTGGATTGGGAGTCAGAAGACTATAGGTTCAAAGCACATGTATATATCTGTGAGACTTTGGATAAATTATTCAACTTTTCTGGATATCAGTTTCCTCATCAGAAAAATGTTGGGGGGAGGGGAGAGGTTGAGCTAGATGATTTCTAAGGAACATTCCAGCTCTATATTTATAATGCTCTGTGGTAGGTCCCCCAAGTAGGACATAAGTTTCTTGTGGGCAGGCAGAATTTAATTTTCTTTATATCCTACCACCAAACATGGTGCTTGGCACACAGTGGTTTGGAGACTGAATTTGGTTGAATTGGTGATAGTAGTAATGGAAAGTCTAGAGAGAGTTTTTTGAGGTTTTTTTAAAAAAATTTCCCTTGGTCTTAAGTTAGATTCCTGACTTGAGGAAAAATAACTTCATAGGGAGGTTTAAATCTGTTCACTTCAGTTCAACAAATATTCATTATGTGCCTAGTGTATGTGGGAGACACTGTGCTAGGCCCTGAGGTTGGAAAAATAAGAAGTAGCTGGCAGGATGCCCAGCTAGGAAGTTGTTACAAGAAGCCAGGAAAGAAGTGAAGAATGTCTACCCTTGGGTGGTTACATAAATAAATAGAGGGAGTAGATGTAACACACACTCAAAAGAAGATAACAAAGTCAAAGCTCCTACATCCAAAGCATCCAAGAAAAATATGAATTGGTATTCAACCATGGAAGACCTCAAAAAGGATTTTGAAAATCAAGTAAGAAAGATAGAGAAAAATTGGAAAGAGAAATGAGAGTGATGTAAGAAAACCATGAAAAAAAGAGTCAACAGCTTGGTAAAGAAGACACAGAAACATACTGAAGAAAATAACACCTTAAAAATGAGACTAGGCCAAATAATAAAAGAGATAAAAATTCACTGAAGAAAAAAATACTCCTTAAAAAGTAGAATTGGCCAAATGGAAAAGGAGATAAAAAAGCTCACTGCAGAAAATAATTCCTTAAAAATTAGGATGGAACAAATGGAAGCTAATGACTATGAGGCATCAAGAAACAATAAAACAAAACCAAAAGAATAAAAAAATAGAAGACGATGTGAAATATCTCACTGGAAAAAAACAACTGACCTGGAAAATGGATCCAGGACAGAGAACTGAAAAATGATTGGACTACCTGAAAACCATGATCAAAAAAAGAGCCTAGATATCATCTTTCAAGAAATTATAAAGGAAAACTGTTCTGATATTCCAGAACCAGAGGATAAAGTCAAAATTGAAAAAAAAATCTACCAATCACCTCCTGAAAGATATTCCAAAGTGAAAATTCCTAGGAATATTATGGCCAAATTCCAGAGCTCCCAGGTCAAGAAGAAAATATTGTAAGCAGCCAGAAAGAACCAATTCAAGTATCATGGAATATAGTCAGGAAAACACAAGATTTAGCAGGTTCTACATTAGAAGATTAGAGGGCTTGGAATATGACATTCCAAAAGACAAGGGAGCTAGGATTACAACCAAAAACACCTACCCAGAAAAACTAAGCATAATCCATACTCAGTTAAATAGAGGACTTCCAAGTATTCTTGATGAAAAGGCCAGACATGAATAGAAAATTTGACTTTCAAATATAGACTCAATAGAAGCACAAAAAGGTAAACAGGAAAGGGAAATCATAAGGGACTTAAAAAGATTAAACTGTTTACATCCCTAAATTGGAAGATGATACTTGTAACTGATAAGAACTTTCTCCTTATTAGGGCAATTAGAAGGAGTATATATAGACAGAGGGCACAAGCATGAAATGAATATGAAGGGATGATATCTTAAAAAATAAAATTAAGGGGTGAGAGAGGAATATACTGGGAGAAGGGGAGAGAGAGAGGTAGAATGGAGTAAATTATGTCACATAAAAGAGGCAAGAAAAATCTTTACAACAGAGGGGAAGAGGAGGGAATTGGGGAGGGGTGAATGAGTGAACCTTACTCTCATCAGAATTGTCTCAAAAGGGAATAATATGCAGACACACAATTGGGTATAGAAATCTATTTTATCCCACAGGAAAGTAGGAGCAGAAGGGGATGGGGGAGAGAGTGATTGAAGGGAGGACAGATTAGGGGAGTAGTAGTCAGAAGCAAAACACTTTTGAGGAGGGATAGGGTGAAAGGAGAGAGAGAATAGAATAAATAGGCAGAATAGCATGGAGAGAAATACAGTTAGCAATTGAAACTGAAAAAAAATTTTGAAGCAAGTTTCTCTGATAAAGGCCTCATTCTGAAACATATAGAGAACTGAGTCAAATTTATAAAAATGAGAGCCATTCCCCAACTAATAAATGATCAAAAGATATGAACAGTTTGCAGAAGTAATCAAAACTAGCTATGGCCACATAAAAAAATGCTCTAACTCACTACTGATTGGAGAAATGCAAATTAAAACAATTCTGAGGTACTGCCTCATACCTATTAGATTGGCTAATGAAACAGAAAAGGAAAATGACAAATGCTGAAAAGGATGTGGGAGAAGTGGGACGTTAATGAACTGTTGATGGAGTTGTGAACTTATTCAACCATTCTGTAGAGCAATTCAGAACTATGCCCAAAGGGCTATAAAACCATGCATACCCTTTGACCTAGCAATACAAATACTAGGTCTATATCCCAAGAGAGATAAAAAACAAAAAAGAAAAGGGTATATATACAAAAATATTTATAGCAGCTCTTTTCTGGTAGCAAAGAATTGGAAATTGAGGGGATGCCCATCAATTAGGAAATGACTGAACAAGTTATAGTATGTGATTATGATGGAATTCTATTGTGTTATGAGAAATGATGAGCAAGATGGTTTAAGAAAAGTCTGGAAAGACTTCCATGAACTGATTCAAAATAAAATGTACTGTGTACAAGATAATAGCAATACTGTGCGATGATCGGCTGTGAATGACTTAGCTATTCTCAGCAATACAATGATCTAAGACAACTTTGAAGGACTTATGATGAAAAATCCTATCCATCCCTAGAGAAAGAACTGATGGTGCCTGAATATGAACTGCAGTATACTTTTTTTTTACTTTCTTTGTTTTTCTTGAGGGTTGGGTTGGTTTTTTTTTTGTCTATGCTTTTTTTTTTTTTTCACACCATTACTATCATGGAAATGTTTTGCATGACTACACATGCATAACCCATATCCAATTGCCTTCTCAATGGGGTAGGGTGGGTGGGGAGAGAGGAAGGGAGAGAATTTGGAACTTAAAGTTTTAAAAAAAGAATGTTAAAAATTGTTTTTGTATGTATCTAAGGAAAAAATAAAATACTAAATAAAAGGAAAAAAACTAAATTAAAATAGGTAAAAAAAAAAACCCACATGATCTCTTCTATCAGTATGAATTAAGGTTACAAAAATAATCATACTCTTTGAACCAATAATTCCATTGTTGGGAATATACCCTGAAAATGTCATTAAACACAAAAGAAAAACTGTCTTTGCAAAGATTTCCATAGCCACATAATATGTAATTAAAAAAAAAACTGAAAGCAAAGTAAATGTGCAATAACAGGAGAGCGGTTAAATTAACTAATATAATAGAATGCTATAAAGCCCTTAAGACAGACACTCCTGAGGTATATACAATGAAATCTGTAAAGATCTGCCTAAAAATACTGCAAAAAGAAGAAAAAGTAGAATTCGAAGAATACAGTAAATGCTAGCTATAACCACATTGGAGGCTAAGTGAAGAACAATAACCACAGAGCTAATAAATGTCTCAGTCTGGATTTGAACTCAGGTCTTCTGGACTCCAAGTCTGGCATTCTATCTTCTTTGCCACCTACCTGGCATCATACAAATATCTAAGTGAAAATGAACGGACAAAAAAGCCTAATCAGGACTTAGAAACAAAAAACAAAACAAAAAACTCTTAGCAATATATAGGCTAAAATTAATTTAAATATTGATAGTTTTCGCTGACTTTAGAGTTTGAAGACCTGGATTTAAATTCTGCCTCTGATGCTTATGATTTGAGTGACTTTAGTAAGTCACTAAATTTCTCTGGAAAATTTCAGTTTTCCCTTCTATAAAATGAAGATGTTGGGCCAGATGCCTCTGGTGCCCCTTTCAAACCTGGAGCTACAATTCTAAATTGCTAGTCAAGTAGAATCAGGGGTAACACTGTTAATATTTAACAACCTACTCTCTGAAAATACAATATGCACACTTTGAATTTTTAAATTGCATTATTCACATTTCTCCATCCCTTTCCTTAAGTCTGGATAATCAACACCATAATCCCTCCAGCTGTGATTTCTGATGTTTGCTGATTTCCAAGTTATAAATGCTGACACTGAAAATTTCACAATGCCGGTTGTAGCTGGCTCCAGCCCACCCCTGAGCATGGTTGTTTGTATAGCTCTCTCCAAAATCCAACCTCCTTAGTGCCTTAAACTTCTCTTCTTGAAAGGCAGACTAACCTGGTTAAAAGGGCTCTTGACTTAGGGTCAGGAGACTGGCATCTGGCCCCACCACTTATCAGCTGTGTGAATTTGAGAAAGACACTTTATCCCTTGGAGTCAGTTTCTTTATTTGTAAAATGGGAACATTACCTGTATCATGTACTTCGCAGAGGTATGAGGAAAGAGCTTTGTAAGCTGTAAAGTGACCAACACTTGGGAACTATTTTTTCTTCAAATATTTTCTAGTGTGGACTCTGGGAGGACTGGGGCCATATCTGCTGAGGTACAGGCTCTGGAAACCCCTTTGAGTTCTCCTTGAATCTTTTTGCCTGAGGCCATAAGCTTTTGATTATAGCTGGGCCCAAATCTCTGTCACTAGCCTAGCTCTCCTTTGTCCAGCTAGCCCCTACCCTTGATCCTCCAAACATATCTATGCCCAAATCTGTTACCCTTAAACTAGTCTAGCCCTCATTGTCTGTCATCTCCAGATAGCCTCCAACTACCTCCCACCCTTAATTTCTCTCATCACTGGAGTCTGACCTCATTTGACTCCTCCTGAAGAGCCTCCCCTAACTCCTCCTCTAGATCACCCCTAGATTCCTCCCCCAACCTTTCTGTATATAAGACCCCATCTTGCCTCCATGAGGTGTGACAGCACCGAAGAATTATCTATCACAGACCTATTCTGTGTCAGATTATTCTGGCCCGCTTTTCCAATACAGGCATGAAAGATACCTTCCCATTACAGCAAATCTTTAATAAACTTTGCTTTACTTTGACTGAGAGAAGACTTGAGTCGAATTTATTCAGCAGGACCCAGTGTGTTGGTATTTTGGAGTCTCGAGCACCACTAACTCTTTATCTCATCATTTTATGTTTCCTTAACCCTCTTTAGAGAGAGACAGAGACAGCGGTGAGAGGAGAACAGAGGAACAGAGGGAGAGAAAGACAGAGGGAGAGAATAGTGAGAGACAGAGAGGAAGGCGCAGAAGAAGAGAGAAAGACAGAAAATGAGTGGCTGCTATCAGCAGGTAAAGAACAAGGAAAAAGAAGACAGATTCTCCTGGCCCAAACCCTCTGCCAACAAATGACTACCTAAAGGGCTGATGTCCCATTTTCACAACTTCAGAAAGTGTATCGATACAATTTAAGGGCAAGGGCCTTGATGTCCAAGGCCTGATGGTGAGGCTGAAAGAGCGTCCATAAGAATCCTACTGTCAGCTCTGTGATGAACTGGGCTTGTGACCTTGAATCAGTTGGTTTATCCCTTTGAGAAATCAGCTTCCCAACTATATCAACAAATCAAGACCGCAAGCATTAATTAAAAGTTTCCTATGTACTAGGTAATATGCTAAATGATGGGAATAGGAAAAAAAAGGCAAAACCACAGTCCACCACAGTCCCTGCCCCCAGAGAGCTCAGAGAAGATTAAAAAGAAAAATGACAATCACGGTCTGCTAGAAGGCATATCTCATTGATGTTTACAGAGGACTTTGTATCTGCTTTTTCAAGTACCTTCCAATCTTCTGGGGACACTTGTGAGCAAAGTGTCAGAATGAATGACTATTGGGATGATTCAAACCTAGCCCATATTCCAAACAGACTTCACTTGGACCCAGGTCTCATTTCAGTCTCCCTCAGAAGGATTTCTCCTCCCTGGGGGTCTGAAAACATAGTCTGAAAGACCACTTTCGGGGGGGGGGGGGTAAACATTGCAGAGGAGACCCTGGGGCTGGCTGGGGTTAAATCACCACTGAGGCCCCTGCCAACTCCAAGATTTCACAGTGCTGCAAACATCCATCTCTGGCTGTTGCTTTGTTCTCACACTGTGGTACTTCCTCCTTCTGCATTAATTTGTGTCCCTTATTGCTCATTTATGGAATAATGGTACAGGGCAATTTCCAGCTCCTCTACTGACTGATACTTTTCAAATATAATCAGCCAAAAATCAGTTTTTATTTTTCTGTCTCTCCCTTCCTTCCTTCCTTCCTTCCCTCCTCCTTCTCTTCTCTACTCTCCTCTCCTCCTCCTCCTTCTTCTTCTTCTCTCTCTCTTTGTCTCAGTCTCTGTCTCCCTCTCTGTGTCTCTGTCTCTGTCTCTCTCTTTCTCTCTCTGTCTCAGTCTCTGTCTCTCTCTCTCTCCATCAGAGGCTGATGCCAACATTACTATACGCTAATAATAAATTCTGTATAATTTTAAAAGAACATTTCAAAGAATGTCATCCCTGCCTTGAAAATGTAAAGATAAAAACAATCAAAGAATACAAGGCTAATGGGAAGGCAAATTGAACATGGGTGTGTGGGAAGAAGTCTGGAAAGAGCCGAAAGTGTTCATTTCAGGCACCATTTTCAATTGTCCAGAGTTCAGCCAGCTTATTGGGTAGCCTGTCTAATGAATTCAATGACACTATGCTAGCTTTCCTGGAGCCAAGTTTGTGGCTAGAATCAGTTTCGAAGCCCTGTTCTAATAATAATTGCTTGCAAAGTTTGCTAAGATTTCTACATGGTACCTCCTAATGATGTGGCAATTACATCTGCAAAACTCAGGGTATGCACACTCTTTGTGCCTGGTGAGGAAGATGGCAGCATTCATGATCAGAGTCGTGAGTAGCCTAGGGCAAACAGGACTCTGACTTGGGGGAGTACTGCCTCCCCAGGATGCTTTGGTTTTTCTATATAGAAAGTGCTTTTCCCCATCACTCATTGAGGACTGTAACCAAATATGTGCTGTTGTCCAGACCACACCTATCATGCCAACACCCCATCATGTTGCCCTCATCTTCTCTCTAGGCAGTATTGACTCCCAAGGGTTAATTACACCCAGTCTTCTAGCGTAACTTTTCTCCCCAGCTATGATCCTCATTTGCTTATTTTCTCATAGTTGAAGGCATTCCTGGCTATGACCCTGATTATGGTTTTGTCATCAACAATCATATTCCTAAACAAAACCTGAAAGACCACTTGTCAGGTGGAACAGGGGGAAAAATGTCACTTTAATTCTCTAGGCCTCAGTTTACTAATTTGCAAAATGTGAGAGATGGGGTGTAGAGCACATTCCGGGAAGACTAATTTCTCTGGTGTGAGGGGCCTGAGTCCTTTCGTGGGCTACTTTCTACCTTTTGTGTCCACCTGATCCACCTATCTCTCACCTGTGGCTCCAAGAAACTGTAGCATGCACAGCTGCCACTCCCCAGTAAACCATTTCTTCCAATGGGCTAAACAAGACTGAGGGCAACCAAAGGGTCTCAAGCCATTGCTGAATTGGGGGGGAAGGATGTCTCCCCCAAGCAAGTGAAGACTTCCTCTAGTAGAATGGGTGGATGAGAACAATTCATTCCAGTGGCCATGAAAGCAGCTGAAGCAGGCACTGGGGAGCACTTCAGGCTTGGTTAGACACTGAAGATGCCAAGGTCATCCACTGCATCCTGGGCCATTACTAGTTGTCTTGACTGTGTCCTGCCACTGGAATGTAATGGCTCTGGAAGAAAGAGTGAGACAGATAACTTTGTGCAACTCTGCCTCACTTAAACCCAATTAACACATGAATCAAAAGACATTATCCATACCATTTTACCATTTTTACCTCTCTCAAAGTCCTGTAGTAACAGGCAAGTGGTGAAGCAGCAGATGTGGATACAGTGAGAACTGTAGTCATAACCCTGGGCACAGATGGCCCAGACCATAGGGTCATCTTCTCAATGGAAGCAGCAGTAGGATTCAGCAGCCCCCTCAGTGTCTGAGCAGTCTTTTCATGATCACACTACTCACCTCCTGGTGTGAGGAAGGGACTAGAAAAGGTGCCCTAAAAATTGTCTGCTTACCCAACCCTGGCCTGATTACTCGGCAGGCAGGGATCCTATGCTGTGGTGGAAACACACCTAAAAAAATGTACAGAAACGTCTGCAGAGATGATTCCACTCACCATCAGCACATGGAACGTGTACATACTTATAGACAAGACAAAATCCAGTAGAGCTGAAAGATGAACAGCTCTTTTTGCAAGAACTGAACAGGTATCTCATCAAAATAGCAACCCTGAGTGAAACAAGGCTGGCAATTGAGGGTCAGCTCACTGAAGTTGGAGCTGGATACACACTTTTTCTGAAGTAACTGCAGTGAAGGGGAGAACCATAAAGGTGATGCAGATTTTACAAAAGAAAACAAAACAAAAAAACCTAATCAATATGCTTGTATGCCTTCCAAACGCAGTGAATGACAGACTTGTAACAATGCAATTGCCACTTATAGGAAAACACCATGCCATCATCATCAGTGCCCATGCCCCCATTATGACAAACCCTGAAGAGGCCAAAGGAAAATTTTATGAAAACCTGGAGACCCTTATCATCAATGTGACAAAAGAGGACAAGTTTATAATTCTGGGTGACTTTAATTCTAGAAAAAGTTCAGATTATCAGACATGGCAGGGAGTTATTGGAAAGAATGGAATTGGAAACAGCAAAAGCAATAGTCACTTACTACTGGAGACTTATGCATCTCATGACCTTCTCATCACCAACGCTGTCTTCTATTTACCTAAATGCAGCAAAACTTTGTGCATGCACCCTAGCAACAAATATTGGCATTTAATAGGATATGTGATTGTAAGGAGAAGAGACATATAGGATATGATAATGATGAAGGCAATGTTTGGTGCTGAATGCTGGACTGATCATAGACTTATCCTCTCTAAGCCAAATATTTGCACTCAACAAAAATGGCAGCCTCAAGGCAAAATGACTACCAGAAGAATTCATGTTAACAGATTAGAGTACTTCTCTGAGCAGGAACGGTTTGTTGCTGGGAACTTTGTTGGAGGGAAAGTTGAGCCAACACACACTGAGCAACAATGGAGCAGAAAAGGAGTGGTCAGCTTTCAGAAATTTGGTGTACAACACTGCTTTTACTCATCCGGGTCAGAACACTCACCAACATCAAGACTGATTTGATGAAAATGATGAGAAAATTCAGAAACTGTTAAATGAAAAACAAGAACTCCATGGGGTTTACCAGCAGGATGGTTTATTCATCTCTAAGAAGGCAGGATTTAATTCCATCAAAGGTAAAGTGGCAGGTTCTTAACTCAGAAAGAAGCCAGATGAAATTCAGTTTTATACCGAAAGTAATAGCTGGACAAACTGTAACTTGACTCTAACATAGTGATGTCATTTTGGTCCTCTTTTATGAACAAAGAACAACAACCCACCAACCAAAATGTGAGAGCTGATAGCTTCCAGCTCTCACATTTTGTGAATCCCCTCCCAAAAAATGGAGATGCCCTTGCTACATACTCCCAGTTTTACATCCTAAAGTAACTGAAAGCAATCCCTTTATCTCAGCTTGTGCATTTCTCAGCAAGCTAATGTGGTTCCCAGACCCTGACTAGCCACATAAATATGGCCAAACAAATCTTATGTGGCTTAAGAGAATGGGAAGACATGATGTAACTTCTGCTGAAAAGGCTAAACCAAATACAATTGCATGAGGTATCTTCTACCATTTTTCCAAGCACTCTGACCTGGAAGAAGAGTTCAAGCCTCACATTATTGCTTATTTGATCAGCTATGGAATCCTGACCAACACAAGTCCTTACTCTTCTTTTTTGTTTTATGTACTAAATGTAGACACAATTATTTCATGTCTTCTCTTTGTGGTGGCAGCTAGGTGTGACAGTGAATAAAGCACAGGACATAGAGTTAAGAAGACCTGAGTTCAAATTTGTCCTCAGACACTTAATAGCTGTGTGATCCTGGGCAAGTCACTTAATCTATATTTGTCTCAGTTTCTTCATCTGTAAAATGGAGGCAGCTAGGTGGCCTAGCAGATAGAGCACTTGGACCTTCTGTCAGGAATACCTGAGTTCAAATTTGACCCCAGATATTTATTAGTTGAGTGACATTGGGCAAGTGGCTTAACCTCTTTTTTTTGTCAATTTCAGCATTTGTAAAATGGGGATAAGTATAATTATAATTTATTTTATTTCCACATTTTAGTTCCACATTGTCAGGTGGAACAGAAAATAGATGTCACTGTATCTCTCTAGGTGTCAGATCAGTAATTTGTAAAATGTCAGAACTGATACTTTCCAGCTGTAATATTCTATGAATCCAAAAAATGAAGAAGCCCAGTTTCACATGCCAAAGGACCCCAATACAATCCTTCCCTCTCTTGTAACTCTTCCTTCCCATGGTTGTTGTGAGCAACAAATGAGATAGCACTCGTAAATCACTTTGCTCAGTGCCTGGCACATAGTAGGCACTTTATAAATGCTTGCTTCCTTACTTTCTTTCCTTCCTACTATTTGTTTGTCTCTCTGTCTATATTTCTCTGGATTCACTTTTCTTAGATGCCCATTTTGGCTCCAGGTTGAAGAAACATTGCTTTAGCCTCAACTGACAGTTCACTGCTCTTACTCAACTCTCTTGCAATGACTCCCAACATCTTCTCAGCCAGATGTTCAGCCTCAAGTCAGTTTCTTCTAAAGATAAGCAGCTTCTTAGGGTTCCACCTATTAAGGCATTTTAAAAATCTAATTCCAACAGGGAGAGAAGCAAAACTTCTTAAACATTTCTAGGAGGCATCTTGGTAATGGAGCTGTTATTTCTTTACCAGCCAAGAACAAAGGAATAAAACTCCCCATCCTGGGTGTGTGTTAGTGTGTGTGTGTATGTGCTAATTCCTTCCCCATCATTTAAGAAATGGACTGTATGAGATTTAGGAATGTGTGTGTGTGTGTGTGCATGCTTTATTTTGGATAAAAGTTTGCTGAGCTTTCAGAATCAGCTATTCCAGACCTGGCGGGTTGCTAATTAAGGGTTAGTATACTAAATTAGCAGTGAATTAACATTCATTTCTGTGCTAGTACACTTGAGCTGCAGGAAATTACCCAAATTAGATTCAGGTAGTGACATTCATCACAACCAGTAATGACTGTAGCTTAAACAAGATTTAGTGGTACACCGGGGCTAATATTCCCAGAAAAGTTTGGCTTCCTTGTGTGTAGATATTAAGATGCTATCGACATTGGGCTGGAGGATGCTTGTAGGGGTTTTGCTGCAGGAGAAAGGCTGATAAGCACTAGGTTCTTTTGTCGATAAGACAACATTCTATACCACTGACTCTCTTTAGTGTAATATGGAGAATCCAAGGCTGACTTGTGGAATGATATCTTTATTTTTATACAGGGGGTGTGACCAGGAAGAGTCAAGGTTAGAGTTAGATAAGGGATTTTAGGAGCTATCTAGTCCAACCCCAGTGACAGTCCGGGAAAGTAAGGCCCAGAGACACTAAGTGATGATGTAGCCAATGTCACAGATATTTTGTGGTAAGTGGCCAACCAAGGATATGAACCAAGTCTCCTGTTTCCAAGTCTTAAACCCATTCTATTGAACTACGTCCCCAAGGTCTCTATCTCGTTTGTTCATATGGCAGCTCTGGATCACACCCCATATGATAACAAAATGGAAATGACCTAAAGTAGTCAAAATGCATTCATTCAGGGAGAATAACTGAACCCAATAATAGTTGACTGGAGAGGCAGCATGGTCCAATGGATAGCTCTCTAAGCCCTGATTCAGGATGTTGTTTGGGTTTTTTTTTTTTTTTTGCAATCTTGTCCAACTCTTCATGACCTCATTGTGGTTTTCTTGGCAAAGATACTGGAGTGGTTTGCCTTTCCCTTCTCCAGCTAATTTTACAGATGGGGAAACTGAGGCAGATAGTATTAAGTGACTTACCGAGGATCACACAGCTACAAGGTGTCTGAGGATAGATTTGAACTGAGAAAGTACTCTATCTACTGCATCACCCAGTTGCCCACATAATGTTCTTTTCAGAATAAAACCAAGATTTTATTCAGCCTTTCATTTCCTCTAGCACCTAGAATGGAGTTGGATACTGTATCAGCAAAGCAGTATTCACAATGCCTACAGTAACTATAAATATGCTGATATAGTTATTAATCACAAAATGTAACAGGCTCTCTACATAAGAAATACAGATAGCGCATTCATTTAAATAACAGAAAACTGAGTCCCAAAACGAGAAAGTCAAAGCCAAGACAGTAGTTATGAAATTGACACACGTAGTTAAAGTAGTAAACATCCACATTCTTAAGCCTTCAAATAGGACAGGCTACCTCAGGCAAAGATCCTCCTCTCCTCACTCAGGATAACTGCTCAGTGTCCAGGCAGCTTGCTCCCAGCAGCTCCGGCCCCCAGCAGTTCTCGTCCCAGGCAGTCCTCAGCAGGAGTCCTTAGCAGAGATTCTGGCCGCAGCCACTGCCTCTGACGCGGCTTCCAGTCCGCACCACACGGAGACTAGCTTGGTTCCGGAGTTCTATTGCTCCACCCCTTCCTGCTACGTCAGCAAGCTCAAGGGGCGTGGAAGATCTTCAAATCCCAGTATCTTTACAGATACACATTAGGTGATTAACAAGTGTTTTTAAAAACTAGTAACAGCAATAGTAAAATGTGTGGTTTTATGCCAAAAAGTATTGTATTCCAAGTTAGCAATCTCAATTCAAATCCTGAAACTTACCCTGATTCCTTGTGTGACTTAAGTCCTTACCCTTTCTAGGCCCAAGTTTTCCCATCTGTAAAAATGACAAGATTACACTAGATGACATTTCAAGGCCCTTTTAACCCTAAAACTATGATCCTATGAAGTCCCATTTACATAGCTCTTTAAGGTTTACAGAGCAGTTTCATTCAATACTATGACGGATGAACGACTGAAAGACTGAATGAATACGGCCCTGCAAACTGCTAAGTTTCAGAGGTGGAATCCAAACCCAGATCTCACTTAGAGACTTACCATTTATATGACCTTGGGAAAGTCCCTTAACTTGCCTCAGTCTCAGTTTCTTCATCTATAAAACAAGCAACCTCTGAGGTCCCTTCCACCCCTACATGGTCCTATGTTATGCCTGACTTCAGATCCTGTGCTCCTTTGGGAATTTCTATTATGATGGAAAATACTTTCAGAAAAATAGAAATTGTATTCTAAATTGAATCCTCACTTCAGCTCCTTCCATCCCCATTCCTGCTAAAATGCAGCCATCTCTACCCAAATTCTATTGTCTGGGTTATATCAGGCTAATGGAAAACATGACTGCTTTATGCTCGTGTCCTAACCACTCACCCTCCTCCAGCTTATAATGGGAATATTGACTGGTCATTGACTGTACCAGTCCAGGGAAGCTTTGCAGTAATTATGAATGAAAGATGCCAGGAGTGAAGTATCTCATTCCAGATATTTCTACACATAGTCAATATCATCTTTCCTAAGCGTGACTGAACTCCAAATGGCTTGCAGTCATAAGGGAATGACCAATTGAATACCTATTATTTTATTCAATCAGAGTGATGCTTTTTGGGTAAAAGAAAGTCAGAATGTAGCATTGCATAATTAACACCACCCTGATTCTTGTATACAACAGCCAATCATTATCTATTCCCTCTCTTTACATCCCCTCCACTCAGGAAACAAGGCTTTGGGGATTATACCCCTGATGCAAATGGGAAAGAATGATAATTTTCTGTAAAGAATTACCAAAATTAGAAACTCTTCACTCTTGTGGGCCATAAATGCGTTATGTGTTCTATGATCCTATAGGAATTGACAGGTGCTGGTGATTAGGGAAATTAGAATTGAAGGAAAACCACTCCATTTCTGGGTAAAGAGGAGTTGAGGTGGGGGAGTTGGTACAGATCTGGCTCTAAGTGGAAATAAAATCCAGAGGGCAGGTACAACAAGAATTAGAGTTTCATGAAGTGCAAAGGTCCAAAATTTTAGGTTCCCAACAGGGAAGGTTCAGAACCAGGAAGATCCTCATCATAATGAGAATGTGCAGGACCAGAGCTCCCCAGGAAATAAGTGTGTGTGATACAACCTGCTTTAGCCTTTTACATCAGCACCCTCTCTCTGATTCACTGCTTAGTAGGTGTTCTGTATCCCCACCAACCTTAGCTCCAAAGGTCAGCCTTGGACAGTTGGGTCTGATATAAAGGAAGTTCAATTATATCCCAGATCTCCATGAATCTTATTTTGCCAATAAAAGCAAATGCCAACTATAAGAAAATAGCCAGGCTAATATTCAGTTTCTCTTCAATATTTGTGCCTCCATAGGGCATCAGGTACAAATTTATATGTACTGATAGAAGCTTTCTGCTCATTCCAAACTGGAGCCCAACATTCAGCCATTGAGAGACAAGACAACATGGCTCACACCATTCTTGGCCTGCTGTAGAGAAGCCTGTATCTCAGGTGTTTGCCTTGCTGTGATTCTTATTCAAACATTCACAGACAAAAAAAAAAAAAACTGGCATGGCGTCTCTCAAAGAAACATTTCTAAATGACAGAAATAAGCAGAAAATGCCAGCTTGGTAGGAGATGATTTAACACATTGATCAGTCCAGAAAAGATAGGGAATGAAGGAGGGAGAGGAAGGGAAGGAAGAAAGGAAGGAAGACACTTGTTCTTTGGGTCTTTGAAAGACAAAGTTTCTGCACATCATTGTTTCTTTCCTACTGCCATGGATGCAGCCTTACATAGTGGTTCAGTCACTGACCCCAGTGTCAGACTCAGGTTGAAGTCCTGGCTTTGGTGTTGAAGGGATCATGGATTCAGAGGCAGAAGGGACCTAGAAGGCCATTTAGTCCACCCTCCTTTCATTTATAGATGAAGAAACTGAAGCTTAGGTGCTAAGTGTCTTCCTCAAGGTCACACTTGTAGAACTCACATTATCTTTTCCCCAAAACCCTTCTTCCACTCCTACTTTCCCTGCCTAGAGTGTGCCACCATCTTCCTAGTCCCCAAACTCTTAACCTAGGAGTTGTCCTGGATTCCTCAGTATCTCTCACTCACCATATCCAAGCCATTGCCAAAGTCTGTCAACTTCACCTTTGCAATATTTTCCAAATATACCCTCTTCTTTCCTCTGACACTGCCTCTACCCTGGTACGTGCCTTCTTCACCTCATGCTATTGGTCAAATCACTTTACACTCTAATCCATCCTCTATTCAGCCACCAAAGCAATTTTCCTAAAGCAAAGGTCGAATGATACCAACTCCTGCTCACCAAACTCCCATGGCTTTCTATCATCTCTAGGATCAAAAACAAAACTCTCTATTGGTGTTCAAAGCCCTTTCTAACCTAGCTCCTCCCCCTTTACTAGTCTTCTTACACTTTATTCCACAACAGATACTCTTCAGTCCAATGGCATGACCTCATGGAAGTTCCATGAACAAGACCCTCCATCTTCTGGCTCTGGGCATTTTCTGTAACTCTCCACCATGCCTGGAATGTTCTCCCTCCTCAACTCTGTCCACTGACATCTCTGGCTTTCTTTAAGTTCCAGCTAAAATCCTATCTTTTATAAGAAGCCTTTCCCAATTCCTCTTCATTCTAATGCCTTCCCTCTGTAAATTGTTTCCTAGTTATCCTGTATACAGCCTGCTTTGTGTCTATTTATGTGCATGGTGTCTCCCCTATTTGATTGAGAGCTCCTTGAGGTCAGAGACTTGTCTTTTGTCTCCTTTTGTATCTCCAGTACTTAGTACAGAATCTGGCTCATAAGGAATGTTTAAAACAAGGTTATTGACTGATTAATTGAAATCATCATAGAGAATATTTGAACTCAAGTCTTCAGACTCCAAAGCCAATGTTCTTTTCCCTATGCCCTTATGGCATTGGTGGCTATCTGATCACTTGCCATGATGGATGAACCTTTTCAGTTTTGTGCTAGACTAGATGGCTACTAAGATACCTTTTGCCTCTGAAATTCTGTGATTTTCTGATTTTCTGATCATAAATATGTAACCTGAATTCTCTGAGTGACTCAGTTTCCTCATTCATAAAATGGAAGTACTTGGCCTACTAATCTCTCATGACTATCAGGAAGTTGATCCAGTGGAAATATTGGTGAACTTAGAGTCAGAAGATCTAGACTCATCTAGCTCTCCTTGGCATCTGTGAGATCCTGGATAGGTCACAAGTGATTTATTTTTACCACAGGTTTCTCATACCTGAAATGAAGGTAGTGGACTGGATGACCTTTGATGATCCCTCTATAGCTGTCTAAGAACCATAAGGACCTTATACTTCTGAATGATCATAGTACTAATGCATCCAAACCATCTGAACTCTGAGCTTTCTTTCTCAAGGCACACAAGGTTTAGAGATGTAGATTGACTTTCCCAGGACCTCAGGGCAAGTGGTCACATTAAACCTAAACACTGACTACAGACTCAGTGAGTTTCACACTTTGATCTATTGTCATCTCACTAAAGTATAAGGAACTGATTTAAAGAAAAGTTACTGGCATTTGTGAACATGGTGATTTGAAAGTTAGCCAATAATAAACCAAAGGAAAAAACCAGGAGAAACCCAAACTTGCCAGTCCCCCAAATTCACCCCTGGAGTCTTCAACACCACTTCTGTCCAAACTCCCCTGAGTTCTTTTTCTTTTTGCAATGATCAGCAAATATTGGATGATAAAATGTTGTTTGTGTTTTTTTCCAATATACTCCTGTGCTAGTACCTGGAAGAGAAATGACACTTACTTGGCTATCATCCTCAGGTCTCACATTGATACATGTTGTTATTAATCTCTTTGCTTCGGAGCAGTCTTCCCCATAGGCTTTTATTGACCATTTCAGGATGGAGATTTGTGTTGGAAAACATTGTAAAGAAATGCCTGTTTTGGGAAGAGGTATCAAGATTGTGGAGGATAAACCAAGAAGTTGGCACAGAACATAAGAAAAGAGAGGGCTGGAGACTGAAGGAGGGAAGAAGTGGGGGCAAATGTTCCCTATCCCTTGTGTGTGTCTAAGTATGAGCCCAAATGGACACTTCACTCTTAACTTTGTGTGATATTCCATCCCACACCATTGTGATTTTGAATAGGCTGTCTTTCATGTCTGGAAAAGGTTCTTTCTTCTAGAAATTAAAGAATCCATAGGTTCCTTCAAGGCTGAGGTCAACTACCACCTGGCCCTGTATGGAAGAGCACAGGGAATAGCAACAAACCCCTTCCCTAGACCACCAGCTTTTATTCCAGTCCCTTTAGCCATTACCTGAAGGTATAAGTCTTTAGGAAGAGTGCATTATTCCCACCATCAACAATACCAACCAATGACCCACTGCTAAGGATAGACAGGTCAACCTAAGAGCAATCCCCTCTCCCACCTCACCTTGTAGAGATGGAATCTGCCAATTGTCTACAAATATTGTAATAGCCACATCCGCTAAAGACTAAGAAAAGAAAATTAGCATCCTCAAACTTCTTGGTACTGTTAAATGGTGCAGTGGGTATGGTAATATCAATGGAAATAAAACCAAAGAAAATGCATTATCATGTGTGTTGTCACTGAATGCTGAGGATTACCAGGCCAGTGCAACTGAAACCTCCTTTTGTGTGTTCCTTATTAGGATATGAGCTCCTTGAGAGCAGGAATTATCTTACTCTAACTGTCTTACTTTGGGCTCTGTATCACTCTTCATTGCCCTAACCACAAACCTCATCTCACCACCAGTTATACAAGGACAACTCAGGTAGAGAAGGCCAACATAACAAAGTCTGAAAGCACTGATAACATGTTCTCTCAAGGCAATCTTGGACTCTAACTTGCCCTGTGATATGACAAACCTTTACCTCTTCATAACCCAGATCACCATCAACGTTCTGAGCATCGCTTATGATGCACGTTCCCTCAAGGACACAGCATCTGTATTCATGTAGGTCTTCCCTTGACAAGAGGTTAGCGTGCATCCCAACCATAGCTGACAAGTGCCAATTCTGATGGGCAATGTCCAATTGAGTATTGGTCAAAATTTAAATGACTTGTTCTCTGCTTAGAAGCCATTCCAGTTTTCTTTTGGTGTCTCTAGTAGTTAGCACAGTTCTCTGAACACAGTAAGTGCTTAATAAATGTTCATTTTGAATTCATTTTTAAAATTGAGCTACAGGGAGGAGGGGCAATTCTCCTCCAAAACTTTGTTGTTGTTGTTATTATTTTATTTGATCTGAGAAGGGAATTCCAAGTGAGGAAAGTTCCTTCTTCCATATAGATGTTCAAGATCTGTTCTCCCACTTAGAGTATCCAGCAAGGGTCTGGAGCGCTGGGATATTTAGTCACTTGCCTAGAAGGTAACACAGCCAGTGTGTATTATAGGCAGGACCTGAATCCAGGATCACCTTGGGAAATAACCTTTCATAATGGCATCATTTCACTCATATATTCAACTTGTTTCCCACCTCAACTTCCTTTCATCTATGCATGTCCCTGTGTCTTGCATGACCTTCCTTATGAAAGAATTAACAATCAGCTCCCATTTTTAACTCTCAGAAAGATAATAAGCTATAGGTTTATATATTCCTCTACCTATCTAAGTTAGAAGATCTCAGGGGCCAGGTCAGTTGTAATTCCCTCCGTACAGTGTCATATTCAAGTAAGTACTTAACATACTATATTTGTTAATATTATATTTAATATATATTTGCAAATATTATATTTGTAAATATATACTTTTGGTAATAATCATAGATTGATGGATTAAGACTGACTGCTCTATTTTTACCTAAGAAAAGGATCTGCTTGACAAAATCCTCAACAAGAAGTCATCCTACCTTTGACTGAACCCCTCCAGAGATGAGGATTTTGTTTCCTGAACCAAAATGCCATAACTGTAGGAATGTCCTTTCTGATGTTGAGCCACAATCTGCCTCTCTTAATTTGCATCATTTGGGGAACATTTTCAGTAAGTGCTATGTCAGGGGACTGGGGGTTAAATCCTAACTCCATCATTTACTATTTGTGTGACATTGACCAAGTCAAGGCATTCCTCTGGTCCTCAGTTTCATCATCAATTAATCAACAAGGTCCTGCCCTCAAGGAGCTTAGATTCCAATGAAGAAGAAATATGTAAATAAATGGGCATGTACAAGATAGATGAAACATACAGAATAACTTGAATGCAAGCTTAGAGGGTAAGGTACTAGCAGCTGAGGGAGGATGGGACTTAATCTTTGAAATGGAGAGGGGTAGACAAGTGGCTTGGTGTCATAGGAACAGAAGAGATTTAGATAGAGAAAGCACCTTAATGTACATTTGATTAATTTTACAGATGAGGAGACTGAGGTACAGAGAGAAAAATTTGCTCACCCTGGGTAACACAGATTGAGATATCAACCCAAGGCTTCCTCATTCTGGATCATGTCCTTTCACTAGACTGTACAGGCTTTAAGCCCCTTCTCCCTTTAAATCTTCATGCCTCATTCTGCCTTTTAGACCTAGGCCAAACAGCTCTAGATTTTCTTCTTTCTGACAATCCTTTGTATAATTGTCACATTTCATTTGCCTGATGCTTACTCATAAGCACTTGTTTTGGATTAATAGACCAGGCCACACTAATGGTCTCAGCTTTGGTCAAGTGTGATTCCTTTGCATGAGTTTCTCAATCATTCAATGTCTGGTCAGATCTATAGCTATAACAGCAGATGCCATTTTAGACATCTTTACTTGAATCTCTCCAGCATGGGGTTAGGTCTCTGAGACAGTCAGAAGCATACTCAGAAAGACTATGGGGGGGCGGAGCCAAGAGGGGGGCGGAGCCAAGATGGCAGCATAGCAGCAGCAACATATCGCAGCTCTCACATAGCCACCCCAAAATACCATAAAATAGAACTCTAAACCAATCCTAGAACTCCAAAACTCACACAAAGATACTTCCCACTAAAGTCAGCTCGGCTACAAGGAACCATATCAGCACTGGGAACCGAAAACCAGCCTGGCCTGAAGACGCAGCTGTGCCCCAGGGGCGGCTGGACGGGAGGAGCGGAGGAGCCTCTCTGGTGAGCGAATTAGCACCAGCTGCAAGTGGGGATTGCGAAAGGGGGAGATAAGCAGTCTGGCCAAAAGGCCTCCAGAGCGGAAAAGCGAAAGGCAGAGGTTTTGCACCCACCTCCGCATTGTAGCTTCCCGCCCGTGGCCTGCAGACAGCAGGGCGACTTAGCGATTGTTCTCAGGCCAGTGCTCTGGCGTTGAGCGGCCTGGATCCGGATTGCCATCTTGGGCCTTGGTCTTGGAGTCTTCAGTATCCAGTCAGCTGGAAGTAAGTAGGAAGAGTCCCAGCATCTTCCTGACAGCTACGGCAGCCGGGAGGACCTCAGCAATTTGGGACAGAGCTTTCCCTTCTGGAAGCAGAGCCCCACAGAGATTTTTTAAAAAATCACGGACTGAACAACCATGAGTAAGAATAGGCATAAGAAGCAAAGTAAGAAAAGCTCCCAAACCCTAGATTCCTTCTTTGAGGAAAAGAAAGATCATGGGAGAGAGAGGGAGAAG
>CM053590.1:18315653-18332187 GCA_028646515.1 Pseudochirops corinnae | reverse complement strand
ATTATTATTATTGACTACATCCAGCTGGAACTTGAGATGCACAGGCACTGCGGTTGGGAGATCCATCCTGCCCTACCGAAAAGTGACATAAGAGAGAATAGACTGGGGGAGGGGGGACACACTGGGATGGCTGTTTTGGGGCGGTGGGTGGGGGAAAGAGGGGGAGAAAATATATAACTCAAAATCTTGTGGAAATGAATGATGCAAACTATAATAAAATTTTTTTAAAAAGACTATGAAAAATACTTCTTTGATTTGTAGTTTCATTGACTAGTTGGTCTTCCTGCCTCATCTCTCCTCACTTCAATCAAGCTTCCACTCAGTTGTCAAAGTGATCTTCAGAAATTCGGGTCTGACTATATCACTGCTAGCTCCTGCCTAGCACTCTCTCTCTCTCTATTTGTCTCCATCTCTCTCACACATACACAACACACACACATCTACACATATACACACACTCAATAAACTCTACTCCCTCTCAATCACCCCAAGATCAAATATAAAATCCTATTTGGTTTTCAAAGACCTTCATAAATTGACCCCTTTCTATATTTCCAGGTTTCTTATACTAGATTCCCCATCACACACAGCACTGACATTCTGCTTACTATTCCTCACTAATGATGCTCCAGCTCCATTCAAAGTCACTCTGCCCAGAGCATTTTCTCTGGTCGTTCCCCCAGGCCTCCAACACTCTTCCTTCTCATCATGTCCTGGCTTCTTCCACATCTCAGCTGAAGTCCCCCCTCCTGCAAGAAGGGATCTCACAGCTGGAAAGTGGCAAGTGTCTGAGGCTGGATCGGAGTTCAGGTGCTCCTGATCAGGGACCAGTGCTGCCCACCAAACTGCCTAGCTGCTCCCTCCTTAATCTTAAGGCCTTTCCTAGAGGCTGTGCTCCAGTTACTTCCCATGGATTTGGTTTGTACATTAGTTGGTTGAACATCAGCTCCCCATTAGACTGTTAGCTCCTTAAGAGCAGATACTGGTCTTCTGCCTTCTTTGCCTGAGCGCTTGGCCCAGGGCCCGGCCCGCAGTGGGTGCTTAACCAAGGGCTTGTTCACGGAATTACTGACTCAAATCAGGGCCCGATGTTTGTTATGTTTGTTTCCATTGATTTTTTCTTTTAAGGAGTTTGATTTGTGATGACACAGATGAACAACCTTTTAAAGGATTTTTGTCATGCTGCATTTTGGTTTTGGAGGGCCCAGACATCCCTCTTTAAGACAAACTAATGAAGATGCCATATGTATGTGTATGTATGTATGTGTGTATGTGTATGTGTATATATATATATATATATATATATATATATATATACATACGTGCAGACATATAGGTACACACACATATTTGTTGTTGTTATACTTGTTCTTTTTGTTCAGTCATGCCTGACTCTCAGTGACCCCATTTGGGGTTTTCTTGGCAAAGTTACTTGAGTGCTTTGCCATTTCCTTCTCTAGCTCATTTTATAGATAAAGAAACTGAGATAAACAGGGTTAAGTGACTTGCCCTGGGGTCAAACAGCTGAGACCAGATTTGAGCTCGGGAAGATGAGTCTTATTGACTTCACATATATACTTACATGCATACATACATATATACACACATGATATATGTACACATATATGTATATTACATATGGTTTTGTATATACATATATGAGAGAAAGGGAGAGAGACAGAGAGAGATAGACATAGAGAGACAGAGAGAGATAAAGAGACACAGAGACAGAGACAGAGAGAGACAGAGACAGACACAGAGAGACAGAGAGAGAGAGAAAGAGAAAGAGAGAAAGGGAGGAGAGAGACAGAGAGAGAGAAAGAGACAGACACAGACACAGAAAGAGAGAGAGAAAGCGAGAGAGAGAGAAAGAGAGAGACAGAGAGACAGAGAGACAGAGAGAGAGAGAGAGAAAGAGAGAGAGAGAGAGAGAGAGAGAGAGGGAGAGAGAGAGGGAGAGAGAGATCTGTAAGAGGGCAGTGTCTTGACTAATTTCCAAGAAGCCAACATTCCAATTCCTTACAAATACAGCTTTCCACAGTTCCCCATGATCACCCATCATTATATATATTTTCCCGTTCCACTGATGGCAGCCATGTCAGCCTGTTCAGCCCTGCTTCAAGATGAATACGGCGTCAAACACACTCAACTATTTCCTAAAAATATTTCCCAAAGTGGTGGCCTTCCAATAACCCCCAGCTGAGATCTGTCTCCTTGATGGGCAGTTCATCTACTTCAGTTCTAATTTACAGCCCTTTGCTGTTTCTGCTGAGCTTCTCATCTGGCTCTAGGTTCCAGCCACCCTCGTTCGTTCCATTTGCTCATCCTTGATCTCCTCCATTTAATTGATTCCTATACTCTTTTATTCATTCATTCATTTGTTTGCTTGTATATTTGGCTTGAGATTGCTGGCTTTTCACAGCTCCCTCGCTGTCTCTCAACTTACCTCAGCTCAGCAGAGCAGAGAGAACAGTGATTTTGGTGTTAGGAAGACCTGAGTCTGAATTCTAGTTCAGACACATTAACTATGAGACTCTGGACAAGTCACTTGTCTTCTGTCAGCTTCAGTTTGCTCAGAATATAATCAAACAAGGACAATTATGGCATATCTTTCCATGGGTTATGAGGCTCAAATATAAAGAACTTGGACAACAAAATATAATGCAATAGAATAACATAACATATAACATGACATAACATGACACAACATGACATGACATAACACGACATAATTGATACAACATGACATAATTGCTACAATATGCTATAACATGCTATGACATGGTATGATGTGATATGACAAGATATGATATAATTAATGTTATATAATATGATGTAACATGATGTAATATAATAATATAATATAATACAATACAATAATATGATTAATATAATATAATTGCTATCATTATTACTAATACAACTCACATTTATTAAGCATCTCCTATGTGCCGGGCTCTAAGCTAGGTGCTGGGGATACAGACCGCAAATTCAATGCCTGCTCCCAAGGGGTTTGCACTCTATGGAGGGCAGTAGACAATACACGCACAGATTAAACAAAGAACTCTCAAGTTTTTGGTGTTTTTTTCCCCCAATGTCAGGCAATGTAAATTCAATCAGGTGCTAACAGTAACAATGGGGGGATGAGGAGGTGGGGATAGGGAAAAACCTCAATTGGAGGCTGCAGCCAAGCAGGGCTTTGAAGGGACGTAGGCATCCTCTGGATATGGGAATGATCTGTACAAAGACAAAGGGAGGGAATGAGATGGCTTGGACGGGTGAATAGTTAGCCAGACATATACTGGAATAGAGAGTATTGAAGGGAAAGAGATTTGGTACAGAGGAAAATTATTTAGTTCTGGAGTCATAAGGCCTGGGTTTGAATCCTGACTGACATTTCCTGCCTGTGTACCTTGCACAAATCCCTTAACCTCCCCTTTGGCCTCAGTCTGTTGATCTGTAAAATGGGAGGATTGGTTTAATTGACTTCCGCAATGCCTCCTATCTCTACATACAGCTCTGTGACCTTAAGAAGGACATAAAATCACATTAAAAGGGGAGGTGAAGGGGAAGATTATGGATGGCTTTATATGCCAAGCCAAGAGATTTCTGTTATCCTAGAAGCAACAGGCAGCCACTGAAGATTTTTGAGTAAGGGAGATATGTTATTAGATCTATGTCTTATTAATGTCAGTGTGGTCACTTTCCTCCAAATGGCCCAATGATCCTCTTCTTTCTGCAGGGCAGGATCTGTAGTGACCTGGAGGCTTCCTTTCTGAACATGACCACGTGACTGATGATGGAAAGAACACTCAGTCAGGAAGTAGGAGGCTTCAGTTCAAGCCCTCAATGTGTCAGTCATTAGCCGAGTGTCTCCATGCTGCTCTGAGCATCAATCACTAACCAAAAAATGGTGATAAGCATGTGATCAGTAAGATAAGAGGGGACAATGTATGTGAAATTATTTTGACCACATTTTAAAAAATATCAACTGTTTTAATATTATTAAATTATCGATCCATATAGTGAGAAACCAGAGGGACATGGTGGAAAGGAGTTGGTATCAAATTTAAGAAACCTGGCTTCCTTTATGACTCAGATCAAACCCCACTTTCTGCAGAAGTCCCTTCTCCTTCTGGGCTCCCTGCCTCCCCTCTGAGATTGCCTTCCATTTACACAGGCTAGATCTTGATCTTGTTATTTACATAGTGATTCCCTACTGACAATGTAAGTTCTTTGAGGGCAAGCACCAAGTTATTTCCTTTCTTTGGATCTCCAGCATTTAATGGATACTTGTGGACTGGCTGACTGGATTCCAGTATTGGCTCTGACTCTTATTAGCTATGTGGCTGTGGACAAGTTTCTTCATTTCATATGGAAGAAAATGAGAGAATAAACACTGGGGGAAAGGAAAAACAGGACAAAGAAATCAAGGAAACGGGGTGAGAGTCCCAAAGTGATTGTTGACATCTACTCACAATTAAGGAAACTGAATGAGAGTCATCTGGATAGGATTCTGGGAAGATGGTGAGGTCAGAAAAATTCAAGCTGTCAAGATTTTCTTCCACCAAAGAGATCAAGTAGCACCTCAGCGTGAACATAGAGCAGGGAAAATGAATAAGAATAGGGGCAGAGCAGGGGTCCTCATGGAACAATCAGAGAAGATCTGAAGAAAATTCTCAGGATGAGATTGAGTCCCTGTGAAGAGCAAACACTTTCCGGTTAGGGGCCACTTAAGCAACAGCAGCAAGCCTGGGGCTAACTGGGTTGAGAGGTTGCCTTGACCCCAGCCACAGGAATTTTACCCCTCAGGACAGTGAGGGAAGTTGGGTTCCTGAGCTAGTAAAGATCTAGGGAACCTCTGCTGAAGAAGAACACTAGACCCAGTTGTGTTGTGGAGACTGGATAGGGGCAAGAAGGAACCAGCACATGCCCAGTGAGTACAGAAGCAGTGAGGCAGGTCACCATGGGCACTTACAGGAGGCTGGAGATCTTGGTTTGAGTTCAAGATCAAAAGGGAAAAGTGAAGAGGATCTGAGGTCAGAAGCACCATCCTCCATTCTCCAGGACTAGAGATGATAATAAAAACCACACTATTAACCAAAAAAAAAAAATGCACAGGCAAAGGAGAAAGAATCCAACCATAGGCAACTACTATGTGAATAGAGAAGACCAGAGTTCACATTCAGAGGAGGATACTGAAGCAAAGAAACCCTCTCCTATCCCAGAGAGAAATGTGAAATGGTTGCCTGCCCAAAAAAAATTCATTTATGAACTTTAAAAAGATTTTTTAAAAATCAAGTGAGAGACATTGAAGAAACACTAAAAAGAACAATAAGAATAATCCAAGAAAAACAAGAAGATCATGAAAAGAAAGTCACCCAATTAGAAAAAGAGATGCAGAATCTTAAGAAAGAAAATGACTTCTTGAAAATCAGAATTAGACAAGGGGAAGCCAGCAAAGTTATAAGGGATCAAGAAATTGTGTGTGTGTGTGTGTGTGTGTGTGTGTGTGTGCGCGCGCGCATGTGTGTGTGTGTGTGTGTGTGTGTGTGTGTGTGTGTGAGAGAGAGAGAGAGAGAGAGAAAGGGGGGAGGGAGAGGGTGAGAAAGACAGAGAGAATGAAAAAATAGAAGAGAATGTGAAATATGTCATAAGAAAAACAACTGATCTGGAGGACAAATCAAGAAGAGAAAAGAAGAATAATCAGACTACCTGAAAACTCTGATCAAAAAGAGTCTTGATACAATAATACAAGAAATAATTAGAGAAAATTGTCCTGAAGCATTAGGACAAGAAGGTAAAGTTGAAATAGAAAAAAAAAATCCACTAATCACCACCTGAAAGAGATCTTATAAGGAAAAAAGGAAAACTCACAGGAATATTATAGTTAAACTCAAACACAAAATATTATGAGCAACAAGAAAAAAAATTACACATGGTGATACCATAATTAGAATCAGTGGCAACACTAAAAGATCACAGGTCTTGGAACACTACATATCAGACAGCAAAATAACCAGGTCTCTGGCTGAAAATATCATACCCAGCAATGCTAAGCATAAATCTGAATGAAAAAAATGATGGACATTTAATGAGTTGTCAGATTTTCAGGACTTTGTTTAAAAAAATAGCCTGAACTTAATAGAAGATTTGACATACAAGAGCCAAGAGGAGATAAGAGAAATATAAGGTACATTCCAAAGACCAATTACAAGGGACTCTATAAGGATAAACTGTTTACCCTTTCTGTATGTAAAATGTAAAACCTATGTCTAAGATTGTTATTAGTAATTAGGCAGCCTATAAGAAACTTTGGAATAGATCTGAGTAGAACTTCAAAAAGCAAAATCTTTCAAGAACAGCTAAAAGAGTAATTAGCTTATATAAATGAGGTACAAGAGGAAGAACCAACACAGAGGAATTAGATGGGGGAGGGGCGCTATTAGTTCTGGAAGCCTACTTTCATGAGGAATAGGTTTAACAGGGGAAAATACATGTACATTTAAAAGAGTGCAAAAGTCTTCTAAATTTAGAAAGAGATAAAACTGTAAGGGCATAGGGAGGGGAGAGAGGATAAAGGAGGGATCTTTAGACAGGAGAGTGATGTAATAAGTAAAGGGGGGATATAGAAGAGTGTTTAGGTTAATAGGAATGGGAGGATAACGAATGGATTCTTGGGAGAATAAGAGAGAGAGATCTTTAGAAAGGAGAGCAAGGAAATAGGTTGAAGGGGTGTACAAAAGGGTGTTTTGATTTATGAGAAAGGGAGGATACAGGAGGGATCATTGGAGGTAAGGTAGTGGGTAGAAGTAAAGTAGAAGAGATGGGAGAGATAGGAAAAAAGAAATATACACAAACATAAAAACAAAAACTAGAAGTAGAATCTCTTAAGGAAAATATGTTTATATATGTATGTCTGTCTATATATATGTGTATGTGTGCGTATGTATATATCAATATCTCTATATAAATATATCCACACCTAATTGTAGCAGGGAGGAGGGAGGGAGGTAAGAACAAAACATAGCAGGGAACAAATGACAATCTACAAGGAAGCATTTAATATCTAGGCTTTCTTGAAATGGAAAGTTATTTCTATATATTCTGAATCCTCTCCTATGTTCTGTTGTGCACATAACATATTTTATATTTAAGCTTAATATTTAAGTTTATAATATGTTTCTATTTTCTTATGTATTTAAGTTTTAGTATTTGTCTAAAAGAAAAAAAATATCAAAACCAAAAGTCATCTTACCCCCCTTTCCCTCCATCTTGACAACTACCAAAGAGCCCTTAAATTTGGAAGAAGGGACAATTCACAAGGAATTGGAGACAGGAAGGTCAGGAAATCTCCTACCTCAGTTTCTCATGAATCCAGAGTTGTAGCTTCTGACTCCTGAACCAGTTTCAATTCAGAACAGACAGGTTCAAAGATATGAGCACTCCTGTGAATGGTTTAGGTAAATTAGAGACAGAGTTCATGGGAAACAAGGAAGTTAAGGAAATGAGAGGACAGTGTTTACAAGGACAAGGGTTGGGATAAAGATGTAAAATTCTGTTGAGTGAGTGGTCTTATGGAAAGAACCTTTGTTCTGGAGCCAGAACACCTGGGTATAAATCCAATTACTGGTGTTTGGCACCTTTGTGAACTTGGACAAGTCACTCAAAAACTTTCTAAGCCTCAGTTTCCTCATCTGGAAAATTAGGGGGTTGGACATGCAGGTCTCCCAGCTATGGAAGCTATGGTGGTGGTCATGCCTACTTCATGGGTCAATTTTGAGGTTCAAATGGGACCACATACATGAAATATTTTGCAAATCTTAAAGTACTACATATGTCAGTTTTTATTATTAATACTGTATCTGTTATCAGAAAAGGCTTCAGAAAAATGACCATAGTGTTATAACATACATTGACCAATCTGGGAATATTTAGTCTGGAGAAGAGAAGACTTTTGGGGAGAGGAAGAAGGATGATAACTTATTTTGTTGTTCAATCAAGTCCAACTCTTTGTGACCCCATTTGGGGTCTCCTTGGCAAAGAAACTGGAGTCTTTACTATTTCATTCTCCACCGCATTTTACAGATGAAGAAATGAAGCAAACAGGGTTAATTGACTTGCCCAGGATCTCATAGCTAGTAAATGTTTGCAACCATATTTGAACTAAGGTCTTCCTGATGCCAGACCTGGCACTCTATCCACTGTGCCACCTAGCTGCTCACAATAACTTATCCAGGGAAGGGGAACCTGCAGCCTTGGGGCCACATGTGACCCTATAGATCCTTAAATGTAGTCTTTTAACTGAATCTAAACTTTGTCAAAGAGCCACACTTGAGGGTCCCATGTGCCCTGGAGGCCACAGGTTCTCCACCCCTGACATATACCTTCAAGTATTTAAGCCTTTGTCATGTAGAAGAAAGATTCAGTTCCCTCTGGTTGCTGCAGGAGATGGAACGAGGAGCAAAGTGTAGATTTAGGTTCAGTGTGAGGAGAAGGCTTCCCAACCATTAGAGCTGTCCAAGGGAGAATGAGTTGGTGAGGAGTTGGTGGTTTCCTCTTTCTTGGTGGTCTTCCAGCAGAGGATTGAGGACTGTTTGTGGGGCAAGATATAAAGGAGAGGCTCATTCAGGGGTTAGACAAGATGCTTCTCAGGTCCCTTCCCACCCTGACTTTTTGAGATTCTGTGAAATTGCCTCTTCCTGCTTTAATCTTTCTCCTCAAGGGCTTTGCATTCCACTCTCTTAAGAAGGCCTCAGAATTGTATTGGAGGTAAATTAATATTGTTTACAAATGGAAAAGTTCTCCAAATGCAGCTGTTTGTGCATGTGGGTAATGACTTGCTATTATCAAGAAAAACATAGAATCCCCATTTGAGATTCAGATCAGAACAGGTGTTCAACATATTAGGACAAATTCAATCCAAGCAGTTGTCCTCAGGGTATTTTTCTCCCACACCATTATTAAAATAGCAACTATAAAAAAAAAAAGTGGCACACTCTTCAGCCAGTACTTTGATCTCCAAATTACTTATACATCACACAGGATCTGATCTCACCTGGTGAGATACACATTCTTGATGAGTGACAGCTTGTGCAATGCTCAGGGCTGAAGAATCCAAAAGAAAAAAAAGCAGGATTTCCTCAAAGTGTTTCTGCCTTGCAGACCTATGTATACATTAATATGCCTGTTTACCCTACAAAGTTTGTATGTGATCCCCCTCCCTCCCAGGAGAATGTAAGCTCTTTGATGGTAAGAAGTGTTTGGGATTTTTTTGTCTTTACATCCATAGCACCTCACCCACTGCCCAGCAAATATAATGTAACTAAGAGATATTTGTGGGACTCAGATGAATCAAGTTGAATTGAATTGATGAATGTTTTAAAATAGGCTTCCTTTTGCTCATTTTCCTCTTAAGAAAACTGTAGGCCCTTCTGAAATTCTTTTTTTCCTTTTTCCTTCCCAAATAGAGAAGTGACATTTTATTTAAGTTCAGAGTTTAATACCAGACTCAGAAACTCAGCAATCAGCGTACTCTCTAGAAGGATCCAAAGAAGCGTTTACCCTCTCCAGTGCAAAATGATTTGTGCTGATTCATGTTGTCATGATCGATGGCAGCATCTTGGACCCAGTGTGGCCCAAGGAGAACTGGAATTAACTTCTGTTAATGTTTTTTTGTAGCCAAAGTCCTTAGTGCCAATTTATGAATATATTGACATCATACATCAGAGTGATTGGTGATGAAACAAATTTGACCATCCTAACAATGACAACCATTTGTTGAAGGTTATGAAATGTGTCTGGCATGAACATCTGGTTGTCACACACCCAAGTTGTTTACATACCCATGTGCTTGAAGTGCACATTCTCATTACAAATTCAAGACAGAACGGTTCATATCAAGTGTATTCCTATGACAACTGCCAAGGATCGGGAATCTACTCTCAAATCCTGAGTTCATTTTTTCCTTATCCAAGGTTGGTCCATCAGCAAAACAAAGTGGCAAAAGCATCCCTGTCATCTTCCTTATATCTGGGTGAACCAAAAGACTAAAGACTTCATAGACAGAGAGCCCATGGGGCTTGCACCCATGCTACACATAACTCAACTATTTTGGGTAGCCAATACTGAATAACCTGACAGCTGTGACTATGAGCTGCCTCTTGGTTCACTGATCATTGGAATTACTTCTGAGAATCAAAGGCTCTCTCAGCAGTAGATCACAGAGCCACTGGAGACCCTGAGAATTCCATACAGTGACTCATTCCCACCAGAGAGATGTTCACATGTAGCTACAAGAAGATTATTGAATAGTACTAGTGAAATTCGTCAAGGTTAATGTGTGTTTCTGATTCTGCATTATTTATCTTTCCCAAAGTCATCGACAAATAGGCTTCCATTGTTGAGCTGTCAATGTATTTTTTTTCAAATTATCTCTTTAGAAGATAGTGACATGTGTCACCCAAATTGCTATGTAGAGTCCCACAATTTCAGCAGCTGTCATTGGGTTCCTTATTGAAAATCGTCAATGTCTTTGACAGATAGAAGAGGGGTGGGGGGGATTCTGGAGACATGTTTTGATACAACTTGACAGCCTTTCTCACAGCCTTTCCTTGTCATTCTCCCAGATTTGATTTTTAACCAGGACTGAAGGGAAATCTTCTATGGTCTTTAGCATGTCACCTCTCCCATGGCAAAGGGCAGTCAGCATATAGAATTTGTCTGTTTCTTATTCACTAGAATATATCACTTTTCAATTTTAATTATTCATTTTAGTCTCTTTTTCTGATTCCTGGGCTCTCAAGAGTTCACAATCCTTAGAAAGGGTGCATTTGGGCTTTGGTGTGCTGGGCCCTTGGTGGAAAGAGATTTTTTTTAGTACCTGAGAGCCAACTACTAACTGTAACCTCATGTCACTGTAAGAATTGACAGTTCTGCTCTAACAAAATCTTCTTCTCTGGGTTCTTATGAGACTTCAGGCACTTGAAAGAATAATATGGATTATGAAATATTCAAACTATTGGTCCATGCAGAAAGTTGAAGGGCAAAGAACCTCTCCATCATAATCCACATTATAAGCATAGAATATCCATCTTTAAAAAGCAACATAAATATTCTAAATGAAAACCTGATCTTTTTTTTTTAAACAAAGAAAATTTTTTTTCATTTGGAATAAAAGTTTTACTGATGTGTGGGTCATTCCAAGACAGGTTGCACCCCACTAGAAGAAAAAATTCCCCAAGACACTTCAATTTTAAGTGCTTAAGAAATGTTTGTTGATTGGTTATTTCTGTTGTTACAAAGAGCCAGCATAATAGAATGGAGAGAGAAACACCCTCAGAACCCCAAAGACCCAGGTTCAAAACCAACCTATGCCACATATTAGCTGTATGACCCTGGCTAACTTCAGTAAACTCTCAGTGCCCCCAGGAAACTCTAAAACTAAGTTGCAGATAAGGTACAGTCATACATTGACAGAGGGAGTTTCCTCATTGGGAGTTCCCTATATCTATGAACTAATGTGCTAACATGCTTCCTGAGACTTGAAATTTATTCTATGTACACACTGCCCTTGAAATTACTCCCTTGGTAGATAATGTTGCCAGAAGAAGGTTTGGGTTTGAATCTATGAGCAGAAGAAACTTCAGATATTATGATTTCCTTCCAAAGCTCAGAGTCACATGTATCCCAAGAGAGACTGTAGAATCATAAGAAATTATTGTTGTCCACCAGAATTCTTTCTATGAAAGAAGGGATGCTGAGGTGACTATGGCAGACAAACACACACACACACACACACACACACACACACACACACACACACACACACGCAAATACCAGTACAAGTCTATGCAATCCCAAAACCATTCCTCCTTCAGCAAATCAAGCACTAAAGTAACTGGTTCCCATCTATGGTGCTATATTGATCATCCAGCTGTGTTCCAATGGAGTACTTCCCTGGCTTGGTTTACCACCTCCTGGTAACTCACTTGACGTCTCAAAGAATTTCGTAAAATATTCTTAAACCTTTGGCATTTCATCCTGCCCTGGGCCTCATGAATAAAACATCTATCCAGTCAGCAGCTTTGGCAGAAAGAACAGCCAAGTTCCATCCATCAAAGTCAAAGGCTGAATTACCTGGTGATTCCAAAGCCTTTAATAACTCTGTTTCTTTATGATTATGTTGGTAAATAGTCAAATCCTGCCGGCACTGAATTTTGGGTGAGTGTTCATTTCTGTTCTTATTAAATTCAGTGGCCAAATGGCTTATCTCCATTGCCATACCAATTATCATTCCTCTTTTTTGTCCCTGATGCTGGGAAATGCAATGGATTTCTTTCTCCAGTTGTTTGTTTGAAGGTCAACTAATGCTACTTATAATAAAACTAACTAGGATTTTTAAAAAGGGTGAATACTAAATGTACTCCTATAATGGCAATCCTTTGTCTTAGACCCATTTTCTGTAACTATCAAAAAAAAAATCTCCCTAAAGTATTTTGATGATAAGTGGAGTGACTGTAAGGTATAGAACTTTGCTGGTTGGATGAAAATCCAGATAAACTTGGAATTGAGATCTAAGAGAAGAGAAAAAAATAAATGGGAAATTTATAGCTCATAGATCTAGGGCTAAAAGAGACCTTAAAGGTCATTTAGGATGTTTTCTGAAGCCACTTTACATATGAGGGAACTGAGGTTAAGAGAGATTGTGATTTGGCCAAGGTCACATGGTTCTTTGATTCCAAACCTAGTACTTGTTCTCATGCACCAAATGTCTTTCTACATAGGTGCATTTCAAAACTCCTTGATTTTTTCTATGTGAAACTGGCAGGTTGAATTTGACAGCATCTAAGGCCCCTTTGAGAGTTAAATTTATTATTCTATGATCCTAAAGATCTCAGTTTTGCAAATCTCTGTTATGTCTCAAATTTCTATAGTAGAATTACCTTTTAAAACCATGAGACAGGAAAAGTGTCATTTCACAAAATCTTCAAATTTCAGATTTGGAAAGGACTCTAGAAGTCATATATTGCAACTTGGGCCTGAAGAAAAATCTTCCCTTTACTTAAAACTTCAAAAGTTGTCATCCAAATTACTCCAATTGGGGGAACACAATTCTCCTCTCCCTGCCCCCAGCAATCCATTCCACTTTGGAATAGCTCCTAACAGTTGTGTTTTATTAATTGTAAAGTAACTTTCTTGGGACTTCTATGTTCTAGCCTGACAGGATTTGTTTAGATCCTGACCGGGCCATGTAACATTTAACCTTTCCAATTTTGTTTCACCTATGATAATCATACAGTTTATGCATTTATCTATGGCGATTGCAAAAATGATAAACATCTCAAGGGCGAGCACACATGTCTGAGGGACTCCACTGGAGACCTCCATACCAATAAGCTTGGAACTATTTTAAGGATCATTCCTTGGGTCCAGGTAATCAATAAATTCTGATCAGAAGAGAAAACTTGTGGAAAGTACATTGAAGATTTCACAACACTAAGATAGCATTATTGTTGTTTTAAATCTACTGAATTTCAATTATCTTCTAGGTGAGGGGCTCCCAACTATTTTCAATGTATTCCTTATTAGTTTTCAGTGAACTTTCCCTTATTCAATGTGAAAGGAAATAAAGTTTAGCTTTTACCATGGGTATGTACATAAGAAATAAAATAAACTAATGTATTTCAAAAGCATAATATATTTATTTATCAATTATTCCTGATAATGTTTTAAGAAACTTTTGATATTCTTGGAAAAAGCTATGCATATCCCAGGCTTGGGACCCTCATTTAGCCCAAATATTTTCATATTTCCAAAAATATTTTGCTAAAATCTAAGTAAATTACATGTGCTTATCAGTGTACATGCACATGTGCCCGCGCGCGCGCGCGCACACACACACACACACACACATATAAATTCTCCTGATCTATCAATTTATAAGTCTATCAGAAAGGATCTATTCTTGCTGATGCCATTCTGACTCTCTGTAACCACTGCTTCCCTTTCAAATATTCTCTAACCCTTCCTTTAATAACGTTCTAGAAATTTGCAAGCAATTCAAGCCAAAATTGTTATGTAGAGCTTACTTTATTAAACACATAGAAAATACTAAACCATTTATAATTCCAGTTGTATTACTAGCTGTTGAACTAGTGAAGGCTTTTCATTAAATCTTCATTTTCCCAGGGATTGATTATTCAAATACTTTGAAACTCACACTACCTTTATTTGAATAGCCATTGTCATTAAAGTGCACATTTCTTTTTTTAAAATTTTTTTTATTGATTTGTTTGTTTACTTTTAGTTTATAAAATTCAGTTCCACAGTCCCTTGAGTTTCAAATTTTCTCCCCTCCCTCCCCATCCCCCTCCCCATATGGCAGCATGCAATCAAGTACAGGATCTGCAAATACTTTCACACTGGACATTAGTCTGGTTGTAAAGAAGGGTTGTGACCAATGGAATGAACAATGGGAAAGAGGAAACAAAACCAAACATGAAAAAGAAAGAGAGCATGTAGTTTGCTTCAGTCTGCATTTAAACTCTGTTCTTTCTAGATCTTTCTCTGAATGTAGACATCTCTTTCCATCATGAGCCTTTTGGAGTTGTCTTACAACCTTGTGTTCTGAGAAGAGTCCAGTTTGTCAAAGTTCGTCATCACACATACATTGTGTCTGTAATTGTGTAAAAAATTATCCTGCTTCTGCTCTTCTCACTTAGCACCAGTTTGTATAAGCCTTTCCAGGTAGATATGAAGTCCATTTGCTCCTCATTCCTTATAGCACAATAGTATTTCATTACATTCATATACCACAACTTGTTTAGCCATTCCCCAATTGATGGGCATCCCCTTAATTTCCAATTTTTTGCCACCATAAAAAGAGCTGCTGTAAATATTTTTGTACATATGTGTCTTCCTCCCACTTCTATGACCTCTTTGGGATACAACCCTAGAAGTGGTATTATTGGGTCAGAGGGTATGCAATTATTTGTAGCTCTTTGGTCATAGTTCCAGATTGATCTCCAGAATGGTTGAATCAGTTCACAACTCCACCAACACTGCATTAATGTTTCAATTTTTCCACATCCTCTCCACCATTTGTCATTTTCCTATTTTGTCATCTTAGCCAATCTGACTGGTGGTACCTCAAAGTTGTTTTGATTTGCATTTCTCAAATCAAGTGATTTAGAACATTTTTTCATATGCTCAGAGATATCTTTATTTTCTGCCTCTGAAAATTGCCTGTTCATATTCTTTGACCATTTATCAATTGGGGAATGACTTGTATTCTTAGATTTGACTCAATTCTGTGTATATTTTAGAAACGAGACTTTTATTAGAGACACTGGTTGTAAAAATTATTTCCCAATTTCCGACTTCCCTCTTAATCTTGGTTACATTGGCTTTCTTTGTACAAAAAACTTTTCAATTTAATGTAATCAAGATTATCCATTTTGCATTTTATAATGCTCTGTAACTTTTGTTTGGTCATAAAGTCTTCCTTTCTCCATAAATCTGATAGGTAAACTATTCCTTGCTTTCCCAGATTGCTTACAGTATCAGCCTTTATACCTAGATTGTGCACTCATTTAGACTTGATTTTGGTATACAGAGTTAGATAATGGTCTGTGCCCAATTTCTGCCATACTATATTCCAGTTTTCCCAGCAGTTTTTGTCAAATAGTGAGTTCTTATCCCCAAAACTGGGGTCTTTGGGCTTATCAAACAGTAGATTACTATAGTCATTGACTACTGAGTCTCATGTACCAGTCTATTCCGTTAATCCACTACTCTATTCTTCAGCCAGTACCAAGTAGTTTTGATGAGTGCTGCTTTATAATACAGATTAAAATCTGGTATGGCTAGGCCACTAACCTTTTCCTTAACCTTTCTTTTCATTAATTCCCTTGATATTATGGACCTTTTGTACTTCCAAATGAATTTTGTTACTATTTTTTCTAGCTCTATAAAGTAATTTTCTGGTAAATTGATTGGTATGGAACTAAATATGTAATTTAGTTCAGATAAAATTGTCATTTTTATTATATTAGCTTGGCCCAGCCACAAGCAAGTGATGTTTTTCCAATTAGTTAGATCTGACTTTATTTGCATGAAAAGTGTTTTGTAGTTGTGTTCATATAGGTCCTGGGTTTGTTTTGGCAGGTAGATTCCCAAATATTTTATAATGTCTACAGTAACTTTAAATGGGATTTCTCTTGCTATCTCTTGCTGTTGGACTTTGTTAGAAATATATAGGAATACTGAGGATTTATGTAGGTTTATTTTATATCCTGCAGCTTTGCCAAATTTATTTATAGTCTCAAGAAGTTTTTTACTTGATTCTCTAGGATCCTCCAAGTATATCATCATATTATCTACAAAGAGTGATAGCTTAGTCTCTTCTTTTCCTAATTTGATTCCTTTGATTTCTTTTTGTTATCTAATTGCTACTGCTAAACTTTCTGGTACCAGATTGAATAAGAGGGGTGATAATAGACATCCTTGTTTCACCCCTGATCTTATTGGAAAT
>CM053590.1:18290094-18315153 GCA_028646515.1 Pseudochirops corinnae | reverse complement strand
CCTGGCGTCATACATGCAATATATGTCAGAGAATTTGAATTGAGGTTTTCTAGGCTCTCAGGCCATCGTTTCACCATGTTGTCTCTGTGCCTGGTACATGGTAGTAGTAGTAGTAGTAGTTATAGTAGTAGTAGTAGCAGTACTAGTACTAGTACTAGTAGTAGTCGTCGTAGTAGAGTAGCACATAGTAGTAGTACTAGTAATAGTAGTAGTAGTACTACTACTACTATGTGCTACTCTACTATGACGACTACTACTACTATTACTACTACTACTACGACGACGACTACTACTACTAGCTAACATTGATATAAGGCTTATTATGTGCCAGGAACTCTGATAAGCATTTAAAAGGTATTGTCTCATTTGCTACTCACTTACCTGGGAGAAAGGTATTATTATTTCTATTTTACAGATGAGAAAGCTGAGGCAAACAGGCGCTAGATGACTTGCCAAGGGTTACATGGTTCAAAAGCACCTGAGGCCAGACTGGTGCTCAGGTCTTCCTGTATGCACACCTAGAGCTCCATGTACCACCTTACCAGTATTGGATTCCTGTTGTTGCTTATATTCTGTTCCACAAAGTTTACGACATGAACATAGTCAAATCATTTAAGTGCCTCAGTCTACTCTCTAGAACTATAGACTGTTGATCTTACTGGGCAGGAGTCCAGAGGCCATTGAGCTCAAGCCGCATCTGAAAAGAATGACTTCCACAGGAGGGAAATGGCACAGTCCAATAGAAAGAGCATCATCTCCAGAGTCAGCTCAAGTTCAGATTCCATTTTTAGCATCACTCTAGGTGGTGGCCAAGTCTATAGCTTCCTTGTGTCTTAGTTTACTCATCTTGTAAAATCAGACCATTGGACTGATTAGCCACCAAGGTCCCTTATGGTTCTAGAAACAGTTTTAGGTAAGATCTCTGATGTCTGTTAAGCTTTCACCAAACATAAACCTTTGTAACTCTTCCCTGAGGAACTCAGTCACCACATACTCATGGAGAACATTTCACTTTGGGGTCATTGTAATGGACCGAGACCAATGATTAAGAATTGCCTCTGGAATCCTATCCCACTCCTCAAAAATAAAATAAAATCAGGCAAGATTCTCTGGCCTGAAATCAAGCTTCTCCCCAAACTGTTTCCTTCACATTTCACCACAGTTACATATTTATCTGGATCGCTCAAATTATAATTCACCTTCTAGCCCAAATATATTTGCAATTCTTACAATACTATTTTCATGTCTCAGATTTCCTCATCCAGAAAATAAGATGACACTTTACAAAGTCCCTGAAAGGAGAATGTTTTAAATAACATCATATTCTAATTTTTTGATAATCATTCATATGCTTTGATCTCAAATTTTCACTTTGCTAATTTGTTCTTGGAATGGTGGCTTTTGAATGGGGGATAGGATGAGTTCTTAGGAGACTTATAAGCCCTTCTGGTTAGGGTAGTAAGTTACTGGAATAGAAGTCATGACTTGTGTGGGAGCTCACTCACACTGAGTTGTGAGAGCCCATGGTTAAATTTTCAGCGTGAGAATTTACACCTACAAAATTGGCAAATGCTCCAAATGAAGGCTTGGTGTACTGTTTTGTTGATTGTCTAGACTTAAGAAGGTGATAGAGAAAATGTTAATAATGTAAATTGAACTTCAACATGTGTCTTGCTTTTTTGGAGAGCCAGTCCTTAAACATTTACTAGTCCACTCCTGACTATATCCCATGAAACTTTGTGTTATTTTGCAGAAGTGACTTTGTAATCCTGGTCTTCTGGGCCTTGATGGGTATTAACCCTCTGTCACAATGAAAGTGGAGAAGAGATTTTGGATGATTGGACCAATGCATATCCATCACTTATCTCCTGAAAAAATAATCCCCCAAGGCCCCACTGAGGGAGGTCATGTCATCTAAATAGTCCATGATACCTATGTGATGCTATTGGGCCATATCCAAATATCCATACCTACTCAGAAGATAAAAGGATATGTTTGCCCATAAGGAGTGAGTAGATCAGCCCTTTATTCTGTATGTGGCTGGTTGGGCCCATGTTCAGAAATAATTCCTCAATTGTAAAAAACTCGCTTGGCCAACAGGCCTGCAATTCCAGGGAAGGACTGGTCAGAGAAAGGACAGAAAGGGGCCTGCTACCATGAATTAGGTGTGTGGTAGTAGCTCACCTTCTTCTTGAGTTACCTAGATTCAGGTCTCCTTTGCTGGACCTTAAACCAGGTCACACTCACCTACTCCTGAATGCCCAAAGCCTCTGTCCTGGGTCCTCTCCTCTTCTATACTTCCTTGTTCAGTGATCTCATCAGCTCCTGTGAGTTTGATCATTACGTCAATGCTAACTCGCCCAGACTTCTTTATCCAACTCCAGTCTTTTCCTGAGCTACAGCAATACACCACTAGCTGGTTTGGACATCTTGAACTAGATCTCCTGTGGCATCTCGACTCAACAGGTCTGAAACTGAAACTCACCTCCCTCCCCACTGCTGAACCACAATAATGACAAGCACCATCACTCTGTCCCATCTTTCCATCTTCCCTCTTCCTGTTGAGGACAAGTAGCATCCTCCTGTTCACCAAGGCTTGTGGCCTCAGGTCACCCAGCACTCTCATCCACACATATAGCCAATTTCTTATTCCATCTCTCCTTCTGTCACCTTCTCTGTGCTCACACAACCATAACCCCTGCACAGGCCCTCATCACCTCTTATCCCAGCCTTCTAATTGGGCTGCCTGACTCAATTTTTTCCCCACTCCAGTCCATTCTCTACTCAGCTGTCAAAGGAATTTTCCTTTAGCACATGTTTAACCATATCAGTGCCCAACTCAATAAACATCATTGGTTCCCTTTTACCTCTAGATCAGATATAAAGGTCTCTGTTTTGCATTTGAGAGCCTCCACTACTTGGACTTTGCCTACTTTCCCATTGATGTTATTAGTCTCCCCCCCACCACACAGATTACAATCCTGTTATAAGTGCCTATTTACTATCCCTCCCATTGGACTCTCCTCCCAATCCAATGCCTTTGCACTGAGAATCCCCTGTGTCTGGAATCTTTTCCTTCTTACCTCTGCGTCCTGGCTTCGCTGGTTCTTTTCAAGATTCACCCCCAAAACCACCATCCATAAAAGGATTCTCTCTCAAGTCTCCATTGAAATTATTTTCCAATACTCTCTCTCTCTTTCTCTGTCTCTCTCTCCCTCCCTCCCTCCCTCTTTCTATATACATATATATATACATATATATTATATGATTATATATAGCCCATATATACATATATAATATGAAAATATACACAGACATATTTACACACATAAATGTATATGTCAATTAACTACCCTCTATTAAGCACCTACTATATGTTGTGTGGTGGTCTAAGCTATGCAAACAATTTAGTCCAGGGACCGTGTTTTTGCCTTACCACAATGTCTAGCACAGAGAACATTTAATACATATATGTTGCCTACTTTCTTGATTAAAGTTGAATTTCTTAACTTGTCTGAAGGAATTTTAGTCATCGTTTTGGGGAGTGGGGGTGAAGTTCTGACATGATATTTTAACAGTGTGGTAAATATGCTACACGAAAATTCCTTCCACTGCTCAGCAATTCAGCAGTACTGAATAGTCTTGAGCTTCTTGAGTGCATTCTGAGGTTGAGTGACTTGTCCAGGGTCACACAGCTAGTAATACAGAAATATATTAAAGCCAGGCCTTAAACCAAGATCTTGCTTTTGCCCAAGTCGACCTTCACATTTGCACACCGCCAGGAATTGCTGTTTATCATGTTTTTTTCCTTTGTTCTCAGATTTATTTGGTGATATCCAGAAGGATCCAAAGTGGTACCATGGAAGGGGTGCTGACTTCAGAGTCAAAGATTCTGGCTCAATTCTACCTCTGATGTTTACTACTTGAGTGACCATGGACCAGTCATTTAGGCTCTTTAGGCTCAGTTTCTACATCTTAAAATGATGGAGTTGGACTAGAAAGCCTCTTGGGTTCTTTTTAGGTTTAGATATCTGGTCCTAGTACATACTCACACCTAGCCAGCCTAGTAAGGCATAGGCCTGCTTCTGCCCTGCCTCTCCTTCCCACTCATCCCACTTCCTTAGTGGTTATGTTTCCCAGTTCTTTGTCACCCAATACCAAGTCAAAGCATAATGAGTATGGATTGGCCCTGGTTTTTATACCTGAGGGGATCCACTTCTGAGATGTGGTCATTCTTTCCCACATACATATATACCCCTCAAGATCTATATCTCTGTGAAAAGCAACTGTGGGAATCCAAAGGAAAGCCAGCCTGTGCTTCACCTTGTAGCTCGTCATAGATGACACACAGAAATGGAAAGGGAAGATGGGAGGGACACACTGAGGAGGAAAGGGAGTGAGACAGAGACAGACTGAGACATACACACAAAGACTGACAGGCAGATGGACAAGCACATACAGAAAAGGGGGGGGAGGGTTAGAAGAGAAAAAGAAGGGGAAGGAGAAGAGAGAAAAGAAAGAGCTTTAGTGAGTCCCAGAACATTAATGAACCACTCGTGTAACACCCTGCTATTTACTTGGGCTCTGTGTTTCATGGTATTATCACTTCCTGTCTCTCCTGCATTGGAATCAAGTCAAGTTATGGATTCAGCCTGAGCTGAGATTGCTCTGGAGACTGCAAGGGCATCAAGTATCTACACAGAATTTGCCAAGGTCGCATGACTACTCTGTTTATCTCTTTATATCTACCTTTTATCTGTATCTGTCTTTCTATCAGCTGTTATATATTATCTATTATATATCTAAAATTGACCTCTATATCTATCATCTATCTATCTATCTATCTATCTGTCTGTCTGTCTGTCTATCTATCCATCCATCCATCTATCTATCTATCTGTCTGTCTGTCTGTCTATCTATCTATCACTTACCCATCAATCTGTTTGTTTATTATTTATCCAGTCAATTTATTTATCCCAGTCTTCTCATTTAACTAAGTTTTCAAATTATCTTTATTAACCATTTCCCACCTCCAGGACCCTCCCTCCATCAGGAATTTCACTCCTTCAAAGACCCAGTGATCTCATTGATGTGGACATTCCATCCAACAGTGCAGATTGCACCCCATCCATGGTTTCTTACCTAACGTAACTCTTGTCCAGGGCCTCCTCTACTTTATCTAGGGAAGATCTACCCATATGCATCATCCATACAGGTATCTACATGGTGCAGTGAATAAAATGATGGACCTGGAGTCAGGGGGATCTGAATTCAAATTCATTGTCATATACTTACTAGCTGTGTCACTCAGGGCAAGTCATCTAAATTGTGTCTGCCTCTATTTACTCATTTATAAAATGGGATTAATAATATCATCCCTTTCCCAGCAGGGGAGGATCAAATGAGATAATGTCACGTAAAACACTTCTTCAAAGCCTTAAAGAGCTAAAATGTTCACTATTATTCTTACTGAACATGTGAGAATTATTCATAACATAGCTCATGAACTAATTTGTATTATATTTTGAGAGCTGTATTTTAAATAATTGATTTCCTTTGTAGTCCATATATTTTACTGTATCCTTTTCTGTTGTTCTCTGAAAGGTTGCATAGCCTTAAACAGAATCCCAGAGGGGTCCAGGGTACAAGGAAGACAAAAAATACTTGCCATAGGGGTCCAAATGTCCCATGGGTAATAGGGTTCCACTGGAGCTCTCCCTGTCGTGTAGGTAGAGCAGGTAAGAGGAGAGATTTTCTGGATGGTATCTTTTATGCCCCTTACTGTCCCTTACTGTGCATGTTGAGTCAGATAGGGACACCTCCCTGGTTCCCCAACTAAATCCTTCTTGTTTTATCACCATTCTTAAGGTCACCTAAATGACCTCTACAACCTCCATGGCTCCCATCTATTCTAGACCAGGCAATCAATTATCATATTACAACTTGCTTCTCTTGTCTAATCTATCTCCAGGAAACAGTTACAATGATCTCTACCAGAGACATGTCTGAGAATGCCACTCCCTTGCTCAAGTATTTCCATGGTTCCACATTGATTATAGGAGAGATATAAACTCCTTAGGCTGGAATTTAAGCACCAGTCCACCCAGATCCCAATACCTGATCCAGCTTCCACCATCCATGCTAATTTTATTTCATGCTACCTCCCTTAATGAACTCAACATTCAAGTCAAACTGGCCTATACCATTCCCCGAACTCCAACTCCTGATTCTATGGACTCACCCAATCCTCCTTCCATTCTTGGAATCTCTTTCTGCTCATCTCCACTTGCCCTAATGTTTCTCTTCTTTCAGATCTCAGCACAGGGAATGCCATTTTTCGGTGATTCCTCAACTAGTCTCCAGACTATTTTATATGCAAAGTATATGCATTTATTTCTATCCGTGTTGTCTCCCCCATAAGAATGTTAGTTCCTTGAGGGCAGGAGCCTTTTCCACCGTTTTATTTGTATCTCCAGGATAACTCATGCCAGCATCTAGCAAAAGTAAGTCCTTAAAATGCTTATTGATTCCTTAATCTGGTACCTGGCAAATAGTTAGAACTTAATATTGGTGAAATTGAATTGAATTCTTTCCCAAGCCCCTGCAGCAGCTAGTGTCCATCCCTCTCATTTGGCACTTAATGAGTCAAAGTAAAGATAACAGACTGTAGGCTATTGTGTCTGGCTTCTCTCCTAGCTAGATTGTAAAGTCCTTGGAGGCAAGGACTCCAAACCTTCCTTTCTTTATAACCTCCCCACAACCTCTTCCACAATAGCTCCCTTAGAGTAGGCACTGCATAAATAGGTAATGATTGATTGACAAAGGCGGTCTTCATTTATGACTTGCATAAGAGCCCTAAGGTTCACTGAAAACTTGTCAGATTCTTGAAAGTGAAGACAAAGCTCAGAGGAAGAATTTTCCAATCCTTGAGCCCAGAGTTGGTACTTTGTATTTTTCTCTTCTCACTCTACCTGTTAATGCTCAGTCCATTCTGACTCTATGATCCCCTTATGGGATTCTTGGCAAAGATACTACAATGTTTGCCATTTCCTTCTTTAATAGATTAAGGGAAACAGAGGTTAAGTGACTTGCCTAGGGTCACATAGCTAGTAAGTTTCTGAGACTGAATTTGAATTCAGGAAGAATTCAGGTCCAGCATTCTATCCACTGAGTCACTTAACTGTCTCCATAGCAGGTGCTTAATGCTTTTGAGTTGAATTAAATTGAATTGGATAGAATTGAAAATAACAGATATCAGCACCTTGTGGGAAGTGATATTTGCTTCAATTCTGCTGTTCAGCAATTCTACCTAGCTACTCATATCTTTGCCTTGCCCTTTCCTAATAGGTAAGTTGATATATTGTATGGTCAAAAGTGCTTTGGATTTGGATCTCATTTCAAATCCCCCCATCAAATCCTACCTGACAATGCATTTAACACTAACAGATGGATGATTAAGAAGTCTTCACGTGTTGGAAGATTTTATCTGAAGTCAACAATGCATACTGGGAAGAGAGTCTGACCTCCAATCAGGAGAGACTTGTGATCCAACTCCACCTTTGACATGGAATAGGATCATGGGATTGTAAACAGAACTGGAAAGGACTCTACATTGATCTACAGTCATACATTCTCTTTACAGGTCAGATAGTCTAGTCCTCTTATTTTGACCAAATGTTCAAATGGATTGCTTGTCACAAATATGGAAGTCGCCTCCAACAATGCAGGTAGAAACTCATCCACCCTCGTCCATTTTATGCAATTCAGGTCTATGTCCTTCCATATATTCACCACATGGGACCCCACACCATGTTGGAAGTCATCCTTATTTTCACCTGACATCACAAGGATACCAATGGAGCAGTCTAGCTGGCCTCCTGTTTATCGTGCCTCACCCTTGCCACATGATCAGCTCATATTCTCTTACTACTATGTCTTCCCATGACATCTTTAATCCTCTTCCTTCCCAGAATCCTGCATCAGCTTTCTGTTGTAGCCTGCACACACCTACTACTTGGCTTTCCATTGCCCTCTGTACTATGTTTATATTTGATTTTTCAGAAACTTTTGTGCTACATTTTCACTGCTATGAAGCAATGCCAACAAAATGTTAATGTCAAAAGGAATAGTCTTTGCTTTCATAGGGAGCTAAGAGTAATTAAAGAAACTTTGTAATTTCCTCAAAGCAATTTACCTGTTCTCCATCTTTGACTCCATTGTGGGCTTTCATCTTACCAAGAAGGAAACAGAGACCCAGGGAAGGTATAAGACTTGTTCAAGGTCACACAAATAGTGTCAGAAGTAAAATATGAGGCCAGGTCCTATAGCTTCAGAACCATCAGGACCGTGTGACTTTCCTGTGATCACAAAACCCCCTCCTGCAAATCCAGTGGTCAGGAAACAATGAATGAGTAATTCCAAAATTTGGGTACAAGGACCTCTACCAATTACCCATCACCATCACTGGCTAAGTGCTATGCTCAGAATAGACATTCCCTACTACAAGTTTACAGGGAAGGAATTTCTTCTCTTAGTATGATAAATATGCAAATAGTCTTCTCCCTTAACATCAAACCACCTTTTTTTCTCCCTCAGTATGTATATCTACTTATATCTTCTCCTTCCAGGAAGCTCATTGGAGCTTTGAATTTCCTCAGGATCTGTTTAATGCATTTCTTCTAACCTGCAGACCAATTTTCCCATCTAGGCAATAAATATTTTCAGTTATTTTGTTAATATACTATTTTTCTCATGTCTGAAGAAATTAAGTGGGAGGCCATGGAAACCATTTCATCTCAAAGATTCCTTTGAACCTCCATTATAATTCAAGGAAGAGTGTAAGGCACAGAAATGAGGTGATCAGAGACAAAGAAATAAATCTATTCTTTTCTTCAATGGGAATATTGAAGAGACCTATAACATACGCTGAGTTTTTAAAAAATAAACATCAGTAGTTTAGGAAGAATGATTTATTATAAAAAATAAACTAGAATCTGACTACCAAACTGCCATCCTCCATGCCCAATTGTAACTGTTTTCCTTATGTGGAAATTCAATATGTGTGGAATGGGTCCTCTATAGAAACATATTGCTACTTCCTAATGCCAGTCATAGGCTATATTACTTTAAAGGGCCAGCACCTCAGTCTCCAAATTGGTCTATTCCAAATTCACCCTTCCTCAGACTAGTTAATCCCACACTTAAACAATGTGCTTAATACCAATTTAAGACCAACATATATGTTCTGTTCCATAAAGTAGAGTTCAACTCACCCAATGGAACCATTACTGTGTATCTCTTTGGTTTAATGAACAGGCTGCCAAAGGAATAGATTTCTAATGAGGACATCCTTGCCATTCATTGTAACCTATCTCTTGGCATAGGAAGAAAGTCATCACTGATGCCAGTGTATCCATTTTGGGGACCTTTGTGCGTGGGCCACAAGGGCTGCAGTGTTCTTTAGGCTAGAGCTCTGAGCAATTAATCGATACAAGCTGAAAGTTGGACAGTATCATTTGCCACTGTTTGTTGACACAAAGAATGATACGTGTCCTGAACAGCCAGTTCACAATGGGAATACTGAATAAAAATCCATTTTCTTGGGGCTAATTTGTCTTTTCTAAAATAAATGCATTCTGAGAAATGGTCTGGGCTTTCTTTGCAAAGGATTCAAATGTTAAGTCACAGACCTGTGCTAGGCATAATTCCCAGGACAAAATGCTAGCTGCCAAGTTGTTTTTTTCTGAGACTAGCCAGGTAAAATTCAGTGTTCCAAGGCTGTTGGAGGAGTATCTATGTATATGTATATACATGCATATGTATGCTCACAAATATGGATATCTACTGGGTGTTTATGCACATATATACATATATGTATCTGGTCTTTTTTGTAACATGTAATATAGCATTCATAAGAAACCTCATCTAAAATTCACCAAGCGAGAGCCATTCAGCCTCCAAACATTTTCTGGCATTCAAAACAAATGAATTTTTGTTCAAAAAAGGGAGTACAAACTTGGTTCCTTAAATGCTCAGCAGCCAACTGGAAAGAGAATTCCAGTCCTTTATGTGGCACAGGGACTTGTGTTTAGCTTACCTCTTCTTCTTGTTGTTGTTTGTCTTTCTCAAAGAGGACCATGGCATCATGAAGATGATGCCATGACTTGCAAGTTAATCAAATTTAAGTGAGGGAGGGCTGAGTAAAGTCACCAGCCTTGCTTTCTCCTGTGGAATCACCTGGGTCTAGTGGCAAGATGTAGATCATAATGACTGCAGATACCCCCAACTTAACTTAGTAGGGCTTCCTTCAATATCCATGGTTGCAAAGTGATTAAAATGTCCATACTCAAACTCAGAAATCTTACTGCTGGGAATTTAATCCAAGGATATCAAAGATGGGGAGAAAGATTTTCCATCTGCTCCAAAATATTTATAATAGCACTTTCTGTAATAGAAAAACAAATAAACCTGGAAACAAAATAGCTATCCATTGATCAGGGAATGGCTAAGTAAATTGTGGTACATGAATGGAATGAAACACTATGATGCTGTAGGACAAGATGACTGAAGAATCCAGAGCAATATGGGAAGATCAATGTCAAGTGACTTTATCAGACACAACCAAACAAGCATAAATGCACATATACACATGCAATGACAGGAACAATGGAAATGGAAAGAAGAGCAATAGCAAGATTCAAACACAAACACTGTCATTAGCAGAGGTGTGGGGCTGTGGGTGTGGAACATTGCACTTTCCATCAGACACAGTTCCTGTGTTGGTTAGTTTTAAAGAACTGTTTTTCTCATTTTATTTCAGATTATTTGTTAAAAAAAGGGATAGTTCTCTTGGCAGGGAAAGGAGGAGGGATATCCTAATAGAAGAAAGTAGAGTAAAAACCAAAGCTATCAATAAAAAATCTATGATTATTTAGAAGGTTTAGGTTTTCTCCCAGTCTCTCAGCTCGGGCACAGGGAGTTCATTAACATTGCTAAGATTGCTCCAGCTGAAGTGTTTCTAACACGCCATCGTTGATGTGACTGAGGTTTACGTGGGAGCTAGGATGATGGTAGGGAGCTTGCAGCTATGAATTACAAAGTGTGTTCACTTCAAAGCTATACATTTTCTCTATTTTTTATTTTTATTTCCTGTTATTAACCCCAAGACAAGGAGGTCCGTGTCTTTGAAATAAGAGTCTAAAATCAAACTGCTTTGGAAATATAGGTCCTTTAAAAAGGAACAAAAAAAAAAAATTTAACTAATTTTTTAAATGAGCAGAAAAGGGTAAGAACATTTGAAGTTGCCATTTGGGAGCCTCTACAATAGTGGCAGAGAGGAAGAAGAGGGGAACTCTAGGGACCAAGGACATCAATGAGGAAGGGGTAAACTGAGTCAGTTGAGGGACCACTATTAGGACAAACAATTTGAATTCTGAAGGAGAAAAGCTAGTATTTTGTGGGAAGAGCAGGGGTCAGCTAATAGGAAAGTAACAGAAGTCTCAGGAAAGACAGTGTGCCATACTGAATAGAGAGCTAGGCACAAAATTTGAAGCTTCCCCTCTAATTGTCTGTGTGATCATAAACAAATTGCTTAAATTCTCTGGGTCTCATTTGTAAAATCGGGATAATAAATAATGCATGCAGTAAAGAATTGTGAAACTCAAGGGAAAAAATGCATAGAAAGCATTTGGTGAATTCTGAAACATTCTCCGAGGGTCAGTTAGTAATATTCTATCTCTTTGTCCTTTCTTGGTTTTTCAGGGCAGGGGAGAAGAAAGAAGGCCAAGAGTACCTCATATTTTGCTAGTGTCCTTATAGCTAATTGACAGGCTGAAATTATTGTAGAAAAAATAATCAAGTGAACTTTGCATTTTACAAAGTTATTTAAAATCTTCATTTGGTAAATGAAATAATAAATTCCCAAGCATGGGTTGGTTGGTGATAATTTAGGTCATGGAGTACTGGGGGCAGGCACATGATCTCTGAGCAAATGCGGCCTGTATAAGCCCAGAGATCTGTGATTATTCCCTGTGAGTCCTACAGCCCAGAATGCAGTGGTATTCAACATCCCCCCCACACATACACACACATTACTAAGGCCATAGTAAGGAGTGACCTCCACTCCCAACACTAGAATCCAAGAAATCGCAAGTAACAAAAGAATGAGGATGGAAAAGGAAAAGACAAAGCTTTCTCTGTGGTCACAGCTTCCTTTCAGTCACATGGTCAAAGCAGCCAGTCCCTGAATTCTGGATTTCATTCTCCAATCAAAGCCTTGCATTGCGTTTGCGTTTTGAAACTCATGTCCATGTTAGGAAACATATCATTGAGCTGCAACTTGTTCATAAATCATAGTGACAAGATTTTCTTAATTTTGACAGAGGATTTAAAAAAAAATTCCAAGGGTGTTCTGCATTTCCCCAAAATTATCTTGACCATGTTATCCTTATTTACATGCATCTTCATTGGCAATGTGGGCAAGCACCATTTTTGTTCATTGTATTGACTGCTCATAACACGTGAAAAAAAATAGGAGCATGTCTACCTTCTGATACCATTGCCTGGTTACTGGAGATAGAGTCACAGGATCTGGTTCAGGGTCCAGCATTGGTTGCATTATAATCATTATTGTCCTTTTAAAAGCCACTTACCTTTTATCAAGTTCTTTCTTCATAACCACTTTCCAATATAGGCACCATAGTGATTGTGTTTGTTTAATAAATAAGAAAACAGAGGCTTGGAAAGTTGAAATAATTTACCCATAATGTCCCAGTCAGGAAATGTTGGATATGGGAGTTGAATTCAGGTCATCCTGCCTCCAAACCCTGCCCCATATCTACTAAACCATATTTCCCTCTAGCTAGTCTCTGAACCACCCTGTAAGCATGGCTTACAAGTAAGCTTTCTGTTGTTGATAAGACTTACTTGTGATAAAACTGGAGGAAATTTAGGACTCCTTAACTCCAGAAGCATTGACAAATCAAGCTATAGGAAGAAAGTTCAGCATGACCATTCTGTGCCCAGTGTTCTATAATCACAGAAGGCAACAAAAGATTGCCTTTCTCTGTCATAGCTGCCAGGAGCCATTGGTTCTCCATCCCCACTGGATTTTCAAAGAAGCAGCCCAAGGTAATTTACATGAGTGTGGTCCTTCTTCTCCACCCTCAAAGAAGCAGACAAACAAAAAAAGAAGTCTTCTCTGAAAAAACATGCTTTCTTTATCCCTGCCTTGATTGGGGACCCAGCAAGGAGGTAGGTGAGGTTCACTCCACTCTAAGGGTATTTTGTGACTGGCTCTTTCACTGGCAAATTTCCCCAAAGCCAGGCTCCTCCATTCCACCGATGCTATCCTCTGTTCCCAGCAGGATTCAAGAGTCCTTTTCATCATGGTCATACTCAGTTTTGCCTCAGTCTTACTCAATCAACAAGCATTTATTAAGTTCATAGGGCAGCTAGGCAGCACAGTAGTGTAGCTAGGTGATGCACTGGGATAGAACACTGGGCCTGGAGTCAGTGAGTTCAAAGCTAGCCTCAGACACTTACTAACTGTATGACTCTAGGCAAGAAACTTAACCCTATTTTTGCCTCAGTTTCCTCACCTGTAAAAGGAGCTAGGAAAAGAAATGGCAAACTACTCCAATATCTTTGCTAACAAAAACTCTGAAAAAGGAGTCATGAAAAGTCAGAAATAACTGGACAACGACATTTTCCAACCTTACATGTATACATATGTATTATATACATATATATACTGTGTATTATATGCATATGTATACTATGTATGATATGCATGTGTGTAAGTATTGTATTTATATGTACAGTATATAGTACATTAAATGTATAACATGCGTGTAGATTACATGGATAGGCATTACATTGCATTATAGGTATTATATAGATATGTATGCATATATTTGCATATGCATGCACACTTGCTGTCTCCCTCATTAGAATGCAAATTCACCATAAGAAGTGATTGTTTCATTCTTGCATCCAGTACAGAGTGAATGGCACATAGTAGGCATTTAAGAAACGTTTTTTGATTGGGTTATTGGAAGTAACCTTAGAAGTCATTTACTTCAATCCCATCATTTTACAGATAAGGCTTATCCAGGGCAAACCTGCTTCTACTGGTTGACAACAGTAAATGCTAAGTCCCCTCAGGCCCACCTGATGAGGCCAGTGAGTTCTACATAAGAACCCAGATATAAAGTCACATTCTTTTCACTCTTCCCATTTGTCTTCTCCATGATGTCAGTCACACAAATTAAAAAGGAGGGGGCAGCAAAACAATAAGGTACCTAATGTCCCATGTTCCTCTGTTTATCCAAAGGCGTTGATTACCTCATGGTAATTTTTTTCTTGTAAAGTAATTTATTTTAAATAAAAAAAGGTCAGGCAGCTATTTCATTTATCACTATTACAAAGGACTCTCACCCAGTGATGAAAGCAAAGGAGAAATTAATTACAAGTCAGAGGCTGCAATAACACTCTTGGTAATTGTGACAAAAATTTTAAATTAACATTTCTGTCACCAAGAGGAGTTTGATTAATTCTACAATGGGAGATGTGATCACTGGAATATCGGGGGATACAACAATGTGACAATTTGCTATTTGAGATGGGCATCATTTTCTTTAAGACTTGGAATGGGCCCGCAAGGCACCTTCACACTTTATTAACAGCTCAATCAGTGCTGGGGCTAGAAAGAATTAGCCAGCAAACCGTGTAGTAAATAGATCTTGACTGGCAAACCATGTGAAAAAAAAAAAAAAGGAATCAGGCAAAGAGGAAGCTTGGTGGCTGTAATAGGAACAGACCTTATTTTTGATTTTACAAAATGTCTTGGGAAGCTTAGCTGTTGGTGTTGTGATCTTCCCTTAGGGAATTAAAAAATATATATATCACATGCTTCAATTCTTCTTCTTCTTCTTCTTCTTCTCCTCCTTCTCCTTTCTTCTTTCTTCTTTCCCCCTAAGTGAACATCTTTAAACAGTTTGTCCTTCAATGGAAAAAAGTACACTAAAGTTTGAGAGAATGGAGCAAGTAGATACCTGTGCATAGTTCTTTTTATCAGGACAAATCCCTCTTGCAGTTGGACTAGATGACCTCCATTTAATGCTGGACATAGAACTAGGCTGCATTAACTAACACATGATCCATAATAGCAGCAGGGATACATTCAAAACCCTGGGCTGCTCAGGAAGGAAAGCAGGCTGTCAACATACAGGATGGATGCCTTAGTACAGGAAATTTAGACATCCAAGGTCCCCAGTCTCTTAAAGACAAAAATTAATTAGCTTTTCCTTTCCCTCATGGATATTGGATTGGGGTGCAACAAATGCCACTCATCTTCTAGAAAGAAACAAGAAGGGAAAAGTACTGTGATTCTCATAGTCACCAAAGTTGATGATTTCCTGCATGGATCAATGAACCATTCATTAGGGGAAGTGAACCTGGGAGAAAAACATTCGCTTCCCTCTACCAAGATCAAATGGAACGGCATGGTATGTTGCAGTCTGAGATTACTGCCTGTTTGGGAAGGCTTGCAAGTCTTTCAAGAAAGTTTGAAAGCTTGGAGATAGTTTTCAAGGCAGCAGTGCCTGCTGGGAACGCATACTCATGTGTGTATGTGTGTATATAACTAAAGTTTCCCAGGGACCCAAGTATAATTAACTATACAGGTTGAGATGTCTTCTCTAACATAGTAGAGAAATGTTCAGGGAAAGAGGGAAAAGAGAAAGTAATAGAGCAAAGAGAGACAACATGGACTGGGAAAGGGGAGAGCCAAAGTCAAAGGTGCCAATATAAGCTCTTTTCAAATAGAAATTGTTGCATCCATTGTATCCATCTCTCTGGTGCCTAGCACATAGTAGGTACTTAATAAATGCATGCTGATTGATTGATAGGCAGACACTGTAGGACACGGAAGACCAAACCATCCCCTCTTCTTAGCTACCCCATGACTGTTGAGGGTACCTCTCAGACTCCCAGCCACCCAGGCATCATCTTCAACTCCTTCCTCATTCCCACACCCAATCAGTTCCAACTCATAGCATTTCTACTTTTGTACCATCACCATCACCATATTTTGATTCATAAATTCCAATACCCCAAGCAATCATCATCATCTCATTATTTATGATGAGCAAACGCAATACCTCATGTTTCCTTCTAGACGTAAACACAGAAATAGATAGCAAGACTTAGTAAAGAAATTCATAGACAGGTAATCAATCTAGAGCTGGAAGAAATCTTTAGAGATCACCTAGTCCAACTCCTTCCTTTTGTAGATGGAGAAGCTAAAGTTCAAGAAGAGGAAGTGGTAGAACCAGGATTTGAACCCAGGACCCATGCTTCCAAGCTCAGCTCTCTATCATAGAAGATTGTTTTTGTACTATAGAGAATATGTTTCATTTTATTTTTCCTCATTGTGGAACCCACCCTTTAAAGGCAGAGCCAACTCTTTGCCACATGTCAGAAGTACACAACAATCTGAATTGAGAGCTCCCTAACTAGGTTTTTTAATGTTTCTTTAAGCTTTCAGAGAGCAGAGAGAAAACTGGATTCAGTGACGAGGTTTCTTTATGCAGTATTTGCCTCTGATGAGATCTGAAGGAAAGTTCATTCTACCCATGCCTTATGAAATGCTTTTTACCTAACATTGTCAGTTTCCTTTTCTTGCAGTCCACTACGCACGCCTGCCCTAGGATCTGGACCTGCCAACTACCCACAGACAAAGATTGATCAATGGAAATATGATCACAGGAACCCCAAGACTATCTATATGGTATTTCCTCTGCCTGTCAATCTAGAACACTTAGGATTGTTTTTTTCATTTTTAGCAAAATTTTCCTTGTCTCTCCAGAATTTGTAAAACTCAGTCAGACAATGTTTGCTCTTTGTCAAGACCTGTGTTAAATTCTGGGAATGCAGAGACAGAACCAAAATAACCACTGCCCTCAAAGAGCTTACATTCTTTTTATATTTGTTCTTTTAAAATATATTTATTTTATTTTAATGTTCTTTTCTTTTTAAATTTTTAGTTCCAAATCCTCTCCCCTCTCACCCTTTCCCACACCACTGAGAAGGAAAGCAAATTGATCTCAATTATATATATCAAATCATGCAAAGTGTATCTCATATTAGCCATAACACACACACATACAAAAATAAAGAGAGCAAGAAAACTTTACTTGTTTGCACCCAGAGTTCATCAGTTCTCTCTCTGGAGGTTTATAGTAATTTTTCATCATGAGTCCATTGGAATTGTCTTGGATCATTTTATTGAGCAGAGCAGCCAAGTATTTCACAGCTGATCTTCACTACAATGTTTTTACTGGGCATCATCATCTCCCAGTTCTTCTCACTTCACTTTGCATTGGTTCATACAGGTGTTGCCCTTTGTTTTCTGAAACCTGCTCCTTATCATTTCTTCTGACGCAATAGTACTCCACGTGGCCAACTAACCACTCTCTCTCACCCATCGGGTGGTTCTAGGCCATGACTGAAGTGGTTCCAACCATACTCATATGGTTCAGTGAGTTTCTGTTCTCCAGTAGGACTTTCTGTCTTTACCACGTATTTGACTTTGATTTATTATGATGCCAGGTCAGTTGTATTTGTCTTTGTTAATGACATTTTCCCAAACATTTTAAGCTCTTTGGAATCTGATTCTATGAGAATTTGGGGTGGTAGGGAGTTGAGAATCAGAACAAATACAAAATGTAAGTGCTTGCATGGGAATTACTCAGAAAGGAAAAAAATAAGTAAGAAAAATTGTTGCCATGGTAAAATTTTTGATTTAGAGTCACAAGACCTGGGTTCGAATCTCAATTCTACAATATATGTAGCTGTGGGCAAGTTTCTTTGTCTCTCTGGTCCTTAGTTTCCTCATTTACAGAGTAATAAGATTGAGTCAGGTGACCTGAGATCTCATATGGCTTTAAATTTATTATCCTCAGAGTACATAAGAGGAGAATCCAGAGGGAGAAGAGGTTATAAATGTTGCTGGAGGGATATATCAGTCTTATCAGTCTTCTCTAAACTTTCCAGCCTTTGTAAATCCCATAGAACAGAAGAAGATAATGAGGGAAAGGGTTTTTTTCAAAATAATTTTTCTCAGCTATTTTTCTGATTGATGAAGGGGACCCCTGGGAATATTTACTTCTGCTTAGGGGTTATGATAAGGATTAATAACTAAAACATGTTCCTGATGATAAGTAAAATTAGAATTAAACTGAGGGCCTTAGCTAAGACAATAAAGAGTAGTTTAAAAAAGAGTTCAAAGGACAAACATGATCTGCAGATGTATTCTGTTATCCAGTGACTACCGTTATTGTTGCTTGCACCTAAAGCTCTATTTCCTGACTGCAAGACATTTCACTGATTGTCCTCTAGGCCTTAAACTCAATTCCTTCTTATTTCCACTTCCAGGTTTACCTGGCTTTTTTCACATCTAAGCTAAAGTCCCACCTTCTGCAAGAAACCTTTCCTAGTGCTCCTTAATTTTAGAACCTTCCCTTAGAGACTATTCCTAATTTATCCTGCATATAGCTTACTTATACATAGTTGTTGGCATGTCACTTCCCACAATTAGACTATAACCTCCTTAAGGGTAGGTAGTGATTTTGCCTTTCTTATATCTCTAAAATTTATATACCCTAGCTTATAGTAGGTTCTTAGTTAAATGCTAGTTGGTTAGTTAATAATATTAACCTGGGAATCTACTCTGTTCTGAGCAAGTTAACTGATGGGAAGAGATTTATATCCACTTGTTTAGAGAATCAAATGAGAACTCTAGTCCTTTTCTGCAGGAGAGAGGCTTACTAACCACTACTTAGACAGAATATTAAGTAAGCCTGAAAATTGCTGTATAACAGAAGACCAGTTGGAGTAGAAACACATTTTGGGGTAGGGAGCTGTGGAGAGAGTCCTGTGAGGAGCAAACATAGCAAGTAACAGCATTATGACATCATCAGGAGACAACAATAACTATGCATCACTGGAGCTGTTAACTGTCCTTCCGTGGAATTTATAATGTAGTAGGAAGAAAGCATGTGTATGCATACAAGTTTGAATGTAGGAAACGCATAGGAGAAATTCAAATAGTAGGAGAGATTCCAGAAAGGAGAGATCATTTTTACTCTGGCAGCTAAACTTTGTTACTAATTAACTATATGACCTTGAACAAGTCATTTACCCTACTCCAGGAAGAAAACAACACCTAAAATGGACTATGAAGAAAGGGAATTATTTCAAGAGGCAAAGATCTCTTTTGGACTAAAGTTATGTTACCTAGACAGAGTAAACACATTAACACCCACCAACTAACTCCTCAAAGTGGATGAGTTTTTCAGAGTCCCGAGAGAATGAAATATAAGAAAAGAAATATTGACAAGGAAAAACAGAGTTTTAAATCTGGAGGGAATTTTAGAGATCATCAAATTCTATCAGCAAATATCTATCAAACACTATTTGCCAGGTACTGTGCTAAGCACTCTGGATGTAAAAAAAACACAAATAGTCCCTGTCTTCAGGAAGCTTTTACTCTCATGGAGGAGAAACATACATAAAGAGGAGTATATGGAAGATACATAAAGAATAGAAGGAAGAAACCTCAGATTCCAGGGAACTAGCAGATGGGGGTATTGGTAAATAAAACAACTGACATTTTTGAACTGTTTTAAGATTTGCAAAGCACCTCTATTGCACCATTTTCTTTTCACAAGTGCCTTGTGAGATTGGAGTAGATACTATTTGGCATGTGGTACAATTGAAATGATCCTGGATTTGAAAGACAAATTACCTGAGTTCAAATCCAAGCTCTGATGCTTCCTGTCCATGTGCCCTTGGGCTCTCTAGAGCTCCTAAAGCCTCAGATTTATCATTTATAAAAGGAGAGGGGTATACTATGTAGTCTCTTAAGCCCCCCTCAACTCTGGAACCTTAGGTTCAAATCCTATCCTTCCATTTATCAATAAATCTATCATTCCACATTTAATAAGTGCTTATGATGTGTAAGTCATTGAGATACAAAGCAAAAGCAACCCCTTCATATAATACATAAGAAAAATGAAACCAAAGGAAGAGAAGATGACTTGCCCAAAGATAATACACCTAATTCGGGGCAAGGCCTAGATAGCTCCTAACTAAGGTTTCTTGACTCTTACTGTAGTTTTTTCTCCATTGCACCAAACTGTCTCTCAATTTGAATCCTAGTTATCAAAAAAGATATCTTCTTTCTTTTCCTCCAATTCTTAGCAATTCAAATAGCTGGAATAACGTCCTGTTTGTTTCACAGCAAAATAAACATCCAAAGTGTACAATTGTACCATTTGCATAGTCTAGTCACTTTTATTAAAGCTATAATTTTTCAGGGACAAAATTTAAACTTAAAAAAAAGGTTTTGGAATTATCTCCAAGTTTTGCTTTCTCTCTCCCTCCTTTCCTTCCCTCCACCCTTCCTCTCTCCTGCCTTTTCTCCCCCCCACCCCTTCCCTCTCTCTCCCTCCTTCCATCTTTTCTTCCTGTTTTCTTTCATTCCTTCTCCCATTTTTGCTCCTTTCCTTCCTGTATTCCTTCTTTCTTTTCTTCCTCTCCATTTGTCTTAATTTCTTTTGGTCTTTCTTTCTGTGTTTACCTTCCTGTTTTTCTTTTGTTTCAAGACAGAAGTCGATACAAGGCTAGTTTATTTTCCCAGAGCACTGCCACCTATCATAGAACATGTGCCTCCCTTTCCCCTTGATTTACACTCATATCTTCCCTGTTCTCCCACAAACCGGCTCTTAGTTTGCATCTTCTACTAAAAAAAGAAAATAGCTCCTTTCTAGATACTAAATCATGAAAACAAGACTGGAAGAAGATTTTCTGCATGATAAATTCAGAATACGTAATTATAAACTCCCCACTCTATTATATTTATCATGTTTTTCTCCCACCTTTGAACTCTGACTGAGAAGTATGTGAATATATTTCAATGAATATATTGAATCTTAATTAAGTTAATTAACCAAAGTTCATTCTAGGGAGTCTCTGGAATAACAAGTGGCTCACACACCATCACAGAAGAGCTATTTAGGTCTTGTTGCATTATTAATTTGACTGGCTCAAAGCTCTTATTGGAAGAACATTTGTTTCTGATGTGCTTTTTTTCCGTAGTATTTTTTTTTCCTGTAGAGATTAATTTCCATTAGCAGCCTTGTAGCCAGGGCCCTCTCTGGACAGCGTGGCTCCAGTGGGGGTATGGCCATTATTTTTTGATGAGTTAGATATAATCCAATTAGGGAGTGTTTACAGATTGGTATTAAAGTAACATTTCAGTTTGGTCTGATGAGTTATAAAATGAAGCAGGAAGAGTTGAACTAGATGACTTTTAAGATGTTTTTTTGTCTCTAAATATAGTTTGCTTGCAACTGTCATGGAGGATATTAGAACAGAGTCAAGATAGGAGAAGTGTTTGCTATGGCTAATGAGGGCTACCAGCTACTCCTGTAGGCAGATGACCTTGTGCTGATTGAACAAAACCCTGGAACATTGCCAAACCTCCCAAATCCTGAGATTCATAGGGATCAATAGTCACTTAGAAGAGCTTGACCTGATCATTCACATGAGAGAAATCAAGTGGATGAAGAATGGGTACTATCTAGATATGCAAGTGGATGGATACCACATAGAAGTTATCCAGTGATGCATAAATCTTGGAGAGACACTTTGCCTGAACAATGAACTGGTCTCATAATTAGATAAGGGGGATGAGAAGGAGGGGATAGTGCCTTTAATAATCCCAGAATTCTCCCTGAAACAAAGCCCTGTGTTTAAGACCAAATTCTTCCAAGATATAGGCAGTATAGCATAATGGATAGTGATGCATTTGGCATTAAAAAGAGAGGTGTCCCTGACACTTGTTGGTTATGTGACTCTGGGCGTAATCTATGTACCCCAGACCAGTCCCTGTGGGAGAGTAGGTCATGAATCTAGATCATGTAGGTCATGAATCACTTGTGATCTACATTGGTGGATGGAGGAAAACTTAGCTACTCTGTATTCACATATTTTTTTCTCCATTTCTATGGCAGCCAGTCATTCATTATTAAACAAGAACTAAAGGAGAGCACCCAAAGGGTAATATGGAGAGGTACATGGCAGGCATGAGTCATCCACCCCATATTGCCAACAACAAATTATAACAGAGAAGTGGTACAAGGGAGATCATCAGGGAGATGCATAAGTAGAAGAGGAGATGGGTCAAGAAGACAGCTGACGTGAGATAGAAACAAGAGGCAGTTGGTATTCTTCACTGGTATGATGTTGTTTGTTATTGTTGTTCAGTCATTTCAATCATGTCCAGCTCTTCATGACCCTCTGTGGAGTTTTTTGGGGTTTTTTTTGGCAAAGATACTGAAGTGGTTTGCCATTTCCTTCTCCAGGTCATTTTACAGGTGAGGAACTGAGGCAAGCAGAGTTAAGTGACTTGCCAAAGGTCACACAGCTAGTAAGTGCCTGAGGCTAGATTTGAATTCAGATCTTACTAAGTCCAAGTCTGTTGCTCTATTTACTGTACAATCTAGTTGCCCTAGGTGCCATTCACTGGTATACATCCACACAATGTGCAAAGGAAGACCTTACCTGTCCCTAGAATGTTGAGCAGACCTGCTGCAGAGGATTTATGAAAAGACTTATACAAAAATTACTTAAGATGAGAAAGCAAGCTCATTAATGAAATAATATATCCATGGGAATATAGAAGTATGATCCCAAAAAGCCATTTCTTTCAGCCTTAGGGGGTGGAGGGAAGAGGAAAGATAGCTGTTTTGAAAAACAGAACCCAGAAATCCTTGGGGATAGATGGGGGTTGCATTTTACTGCTAACTGATTTTTTAAAAAGAACATTGTTGAGCCATCAAAGCTATTAAAATGCAGTCTCAAAGGCAGCAAGACCTTCCAAGCTAAAACAGGAAATAATTTGAGTGAGATAAAGATTAATCACAGAAATCATGTGAGTCAATCAGAAGGACCGAGCTGCATCAATCTCTAAAGATTGATAATGGTAAAAGACAACCCCTGGATAATCCATTTCCAAGTGATGGATAGTGGGAAGTTTAATGAGAGTGTTTCAAGGAGGAGAATCTCAATAGAGCTGATTGGCCTTCAGGAAGATGCAAATCACCTGGCTCGCAACTCTGGCTGACTGTTGTGAAAACACGGGGGAGAACACGTTTGCCATCCATGTGCTCTACAAATGCTGAAGGGTTGCAACGGTGGGTGTCAGGAGTTTGAATAGGATCCACTGCAGTAAAATGTGATTCTGGGGAAAAAAGCTATTGCCTATCACCCTGTAATTTAGCAGTCAAGAAAACTGAGTCACACAGTGGTACTGTATCTTTGTTTTAACGAGACTTACTAGCAGCTAAGTGATATAGTGGATAGAGCCTTAGACCACGAGGCAGGAAAATCTGAACTCAAACCTGGCTTGAGGTACTTGCTAGGTCTATGACCCTCGGCAAGTCACATAACCTTCCTTGTTTTCATTGTTGTCATTCATTTGTTTTCATTGAGGGCCACCTGCTAAACAAGGCCTTGCCTGACTCCCACCCCAAATCTAGTTATTAGTGCTTTCTCCCTCCTGAAATAACTTGGAATCAATTAATGAATTTCAAAACCCACAACTGAGTTTTGCCTTTCTTCAAATTCCCAGCATTTAACATGGTGTCTAGCATGTATTAGACAAAAAAAAAAAAAAAATACATGTTGCTTATTGACCTATCTGAGTGCTTATGTTATATAACCTTCATGGAGTGCCAGCCTCTTGAGGGTAAGGATCTCTTTAATTTTGAGTCTTGTATCCCCAGCACCTAGCACAATGCTTTGTAATTTTTTGGGAGGTGTTGGAGACCAGAGCTGTGATTTTGTTGATATGTGGAACTCCCAGGTGAGGACACTCCATCTGCCAATGCAAGTTGTCCCCTTCTCTGCAATTTATAATCTTAAAGAATTTCCTAAAGTCCTGAGAGGTCTTCACGCTCATCCAAGATCATACTCCCAAGATGTTCAACAGCTGGACTTGAACCCAGACCTTTCTAACCCCATGGCCTGTGTTAAATCAGGCTGCCTCCACAGGGTAAGTGCTTAATAAATATTTGCTATTGAATTCACATGGATCCATCATACTACCCCAAATCTGATTATTTCAGGAGTCCTTTTTCTCAGGCTTGCTTATGCTAGATATGCTCATCTACTACCCTGGATCCGTACCTTTAAAAAGGGAAGCAGCTCCATTTGTCTACCTCCTAATTCTATTCCCAGCATCACCAAGATCTGAGTTTGAGGGAAGGAGTCAGTGAATTCCCAGAATTGGGACACAATGCTCACTTTCTCAGTGCCAAGACCAGAACAAATAGGCCTGTAATGGGAACAGAGCTGTGGTAGATACATCTTTTAGAAGAATCATGGGTCATTGGACAGTTACAGTTGGAGTGGACCTTTGAGATTCACTAGTATGATGCCTACTGATGAGGAAACTGCAGGTCAGAGCAGTTAGTGCCTTGTCCAGGACTAGACAAGTTATAGGTGGCAATTCTAACATTCGAACCCAGGTCTTTGGATGTTGAAATCAGCAGGCAGGTTGCACAGTGCAGAAAGCCTCAGGGTTGGAGCATGGAGTCTGGAAGCCCTGAGTTCAAATCCTGACTCAGATGTTTATTAGTTGTGTGACCATGGACAAGTGACTTAACTTCTGTTTGCCTCAGTTTCCTCTTCTGTTAAATGGGAATAATAACAGTACCTACCTCCAAGGGTTGTTGTGAAGATTAAATGAGGGTACAGTTGTAAAGCATTTAGTGTGGTGCCTGGCACATAGTGCTATATTAATGTTCATTATTATCCAACCATCTATCTGTCTGTCTGTCTCTATCTCTATCTATCTATCTATCTGTCTGTCTGTCTATCTATCCATCTATCTATCTATCTATCACCTATCTATCCATCTATCCATACATCCATCCATCCATCCATCCATCTCTCTCTCTATCTATCCATCTATCTATCACCTATCTATCCATC
>CM053590.1:18263613-18280150 GCA_028646515.1 Pseudochirops corinnae | reverse complement strand
GCTCGGATTACATTTATTACCTTATATGGCAAATCTTCACAGCAAGCTAGCTAAGCCACACCCAAACTACGTAACCCTTTTACCCCCCCGCCCCCAACACTGCAGAAAATGATTCTTTGCTTGATATTGCAGATACAAAGACAAAAATCAAATAGCTCCTTCCCTTAACATGTTTACAATCCATATTAGTAGATAGAATGCTAGATTTGAAGCCAGGAAAAACTGAATTCAGAATTGCTGGCTGACTGATTAGGGGGAAATAAATCAACCTCTTTGAGTCTCCAGTTGCCCATTTATAGAATGGAGATAAAAAATTTTAGTACAGATTTCAGGTTGATTGTGGAGTTCAGATATGATAATGCCTATAAAATATTTTGAAAACTTTAAGATATCATGTAAATATCAGATAATAATTACATATAACTTTAATTCACATTTAATTCACATACAACTTGTAGTTCATCTAATTAGAGCTCAGAAAATAAAAAGAGGGTTAGTTCACATCTCAATTTGTATAAACAGACACCTCTTACTCAGGAAGAAGCTGGATTCATTTTCTTATAGTAGAGGATAGTAAAAGAGGCCCTGAAGAAGGTTGATTGAACCAGCTGCCCTTTTCCCAGAGGAAGGAGGGACTTGGAGATGGATGCAGCTGGGATGACTGATGCATATCCATATGCACCATCCTTAACCTCAAAGGAATCCTGAATAACTTTACCAACATTCCCAACTGGTGTTATTCAAAGGTATCTTAGATTTGCCTACCCTAGATCAGAACTCATTCTTCCTACTTTTGTATAAAACCACATAAGCCCTAATATGGGAAGGTCATTAGTAACTTGTCATCTAGACTAAGCTGGTTCCTTATGTTTGGTCTACAAATGTATAATTTCTCTTCCCAGAAACAGAACAAAGAAGGTATGTAGTACATCAATGAAGCAAGGTTTACTCATCTTGTGACTTCCTTCAAGAGTACATGTCTCTTTCACTGGTTTGTCTATTATCACTAAACCCTATGGTCAGCCCAAGGTAGGTACACTTATGTTTCCATTCCTTGAAGTCCCAAACGTGACACTGACACATGACTACATCTCTAAATTATGCCTCTGCTTCCAAAGCCTTGCCTTTTACAACTGAATGGGAGGAAATAAAGATATCTGAAGGAAGAAATATCCAGAATTGTTTTAGATTCCCCTTCAAACTGCAATCTTCTTGGCCAAGGAGGGATGATGGAAAGGAATGGGTGAATCTCTAAAAGATTTCAGATCTGTGAGTCAAGGGATGGTGTTAGATGTTTCTACTGAATCCAAGATAAAGGATAAGTAAGAAAAATTACTAAGACTAAAAAAAAACTCAGAGATTTGGAAAGCTGAGTTGCAGCCAACTGCTATTCTCTGTAGTCCAAGAACATTATGAAAACTTCAAATGCCGTCCTTTCCATTGCAAAATATTAGATAATTGTTTGAGCTCTGTTTTCGAACCATAAAGCATGCTGGACAGTTAAAGACCATGTCTCCAAGAGTGTCCCATTTTTCCTTCATGTGTGTATTTTTTCTTCACCTGTAATTCTTCTGTTTTTATCTCAACCTTTGATAATGTTCTCCTTTGTATTCTTCCTACACTGTAATCATTTCTTCATCATAATTCTCTCTTGTTGCTATGGGATAATGCTTTGAATGCTTGTATTTTCCTTTGTTTTATCTTTGTGTAGCCTTTTAACTCTTTCCTTCCTGGCAACTCAGGAAATAGAAAACTGCTCTCTTCCTCCCAATTTCTTCTTTGAAACACACACATACGCACACCCACACACACATGCATACACTTAATTACAATGCACAATTACATAATACATGTTGGTTTTGAAATGCATAATCCTGTGCTACTCACTTTGACATTTAGTATTTGGCTTAACCTTGTTTTATCAGCTTGTATTTTTATTTTATTTTTAATATATTTGTGTTTCTGGCTTACTTCCCCATTCAAGCTTTTGTATTCAGTTTGCTTTTTTTTTTTCCTTTCTGTCTTTATTTTACAAGAACAATAGCAACTTCCATTTCTATGATGCCTTTTTTTACCAGAAAAAAAATCTTCCCTATAACATTGTGATATAATCAATGTAAGCATTATTATCTTCATTTTACATAGAAAGAAGCTGAGGATTGGGTAAACAAAGAATCTTGCTTAGGGTCAAATTGTTGGGTAAGTCCCAGAGGCAATAGGAATGCATATCTCCTGGCCCCAAGATCAATGCTCCTTCCTGTACTCCAGGTTATTTCCCTAAGAAATCTATGGAGGTGACAGCATCATAAGATCACAGATTTGGAAATGCATCAAAGGATCATACCTAGAAGGGACCTTAGAGACCATAGAGTCCAAACACCCTCATTTTTCAAATGAGGAAACCGAGACCCAGAGATGTTAAGTAAGTTGCCCAATATCACACACAGAGGTAAGATTTCAATCCAAATCAACTCAAAGTCAAGCAAAATCCATACAAATCAACCAGCAGCCATCAATATCACCTGGCAGATTAGAGCAATAGCATGGAAACCAGAACTGCAGAGACCCTGAAGATCACCAAACCAAACCCCTTTCACACATGGGGCAACTGAGGCCTAGGGAGAGAAATGACAAGGTCACAAGGTTAGGCACTGGCAGAGTGAGACTGGAACTCAGGTGTACTGACTCTCAATCCTTCACATTGTATTTTATATGTGCTATTATATAAGAAGAAAGATCCATTTGATTTGAGTGACAGGAGCATATAAAGCATTGTTCATGCCACTGAATGGAAGATATTCCAAGATCTAACTGATGGGGAAGAGCAGCACACTTTCTATAGTTTTACATTATTGCTAACATGCTGTCATTTTTTTTTCTCTCCAGGGAGATTAGTTGACAAAAAATATACAAGCATATTATTGAACTTGACACTTCAGGAGATCATATTTCGAACTGGAAGGGATCATCTAATCCAAACTCCTTATTTTATGTGTGAAAATCTGAGACCCAGAGCAGAGAAGAGGTTTGCCCAAGGTCATGTAGCTAGTAAATAAAACCCAGAATTTGGACTCCCACCTTCTGACTCTAGGTCTTATCATAGAATCATAACTTTAGAGTTTGAATGACATTAAAAGCTATTGAGTTCCTCTTCTTGAGGAAACTGATATGTAAGGAGATTAAGTGACTTACCTACAGTCACACAGTTAGGAATATCTGATGGCATTTGAAAGCTGCTCTTCCTGATCATAGGTCCAGAACTGTTATTCTACACTAGCTCCTCACTGTGCTATGCTGAAATTAATACATTTCGGGTAGACTGGGCTATTCCACCATTGTTTGAACTTGACCTTCAATCTCCAACCTCCCAGCACTTCCATAAGTTACTCTTCATGTCTGGAATGGTCTTTCTCTTCATCTCTACATTCCAGAATCCTTATTTGCCTTTATGGTTCAGCTCTGGTGCTAACTCTGCTGTGAAACATTTCCTTGATTTATCATTTATTAGAATTGTCTCTCTCTACCTATGACCTTGAATTTGTTACCTATATGCAAGGTGTATCCATGCCTCCTTCTTGCTCCCTTCCTCAATCCCCCACCTCTTACAAAATAGAATGTGCCAAGGCCACGGAAGCAGTGGCCAGGATTTGAATAGAGGGGATCTGACTCCAAGGTCAATTCCTTGGATACAGTGATGTGATTAATTTGGGTATTCATTTGCTTGGGATGCATTAGATTAGAGATAGGAGATCAGTAGCCATTAAGATTCACTTTATTTTTCTAGGGAGTCAGAACCAGGTGGAAATATCCTTATTTTTTGATCGAGAATAGCAAAAGTACTTAAGTTAAGAGCAATTTAATAATGAATAATTAAGTTAAATGCAGTCTCCCCTTGCCTACTAGCTAACCTAAGACCAGACCATGCTTCACAGCCTATCCAGATATTTGCCCTGACATTTTGTCCACTACAAGTTGAGCCTCTGAACCATTTGTCCCCATCCAGAAGAGCACCATCCAGACCAGACAGCTACATCTGGCCATGGTTCCATATCAGATCATGACTTCTGGGCAAAACAGTAAAATGAGCCATGCCATTGCTTCTAGAAAGGAAGTGTCAATCAACTGACATGTGGCTCAATTAAACATCCTAGATACACCTCAGACCAAAATTCCCCTCTCTGGCTGTCAGTGGGTTATCTTTCCTTATTAGGACATAAGTTTCTCAAGGTCAAGGATTATTTTATTTTGGTATTTTTATACTCAGGGCTTAGCATAGTGCCTGCAATATAATAAGCATTTGATAAATGATTTTTCATCCATCTATCCATCCATCTGTCTATCCATCCATCCATCCATCCATCCATTCATCCATCCATCCATCCATCCATCCATCCATCCATCCATCTATCCATCCATTCATCCATCCATCCATCTGTCTGTCTGTCCATTTATTTATGAGACTTTTGGTTTTTTATGTCACAATCATTTCTAAATACATCCCTGATCGCTAGATGGTCAGTAACTATGTTACCCTTAGCAAGCACATCAGCTTCTCTCAACCTCAGTCTCTGTGTCTGTAAAATGAAAGGGTCAGACTCAAAGACCTCTCAGGTCCCTTCTGGGTCTAAATCTGATGCTATGGTACCTCTCCATTTTTCCTCCAAGCTTTTCTTGTAACAAAGGAAAAAAAAACATTAAGCAAAACCATCAACACATTGACTCCAATAGTACATTATGTAGGCAATATTCTACCCTCCAGGCAACCATGTCTCTAATTAAAGGACTGAGGTGCACTTCTTCATCTCTTCAAGGCCATTATCATCTTCAGAGGATGGCCATTTAGATTTTTAGTGGAAATGTCTGCAAATGCTGCAATTTGGACTAGTTAATCCATGAAAGTTTTTGCATCAGTTTGCCATGGAATATCACTCTCTCTTTCCTAACCTCCTCTCCTCTTTTCTATATCATTATGGGTTTCTCTGTATCTTGCCCCTCTTTCATTTCCTGTTCCTCTCTGTCCTTGCCTTCTATCTTTCTCCATTAACCCTAGGATAGAACAGAAGTATACTTGCTATTGGGGATTTTACTTGTTGAAATAGACTCAACGTGGTTTGATGAAGAGAGCACAGGACTTGAAATCATGAAGGACTGGATTTAAATATTGCCTTTACTGTATGTTTGGCCAGATAATTCCAGATCTGTCTCTTAACCTTGTAGAACTTCAAGAAACTCTCTAAGCCAATGTTATAGATTGAGACTGGCCAGGGGCCAAACACAACTACTGTCACTTTTATAATTGAATAGATATCTCTGTTCTTAAAGAAAAAAAGTCTGGATTGTGACAATTTGTTTCTCTTGAAAAACAGTGAATTGTATTTTTTTTAACTTTGTGACTCTTGGCTACAGCACTAGTACCCTTTTGCCCCCTAGTCCCTAAAACATTCACGGCTCTTACAAGGATGATAACAATCACAGCTCACGTTGGGGTGTACTTTATGGTTTATTAAGTACTTTACATATATTATTTCATTTGATCCTCCTGACAATCTTGTGAGGTAGGGGCTATTGATATCCCCATTTTACTGCTCAGGAAACTAGACCAGCAAGGTGAAGTGATTTGCTCACAGTTGCACAAGCAGTAAGTATTTGAGGCATGATTTGAACCCAGGTCTTCTTTCCTTCTCCTTTAGCCCTTTCTCATCTATACCAAGTTTCTTCTCCATTAGTAGGAGAAAGGGTCCTATTTCTAGAGGGACTCCAATCCAAGTCTGAGTGGATTATTTTTTAAATTTTTTAGTAATTAACTAATTAATTTTTAGTTCTCAACATTCACTTCCATACGATTTTGAGTTCCAAATTTCTCCCCATATCTCCCCTCTCCCCACCAAAAGATAGCATGCATTCTGATTAGCCCTTCCTCCAATCTCCCCTCCCTTCTATCAAGCTCTTCTTCTCTTATCCCCTTCCCCTTCTATTTTCCTTTAGGGCAAGATAGACTTCTATACCCCATCGCCTGTATATCTTATTTTCCAGTGTCATGTAAAAATCATTTCTAACATTCATTTTTAAAAGTTTGATTTCCAAATTCTCTCCCTTCCCCCTACTCTCATGGAGAAGGTAATCAACTCGATTTGGTTATATATGTGTAGTCATGCAAAACACTTCCATAAATGTCATGTGGTGAAAGTCTAACTATATTTCCCTCTATCCTATTCTGCCCCTGATTTATTCTATTCTCTGCTTTGACCCTGTCCCTCCTCAAAAGTGTTTGCTTCTGATTACCCTCTCCCCCAATGTGTCCTCCCTTCTCTCAGTCCCCCTCTCTTATCCCTTTCCCTCTTACTTTCCTGTAGGGTAAGATAGATTTCCATACCCAATTAAGTGTGTATGTTATTCCCTCCTTAAGACAAATCTGGTGAAAGTAAAGTTCTGAGTGGATTATTTTAGATAAAGCTCCTACAGACTCTTCAAATTGTATAATTCAATGAGATTTTATTTCAGTAAATTCCAGATATTTCTCTTGTGAACTTTTTAATTTGAATCAATGCATGGCATCATGGTAATCAGGTTGAATTTGGAACCCAGAGCACTGAGTTCAAATCCTTTCTCTGCCTTTTTTCTTATTAAAGGTGTAACTTTGGACACACCGCTTCACTCCTCTGTTTCTCAGTTTCTTCATCAATAAAATGAAGAGTTTGAGTGGATGGACCCCTAAGGTATTATTTGGTTTTAAATCTACGATATGAAATCTGACACTTCCCCTTCCCATAGTTAAACTCATTACATTTGTGAAAAATGAACCCTGAACACCTTAATCACTGCTTTATTACCTCATGCTGAGCGCAAAGTCTTGTAAATTTATGGACACAAATGAATACTTCCACAATAGGTGGTTCCATCTGTGCTGCATAAAGAATCCCCCCAGACCTCTGCAGAATTCAGCAGGTTTGCAAGAAAGTCCCCTTCAGGCATATTTCAAGTCTCCTAAGTAGCTTTAAATTCTGCACCTATACCAGAAAGCTAAGTGAATGATAGAACAGGCCAAGAAAATGGTCCCCTGCAAGCCAGCACCATCCCAAGTCAAAATGTTGGCAAGGTAGAGTTTCGGGAACAGTCTAGACACATGGAGATAATGGAAATTCTATAGATGAAATGGATGCTTTCTAGATGAAAGCAGATAATGAAAGGCACCTTTTAGAGTAGTGGCAATGGAAGAGCAAGGAGAAGACTGAGTTCTTGCATCTGCCAAAACTCATGAATGAATTAGTGGGAAATGACCAATCTGGCATTTCAGATAGAGCATTAGCCATGGAATCATGGGGACCTTTCCTCAAGTCGTGTCTCTGACTTATTTCATAACCCTGAATAAGTCACTGAATCTCTCAGTAACCCCTCATCTTTCTGAGTTACAGACATATTGCTGATCTGTATGAGCAGATGGAAATTTAACCCTGGAACTTCCACATGCTAATTGAAACAGTTTTGGACAATAATAATGTATAGGGAAGGAAGGAAGGAGGAAGGAAAAGGAGGAGGAGAAGGAGGAAAAAAAGAAGCCTAGGCTCATTGATTAACGTGGATCATGCAATGAAGTTTAGTTATTTTACTAGATACTTAGAAAGACAAAATCATGAACTTCCAGACAAGATGGCTATCGGCATGGGAAGTAGACTGCCCACCTTTCACATACAACTTTAGCAAAATATCTAAAATTCACATCAGACCTAGCAATAATTCAGAAATCATTGGAAAACTAATAAGTGATATCTTCCACCTCAGAATTTCACAAGAAGTCATCTAGAAACCTGAGGGCAATGGGGAAGGGGCCTACTGCAAATCCAGTCCCAATGCAAGGTACTTACCCAATGTGACCCATTATCAATCCAGAGACATATGTGGGCTTCAAGGCTCTGTGTCTGTAGGCAGAAAGAGTAGAGAAAGACCCAATGTTGAGAAAGACCCTTCCAAGAAAGATCCAGTGTTGTCATAAAGCCTCAAGGTGTGGACCTAAGAAGTCTTAGTGGTAGCACAACCAGTCACTGACTAGCAGAGTATGGCATAGCTTAAACCAGGATATCAAGGTCCTAGGAACTCCAAAGTCCTTAATACTCTGTCCGAGTGCCAGAAAAGAGGCCTAAAGATCTTTCAACCTCAAAGATTCAAGTGGGCCTAAACTTAGAATTTGGAGTTTTGTTCAGAAACCCAGATGACCCAGTTTGATACCAAGCAGATCAAACTACCCTACCCAAAGGTATAATAGAAATCGGAGAGTGGATACCAGTTTGATACCAAGCGGATCAAATTACCCCACCCAAAGGTATAATAGAAATTGGAGAGTGGACCTAGTAGGAAGCCCTAATTTCGGAACTAAAGTGGGAGAGAATAAGTAAATTTTTAAAAATTTTATAAACTATTGTAGATCTAGAGGCTCCCTGAAAGAAGTAATAACTTCATAATCCAAAGACTCAAAGAAGAAAAAAAAAACAAATGTATTTTCCACCTGGACTAAAATGCATGAAAACCTTGAAGCTGGAGAGTGGTAAAAAACTAATGAAATTGAATGACTTAGAAGAATAAATAACATAGAAGGGAAAGTGGTGAAACTTAAGAAATGGACTCTGAAATCTGCGATAAACTAAACAGAAATCAATGACTTTTGGAGAGAGCAATGAATATTAAAACAAAATTGAAAATGTTAAATATAGGAGAACATATAAAGTCCTGATACTTAAAAGTCATTGCGCTCCTTTAGAAACATGATAAAATAGCCTTGATACTAAATTTCACCAAATCTTTAATCAAAACTGCTTTGATCTATTCCAATCAGAAGACAAAATAAAGGTAGAAAGAATCTACTGATCACCTCCTGAAAGAAACCCCCAAGGGAGAAGGCCCAGGAATGTCTTAGCCAAAATTCACAGTTTCCCAGTCAAAATGAAAACAAAATAATGCAAGCATTGAGACAGAAAGATACCAAATGAAATGGAGATTCTGAGTTCCATAAAGTCCTCTTTTTATGTTCTATTTATGGAAATAATTTTTTTCCTTTTGGTTTTTAAGTTCAGAATTTTGATACATACATACACACACATCCAATGGACTAGAATTATACACTAGAAATTCACAATGCATTATAAATGAACAGCCAGAAAATTCCCATACTATGAAGAGAGACCCAACAATGTCTCTGAGAATCCAGCAGATCAACTGGTCTGGAACTGAAGCATCATTATAATCAGAATGTTGCCAAAAACCACAAAAAATTAAGAACAATTTATTTTGCTGCTGTTGCCATATATAATACTTTTCATCTCAAAACCTTCAAAATATAGAGCCCTCGCCAAAAAAAAAAAAATTGAACAAGAACATAAGGAACAAGATGAGGTACTGATCAATCATGTCTTCTTGTCTGCTTCTAGGTTTGTCTGAAAGGTGCTGGCAGGGAGGCTTCAGAAGATGAGTTTATGTCCCAGTGCTTTCATTCAACAATGAAAATGAGTGAGTTTATCCATGCATGCAATAGTCTGCAGTGTATTAAATTTATAGTAGGAGGAGGAGGAGAAAATCACCACTACCACCACCACCATCGACGACAACAACAACAACAACATGACCTCTCATCATGGGGCAGTTAGGTGGTACAGTGGTTAGTGTGCTGTGCCTAGAGTCAGGAAGACCTGAGTTCAAATCAGGTCTCAGACACTTACTAGTTGTGTGACCCTGGGCAAGCCACTTAACCCTATTTGCCTCAGTTTCCTCACCTTTAATATGAGCTAGAGAAGGAAATGGCAAGTATCTTTGCCAAGAAAACTCCAAATGGGGTTACAAGGGTCAGACATGCTTGAATATGACCCAACAACAACAGCAGCAGCAGCAAAAACAATGGCCACAACCTCTCATCACAAAATCATGATGTGTGCCATCCCTCCATCACCCAGCTCTCCCTCCCTTCATGCTCCTTAACTTCAATCAGTCAATCAACAAGCAGTTATTAATTTACTTACTACATTCCAGGCACTCTGCTAGATTCCAGGGCTACTAAGACAAAAAAAAAGGTAAGTCTTTGTCTTGAAACAACTTACATTTTATCAGAGATGATAAGTATGTATATAAATATATACTGGATAAATACAAGGGAATTTTTGTTTGTTTTGTTTTTGAGGGTGAGGAAATCCGGAAATGCTTCATGGAGAAGGTGATATTTCAGTTTAGTCTTTTCAGGACTTTGGATGTCATATTCCTTGGGTTACCCATGATTAGCCATGATCCTCCCTCAGGAATTTGGTTAGCTTTGTCCCTTTCCTGTTGGGACAAGCTCTTACTGCAGTTAGTAAGCAGTTACAATTCTTGAATCACGACTCAGACGCCAGCTCATGTTGAGGCTCTCACAGGAAAGGATCAATCCAGCATAGAAAAGCAGGCACAGATAAATTGCTAACCAGGCTAGCACAATGACGGCATACATCTTTGAAATGAGCATCTTGGAAATCAATGAGAATTGAAATTGAAAAAGGAAGGATTGTACTTGCCAAGATGCAGACTGTCAATAGGATATTCAAGCAGGGCTCTGTTGGGGCTGCTTTGATTCTGGGAGTGATTTTCACTTAAGAAACACCAACTCTGAGATGACCTTTTGAATGAGTCTCTTAGAAAACTGTGTGTCTTATTATAAGGCCATTTAAGATTGGACTCTCATCACTAATCTTAAATGTTATTACATATATTTTCATTGTTAATGTAAAGGGGAAAAACTTCCTTTAGTAAGTCAAGGCCACAAGCAAAGATTAAGCACTTAATATGTGGGAAGCTCTGTGCTAACAGAACAGAAGCAAATATGAGTAAAATCTTTGTGTGTTTGCATAACAACCTTGCAATATTAAAGTTCCAACTCATCTCTGGTCTAGTAAAGTTAGGCATGTACAACAGGAAAGGAGTTCCTATTGTGAAAGTGCCACAGGTGTGACTGGGGCAGATCTTTAGGGAGCTGGTGGCTTTTACCCAGATCACTGAAATTTAAAGGGAACCATGATTTTCACATTAATGCATGCCTTCTTTCTGTAATTCTGCAGTGCAGTTTCCTTTAGAGTCTGTGTAATAAACGCACAAAAAAACTGTTGTCAGACCTTTTTGTTATCCGTGATGAAAAAAAAATAAGGGGATGCATTCTAACGGTCAGGAGGGGAATTAATGACTACGGTGTTATAGAGTGTATGTATGTTTCTGCATGTGTGTGTGTATGTAAACATAGTTACTATAGCACTGTAGTGTGTATTGTGTTTCTGTATATAACATGTATTTCCACATATAACGTGTATATGTATATGCATATATATGTATATTTATATGGGACAACTAGGTAATACAGTGGAATCAAGAAGATTCACGTTCATGAGTTTGAATCTGTCTTGAGACACTTACTAACTGTGTGACCTTAGGCAAGTCATTTAACCCTGGTTGCCTCCATTTCCTCATCTGTAAAATGAACTAGAGAAGGAAATGGCAAACCACTGCAGCGTCTTTGCCAAGAAAACCCCAAATGGGGTCGTGAAGAGTCAGACATGACTGAAACAACTCAGCAACAACAACATGTGTGAGTACATATGTAGGCATGTATTTATACACACACACATATAATTAGGTGCTATAGTGTACATACACATACATATGTATATATGTATACATGTATAATTATATGTATATAATATATGTATAATGTATAATTCATTACTATAGTATGTATGCACACATGTATATACACACACAAGTAAATGTGTGTGCATTTAAAGTTCCTACAGTATTGTGGTATGTGCATATAATACATATATGCACACAAACATATGGAAATACACAGTAACATTACAGTAACTAACTTCCTTCCTGATCATTAGAATGCATCTATTTCTTCTATGACGTTCTCATCATGGATGACAAAGAATAATTTGAAAACAGATTTTTGCACATTCAAGTGACCACAGTTTCATTGATGATACCCTGTGATGCTGGTCATTCAAAAAGTTGTGTGGCTATGCTGACTAAATCCAGAATAGTAGTAATGTTCACTTACGTTACACAGCTTCAAAAGCCACTGTGCAAGGTAAATACTACAGATGCTTTGATCTCCCCCTCCAACTTTACAGATGAAGAAACTTAGGTACAGAGAGGATGAGTCATTTGCCCAGGGTCACCCAGCTGGTGTAGTGGTTATGGTCTGAATACAGATCTTCCTTATGTAGAGCCTGACACCCTCCGACACCATGCTGCTTGAATTCTAGAAGGATTGTCTCTCTCTTAGCTCTATATCAACAAGATATTACACCAGGGGCATTCTTTTATTAAGAGGCAGAGAACCTAATGTTATAGCTCTATAATCACCACTATTTTATGTGTGGGCTATTAATGGGAACCTGGTTTCACCAGTGGAAACTAGGATCTCCAGGAAGAAAGTCAATGGAGGGAGACCGCTATAGTGAATAGAATGTTAGCATTGCATTGTCTTAGCCTGGATTCAGATGCTGTGTGTCATTTAGCAGATTTGTGGTTAGAAAAAATCCTTAGAACCCTCTATGGTTTGTTCTCCAACTCTCATTTGAATAGGGAAGTTGAGTACTCTGAGGGTGACTGACTACTTCTTTCTTCAGAATTCAAAAGTATAACTTGAAAGGGATGGAATTTCTGGGACTTGCACTTGTAATCCCCCACTGGTATGCTTCCTATTGATTAATGGGTAGACTTCATTAGCTTTTACATAGGATATTTTCTAATATGATGGAGTAAAGACAGTTGGTACAAAAGAACTCCCCCTAAAAATATCAAGGAAGAAAATAATATAGCAGTTCAGTAATGCTAACCAATGTATAACTTGTCTGATAGAATATGTTGTGTTCCAGACCCATAGTCTCCCACCTCTCCCAAAGAAGGAGGGAAGTACATTTCCCCAATTCTTTGGAAACTGGCTCGGTCATTATATAGCATTCAATTTTGGTTTTGTTTTGTGGTTTTTCTGGGGAAGGATATCTTGAAGTAATGAGATGTTAATGCTTCCTATCAACCGGTTGGTTTCAGCAGTAAAATAATTTAACTACAGAAGTATATGTTTACTTGCAACCAAATCAACATCGTGTCTGTAAACATCAGGGGGTACAGAAGCCTAGATGGTGATAATGCTAAACAATTATATTCATAGAAAACTTTGAGGCTTGTAAAATACTGGCCTCCCAAATGATCTTGTGAGATAGCTAGAGCTAAAATTATTATTCCCACTTTAGAAATGAGGGGGGAAAGGCCTGAAATTTTTTGTTGTGGATGGCTTGTTGGGTAGAGGAGAGGAGATATATTTGAAAATGATTGTGATGTAAAACCAATTATATTAATGTTATTTTTTGAAAGTAATATCCTTTCCTTGTAACTGTAAGGCAAGTGCTTATTAAAATAAGCTCCTTTCCCCTTCTTTCCCTTTCCTTTCTCTCCTTTCTCCCTTCTCTTTCTTCCCCTCTCCATAGCTCTTCATTTCCCTTATCCCCCTCTTCACCCTGTACTTTCTATCCATTATAAGGGAGAACAACTGAATATGTTGCCCTGATGACAAAATTAGGCCCCAGATGATATTTTGAAATGCTACATTAGTATGATAATGTATTTTTCAGCCTAAAATGTGAAAATAAAAATAAGAGGAGGCATTTGAATGTAACGAACTACTGGAGAATAGTTATCTGAGGGCATGTATCACAGATGCTACCTATACCCCTACCCTAAAGTTTTTCTTTACTAATGATATACTGACAGAATAAAATGACACAAAGCCTAAGGATCCCATACAATACATGCACTATGAAACTATTCTGCAAACCATAAGGTTCATTTAAAAAAAAATACAGATTAACTAAAGTGAATCTAGATGTGGGTCTGATATTTACTTAAAAGGTCTGAACGAAAGTCAAGTCTGGAGGAGCCAATGGAAAGAATCTGTCCAATGACCATTATTGAGTCAAATACTGATGAAGGCAACTGGAAACATGCATTAGGTGGAAGAGGCTTTCTATTTCTTCAAAGTTATTGGTTCTGGATCTAACCTCCTTCCGGGCCCGTGTGCTTTTGAGGGAAGATGGTGGGATGGAACTGAATTAAATGAAAATGTCCCAATCAATATGAAACACTCTAAATTCCATTTGCTCATTGTCTTTTAAGGACATACTCTATAAGAGCCCAAGAAAGTTGTAGCTTGATTCCCCTGCTGGGTGGGAAAGGGCCTATAGGCATTGATTTCTGGTGCATGATAACATTTGTGACAGCGCTCAGCTTGCAAACTTTTAAACCAAAGGGTTATTTTGTAATGAAGAAGAGGGAAATGAAGTAGAGAGTTTTTGTAGGCTCCTGTCAGTTCTTCTATTGGTTAAGAAATCTTCCTCCTTCAGTCCAAATAATACCCTTGTCTATTGCCTTTGCTAGTATTCACACTATTCTCTCAATTTTTGCCTTTTTCAGTATATTACCAAAAGCAAAATATATGTGTATGTATACATACACACATATATAGACACACATATAATTTTTTTATTTATTTAATATTTTATTCAATTTTAGTTTTATTTTTTAATATTTATTATTACATATTTTATTTGTACACACATATATATGCACACAAACATACATTTTTTTTACACACAGACGTTTTAACTTAATGTATTATGAGATTTTTCAAAATTGAGAATTCTTTTCCAATATTAAAATAGAGGTCAAATCATAAGGAGGGGAGAGAGAAAGGAGAAGCAAGTTATAGAAAGCTATTTCATAAGTCTACTTTCCTTAAATGTTCAAAGTGAGGGGAAAATTGAATCCAGAACTGATTGCTAAGCATGAGGTAAATAGCATGTTGACTTTAATATTATTCCCCATTCAACATATTCCTAATAATGCCCTATGCACAAGAAGTGTGCAAAGGTGTTTTTAGTCTGGACTTCTGATTCCATTGATGGAGGGATATCTCAGTGATGAAGTTGGGTGGCTTGTCTGTAACTAATTGGCTTAATTTCCTCAGGCACTTAGAGCCTGTGGTTACATAGGCAATCTGAGTAACAGGCAGGGCATATTCCTGATACCAAAGCACTGCCTGTTGGCATCTTGAAATAAGGAATATTATTAAGGACACACTCAATAGAAAGAGCCATAGGATATCACATGGGGTGAGAATGCAATTCAATTGGCCCTGTCACTCAAACTGATTGCTGCTACACTGGAACCCTCATAATGTCAAAAAAAAAGCATGGAACCTAGGGAAGGCTTGGGGTCTAGTAGGTGGATCCTTTGTGGAAGATGTATGGAAAATGAATTGTATGGAAATTGTATGGAAGATGTATGGAAATTGTATGGAAGATGTATGGAAAATGAATTACATAGGATTTGAAAGCTTGAAGGATTATGTGATGCATCCCATCAAGAAGCTATCATACCTACTGAAGTATATGAGAAAGATATCCCCTATCATAGGTCTATGCTACATAGAGCTATATCACAAGAATTTGGTTGTTGGGGGATGAGGGAAAGAAGAGTAAGGATACTAGCTCCCTTATACTCTTGCTTTAGGGTGACCAGGGCCATTAATGGAGGTTCAAATATGTCTTTTCCCCATAGGTCTGCCATGCTCCTTGGAGGTTTCACTTAAGTAGAACTTCTGGGATAATTTATGAAGACCCTGACTGGCAACAAGTTGCAAGGGAAAAACTTAAAAAGGACTATTTTATCCCAAATTTATCTCAAAATGTCAAGTTAAACTAAGAGAATTGGAGCAGGTGGATGGGAGCCAAGATGGCAGCATAGAAGTAACAAGGTACTGCATGCAGCTCCCACATAGCCACCTCAAATACCCATAAAATATGACTCTAAAAAAATTTTAGGGCTCCAAAAACTCACAAAAATACAGAAAAACACCTCTCCCAATGAAGGCAGCTCAGCAGGAAGGGCTCATTGCAGCAGGCTGGGAGCCAAAACCAGAAACCATGAAAACCTGAAACCATGGTTTGGCCCCAGGGCAGCTGGGATGAGCCACAGCTGGAGCCTTCAGAAGAGTGGATCAGTGACAGCTGTGGCAGTTTCCAGAATTATCAAGCCATAAGAAACAAGGACAAAGGGAAAGGTCAGTGGAACTCAGCTAAATTTGGAGGAGAAAATCAGTCCAGCTAAACTGCCTCCAGGGCAAGGAATCGTCAGAAGCAGTGGCCCTGCAGCTGCCTCCATGTGGCTGCTTTAGAGCTCCTGGCCTGCAGACTTGAGGAGGGGACAAGCGATTGTTCAGAGGCTAAGTGTTCTTGCATTGAGCAGCCTGGATCCAGATTGCGGTCTTGAGTGGTGGTCCTGGGGTGCGTTTTCAATGAGCCAAAGCTGGTGGAGGTTGCAGTGGCCTGCTAATAGCTCCGGCAGCTGCAAAAACTCCAGTGATTTGGGACAGAGCTTTCCCCTCTGGAAGCAGAGTTCCACAGAGCTAAAAATTCAAGTAATTGACTGGCAATATGAGCAGGCAAAGGAAGCAAAGTAAGAACAGCAA
>CM053590.1:18235033-18263113 GCA_028646515.1 Pseudochirops corinnae | reverse complement strand
AAAAAAAAAAAAAGAAAGAATTCATGAATCACCTCTTGAAATAGATCCCAAAAAGAAAACTCCTAGGAATATTATAGCCAAATTCCAGAGTTCCCAGATCAAGAAGAAAATATTACAAGCACCCAAGAAGAAACAATTTGAATATTGTGGAAACACAATCAGGATAACCTAGATCTAGTGGCTTCTATATTAAGGGATTGAAGGCCTTGGAATACGATACTCTGGAGATCAAAGGAGCTAGGATTAAAACCAAGAATCACCTACCCAACAAAACTGAGTATAATATTTCTGGGGAAAATATGGTCATTCAATGAGGTAGAGGACTTTCAAGCACTTTTGATGGAAAAACCAGATTTGAATAGAAAATTTGACATTCAAATACAAGAAGTAAGAGAAGCATGAGAAGGTAAACAGGGAAAAGAAATCATAAGGAACTTATCAAAGTTGAACTATGTACATGCCTATGTGGAAAAATGATAATTGTTACTTATGAAATTTTTCTCAGTATGAGGATAATTGAAGGGAATATAAATGTATATATATGTACACATACATATATATGTCTATATAGAAGGGTATATGTGCATATGAATATGTATGTGAGTATGTGTATATATGCGTACAGTTATACATAGACAGAGGGCACAGGATCAATTGAATAGAAAGGGATGATATTTCAAAGATGAAATTGAGAGGTGAGAAAACTGTTACAATGGAGGGGAAGAACAGGAAGGCAAAAAGGAATGGTTCAACCTTACTCTCACTGAATTTGGCTCAGTGTGTATTGACATACACACTAAATTGGGTAGTTGGAAGCACACACTTTTGTAAAGGGACAGGGTCAAAGTAGAGAGTAGAACAAGTGGGGGGCAGGATAGGATGGAGGGAAATATAGTCAGTCTTTTACAATATATCCACTATGGAAATGTTTTGCATAACTACACATATACAACCTATATTGAATTGCTTATCTTCTCGGTAAGAGTGGGTGACAAAGGAGGAAGGGAAAGAATCTGGAATTCAAAGTTTTAAAATCAAATGTTTAAAAAAATTATTATTATTATTATTATTATTATTATTATTATTATTATTATTATTATTTACATGCAACTGGGAAATAAGATATGCAGGCACTGGGGTATGGAGATCCATCTTGCCCTACTGGAAAGTTGGAAGAGGGATGGAGGAGGATATAGGAGAGAGCTGACTGGGGCAGGGAGTATACAGTGGGACTGCAGTTTTGGGATGGTGAGTAGGGGAAAGATGGGGAGAAAATTTGTAACTCAAAATCTTGTAGAAATGAATGATGTGAACTAAAAATAAACATAAAATTTAATTTAAAAAAACAAAGAAACAAAGGTTGACAGCAAAAAAAAAAAAAAACCCAAATAAATATATATGCATATGAAACAATTCAAATGAATACGATAAAATGGGAGGATGATTAGTTGGGAGTGCCCTTAATTAGGTCATAAGAAAAGGGGCACTTTAAATGAACCTAGAAGGAAACTACCGGTTTTAAGAAGGGGAAGTCAGCTATCCAGTTGCCTAGTAGTCCAGTCCAAGTCTGAAATATTCTCCGTCTTCTATCCTGAGAAAGGTCCGTTCCTTAGTACTGGCTCTGGCACACAGTAAACACCTAATACATGTTTGTTGACTTGACTTAAAGCTGAGGGCAGATTAGATATCTGTAGCGTTCATTAGAAGATGACTGCCTTGTCACAACCTCTAGTTATTAAGAGATCAGAACAAGAGAAGCAGATAAAACTCCTGAAATCTACAAATAGAAAAAGAAAAAAAATGATTGAAAGGAAAAAAGTTTCTGCTTCAAAGCATCCAGATAGAGCTGAAGGGCATGAATCTCGTGGCAGAAGAAGAGAGATCAAGTTTTATGACAAGGCTTGATATTTGGAAGTTTTTCTACAGTGAGGACTCTTGGGCTAAGGAGCGGGATCCCAAGTGTCTCTTAGGCTGAACAGAGGACTCCCAAGGGTCTCTCAGACTGATGAAAAAGCCCATTGTTCAGGTCCTTTAAAATTAGACTGAGCAAAGCAATTGACAAGGAGCTTGCAAGGAGCCCTCCACCCACCATCTTATTCAATGTCCTTGGAGGCTTTTGCCATCTGGGTGCCTTGTATCTTCCAATTCATTCTGTATTATTGACAGGTAATACTTTTCATTGAACATGAACTTGGGGGTTTAATTAGAGGTAATTTTTAGATAAAGGGAACTTTGAAAAGTGATTATTTATAAAACTGGCTATACAGTATTTTTTAAAGTGAGTAAAAAAATGCATTAAGATGGAAGGAAATCATCCATTCTTTAAACAAACTTGGAAACAAAGTGAGTTTTTGAATTTCAACAGTGATGAGAAGTTACTAGTCATAACTTCTTGTCCTAATTTTTTTTTTTACTTGACACTTGAATAATCATGTCTATCTGGATTTCCTGAGGTCAGGAGCTATTTAAACTCATCTTTGTATCCCCATTGCCTTGTATAGTGCCTGCAACATCTTGGTGCCTAATTAATGTTTGGTGATCGGTTAGCTATTTTTCCCTCTTGCCCCTAAATTATCCTTTTAAAATACAAAGATCTCTCAAGGACTAGAAGTTGTAGGTCCTCACCTCAGACTTAATTAATGTAAATCTGATCATACCATTCAGTCTTTACTAGCTTCAGTTTCCTCATCTGTAAAAGGGGACAGATTACTATTACACCTGGCTCACAAAGTTGTTGTGAGGCTCAAATGTGGCAGTTTATAAGCCCAAAGTGCTGTCACAATGTGTGATACTCAGCCTTGTTTCCCTTGACTCCTTCCTCCACAGTCAACTTTTCAACAGCCTCCCAAGCTGCTTGGCCACATGCACCAAAGACCACCTCCATGTCCTAACCCCAACCCTAAAGTCTTTCATATCCAGAACTTGCCGTGGTAGTAGCACCATTTGTGCATGATGAAGCTACTTCTTCACTCATGTGGTTTAAACTTTTCTTCATTCATTCACTCATTCATTCATTCATTCACTCATTCATCCATTCATTCACTCATTCATCCATTCACTCATTTTGCTAACTCCCTTAAATTCTGCATTGCGCCGGCACCCTCCTTCTTTGTTCTGGAATGATAATCAAGTTAATGCTGACATTGCTATTGGAAAGGGAGTTTCCTTCTATTCTCATACAGCTTCCTTCATCATCCTTGTAAATTTCCAAACTGAAACACCCCTTCCTGGCCACCACTCTTCTCTATGTGTTGACCTTATTAGAATTAAGGGAAGGGCCAGTCTTTATTTTTGTATTTCTATGCCCAGAGATTAGCACAATGTTTGGCACATAGTAAGCACTTAATAAATGTCTTCTCCCTCCATTTCTTCCTCCCTTCCTCGATTCCTTCTTCCCTTCCTTATTTTCTTCTTGCCTTTTTTCCTTCCTCCCTCAATTATTCCCTTCCTCCTTTCTTTAATCCTTCCTTCCCTCCCTCCCTTCCTCCTTCCTTCTTTTCTTCCCTTCCTCCCTCCATACCTTTCTCCCTTTCAAAACACGAAAATTGAACTCCCAGTATCATATTCCAAGTCTGATTGATCTCCCTGTTTATTGCACTGCCAATCTGAAAAACAAACACAGATGTTTAGGAGAAACAGCAGACATTAGTTTATATTAGATTAACATTCACAAAATTCCTCACAAATGACCACCCAGGAGATGCCTTTTAGAGTGCTTTGATTGCTGTGGCTTCTATTTTTTATGTCAGTTTTTATATTCCTGCTGATAGCTACAACTTGAAAACACACCTTGTCATTCTGATTGGAGTTGTTGCCTTTTACTAAGGGGTAATCAAGTACCTGATTTCTTATTTTAAGAATAATAATAGCAGATATTTACACAGAACTTTAAGACCTATTAAGCTCTTACATATATTATCTCACTTGAACCCTCCAACAACACTCAGAGGTAGGTCATAGTAGTATCATTAGCTCATTTTGTAAATAAGGCAAACTGAGGCTCAGAGAGTTGTAACTTGCCCATGGTCACAAAGCAAATATCAGAGATAGGATCTGAACCCATATCTGTCTTCCTGATTCAGCGTTCTCTCCTCTATGCCACAATGTCCCATTGGGCTTAGAGTTAGGAGGATCTGTTCAGATTTTGCCTCTGACACTCTCAGTGCGACCCTTGGCAAATGACTTCTCTGAGCCTCAGGTTCTTCAGATTGTTAAATGGGATCCCAATAGCCTCAGCCTCACTAGGTCATAGTGAGAATGAAATGAGATAATGTATTCAAACACTTAGAAAGAACATAAAGTATGACATTAACACCAGTTAATGTCCTAAACCGATCTTTCAAGTCTTTCTCCTTTTGTTCTCTTGCTGAATTTAGGACTAGAGCATCATGGGTTTAGTACTGAAGGTGACCCTGAAGGCCATCTTGTTCAATATTTTCCTTTCATAGACGAGACCATTGAGGCTGAAAGCTCATGTGACTGGCTTAAGTCTCACAGAAATTGCTAGAATGCATGGAATAGTGAAATAGGATCCAAACAAATCCAAACTTGTAGTGAAAAGAGCACGGGGTTTTAATCTCATCTCTGCTACAGATATTACTTCTGTGATCTCTCTGGGCTTCTTCATCTGGAAAATGAGAGTTAACAATGGCTGATCTGAAGTAGAAATGGCAGATCTTCATATGAATATAGTCATTAATTTCAATTTCTGAGTGTTCTCTTGTGTGTGTAATATTCTTTAATGTTATATATAGTAATGCAGTCCCTGTCCTTAGGTACTTATATTCTACTGGGGAAAGGCAGGACATAAGTTGTACACATTTAAGAAATACAATATGATTTCAAGAAGACGGTGTTAATAAGTCTCTCTCTCTCTCTTTCTTTCTCTCTCTCTCTTTCTCTCCCTCTCCCCCCCTCTGTCTTTCTGTCTCTGTCTGTCTGTCTCTATCTGTCTCTCTGTTCCTCTGTCTCTGTCTCTGACTCTCTGTCTCTCTGTCTGTCTGTCTGTCTCTCATTCTCTCTCTCTCCCTCCCTCCCTCCCTCCTTCTCTCTCTCTCTCTCTCTCTCTCTCTCTCTCTCTCTCTCTCTCTCATTGGGAGATAAGGAAGGGCCTTGAGCGGGAGGTGGAAGCTACGCTATGCTTTGAAAGGGAGAAAGCATACTGACTTTGGCCAAAGGTTTTTGTTGTGGTTATTGAGATGTTTTGGTCATCTCCAACTCTTTGGGACCCCATTAGGGGTTTTCTTGACAAAGATACCGAAGTGATTTGCCATTTCTTTCTCCAGCTCATTTTATAGATGCTTAAATGACTTGCTCAGGGTCGCACAGCTAGTAAGTGAATAATGTTGGATTTCATGAAGATGTATTTTCCTGATTCTAAACCCAATGCTTTACCCACTATACCTCCAAACTGTCCGTATTTTTCCAAAGGATCTGGATTCAAATTCCAGATCTTCCCATTACTCTCTGGTTGATTTTGGACAACTTGATTTCATTTCTTTGGACTTCAGTTTCCTCATCTGCAAAACAAGGGGGCTGGGTTGGATAACCTCCAGTAACCTTCCAGTTGGAGATCAAGGATACTATGAAAACATAAAACTCTCGAAGCCTTAGTTTCTTCATTTGTAAAATAAGAAGACTGGATAAGATTATATCTGAAGGCTCTTTTAGGTTTTAAATCCCATGATAGGAGCTTTGGGCAGAGTTTCCCAAAAGTCTTAGTGCAGTGTAAAACTAAAAGCCTAAGCTTAGCACAGCACTAAAACTTTTGAGATGCCCTGTGTAAGTATCAGGAAGGAAGCAATGGTGATGCTGCAAAGTTACCACCAATATCCAAAATTCATTGTTAAATCTTATCATGTCTACTGTCAGGGCATCTATCTGCTTATATAGCCACCCCCCTAGTTCAAGCAATCATCACCTCTCCCCTAGATTATCGCCATATTCTTCTAATTGGTCCCTCTGCTCAAGACTCTCATCTCCTTAATCCATCACCCACTGGCCTGCCAAAGTGATGTTCCTAAAATACAAGTATGATCCTGACATCCCTTACCTGCGTTCAATAAACTCCAGTGACTCTTATTTAGTTCCAGAATCTAATATAACATACACAATCCCCCAACCCATCCCTCTTCCAAGCTTCCTTATAATTGTCGAGGGTTCTGTCATCCTCCCAGTTCCCTAGGTGTGCAACATTAGCATCATCTTTGACTCCTCCATCTTTCTTACCCCCTTCCCCATATCCAATCTGTTGCTAAGGCCTGTTGATTTCACCTTTGCACCATCTCTTGAATATCCCTTCTTTCCTCTGACACTGCTACAACCCTCTTGCAAACCCTCATCACCTCAGGTCTGGACTACTGCACTAACTGCTTGGGGAAGGAGATTTGCCTGCCTTGAAGCTTTCCCCACTCCATCCTCCATGAAGCCACAAAAGTGATTTTCCTAAAGCACAGGTCTGCTTGTGTCACTCCCCAACTCAAGAAAGTCCAATGTCTCCTTGTCACCTCTAGGATCAAGTACAACATTCTGTTTGGCCTTCGACACCTGGCCCCTTTCTAGGGGGGGCTTTTTAGTCCACTTATACTTTATACCCCTCAATGTGCTCTTTGATCCAGTGACTCTGGTCTCCTGGATATTCCACAAACAAGATCCTTCATTTGTTGGCTCTGGGCATTTTCTCTGGCTGTGGCCCATGCTCTTGTCTTCATCTGACTTCCTTCAACTGAACAACTGCTTCCTCACTTCTCCAGGAAGCCTTTTGCAAACACTCTTAGTCCCAATGCCTCCCGTGTGTATATAGCTTCGTTTTTATCCCCAATAAAGCTTATTTGTGCATGCTTGAGTTCCTCTGTTACACGGACTGTGTTTTGCTTCTCTCGGCATCCACAGCACTCAGCATGGTTCTTGACACATAGTGGACTGAATAAGTATTTATTGACTGACTTTTTGGCTTTTAAAGCCCTTCCTAACTTGGTCCTTCCAATTTTTCCAATGTTCTTACACTTTATTCTCCTTCAGGTACACTGTGATCCAGAGAAACTGGTCTCCTCCTCACACAGTGCCCCATCTCCTGATTTCAGACATTTGTACGAGCTCGCTTCCCTGCCCAGGCTGCTCTTCCTCTTCATCTCTGCCTCCTGGCTTCCATCAATCCTCAGCTCAAATCTTACCTTCCCCTGGAGACATTTCTCTCTCGCCTTCCTAATTCTTCTATTCACTGCCTTCTGTTTACACTGTGAACATATAATATCGTAGGTTTGCATGTCGTCTCCCTTATTAGAATGTAAGCTCTTTGAAGGCAGGCGCATTGCCTTTCTTCTTATCTCCAACACTTTAGCACAGTGTCTGGCATAGAGTAAGCCTTAACCAGTGCTTGACTGACTCACAAGCTTGTATGTCTCCTACTACTCTCTGAAAATGTGCCAGCTAACCTTGCTTCTGGTTTCCTGTGTTTGGATAAGAAGGCTCCAGGGCACCCAGAAACATAACACGTGTTCCTACATGCAAAGGTAAAAGGTAATTTTGTGTGTGAACACTAGCAGCAGCTCCATTCTGCCCGCTATGCATCACCGCCCAGCTCTAGCCAAACACAACAGATGCAGAAGCATAAGACACTCTCTGGAGAGCTCCCATTCCTCCCGTCTTTTTGCCATTTTCCAGCTCACTTTGCTAGAGCTAGCAAAGCTCATGCATTAACCCTGCAGGTGCGAGGCCAACCTGTGTGACTGGAGGCAGTGGGAAGTCCTGTGAAGCCAAGGTGAGAGCTGTTCTGGTCAGGTCAATCGGGGTTGAGATGAGTGGCGGTCACAGGGCCTTGGGGGCTTTGTGGAAGGGATCAGGTTAATTATATTGGCTGTCTGATGCAGTGTATTTTAATATTCCATCAAACTTGAAATCACCTTAACAGTTTTGATACTCAAGTTAACCATCAAGCATTTATTAAGTTCCCACTGTATGCCAAGCACTCTGCTAAGCACTGGAGAGACAAAGAAAGGCAGAAATAGTCCCTTCTTTCAAGGAGCTCATAGTCTAATGGGGAAATAACACTAAAACCCCCCATGTACAAACAAGGTGCCGATCAGATGAACAGGGGCTAATCAGCAAAGGGGAGATCCTGGAATTAAGGTGGGGGGGAGGAAAGACTTCTTGTGGAAGGTGGGATTTTAGCTGAACCCTGAAGGAAGCCAGGGCAGCCAGGAGGTAGATATGAGGACAGAGAGCATTCCAGGCATGGGGTTCAGCCAGGGTAATGGCGGCAGCTGGGAGTGCAGTATGCACAGAAGGAACAGAGAGGGGCCTAATGTCACTCGAGCAAGGAGTATGTAAGAAATAAGATAACTGGAAAGGTAGGAGGGGATCAGCTTACAAAAGATTCGAAGGTCAAGGGCATTTATATTTGATCCTGGAGGTGATTGGGAGCCACTGGAATTGATTGAACAGGAGTGGGGGGAGAGATGTGGTCAGTCCTGTGATTCATCTCTTTGGCAGAATGGAGCTTCGATTAGAATGGGGAGAGATTTAAGTCACACAAAGCCACCAGCAGGCTCCCACAAAGACCCAGGCATGAGGTGAGGAGGGTCTGTGACAGGTTGCTGGCAGGAGAGAGAAGGGGGTATGCACTAGAGGTTTTACAAAGGTAAATCGTATAGTATTTGGTAACAGATTGGATATGAAGTGAGAGAGAGTAAAAAGTTGAGGAAGACCCCTGGGTTGTGAGCCTGGGTTACTGAGAGGATGGTGGTTCCCTCAGCAGTAAGAGGGAATGTCTGTAACATGGGCAAAGATAATGAGTTTGGTTTTGTACATGTTGATGCCCAATGGCTAGCTGGAGAAACCAGACTAGAGGTCAGCAGAAAGGTTAGGGCTCTACACATTGATCTGAGAATCACCAACATAGAGACGGTTGAATCCAGGGGAGCTAAGGAAATCTCCAGGTGAAATAATATAGCGCAGGGGTGGGTAACCTTCGGCCTTGGGGTCACATGTGGCCCTCTAGGTCCTCAAGTGTGGCCCTTTGACTGACTCCAAACTTCACAGAACAAATTCCCGTAATAAAAGTACTTGTTCTATAAAACTTGTATTCAATCAAAAGGTCATACACAAAGACCTAGAAGACCATGTGTGACCTCAAGACCACAGTGTCCCCACCCCTGATATAGAGGGAGAAGAAGGCATTCACCATTATTAGGTGTGACTTGGATGATGAGTCAGCAAACAACTAAGGACTGGTCAAAGAAAGGCACAAGGAGTTCCTGCTCTCAAGGGGCTTATATTCTAATGTCTCCTTCCCTTATTCCCCTGTGGTATTCTGGAAAAAGTGCTGGCTTTAGCTTCAGAGGACTGGAAGGGTCTCAGCCTAGGAACGTGTCATCCTGGGAAAATTGCTTTATCTCTCTGGTCCTCAAAAGAGAGGATTGGATTCTCCTGTCCCTTGGAAATGTCTCAGATGGTTTTTCTTACATAAAATAAACTATATATGAATCTATGCACATATATAGTACATATTACATCAAATTCTTGGAGTTTTAAAAATAACTTGTATAGAAAATTCATGTTACTGATCTTTTATCAATAGAATACTTGGTCAGAGTTGTTTTCTCATTATTGAGCAATGGGTTGCGCTGAGACATACATACTTGTCTATATGAGTAAACCTTCCCAAACCATCCTTCACTTGCTGTCAAAGTAGTCTTTCTAAAGCACAGATATCATTCCATTTGAGAAGTTTCAGTGGATTCTGGCTACAAAATATGGACTCGTCAGCTTGGCCATTAAAACCCTCCAGAATCTGGCTCCAGCTGACCTTAGCTCATCCATCTCCTTTCATACCCTTTCTGTTCCAACCCAATGGGCCTGCTTACTGCTCCATGACCTTTGCGTAAGGCTTGCTCCATGCTTGGTATGCATTCCCTTCTCATCTTTGCCTCTGAGAATTCTGAGAGTTCTTCGAGGCTCCACTCAGACTTCCCTCCCCCTCAAATTATCCATACGTCATCTTATCCTTTTTCATGTTTTATCCTTCAATAGAGCTAAGATCCTTAAGAATATAAACTGAGTTTTAGTTCTTTCTATTACTGGTAACTAGGAGAGCCACTGTTAGTAGGGTCTGCTCCCATACCCCCAAGCACAGGTAGATAGATACACACAATTGCCATTTATGTATTGTGTACTTGTTATTGTCCAGTCGTTTCCATCACATCTGACTCTCTGTGATCCCATTTGCGATTTTCACGGCAGAGATAGTGGAGTGGTTTGCCTTCTTCTCTTGCTCATTTTACAGATGAGGAAACTGAGGCAAACAGGGTTAAATGACTTGTCCAGGGTCACACAGCTAGGAAGTGTCTGAGGCTGAATCTGAACTCAGGTCTTCCTGACTCCAGTCCTGGCACTCTATCCACTGCTCCACCTAGCTGCCATATATGTGGATGTGGAGGTGGATGTATGTATCATATATAGCATACGTGTACATATATTTGTATATGGTACTCAACAATGCTTATTGATAGAAAGAAACTGATTTGAATTGAATTTGAATTCCACTCTCCCTGTGCTCAGCAGGGCACATTTAGGTTGAATTAATGCCTTGTGCAATTAGGAAAATTTGTCCAACCTGTCTTCATTCATTCGCCTCACACTCAGATCCCTTAGATTAACTGATCATCAATTGATTTGGCTAAATGAAATTTTCTTTTTAATTCATTCTTTTAATTTTTAAATTGTTTCATTGATGCCTTTTAGTTTTATGTAATTTCTAGCTACGGTGCATTCCCACTCCCACACGAGTCATCCTTTGTAACAAAGGAAAAACCAGTGACATAGCACGTCCATTCCACCATCACACGAAGACTGCAGACTTGCCCACAGTATCAGAACCTTTCCTTCCTCTTTAGATTATAGGTGGCCATCCCTCTCTCCTTGATTCCCCATTCTCCTATTTTTTTTTTCTTCCTTTACTAGGCCTGTCATCAAGGACTCTGATCAAGAGACTCTGCAGCTGGTCGATTTTGAATTAGTAAGCTTGACAAATGTTTTCATTTGAGCCAGCAAATGGCCTCATTTTGCCTTGTTTAACATGGACCGTGCCTGAATGCCAGTGCTGGTGCCAGCTTTCTTTATCAACACTTGGGGCCCCATGTTAGGCTCTGTAATTGTCCTGTTTATTCTCTGACAGGCTAAAATGTATTCAGGAGTGAGGGTGGCTCTGCTGTGGGGGGAAGGGGGCCCAGGAGGGTTAGGCGTTCCTACCGGCAGTGACAAGCCATGTAAGCTAGATGTATGGATAAATTATTCCTGCAGCAGAGGTTATTCCTATCAGGAGGCAGAGCAAAAAGCCCTAACAGGGCCTCACCACAATGCAGCCAGTCAGAGAAGCTTACCTAGTCTGTGCGGGCCAGGCTGAGGGTCACTGTGTCAGCATTCTGATAATCTCTACTCACGGATGTCCATGGGCCTTTATAATAGGAGATGGATCAAGGAATCGTGAAATTATAGATTAAGAGCTTAAAGTTACCTTAGAGGTACTGTGGAAAAAAGACTGGCTTAGTGGCCATGATCATGGATATTATTGATTGAGTGAAATTGATTTGAATTGAATTTGAATGATGAATTGATGGATCATGGGCCATGATCCATCACTGGATGAGTGGAATTGCCCAAAGTCACAGTGAGTAGCAGTAATGGGATTCAAACCCAGATCCTATTACATCAAAGCCAGCCGTTTTTCCACAGTACCAAGCTACCATGTTTCAAAGGAAGCAAGCTCAGGAACACCAAAGATTCAGTGACTAATTTAAGAGAATCACAGAGTCATTTCAAGGGGACTTAGTAACCAGATGCTCCTAATTTTTGTTTCATGGATTGACCCTTTCTTTTCTTGGAGGCTTTTGGTGCAGGAGCTTTGACTTTGTTGTCTTCTTCTGGTTGTGTGTTTTGGTGTCCTTTGTCACCAAAGTAAGCTTCTATAGTCTGACTTTTTTTTTTACATGGTTTACTCATCTTCAGACAAATACTTGACTTTCTAACTCCCTGTCAAGGCAGGGCTCTGCTTCCAGTGGAGGTGGGTATGGGGGTGGGAGTGGGAGTACTGTCCCAGACTTCTGGGGTTTTATATCAGCCTCTGGATTCCCCACTGTCTACGAGCCAAGAGCTGCTGTTGCTGCCACCATCACCTCCACCACCTCCTCCACATCCTCCACCTCCACCACCCCAGGACAGACTGAATGTTCCTCTTTCACCCAGGTCCCATAGTTCTCCCACTGACCTTCCACATTGTTCTTGGTGTTTGTGTGTTGAGAAGTCTGGAAATCACCAGAGCTGCCAGCTAATCAATCCCCTGAGGCCTGCTCCTACCCTGTTTGTGCCTGGTGCAGCAATGCATGTGGAACTGTGCTTTGTTCCCAGTCTGTTGTGATATACTCTTCCTCTTTGCCTTCCAGGCTGTTTTGGGCTGGAGATGTGTTTCACTTTGTCATTTTTTGGGTTCTTGCAGCTCTAGAATTTTTTTAGAGTCATTTTTTACAGGTATGTGGAGAAGTTTGGGGTTGAACTCAAGCAAGTCCCTGCTTTTACTCCACCATCTTGGTTCTGCCTCCCCTTCTTTTTACAAATGAAGAAACTGTGGGTTAATTGAATTGCCTAAGGTCACGATGAGTTGCAGGAATGACCCTTTTACACCAAAGCCAGTAGACTTTCCATAGTACCAAGCTGCCATGTTTCAAAGAAAGCAAACTGAGCAGCACCAAAGATTCAGTGGATAATTTAAGAGAATCATAGAACATCATTTCAAATGAATTTCAGTAACCAGATGTTCTTAAATTTTGTTTCATGGATTGACCCCTTTGGCTATTTAGGGGACTCTATAGATCACTTTCTTGGAGTGATTTTAAATGCATAACATAAAATACATAAGATTATAAAGGAAAATAATTTTATTGAAATATAATTATGAAAACAAATTTTGGTAAAGTTCATGGACCCTATATTAAGAATCTATCTATGTAATGTAGCAATCAGGAATCCTCTTTCCAATATCAGTGACAAATCACTATCCATCTCTGAGATTCTAGATCAGGGGCCACACTTGAGATCTTAGAGGGCCACATGTGGCTTTGAGGCTACAGGTTCACCACCCCTTTTTAGGTTCTAGGAGTCTATTCTTCTGTGACATTCTATAAGTTTGTGATTCTCTATCTGACTAAGAAAACTGTCCAGTGAGGCATAATTCCCTGTTCTTCTATGTCATCTCTTCATAAGGCCCTGTACTATTAGCCAGGGGATTTGGAGAATGCTAGGTCTGTGAGAATCTAATCAGACTCCAAGTTGGCAATTTCATAGCTCTCTCGTCCACTCTATCCCTTCCTTTATTTTGCCTGTGAGTTGTTTTATTCGCCACCTGGCTCCCTTTGCTCTACCGAAGCACACCCTCTGCTCCTGTCCTTCGTTCCTTCTCCTCCTTCAGCCTCATACCAATTATCACTTCCACAATCCTTCCCTAGATTCATGATTTCATTGTCATGAGACCTCCCCCCGAGTGTCCCTATTGCTCCATGGCTCTGCTGACAGGTTAATGAATGGCAGTGGCTAAAACAGTCATCCCCCAGTGACCAAACCTCAGCCAATGAGCCCCTCTGAATGGAGACGTGTTCTTTTATGGAAAGAGGAATGGCTTGCAATACCCCAAAACCTGGAGTCTAATTCTGGGCTCTTCCATTTGGGCAAGGCTCTTCACTTTTCTGTGATTCAGTTTCCTCACCTACAAAGTGAGAGAGGTTTGATTAGAAGGCTTTTAAGGTCACTTCTAACTGTAAACATTCATGACTGAATGCTTAAGAGCACTGGAATTAAAGTGTGTGACTGGAGTTGGAATCTTAATTCAGTTTCTAACCTGTGTGACCATGGACAATTCAGATCATCTTTTTGTCTCTCAATTTCTTTATCTGTATAGTGAAGATGAATGTACAGTAGGGCTCTTCAGGTGTCTTCTGGCTTTAAATCTATGACCTCATGCTAACGAGTTCTGGGTTTGGGATTAAGGAGAGTTAAGACTGGATCTTGACTCTATCACTCACTACCCCTGCAACCTACTTTACTTCCTGGGACCTCAGGATCTTCCTGTGTAACATGGGAAGATTGGATTGGATAATACATAAGGTCCCTTTCAGCTAAGGTCCAGAGTCAATAATCATTTATTAAGCACCTACGTGGTCACATGGAGCCTGTGGCAGGAGGCTTGTTTTTCGGGAATGCCTGTGCATTGTTGCTTTGTGATTGGGTAGTTGGTCAAGAGGGCTGTGACATTCTCCTATCCAGGAGAAGGCTATATATACACCTTGCTGTGAAGTTTTGCTTTGGGGCTAACTTTGAGAAGAGTTGTGTGATTTGGCCAGATGAGACTCCGGGAAGCTGTTGAGCCCCCGGGCTTTGAAAAATCTAGGTGTTGGTGCTTTCCTCTCTGGTAACTGACTAGGTATGGATGTAATGGTCAGATGGTTGGAAGCCCTGTCTGCAGATCTATTTCTTTGTCTGCTTGTAACTTCTGCTTGTAACTTCTGTCTGTATTTTGTTTGTATTCTCTGAAGTTCAGGGTGCTGACTTTTCCCTCTGAACTAGGTAAATGATATTTGTTTGATTGTTTAAAATAAGACTGTTAACCCATTTTGAGTTGCTTTCCTTTAGAAAAGCAGATCTAAGAACCTGTGCTAGCAGCTACCCTGGGTATGCCAGGGTGCTTGCTGATAAACACTGTGATTCACAGAGGTCCCAAAGTTAGAATTATTATCATCTCCATCTCCACCCTGTTACCATTACCACTTATTATCACACCTCCTCCTTATTATCACCCCCCCCCCTTTTACAGCTAAGGAAACTGCTGAGGATATGAAGAAAGAAAGACAGCTCCTGCCTTCAAGAAGCTTACAATCTAAATGGGGAAGACAAAACACAAAAGAGGAAAGAGAAGGGGCAATGGTGGTGGAGAAGGTGGAGAGGACAGATACGATGGAGAAATCTGTCAGAGAAGTCCCAAGGTAGTATAGCCAGGTGGGGAATGAGGAGATGTCTGAACTGAGCTCTCTCCTTAAATGGAGGTTTGGAGTTTATGACCTCATCCTATAATTAGAGAGGCAGAAGGTGGTGATGAGGTCGAGTCCCTAGGGTGATGAGGTCTTAAAGGATGATGAGATCCACACAATGATAAGCTTCTTGGGCGAGAAGCAAGAGAATTTCCAAAGCAGTTCGACCAGGTAGAGATAGGCCTCTTTCCAACACAGCCCTGGGGAAAACAACAAACACAACAAATTCTGGAAGCTGTTTATGATTTTATAACAGGAGACACACTGTCAATCATTTGCTTTTTCTAGCTTGGCAGGATCTATTGGAATTTTCCCTTCACTATTCGCCTTCAAGAGCCCAGGCTCAGGCTAATGCACCAATGAAGTATCAGAGAAGGACATTCAGAGAGATCTCCGGGTTGATTCAGCAATGGCTGTCTTGTGGATCACCTTCTGCCTGGTCTTCCCTATCAAGTCTTTCTGAGAGTGAGACATTATACAAGCCTCTTCTTTAAAATGCTCCTCAAGACTCCCTCCCTCTGTGCCACCTTTCCCAGTTCCCCAGAGAGAGCATGAAAGTGGACTGAACTTAGAGGTGCAAAACCTTCAGACTCAGATTTCATTCCCTTCCCCAAAGAATATCCTATGCACTTGCTTTATGATATGATTCAATCTGATTATGGGACCCAGGGGTACCATAGCTAACTCCAGTGCCATTTCTGCTTCTCTGTGGGATTCAGTAAATATAGAGGATGAAAGATAGCAGTAATAAAGTGGACCTGGTTGAGTTATAGTATCATTGGTAGGTAGTTTGAGACTGTCTTCCTTTTTCTGGAGAGGAGAAGAAAAACATCCCTGGTGGGACTGAGGGAAGGGGAGTTTCCTTCTTCACCAACAGAGTAGGCAGCCACACCAAGAAGACCACAGATGCATGGTTATATTGGAGAAAGTCTAACCCTGACACGCCAATGGAAAGCAAGTCACAGCAGCAACAGCAGCAGCAAAAACGATAATTAGCATTGAGAGAGGGCCTGAAGGTTTGCAAAGCACTTTGTGAGCTATCACATTTGGTCCTTACAACAGCCCTGTGCTGAGTGCTCTTACTATCCGCCTTTTAAATGAGGGAGCTGAGTCTGATGGAAGTTAAGTGACTTTCCTAGGGCTGGGAAATGTCTAGGCTATCCACTGAGCCACTGAGCTTCCAGGGTAGCACAGGCAGAGTTTCCAGAGACAAAGAAAAGATCCTGATTAGCACAGGGCCTGGCACACAGTAGGCACTTTATGAATGTTTTGGCATCTGATAACTCCTTGGATAGTCCCCTGAGTTTGAGTTCAGCCCTGGTGCTAGCAGGAATCATTTAGTAGATGCTTCATACATGATGGGTATTGTACCCATAGGTATTGATGGAAGGGTACCCCTCCTTGGTTAGACCGATGACATACAATGGGCAAAGCAAAAATAGAGGGAGCAATATGGACCAGATATGCCAGAGACTGATTCTGAAAAAGAAAGCCTGGTCTGTGGGCTGGGGATGTGAAGAAGCTGGGCAGGGACTGGTGGAAATGAGTCGCCCTCTTCTTGACAAGGCCTGGTATGGAGGAGAAAATACTGGCATTGGAGTCAGGAAGGTACATGTCTCACCTCTGATCCTTAATAGCTGTAGCCATGAGCTAGTCTCAACTTTTCTAACATAATCTATAAAATGGGTGTATCGATGCCTATAGTATTGGCCGCACAGAGTTTATATACATACATTTAAAGCTAGAAGGGGGCCTTACAGATGATCAAGTCCACCCTCCTTATTTTACAGGTGAGAAAACTGAGGTCAAGAGAAGTGAAATCAGGTTTCCAGCCTCAATCAGTTAGCCAATGCCTGTAAGGGTGTGAATGCAGGTCCACTGGACTTCAGAGACAGTGTTTTGTTCTCCATACTATGTTTCCTTTTAGTTGTCCTGATCTAATCTATGGGAAGGACTTTATGAACCCTAAAGTCCCCAATAAATAAATCTCAAAGAAAGAATAGCATGGGCTTGGGATGGAGGAGGGTGCGGCCAAGATGAAGGGAGAGACGGAATCATAGGCTTAGTTCTAGGAGGGACCTAGCAGTCCTTTGGTCTGTCTGCCTCATTTTATAGGTGAGGAAGCAGCCCAAGAGGAAGTTATCTAAAGTCTCCCAGGAAGGAAAGGGTAGAGTTGAGATTTGAACCTTAGGCGCCCTCCCCTTTCAAATCTTACCCCCTTCCCTGGTACTAAACTGCCTCCCAGGGATAGTCAGCTATCGGGTCCAAGCAGCCCCAATTTAATGTCCATCTGCATTTTCAATTGTTAAAATAATTGAATGTTAGAGATGGGAAAATGTGAAACAATCCTTGTGAAAAGTGGAAGGAGGCTTGGGTTGGGAGTGAGAAGCCTGGGGTTTTAGGCCCACCTCTGACACTAATTTGCAGTGTAACTTTGAATAAGTCGTTTCAAACATCTTAATCCACTTTAATAATCCATAAAAGAAAGAGGTTGGATGGGGTGGTCTTCAAGATCCCTTTAGATATTATGACTCATTATCAGGCTACTTTGCTGAGTCTTTGCTTCTTTATCTGATGTTAGTCACTGCTCCCCATCCTGAGTAATCTCATAGAGCTATGTTGGAGGCAACTAAGAAATCAGGTTTGTCTATAATGCTGGCTCGTGTTCTAACAATGGGACATCACCGATATGTCTCAGGATCTTGGCTTACGCCAGTCATTCTGGAGAGTGCCTCCAACTTTGCCCGACTTTCAATGGCTGTCCTGGAGGCCGTATCAGTGCGAGTGTGCTGAAAGGTCTAGTTATGCCTCTGGACATGTGCAATGATGCAAAATAGAAAGAAACATATGAAGGATGGCTATAGCCTCAAAAAATCCTGCAGGGTGCTTGGAAAAGAAATTAATATGAGCTCACAATGGTTGAAAGAGAGCTTCTCTATTGCCCTGAAAATTACCTGTCTTAGTGACATGTTTCTCTTGCAAAGGGAACATTTACACAGGCAATTACATGATTATTTTGACATCCTCTTGAATGGTCTGGGTTTGAAAGGTGTAGTTAGACTAAAGTTGGCATCAAAAGGGTAGGAAGAAAATGGAGGTGGAGACAGAAACTGGAGGAGGAGCCCAGATTCCTCCAGGAAACAATAGATAAGTAAGTGAATATAAGTAAATGGCCATCTGAGCTGATTTACCTTCTTTGTCTCTGTCTCTGTCTCTGTCTCTCTGTCTCTGTCTCTTCTACTTGGAACAGTGCAGGCCCCTCCACTTCTACTCCCTCATTTTACAAATGAGGGAACAATCACTTGCTCATTTTCACACAGGTAGTAACAGACAGAAGTAATGTTTGTATCTCTTAGGTTCTTTCTGTCATTTCCATGGATAGAGTTAATTTGGATTGGAGAATGTGTGACTCAGTTTCTATAGAAAACAATTTCTCTGATCCAATCATCCCAATCTATATACTTCCCTCTGATCTAGCAAAGCCCAGCTCCCTGTTGAGCAGTTATTATTTACCAGGTTGCTTGTGGCTCTGTGAGGTATCTAGTAGGAAAGCTAGCATGCAGTTTATTTTGCAAAGTAACAAAAATATAGGGCCTGAGATCCATGGACAGCTGAGTTCTAGCCATAATGCAGAACCTTCATTAGTGACAGGGATGGGGCAGCTAGGTGATGCAGTGAATAGAGCATTGGTCCTAGAGTCAGGAACAACTGAGCCCAAATCCAGCCTCAGACACTTGACATTTACTAGCTGCGTGACCTTGGGCAAGTCACTTAATCCCAATTGCCTTGCCTCCCCCCTCCAAAAGAAAACATGACAGCGATGAATATTCTTCCTCATTGTCATTCAAATGATCAGACATCCCTCATGATAAAAAGGCATTGGGAGTTAGTAGAAAAAATAGGGCACTGTGTCATTAGGAGTCAAGAGACCTGGGTTTCAGCTCCAATATCCCTTCTCATAAGTAGTATAATCTTGGTCAAGTATCTCCCCACTGAGCTTTAGTCATCTCACAACTTGGGACCACAGAAAGAGAGCTGGATTTGAATTCAGAAGACCTGGGCTCAAATCTTGGTTTTGCCTCGGATTAATTGAGACCAAGCACAAGTCAATCGATCTTTCTGAATCTTAGTTTCTTCATCTGGAAGAATGCATAGAGAAACAGAGCCAAACTAGACAGCTTGGCTTCAAGGCCCATCTCTGACATACCCTGGCTGTGTGATCCTGGACAGGTCACATAATGTCTCAGTGACCCAGGCAGGTCTCTAAAATGATACATTTCAGAGAAGGTATCAATTCGCATTGAGGGAAGGACTTCCCCCTCTAGAAATTCTCTACACCAGAGAGTCATCTAGTCTAGTTCCCTTTCCCCCAAATGAAGATCTTGGACTCAATGACTTTTAAGACCTTATAACTCTAATAAGGAGTTTAATGATGGCAAAGATGTTACCCATGTCTTGACAGAAAGGTAACTCAGGATACAGAATAAGGTGTGTGTGTGTGTGTGTGTGTGTGTGTGTGTGTGTGTGTGTGTGTGTGTGTGTGAGGACATGGCTAATGCAGGAATTTGTTTTGCTTGATTAAGCAACCAAATAAAAGATGGCTTTAAGAGTTTTATTTTTCCTCAATGAGGAAAATGAGAGGGAAAAAGATAGACTTGTTTATTGAAAAATTTAAATTAAATTTTAAAAATAAAGTATTTGTAGTGGATTATCTCTATGATACCCCTGGGTCTAAAATGCTTTTCTATCATCCTTCCAAAAAGCTAAATACCTCTGCAGAAAGCTTCAGGTACTGTCTCAGAACCTCAGGAGCTAAAGTCCGCTGCTGAGTTCTGGAGCAGGTTAAAACTAGCCAGGCCATCTCATGGATGTACAGCAAAAGAGGGTGAAGCCAGAGCAGGTCAGTTACAATGAAGATTTCTCTGAAAGCCACCAATTGTTAGGCTTGTGTCTATTCATGTGGAAGCCAATATCACTGGAGGCATACACTATAAATATTGAAAACTCTGAGAAATGAAAATATTGTTGGAATAATGCATGCACGAGTGTGTGTGTGTGTGTGTGTGTGTGTGTGTGTGTGTGTGTGTGTGTGTACAGGGGAAATGAGAGAGGGGAGACCATTTTGTGGGCAAGATCACAATAAAATTAAGACTTTTAGAGAGAACAGTTTCTCTAAATATTTCTGACAGGAGAATGCTGTAACAGCAGGGAGAGGCAAGCCGATTGAGGGGTACATGGCACCATTTACAAAGGGTGAGAAATCATCCTGTCAAACAAGATAGAGGGATTGAAATTAAACAGGTATCAAAATTACACACTCCCTGCAAAAGTGGCTTACTCTGGAAAATTGACTAACAGGCTCCCCCCCCCCCCCAAGTAAACTGCTGCCTGGGTAATTCCATCCTGTCACTGGGTAACTACCACTGCCATCACCAGGCTAATAGGAACAACAATGTCTTTCAGTACACAAACAGGGATGAGATGACAAACTGACTGGGTTCATTGGGAAAAGAATTGCCAACAAAATTAAACAGAGAAAGGAATAGCCTGGAAATGAAAACTTTAGTGGGATTTGGGGGAGACAGGTTGGACCCCAAATCTGTGAATTTCTCTTGCTAGACTTGACTCAGTTAAAGCCATACTCCCCTCCATCAGCTTGACCAGAACTAGGAGGAACCAAGGGAAACTGGAAAGAGGCAAATATAGACTCACTACAAAGAAAAATTCTTCTCTTTATAGTGGAGTGGCCTTATAACCCATGAAGGAGATTACTTCACCCACTATCCTGGGACTAGAGGAAATCTTACTCTCTTTCCCGTAATCTGAAATGGTTCTGCCAATCCGGATCATCTAAAACATGGCCTCTGTAGCTGTGATCTTCTATGCTTCCTGTTTCTCAAGAGGAGAATGATAGCTAACATTTGTGTAGCATTTTATAGTTTTCAAGGACCCTTACTTATAATATCTCATGGGGATACTTCAGAGAGTTGTGAGCAACAGAGGATAGAAGTAAAGTGCTTTGAAGAGCCTAAAGCGCTATATACATGTTATCATCATCATCACCCCCATTTTACAGATGAGGAACTCAGGCAGACAAAGATGAAATGACTTGTCCAAGGTCACAAAAATATTAAGTGCCCAAAGCAGGATTTGAGCTCACTTGATTTGAAATCCAGCATTCTATTTGGTTCAATGTCTAGTTGCCTATGTAATGTCTGAGACTGGGAGGAAAGGAAGGGGCAGGGCTGGACCTACACAAAATAAAAAAGTAGGATGAAGTTTAATGTTGAGGCCCTCCATCTGCCTTTCTGATCCTCTCTACCATCTATCAGAGCCCCAGGCACCCACTGCTATCATGCTACCCAATGTCTTGTGTCAAAGCTCTCCTCCAACTGTGGTATCCTGAATTGCCTTCTATATCTTAGTGCCTCAGACTTCAAAACTACCAATCCCCCCCATTCTTTTCTCCCTTTTGCCTTCCCTCAAAGCACAAGTCACTTTTTCCAGTAATTTCAACAAGTTGTTAGGAAGAAATTAATCTAATTATACTAATTCACCTCAAGGTGCAAATAACCTTATGACTGATAATTCCTTCTTCAACTGTATCCAGGAATCCTTAATTGGTGGACAGTATGAAGTAAGAAAAGGAATAATTTTATGCAACATGAAGAAGTTACTTTGGAGCCACTGGGACTTTCTGGTTTTCTTCCTGAAAAGCAGGGATCCTGGCTATCTTATTCTCCCTGAAACCCAAGAATCTCTAGGGAAGACTGGTCAGCTATCTGCTTCTTTTGCTCACATCTTTGTCAATTAACTCCAGATGTCCTCTCCTGAGATGAGCTGTGGTAGTTCTGTAATCTGCTTTGTAGGTCTGGACCCCACCTTGATCCTTTTTTGGATGTGGGGGAGTGGAGGTGGGGCACTGTCCTTCTTGAGAGGCAACATGCTATGGTGGAAAGAAGGCTGGACTTAGAAGGGTGGCCTTGAATTCCTGCTCTGATCTTTCCTAACTGGGTCATGTTGGACAATTCAGTTCATCTCTCTGACCCTTGAATTCTTCATCTTTCAAATAAGTAGAGACCTTGGAGGTCTTTCCTAGCTTTAATCAAGGTGATCTAAGTCTTCAGTTTCTAGTTTTCAGGATTATTCCCAAGCTCGGGCATCAGCCCTCACTGAGAACACAGTTCTGGGTAAGTCATTTCTAATTCCTGTCATTTTGTGTGACAGCCTCTCTTGCTCAGGCATTTATCTTCATGGTAAGTGGAATAAGAAAAGCTTTCCTGGTGGCTTATCTTTCCCAAACCAATATTAAATTCTGTTCATGTATGCTGAACAGAAATATGACTGTGTTATTCCCCCACTCAAGAATCTTCATTGGTTCCCTGTTGTTTCTAGGAAAATGTACAAATTTTAACCTGTCATTTAAAGCCCTTCACAGTGTGACTCTTGGGCATTATGAGTTGCATTAAGTATAGAACCCTTTATCATCATTTTTGATATTGGAAGAGTTGAAAAAATCTCTTTGGTATGTGATCTCAGAAAGTAACTGTCAAGGATGTTATAGAAAGACTATAGCAGATTTTAATAGTAAGCTAATGCTGAAGATGAGTAAGCACATGTAAGTATTATTTGGAAAATAACTAAATTTTCCATATTAGCCAAAAGATGCTTAAACTCAGACACATGTGACCCATTCTATGACTCATAGGTACCAGTTCATCACATGATTGGCCTTGCTTATCCCAAATCTAGTTGCAACAGAAGAATGATGTTATTTTGGAGATTTTCCATCAATACTCTCTATTGGCTATGTGTTCCTCATTACGGGAGTTATAGTGTAAAATTAATTTGAAAATAGAAAAAAAAGTTATAAGCCATCTCTTTAATAGGATGCAAAATGGGGAAAACAGATATTGAAGCACTTTAATGGGAAACTATTCTTTATCACTGACCTGGACCAACTTGACTGAATGACATCAGGCTACAGATGAGGTTCTTTCTCTGTTTTTTAAAGTCAAGGGCAACCATAGGGAAGACTATATTAGTGTAATTTCAAGGGGGTTAAGATGGAAAATAATGAAATAAATATGTGAGTTCAGGTCACAGACTATTTATAATTGTTATTCCTGGATAATTTCCTTGATATCTAGCCGAATGTACTCTACTTTGGGTCAAGAGTATGCATACACACACACACACACACGCGCGCACACACACCCATGCACACACATATATGTGTATATATATGCATATATATGTATGTATATGCAGCTGTATGGGAGATTTTGAGATAGATTCCTGATATTTCCCTCTGAATTTCATTGCTTCTCACAAATAAGTCTTCTGTTATGGGGAGACAATATGTCTGGTACAGACTAAAAAGCAAATAGAAAGTCAGTATCTTTTCTCCCCTGTAAGTCCAAAATCCAATGAACTTCCAGGTCTGTGTTTACATCCTGCAGGAACGAGGGTGCTTTTGTTTGAGAAGAGGAGGGCCTTGGCTCATTGATTTTGAGTTCCTAAAACCTTATTCCAGTTACTACTAAACTATCCCCACCCCCAAGTGATTGCTGAGAGGCAGCATAGTTTGGTGGATAAGGCACCAAACTTGAATTCAGGAAAACCTGGGTTCAAACAGTGCCTTGAAAAAGTAGTTCAGTTATTACCTCCTATACTTCCTGGTTGTGTGACTGTGGGCAAGTCATTTAACCTTTCCATTTCTTAGTTGCCAGATATGGAAAATAACAGGCTTGGGATGAAAGTCTTCTAAGGCTCCTTCTGGCTCTATCACTTTTTCTTCTATGATCCATTATCTCTAGAAATTGAAGCTGATGTGCAGGTTCCAGAATCTACGTATTATTTCTCCTTACTACCTCCACACATGCCTAATGTGGCTTAAGGAATGGTGGAAGGAATGTGGAGCTGGGATAAAGCTTTGGTCCGGAACCTGGACTGTTCATTTCACTTCTGAGCTTTGTGCTCTGTGATTTCAATATTTTGGGATGATGAGAATGAAGGACTGTGATTCTTAATAGGAAATTGTTGTAGTTCAATGAATCCTAGTGATTTTGGGTCAGACAACTTACTCAAATCCCAGATCAGACATTGTTGAATGATTATGGTCATACCATTATACTCTTTACAATTTGGCACAATTGACTTCCCAGAATATGGCCCTCCAACTCTATGCCTTATTTAAAAGAAATAGGATGGGTGAAGGGGGTGATGGGAGAAATTTTGGGAGACAGAGAAAAACATAGTAGAAAAATTTGGCTTAATATCAATAAAATCAGCAACAGGGATGGTGTCATTGAAATATACCATAGAGCAGAAGTATCTCTGTGCTTGTGGAACACAACATTCACTAGACTAAAATTCAATTGGGAAATAAAAATAACTATAAAACATATACAATATTAACAAGTGGTTTTCAAGGTCAGTATATAACCATAGGGATCCTTATATATAGTTTAGTTGACACCACTGATGAAAACCACTTGAACTGAAAAAGGAAATAGATGAACAGTTTGGATGCAGTTTCCAAGTCTGACAAAGAGGCATAATATTGGAGTGAGAGGGAAATTCACATATCTGCTGAGTTCACTTGCTTTTCCTTTCCCTTCTCCATTCTCGCTCTTCTTCTCTTCTTCTTTCTCTCAGCAATTAAGAATTTCGTTACTCGCTTTAATGAAAATATCTTCTTTAAAAAAGTGGAATAACTTTTCTTATAACCAGTAAGATGATGGAATAGTTTTCATTTTTCTGCAAATTCCTCTAATCCAAAATCTTGAAAGAAAAAGATTAGTCATCAGATATGGAATGATCACAACTGAATCCATGGGATATGAACATACATCGCTTAGGTTAAAAACTTTATCAACCAACACCGGAGAACTTGAATCCTGAAAGGTCCCATTGAGCTTCCCTACCCCACCAATTCCATGTGCCTGCTGCATCAAGTACACTCCAACTTACAGGCTTGTTAATCAGGGTCCATCTGAAGGGATCTTGACGTAATGATGACCCTCTCCAAACCCTCTGCTCCCACTCCCATAGGAAGGGTCTGACACAGATTCTGCCCAGCCACTAAAGGGAAAGAATTAGGGATGAAGAAGCTGAAAGACTTAGGTAGACTAGAAGAAGTGTAGAAAGTGCTGAGCCTTTGCCCTGAAGAAAATGAGCAAAATTTCTAACTGGGGAGCGGAGTCTGGAAACCCTGCTGGGACTAGCACTTTCTCCCCTTGAAGAAGAGGTTACTCAGGGCTTGAGCCTGGGTCTGACTAATCTTCATATATCCCAACACAAGAAGGGTGACATTGAGCAGCAACCAGCAGTGAAAGGAAAGAAAGGCAAAGAGTGAGGAACTTTCGGAGAGACAAGTGGTAGAAAATACAAAAAAAAAAAAAAAAAAAAAAAGGAAAAGAATGAAATGAAATACTTCTAATTCCAAGTCATGTAGCATTTAAATTCAATGATAACAGTTTTTGGAGGAAGGCAAAAACAAGACCTTCAAATATGCAAAAACAGCGATTTAAACAGTACAGAAATCAAAGAATAGGAGAGTATTTTTCAAAAAACAAATGAACTCAAACTGCAAACAAAAGTTATGTCCTGCAAGCCTGAACCTAATCACCAGATGGGAGAAAACGGTACATTCACCCAAAAGAAGCATTGGGGGAATCTCTCTGACATAAACTAAATACTCAAATGTTGAATGGTTGACTGATCTATAGGTTACTACAAACCCTATAATCCAGAAGTAGGAGGTACCTTACACAACAAAAGTACAGGAAAAAATAATTATCAAGAAACATCAAAATAATTAAATTCATTCTCTCATGCTTAATAATAATAACAATAGCTAACATTTGTATGGTACTTTAGAGTTTTCTAAATACTTTACAAATGTTATTTCACTTTATACTTACAAAAACTCTGGAAGGTAGGAGCTATTATTATCCCCATTTTATAGATGGGGAAACTGAGTCAGACATTAAGTGACTTAATATTACGTAGTAAGTTGGAGGCTGGGTTTGAATTCAGGTTTTCATTACTCTGGGATGAGCGCTCTAGCCCCTGCATCACTTAGCTGCCTCAGTTGAGTGTGTGTGTGTGTGTGTGTGTGTGTGTGTGTGTGTGTGTGTTTCCTTTAGAGAGATCCTTTGATATAGAAGGTAAAATAAACACAAAGAAGGATCATCAAGAGAAATGCCCCAAAGGTTCTGAAGATTTAAGGGGAACTTGAAAAAGCATAGAAGGCAATGATAGAAGAGTTGAAACAATTCTGCAAATGCAAAAATTGGGAGAATGGAAAATGATCAATTCTATTATAAACCTGTTCTTAACAGAAAGAAATTGACTTTGATATGATGGTGATGCTGGACAAAGGGGGAGTGGCCACCCCATCTTCAGATTTGTGATAGAGATGGAGAAGAAAGTCAAGAACAGTCTAACATGTATCCTACCTTTTGAAATAGAAGATTTAAATAAATTTCAGAAGAAAGAGAGTCAGTACCCTGTAGACTCCTCTTCTATAGGAACAGTCATCTATGGAGGAATAGGAAGCTTTTAGAACTGAAATGCTAAAGGTAAAAAAAGAAGTAATTCTGATAAGTAAGGAAAAAGAGAATTGCTGATGCACAGGGAACTCACCTACCAACCCAGATAAAGAAACAAGGACAGGTAACAGAATGAACACAAGAGCATGGAACAGTACTGTCAGCTTAGTGTGAAGTATGCTAAAACTCAGAATGGAACTGCAGCTGGCATAAAACAAAAACACCAAGGACAACAAAATGAGTTGGAGTTTTTGAGCTGTATGGAGACAAAACAAAACTCAAAGAAAAGCCTGCCTACTTCTCAGGGTAGATGAGACGATGGTCACTAGTAACAGAAAGAAGGCAGAGGTGTTGACTCTTATAGCTATTTTCTCTGCCAAGGAGAATTACCTTTAGACTTGAAAGGATAGAATAAAGCAATCAATAAAGAGACTGTAGCCAAGATTAGCAAGGGAATAGTAAGAGCACTTAGCTGCTCTTATTTGGGTCTGGTTACCTGGACCAAAGGACCTGTATTCTTAAGTGCCTGGTGATATGGTTAATATGATTGCTGAGTCATTTGGATGACCTTTGAAAGATCCAGCCTCAAGCCCTGACCTGAGTAACCACTTCTTCAAGAGGAGAAAGTTCTAGTCTCAGCAGGGTTTCCAGACTCCACCCCCCAGTTTAAAAATTTGCTCATTTTCTTTGGGGCAAAGGCTCAGCAACCTTCTACACATCTTCTAGTCTACCCAAGTCTTTCAGCTTCTTCTTCCCTAATTCTTTCCCTTTAGTAGCTGGGCAGAATCTGTGTCTGACCCTTCCTATGAGAGTGGGAGCAGAGGGTTTGAGGAGGGTCATCACTACATCAAGATCCCTTCAGATAGCCCCTGATTGACAAGCCTTTTTCAAGATCATAGAGTTAATGTTTGATATTGTATTTGAATTCAGTTCTTCCTGACTCCATCTATGTTGGGTGCCACCTCAATACACAGAAGTAAATACAGCCTAACATTACATTAAGAGGGCCATCATTTTCCAGGAATAAGGAGATGATAAGTTCCTTTGTACTCTTCCATGGTAAGACCACATCTGGAATGTGGTTTCCAGTGTCATATTTTATAAAGCAAATAAATCAACTATAGAAAGGTGTGTGTGCATGTATGTGTGTGGGGTGTGTGTGTGTGTGTGTGTGTGTGTGTGTGTGTAGATGGTATTGGTGTCCTCAAATTCATGACAGGTGAGAATTAGTTGAAAGGAACTGAGAATGTTTGACCTTAAGAAAAGATTTAGAGATGACTTGATAGCTGTCTTTATTTTTTTTAAACTTTTGTTTATTTTTGGTTTATATCATTCATTTCCATGAGATTTTGAGTTACAAATTTTCTCCCTGTCTTTACCCTACCCACCATACCAAAACAGTGATCCCACTGTATACCCCCTCCCCCAATCTGCTCTCTCCTATATCCTCT
>CM053590.1:18213681-18234533 GCA_028646515.1 Pseudochirops corinnae | reverse complement strand
TTATTATTATTATTATTGACTACACCCAACTGGAACTTGAGTTACACAGGCACTGTGGTTGGGAGATCCATCCTGCCCTACCGAGAAGTGACATAGGGGAGAATAGACTGGGGGAGGGGGGACACACTGGGATGGCTGTTTTGGGGCGGTGGGTGGGGGAAAGAGGGGGAGAAAATATGTAACTCAAAATCTTGTGGAAATGAATGATGCAAACTATAATAAAATTTTAAAAAAAAGTCTTATATGAACTGATGCGAAGTGAAATGAGCAGAACCTGGAGAAGAACATTGTACACTAATAGCAATATAGTAAGGATGATCGACTATGACTTAGTTAATCAGATCAAGACAATAAGCCAATAAAATTCCAAAAAATACTATCCACCTCCAGAGAGAGAACTCATGAACTCTGAGTGCATTTTGAAGCATTTTATTTTGGGGATTTTTTTGGGGGGGGAGGGTGTTTTCTTTTATAACATGGTTAATATGGAAAATGTTTTGTATTGCTTGCCTTCTGAAGGGGTGAAGAAGGGCCAGGAGACAGGGAGATAATTTCAAACTCAATTAAAAAATAAATGTTAAAAGTTTTAAAATTTGGTAAATATTTTTTAAATGAAAGATATTTTTTAAGGAAAAAAAAACACCACTGAGATAGAAAGGAAATTAAGAGAAAGGAAGAGCAGCTCTACTCACAAGAATGGATTAGTTGAGTCCTCAGTTGACACCTTTCTTCCATTAAGGATCACAGGGAACTAAGAAATCTCAGTGATTACCCATATTCTGATTCTGGTGATACATTCTATCTGTTTCCTTTCTATCAGTAGGACAGATTATATTTTAATTAAATATGGTATATTCCACAATTAATATTTTTGTAGGACAATTACAGACGCAAGGTATGTGTGATGATCAACTTTGATAGACTGGGCTCTTCTCAGCAATGCAAGGTTATAGGACAACTCCCAAAGACTCATGATGGAAAGAGATGTCTACATTCAGAGAAAGAGCTACAGACTTTGAATGCAGACTGAAGCAAACTACCTGCTCTCTTTCTTTTTCTTGTTTGATTTTGTTTCCTCTTTCTCATTGTTCATTCCATCAGTTACAATCCTTCTTTACAACCTAATTAATGTTTAATGTGAAGGTATTTGTGGATCCTATACTTGATTGCATGCCGCCACTGTGGTGGGGGGGAGAATGAGGGGAGTAAAGAGAGGGAGGGGGAGAAAATTTGAAACTCAAGGGATTGTGGAACTGAATCTTGTAAACTAAAAGTAAACAAAGAAATTAATAAAGACAAAAAATATATTTTTGCAGTACCATGTTAACCAGGGCTTTCCTCAACCACAGTTTTGGTATATTTTTGTGAGTTTGATGACTCAAGTATGGTTCTAGGAAAATATCTCATTCCTGTGTGTTCCTAGAAAGATGGAAAAGCCTTAGAAAAGGGAACTTATTAGTGTGTGTTTATCTTTGGGAAGTAGAAGCAACCATGGGAACTGACATGATTTGGCCAGGTTATGCAATGAGGCTGTCATTAATGAAATTTGGCCATAATTTAAGTTAAATTCAGCTTATTGAGAGTACCCCAGAAACATGCCCTGTTGTTGTCCCCTCCCCTCTGACATCTAGGGGAGAAGAAAAAGCCCCCACAGTGACCTATTCTCCCTACAGACATCTCTCGGTAACATGGTTCATGCCCTTTCCTGTATTTTCAATGTCTTGGGGTCCCCATCTTTCTTACTGTGCTCCCCTAGCCCTTCTACTATTCTGCCACCTTTGTAGACATGCTCAATTCCCAGTCAGATCTAATTTTCCTTCCTCAGACGTGACAAAGTGCCTTTCTTGTACCTGGATTATGCTAGTTGGTAGAGTGTATGAAGTGCTAGCCTTAGAGTTAGGAAAGCCAAAGTTTGAATCTTGCCTTAAACACTTACTAGCCTTTCCTGGGCAAGGAACTGAGCCTCTCTGTCTCAATCCCCACACTTATACAGTGGGGATAACAGCCCCTACCTCACAGGGTTTGGGGAAGGATCGAATAATATGTGTAAAGTACCCTTAAAACTCAAAATGCCACAGAAACATTCCTATTACGTGGACTTACCCTGATCCGCTATATAGCATCACCTTTTACAATAGGGTAAGCTTCAGGAGGGCAGAAATCAGGTCAATTATTCTTCTATTTATACCAACATCTTGCCCAGGAGGACCCTGCACATACTAGGGACTTAACAAATGCTTCCCCTGTCATATGAGCAGTGGAAAACAACTCTCAGCTTATAAAGGTGTAGCCAGGGGCATGAATTTCTCACCGTGACATGGAGTTATAACTAACATGACTTTCTTCCTTTTCTGATACTAGCAGTATGACCCTGGACAAGTCTGTTCCTCTTCCATCTCCACTGCTTTGTGCTGCTTATTCCTCATTTCTGTAAGACAGTCTTTCACCTCCTAGGATCCCCAAATTCCTTCAGACTCAGCTCAAGCACAAATTTCTTTTGTTGTTCAGTTGTATCTGACTCTTTGTGACCCCATTTGGGTTTTTCTCAGCAAAGATATGGGAGTGCTTTGCCATTGCCTTCTCTAGTTCATTTTCTACATGAGGAAACTGAGGCAAACAGGGTTAAGTGACTTGTCCAGAGTCACAAAATTAGTAAGTATCTGAGGGCAGATATGAACTGAAGAAGACGGGTTTTTTGACTCCAGTCCTTGTATTCTATCCATTGTGCAACCTAGCCGCTCACTACTTTCTAGGATCTAGGTGAAGCCTGTTGTAATTCACCTAGCTGCTAGTTCCCACACACACCACTAAGTTCTTACCCCCTTGAGCTGATTTTGCTTTAACAAGCTTTAAAACTGCACTAAGACTTTTGGGGCACCTTGTCTATTTTCCCTCTATGGTCACGGTTCATCTGTTCCATAGTTATCTTGTATGTTCTGATCTTTCTATATTGTCTCCTTCATACATATATCAGGTCCTTAAGGACAAGCATTGTAGTTGTTCTTTTTTCATATTTAGCACAATGCCTGGCACACGATAAGCACTTACTTCATAAATGTATGTCAATTGATTACTATGTTTCCCATAAGTGTTCATGGTTTCTCCCTGTGTAGAATGTATACTGTTTGAGGGAGAGCACAGTTTTTTTTTTTTGTATCCCAAGAGCCTGAGACAATGTCTGGAATCTATTAGGTGTTTAATAAGAATTTACTGATTAAAAACCATCTCTGAGATCATTTCCATCATCTATAAAATGGGTATGAAAATGCCTATATTTTCTTAACAAGGTTAGTGAGTGTAAAGGTTAAATGAGCTATATACAAAGCACTTTTCAAATTCTAGAGCACTATATCTATGTCAGTTGGGATGGGGATTATGATGATGGTGAATAAGAAAAATAAAATCTCTCATCTCTGTTGGGATTGCTAGATCCTTAAACATCCTCATAGGAAAACTGCCAGTTCAGCACAAATCCCTAGGCTGATTACATTTGTTTCCCATAAGACTTTCAGAAAAGCTGCCATCTGGAATATTTTCATGATGTCCAGTTTCTCTCTTTGTGGCATGCCAATATATTTTCACATTGAATGGAGTGAAGCTCACAGAAGGTGTTTGGACAAAGACAAGCACATTGGAGGCAGCAACCAAACACAGTGTCTCTCTTGGGCTGAAGATTTTCTTCCCAACCTTGCTGCTGTTTGTTGGGCTGGGGAAAATGAGTAGTTCTGAAGAGTGCCACCACAATCAAAGAAAACAAGGTTCCTGACAAAGTGTCATTATTGGCTACTCTCTATCATTTCACGTGTTGACAACAGTGCAAATTATCAGTGCAGACACGTTAACATGGATACTCCAGGTCTGTTGAAGGTAGCCGTCAAGTCCTTCTGATGGGGTCAGGGGGCCATATTGGAAGTATTCATTTCTTTGGAAAGGCCAGCAAACCAATTTTCATTTCAATACTTTAACATTGCTTTTGCAATTAGCTAGGAGTATCCACATTCAAAACATCAGGCATCTGCCACATTCTAATAGTCTGTTTCATTTTAATATTTTCCCCAAGGGCTATATTCTCTGGAAGTCCCACTGAACCTAGCAGGTTCAATCCAACCAAAATAAACACCCTCAGTTCACGTGATAAGAAGATTGCTTAAGGGATCATTTGCTGTTATTTAGTCATTTCAGTCATGTCTGACTCTTCATGATCCCATTTGGAGCTTTCTTGCTAAAGATTCTAGAGTGGTTGTCATTTCCTTTTCCATAAAGGATCATAGCATGACACAATTAGAGATGGAAGGCACTTTAGAGGTCATCCAGTCCATCACTATACCATTCATTCTAACAGACAAGAAAAATGATCATGAAGATGGTACTTGATATCAGTAGAGTATGTTACGATTTACAAAACACTTATAAATATTATCTCATTTGATTCGCACAACTCTGTGAGGGAGGTGATGCTGCCCTCTCCACTTTATAGAAGAGGAAACTAAGGTTTAGGAGTCCAGCCTTCTGTCCATTTTAGACTTGATCAATTTGTCTTTCCTCCTTGTGAATAGAGATTATTTTGTTTAATGTATTTCTATCCCCAGCACCTAGCATAGTGTTTGGAACATAGTAGTCACTTAAGAAATGCTTGTTGATTGGGTCACTCAAATCTTTGGGACACTGGCTGGCTGTATTTGTGAATGAAATGTCTAGCTCCCACGCTCAACTGTAATTTGTCACATTTATTTTGTCTTGGCATTGGAAAGGACAAAATAACAACTCTCTCTTGAGAGACACAAAACTTGGAGACCTCCTCTCCTATGAGTCCTGGAGAGGTAAAGAAGGGAAGTGGAAGGGGGCAGGGAGAGAGTAAGGAGCAACACAGAAGAATCCCAAGGCCTGGGTAATGAGTCTAGAGTCAGGATGGTTGGGAAAAGGCTATGACTAACTTAAATGTTAAGTGTGTCATGATTCCTCCCAGCAGAGAACACTGTTTTGAGCAAAATAAGCTTGAAAAGCAGAACTGTAATTTCTTCAGTTTTGATCTAATATTATTCTGTGACACACCCCCATCTTACCTCTCACTCCTGCCAGGTGAAACAGGGGGGGCAGATTTAAGGGTGAATTTTGGCCCTTTCTGCTACTTTTGCCTCTGAGGTTTTGCCCATTGCTGATCAGTTTCTCAGGTCATGTTCACTTATCTAAAGGCCAGGCATTAACAGGAACAATCAGGAAGGGAACATGAGTGCATATGGGCATTTAAATTCACCTTCTAGGTCTGTGAAATGAGCAAGTTGAACTAAAATATCTTCCCTTCCAGTTTGGAGTCACTTGCTTTACTCTCATCAGATAGAATCAGCTTTTAAATACCTAAAATTCCTCTTGAGGATCATATTATGGATGAAATTTGTTGACAAAGGGGTCAAATGGCATGAAGTTAAAAACCACATATCCATGCATTCCAAAGTCTTTCCTATTGAGAGAAGTCTGAGGAAATTATACAAGGCCTGAAGTACTGAATGAAAGAAAAGGCAAAGGCCATGAATGCACGCAAGAGAAGAATTCTCATTGTCAACAAGAACAGAGAAAGCAAGCCAAGAGCAGCAATCCTAACAAAGCCTTCAGATAGAAAAAAGTTCTGGAAATCATTGAATTGTAAGAGGCTAGAGGAGATAGGAAGCCTAGAAAGGTTAAGTGATCTACTAGTTTCACATAACCATAGCAAGTGGCAGAAAAAAAAGGTTTAAACCTAAGTCCTGAAGATCCAGGGTTCTTTCTACGTTACTATGGAGGACACATCCTTTAGTGCCCATTGAAGTGTCTCCAAGAAGCCTCTCATCATGTGGTCATGTCAAAGTTTTCAGCCTTCAGGGTTCATAAAAGATGAACCAGCAAAGAATCCAATTACATGTAGAAATCAGGGGGAAATCCAAATGGGTATCTGGAAGGGGTATGACTGCTAGAAAAAAACTGATGAACAGAAGTATGTATAGAAGGATTTTACATATATGTGTGTTTGTATATATAACACATATACACATCCATACATATATCTATAGTTACACATATTTGTGCTTAATGGTAACCATCTCTAGGGTGGGTGGGACAGAAAAAAAAGGAAAAAAGAAAGCTACATGATGACTTTCTTATATATTTAAAAGGCACAGCAAGTTGTACATAATAGATTTGCAGTTTCATGTGCAATTATCTTTTTTTCTGTTCTATTATTTTATGGGAATGTTTATTTCAGAAGAAACATAAATAAAAGAGAAAAAACTATGTAACAAACACTACACATTGTTTTCTTTTTAAAATAAAGTAAACACTGAGGGAAGCTATATCATGCAGCTTTAAATAATGACTTTGTAAATAGGGATAAAGATAAAGTGTGACACTGTGAATTCATTGGTATAGGGAACTTGAAGATGAGGTAAATTCTCCCACTAATGTAAATTGGCACCTTCTTGGCCATTTACTATCTCACAGAGTTGTGATTTGTCCAGGGTCATATAGCTACAACATGCCAGAAGTGAGACTTGAACGTAGGTCTTCCTGGCTATAAGTTCAGTTTCCTAACCACTCTACCAGACTGCCTCTTGAACAAGTAAATGAGTGACTATGTTAAAAATACCTTTATGACCTCAGGAATGAACAAAGTAAAATAGAAAGATTGTTAGGTTTGGAGTCAGAAGACTCGTGTTCAAATCTCAACTCTGCCACCTTGTAACCTTTGTGACTTTGGGTAAGTCATTGTTGCCTCTTTTGGCTTTAGTTTACTCATACATAAACATCCTAAGAAAGATGAACTAGATGACCTCTGAGGCCTTTGCCAGCTCTAAACCATGATTCACCTGATAATTTACCCCTAGGTAGATGGCTTTAAAAACAGCATAAACCTCCTTTACTGTCCATGGGAGACAAGGAGAGACCAGTAGAAGAGCTCTGACCCATTCCATTGATATTCTTAAAACCCATCTCTGATTGTATCACTCCCTTCCTCAAAAAGCTTCAGGGGATCACCAGTTCCTCAGATAAAATAAAGTTCTTCTGGAACACATTTAAAACCCTCCCCAATCTGGCTTTCATCTACCATTCCAGTCTTATATTACTCCTCCTCATGCATTTAATGGGAATCACAGAAACTCAAGAGTTTGAAGAGATCTCAGAATTTTTTGGTCCCACCTGTACATAAGTGAAGACTCCTGTCTACAATATACTTGAATTTGTAGTCTAGAAAGCCTAATATTTTTGGTTGTACTCAAGAACAGAGAAATATTTATTAGGATTAGAGAGGGCTAAAGGATTAAGGAATATGGGTATTTGATGAGACTATCTTTATGTAAAGAGGGGGTGTCAACTATCCCATAAATCTTTAAGGGGATCCTTGTAATTTTTAAACCCAAAAAAAACAATTTCTGTGTCAATGATGGAGGAACTGTGGTAAGATAGGCACACTACTCTGTTGTTGGGATTGGTTCAACCATTATATTAGTAAATTTGAAGTTATGCAAGAAACGTTACAGAGCTGTGTATACTCTTTAACCCAGTTCTCCTTCTATTGGATAAATCCTTCAAAAGGTCAATGACAGAAAGAAAGGTTTTTCATATAATGAAATATTTCTATTAGCATTCTTTGTGTTAGCAAAGAAACTGGACATAAAATATGTTCCCATTGACTGGGGACCAGTTGATCATATGGTGGTATGTGAGAATAATGGGATATTACTGTGCAGGAAGAAAAAATGAACGTAAGAAATTCAGAGAAACATGTGTGCCTATAGAAGTGATGAAGAAAACAGAACCCAGAAAACAATATATACCATGGCAACAAAGTAAAGGATTTTTAAAAATTAAAAAGTGGTAAAACTTGAGAATTTTAATTTTTAAAAAAGTCCTGGAGAAATGATTGAAAAACAAACAAAAATTTTCTTCTTCTTTATAGAGAAGTAGTAGGTAAAAAGGAAGAATAAGGAATGTGATCCAAACTGTTAAATACATTAACTGTCAGTTAACTTTGCTTAAATGTTGTTTCTTGTTTCAAGGAAATATTCACTGGAATAGGGCTAAGGAGTAAAGGGAGAATAACTACACTATAAAAAAAAAAGGCAATGATAAAACTGAAAATAATAAAACAAACCAAATTTACCACTCTCGTAACTGCCCTAACAAGGGTTAAATGTTGGTACTGCACAGAAGACCAAATAGCAACGTTGCCTGAATGATCACTAGAGCTGTTCCTTTCATCTCATAAATATATTGTAATTAAAGTAATGTCACAGTTTGCTCTTGCACAGTAGCGACATGACAGAAGTACAGGGTTTTCACTATCCCACCTCGCTAATTAGGATGACGTGTGATCCTCTTCCTATTTTCAAATGTTCTTTTGAAGTTTGCTCCCAGCCCCTTTCAGTTAAATCTTCCTCCTCCTTCCTGGAAAATATGATCCCTAAGCAGTTATAAATAAATCTCACAGACAGGGACATGAACCCATAAATTATTTTGCTCTGTTCTCTCTGAGACCAAAATTAGCTTGAGAGCAAGTTAACAATAATTAAAAGAAAAAACTCTTAGTGATGGAAAACACCACCTGAACTGTGGGGGAAGTGGGAGAAGAGGCCTCTACTCCAATTGGAATTCAACAAAGATGGTTCCAATTTGAGAAGTGATCATTTGAGATATTTCTTTTAGTTCTGTTAGTTTATTTCTGTTCCATCACTTTAGAAAGCAGTGTGGTCTAGTGGAAAGTGATTGGATTTGGCTACAGGAGCCTTGGGTTGAAATCCCAGTGCTATTACTCCCTGTATAAACTTGAGCAAATAATTTCATCTCTCTGCTCCTCAGTTTCCTTATCTAGAAAATATTAGGGTTGTTCTAGATAGTTTCTGAGGTTCTTTCCATCTGTGGATTGATAATCTTATAATCTCCAAGATTGGTTCCAATACTAGAGTTTTTGAGAGGCATTTTGCTAGAAAAACTAAAGTAATCTTCTTGTAGAATACGGAATCTGAGAGCTGCAAAGAATCTCCGAGGCCATCTAAACCAGACACCCCCAAAAGAGCCCACAGACCCTTCTAGAGAACATCCAAGAATTGGTTATCCAGGCTTTCCTTGATACACTCCAGTGGGCATGGGGATGGGGGTGGGAATGGGGTTACTGAAAGAGTATAAAGGGAAAATTTTCCTTGTATCCACTCTAATTGATCATATTTGTATCTTGGACCCTTTTCTCCTAGTTCTGTTCTGTCTTCTCAGGTCCTGCTGAACAAGCCAAATTCATATTACATTAAAAAAATCTTTTAAATATCTGAAGACAATTACTCTGTCTCAGCTCTATCCAAATCTTAATTTTTCCAGGCTAAACATCTCCACTTCATTCAGTTCACCCTCATGTGACTTGACCTCAAGGTCTTTTGCCACCCCATTGAAAATATGCTATGGATATTTCCCACTTTTTTAATGCCTTTCCTAAATTGGGATACCCAAAATGCAACCTAATACTCCAGATGCAGTCTGACCTGGGCAGAGGTCAGCAGTTACCTGTGAGACCACCTTAATCCTGGAAACATTAGCATTAGCTTTTTAGGGTATTCTATCTCATTGCCCATTCACATTGACCTTAAATGGTCCATTATGCCCCCACTCCATCCTACCCTGATACTTTTCAGATGAATCGATTGTACCTTTTAAATATAACTGGTTCCTATGTTGTATTATAGTTATTCTTGTACTTATCATGTAAGCTCTTTAAGGGTAAGGACTATACTTAATTTATTGTTATTTCTTTTCCTCACCTTCACTGATCCACAGCTTTCTACAACATTTATCTATGTGGGAGGCAAAAAGAAGATTCAGGAGGGCATAGATTTACTAATTAGAGTAAGTAGAATAACAAGGGTGAGGGGCATTGGATTGAGAAGAGACTAAAGGTCTTGTTTTTATGAGCATTTAGAAAGATAAGTGGAACAAGTCAGCTGAAGAAGTTGGGCAAATCTAGCTTCACAGCCTTCTTTGACACAATAATTGGATGGAAGATCAGAAGAATGTCATTTCATAGGACTCCTATGCTTCAATATCACCAGAGCATTTGGAAAGGTCTATCAGAACAGTGTGATAAATCAATAAATATTTTTTAAGGACCTACTGTGTGCCAAAGTACTCTACTGGACACTGGGGCTACAGAGGCAAAATAAAATAAAATAAACAATCCTTAGTCTTAAAGAGATTAAATGACATTCTACTGAAGGAGTCAACATGCATATATAAAAGCATATTTAGAATAAATGCAAAATAAATCCTGAGAGAAAGGAATTAGGAAAAGCTGGTAGAAGGTTGAGTTTGAGCTACATTGTGAGGGGGAAAAAAAAGAAGCATTCCACAAGGCAGAGGGGATAAGGGAGTGCACTTCTGGTGTGGGCAATGGTCAGGGAAAACACACACAGATGAGAGATATAGTGGCATGTGTGAGGAACAAAGAGGAGGCCAGTTTAGGGGGATCCCAGAGTGTGGGAGGTAAGGTAAGGTCCAACAAGGATGGAAAGATAAGTTAGACCTAGTTTGGGAAGGGTTTTAAAAAACTAAACACAGATGATATTTTATCTCAGAGTCAATAGTGATAATGGTACCTTGAATCTTATCCTGGCTCTGATACCTACTATCTCTGTTACTTTAGACAACGTTTAGACAACTTGCTTAATCACTGTCTAGGCCTTAGTTTTTTTTCCCTATAAAATATGGAAGCTAGACTCGATGGCCTTGGAGATCTTTCCCAACATTGGAATACAAAGAGAATTTTATGACTCTAATAACCTCAAGGACAAGATGGTGAAATATGTCCTGTTTCCATATGTCTCATGGTATCATGGATCAGGGCTAACCTGGAAGGAGCCTTCCCATGATATGAGGCAGCTGTACTCTTCACGGGGCCATTTGGCAATGACTTGGATGAAATAAATGAGAGGCTTATCAAATTATAGAACAGGTTAAAGAAGAGTTGAGGGAGGGGAGGGGGGGTAATATGCTGGGATAGTATCCTAGATCTAGCATTGGAAGAGATCTTAGAGGCAGTTCAGTCTAATTCCTTCAGTAAAAAACAAGGTCACACAGGTAATAAGCCTGACAGGCCTGATTTGAACTCAGGTCCTTGGGCAGTAGAATTAACATACTTTCCCAAGTATCACACAGAATAGGGATCCAGACAAACCTCATACAACTGAAAGAGTTGTCCAAATCTAGTAAGATAGTAATTAATAGGAGTCATTATGAAGTTCTGAACTTAGACCTAAAAAACATCAATTTCCTAAGTGCAGGATGTGGGAGGCAACAACAGCTTGTTTCGGGGTGAAGTTCTATAAGTCAGTCTAGTGACATGACAACAAAAATATCTAAAGGGAACTTAGACTGCATCCGCAGAAATGTCACGTCCTGAGCAATGGAGGTTATGTTCCCATTGCACTGTGACCTGATCACAACACAGCTGAAATATTATCTTCACCTCTGGATTCTGTTTTTGGAGAAATATTGACAATGTGGATCACATCCAAAGGACAGTGACTAAGTTTGGGGAGAGATCTGAAACCATGAATTACAAGTATCGATTGAAAGAATGAGAGATAATTAATGTGGAGAAGAGAAAGCCTGACTACAACCTTCAAATCATTTGAAAGATTTGCCATATAGAAGAAAAATGAGCCTCATTCTGCTTGACCCCAGAGGAGAGGAATGACATGGTCAGATCTGTGCTTTAGAGAATAGGGAGACCAACTGTTGGTTGTAATAACCGAGGGAAGAGGTGATGAAAGTCTAAAGTACAGTGGAGATTGTGAGTGAAGAAAAAGGGATAGATACAAGAGATGTGATAGAGTGACAAGATTGGCACCTGATTGCATTTTGGGGTGAAGGGAATGGGAAGAGCCAAGGATGCCTCCCAGTTTAAGAACCAGGATAGATTAAGGCAACTTTTATTACTTGGAGCTTTCTATCATTTCAGCTCAAGCCATAGATGATGCATTCAGGCTGGTACATTTTGGAGCACTTAGGGGGAAAAAAAGCAGCATTTCTAAAATAGACTAATTTCCTGTGGTGTTCTGATCACAGCAATGCTCCTTCCCTTATGTGCCAAATGATAAACTCACCACCATTCCAGAGCCCTGATGAGAAAGCCACCGAAATAAATGAACACAGCACTGTGTAGGATGAAGATATGCATCCTCCCCTAACAAAAATGTGCCTCTATTCAAAAAGACAAGGGAAAAAAATCACCATGTATATTTTCCCCTCAATATACCAAGACTAGAAAGCAGATGACTTAAATTGTTATGATTTGTGATTTTGCCATGAATATGTATTTTTATTGCAGTATTCGTTAAGCTGAACATGGCAAGTTTTGCTTAAAGCAAGTCCTTCATTACTTAATCTGTACACTATAGTAAATCTGAAAGGCAAGACTTCTTGAAGAAATACTTAGAGCAGCATTAATGGCAGGGACTTTTTGTGCCCCCTGGGTTTGAATCAAGCACACACTGTCCCAGTCTTTGTCCTGGAGCCAGACTGATATTGCAGGCAAGTGTGTCACAGGCAGCCTTTCACAGAAAATATTACTCCTCTCTCCCAAACACTTCTATTTGAAGTTCAGAGCCTCAAACTGAGAGTGAAAGCTCACTAGAAGCTTAGTATAATACTGGCTATTTTCTTTTCTACAGAAAGAGCAATGAACTTGGGAGTGGTGGAGGAGGGAAGAATATATATTTCCTAAATGGAATCATCAGTTAGAATGGAAAGAGAACTGGATTGCCCCTATGCCTTTAAGGAGGGCAAAGCCAGAAGGTAAGACCCCATATATTTAAAAATATTCATAGCAACACTTTTTTATAGTAGCAAAAACAACAACATCCTCAGGAAATAGATATGAAATGGATGTCCGTTAGTTGAGGAATGGCTGGACTGTGGTATATAAATGTCTTGGAATTTTACTGTATAGTAAGAAATAAGAAACATAAGAAATCCAAAAAAATCAAATATCAGAGATTTAAAACTAGAAGGATGCTCAGAGGCCCTTCATTTTACAGATGAGTAAAGGGGAGTACATGGAGATTCATTGATTTGTCCAAGGTCCCATAGGTCATAAGCCATAGAAATGGGATGAGAAGATTTGTATGAGCTGATTCAAAGCAAGTAAAGTAATACCAGGAGAATAAGGCACAATGACTATAATAATATAAATAGAAACTAAAAGGCAACTGAACTCAGATGAAATCCGATGACCAACACCAGCTCTAGAGGAAGATTATTAAATATACTCCCTTCTCAGTGGAAAGGCTGGATGAGGGTAAAGTGATTATGGGCAAAGAATGTTGAATATGCTATTAGATGCGGTGGCTGTGTTGGTCATGATTGCTTCATTGTTTTTCTTTGTTACAGGGGAAAGTTTAATGGACAATGCTAAGGGGATGTGCTCATGGAGGCGGTAATAAATGAAAGGGGCATTGAAGGGAGAAAAGCATGACAGTGGAGTCTGAATGACATGAAGGACTGTTATGTGAGATAATGGTAGGTATGGAGATGGTAGGTTTGTACCAGAAAGTGGAAGGCCTTGAATGACAGACTACAGAGTTTAGATTTTATTTTACAAGAAATGGTAGCAGGTGGGTTTTGAGGAACAATGAATGATTATGAACAACTTTGATAGGCTTAAGAACTCTGATCAATGTAGTCACCAACCAGTTCCAGAGGACTGCTAAGGTAGCATGCTACCCACTTCCTGGGAGAGAGGGCAAGGATTCAAGAGGGAAAATGACACATACTTTTCGAACACAGAAAATGGAAGAATTTTCTTTCCATGACTATACTTATTTGTTACAGGGATTTGTTTTTCTTTCTTTTCCCTTTAAAGTGGTGGTAAGGTTATAGGGAAAAAAATAAATGCTCATTAAAAAATAAAATGAAAGAAAAAGAAAGAATTGTGGTCAGGGGATCAGAGCTATGCATTAGTGATATTACTTTAAACACGAGAGAGAAGAGTCTGGTTATTGGAGCTATTGCAATGGTCTCTGTGAGATGAGGGCCTTATGCAACTAGGCAAATTCATGGGTCCTGAAAGGAGGGGATTTGTCAGCAAGCCCAAAGTCCATGAAGGTCAATTGCTGCTTTCTTTGTTAAAGTTTTAAGGTAAACTAAGGTTTGTGAAGAATTGTGACTTGGTCTTTTATAGCAGATCTTTGATTTCTTCTAATCTAACTAATGAAAAAAAGCACGGGATAGTCTGTTTGCTCAGGAAGGAAAAGAGAAGAAAGGACGAATTCATTCACTGAAATCATCTGCTTATTATTGTACATTTGATGTATCTTGTTTTTAATTAATGATTTCCCTTGTTTCTCATAAATAGGCTTTAAAAAATCAATTCAATTTAACTATTAAATGCCTACTGTAGACAAGACATTAGAAGTACAAAACCAAAACTGACAGTTCCTTCCCTCAAGGAATTTACATTTTACTAGGGAGCGGGACAGAAGGAAGAGATAGGATGCATATGCAGAAAGTGAAAACAAAGTATACACAAAGTGATATAAAGTGTTTCAAGAGAACAAGTAACAAAAATCCTGCCACTAGAGTCGTAAGGAAATGCTACATATGAGAGAAGCACATAAGATATATTTTATTGAAACTTCACTGGCCTCTTTTACTCTGCTCTGATGTACATTTTGGTTAACTACCCAACCCAAAGTGAAACTGTCATACAATGTCATATAACCGCCTATGTTCAATGGGCTATATTAAGTTATTAAGGAGATAAAAAAATAATTATAAGGAAGACATGATTCTTGTTCTGTTCATGTTGTCCACTCAATGAGATGACATATACATCATCATCTTTATTATCCTTTCTCAACCCATTGTTAAATAATGATGATGTTTGGGCAGATACTTAGCATGGTGGATGGGGTGCTGGACCAGGAGTCAAGACGACTCATTTTCCTGAGATCAAATCTGGCTTCCCACACTCACTAAGCTGTGTGATTCTGGATAAGTCACTTAACTCTGTTTGCCTCAGTTTCCTTACCTGTAAAATGAGCTGAAGAAGGAAATGGCAAACCATTCTATTATCTTTGCCAAGAAAATGCCAAATGGAGTCATGAAGAGACAGACACTACTGAAAATGACTGAACAACATGAAAAATGATGAATGACGGCTTATGACTAAATAGATATATGGATAACAGGCAGTAAGCACTATAATTGTATGGTGGAAAGAGAGATTGCAACTTTAGGAGAATATTACCCAAAAGGGGTGCTATGTAAGTTGGTTCTTAAAGATGGAAATAATTTCAGTAGAAAGGGACAAGCTGGAAGGGCATATCAGGAAGAGAAAACAAACTTGAGTAAAGACACGGAGGAAGGAAAGTAAGGGGATTGCTCAGTAGGGAGCAGAGAGTGTATGCAGGAATGAAAGCCTGGATTAAAGCAACAGAAAGTGAGAAAAGGCAGAAAGTAATGGGGTAGAGGGAATATTTTAAAGTAGCAAATAATATTTTGATCCAAATGTATTTCATAAATTTACTGTCAAAGATCCAGAGAGATGGGAACTACTAAGGAGAGATGAGGAGCAGCTGACACAGAGGCCCCTGCGCCAATATCTACTCTGACCTACATCCTTTCTTATAATGTGAGAATGGGAGTCTCAACTGTTCTGAGTAACTGGGATTAGAAGACTCTTTAGTAAATTATCTTCTCAATTACTATTTTTGGAACTGGCATCTTCTATCCCCTCCATCATTATGCCATTCCTTCAATTTCTATTAAAAAAAAACCCCATTGTAAAGTGAAGTACCCACCATGCTGCCCAGGGCCAAAGGTCTTCTTTACCACATGACCTTTAGAAGCTCCAATTACCATCAGCCTCCTTTACAAATATCAGCCTCTCTCAAGGGTTGTGATATGAAATGACAAAAATTATAAGCTGATCTATAATGAAAAAATATTAATAATTCATTGAGTGACTTAGAGTTTATAATTTGCTTTATATTCAAGTAATTAAGGGACACCATGACATAGTGGATAAAGAGCTGGCCTTATAGCCAAGAGAACCTGGTTTCAAGTCCCATTCCCAACATATACTGCCTATGTGATCTTGGGCATGTCACATTATTTCTTAATCCTCCAGGCAACTGTTGAAGAATATAAGTTGCAGATAAAATGATGACCTGAATGTGGATGATATATGTATAGAAGGACTCAAGTTACAAAGGATAAGTCAGCAATGGGTTGCAATTAATCCCATTCAAGGGGCTAATTGCAACCCACAGCAATGAGTCATAAACCCTGAAGTACTGGAGTATATGTTTTGTTAATTGATGTTCACAAACAGCATTTCATCCCCTTCCTCCTTCTTATGTCTTTTCCTTAAAATTCTAACTTATACAAATCATTTTTAGCTATTCCACACTCAATTCATCTCATATTTTTATTGTAACATGACAAGTATGATATAAATGGATTATAATCTGTCAAATAAATCAGAAACAGCCATTGTAATTAAAACACATGGATCTACAAGGCACCCATTTAAAGGAAGATAAATGTAAGCAGATGGGGTGGGCCTGGAGGTGAGTGCTTGCCTTCAACCCTCCCATTTTATATGGATCAACCTCATGGGCTGCTCCAAAGAAGGAAAATCCTATTCTCACTGACTTAAGGAAGGTCCATGATGAATAATGAATGTCATGGCTCAGCCTGTTACCAATCCCCAGTGAAAAGTCAGATCAAGCAGCATCTGAGAGTAAATCTAAGAACCCAGAATCAGAAGCCAGTGGATATACAGTAGAGAGGATGAAGAAAATCAAGGCTCTGTTGGAAAGCTGAAGACAAGGATCCTAAGGGTGCTTTTTTTAAAATGTATCTCTTGTACATAGGCAATATGTAGGTCATGACTACATGCTAATCACAAATGAATTTCAACTCTAGGTCTTAGTAAACTTGGAAACATTAGAAATTCTCTAGACTAAACTCTTCATTTTATAGATGAGGACATTGAGACTCAGTGCAGGGAAATTGCTTTGCCAAGATCACACAACTAGTTAGAGTAAGAATTCAATTTTGGGTCCTCCAAATCCAAGAAAAATATCCTTTTCACTCACACCACGCTGTGTCTCTAAGAGTTTTATCTAGAGATTGGGGAAACCTCATGAGACAGACCCCAACTTTAATGTTGACCAAAGTCATTTAAAATGGTGGATCCAGCCTCATGCACCTGAGCAGAGAAACGTGATGTACCCATAGGACGCTGGGTATGACAGATTTCCTCTGAAAATTTGTTCAACTTGGATCTTCCTCAATCTGCTGGACCCTAAATCCAATCTTTGTCACCACTCTTTAAACACTATTAGTTTTCTGGCATTGACTCATATTTCTGATCCAGACCTTACCTCCTATCTCTTTACTTCATTCCCTAAGTCTCTTGGTAACCACTCCTTACAAATGTATGACAAATTCAGTGTTTTTACCTGCTCATTCCACATAACAAGCATAATTTTCTGTGATTTTACTTCCCTTGATACTCAGCCCAAGAATACTCAATTTTCTCCAGGCTTGACTGGTCCTACCTGGACCCTGGCCTTAGACAGAAACAGAAAGAACATTACTCGCCTCTAAAATGTTTAATCACAGAGTATAATCTCTTTTCTCTGGGGTAGTTAAGGTGACATCTGAAGATAAATAGATCAGCAATTGGCCATTCAAATTTCTGCCTGGATACCTCAGACCCAACAGTTTGGTGGTGATGACAAAAGATAGAAATCGTCAACATTTGATAGACTATGATAAGAAAAGCTCAACAGTGCATTGCCACCATTGTAAACTGGTTCAAATGTTCAAGAAAACAATTCACAATTATTCAAGAAAAGACATGATGTTACTCATGTCCTTTGATGCAATGCTCCCTCTACTGGATATACCCCTAAGGAGGTCAAAGACAGAAAGGATCCATATATGACAAAAGAGCCATAACAGATTCTTAGTATCAGCGAAAAATATTTATTGGGAAATGGTTGAACAAATTCCAGACAATCTGACCTTCTTGCTTTTCCACACAAACAACATTTCATCTCCCATGTCAATTTCTTTGCAATGACTCTTTCCCATATATGCCTGGAATGTACCGTCTCTTTACCACTACTTCCAGGAAATCTTATTTTCACGCAAAGCTCGTTTCATATGAAATTTTCTCTGAGACTTTCCTCTAAACTTCCCCCAACTGCTAGTGCTTTTCCACTCAGAAAAATAAAATTTACCTTGTTTGTATTTTTTTTTTTGGAGGGGGGAAGGGGGGGGCAATTGAGATTAAGTCACTTACCCAAGGTCACACAGCTAGTAAGTGTGTCAAGTGTCTGAGGCTAGATTTGAACTCAGGTCCTCCTGACTCCAGGGTCTGTGCTTTATTCACTGGCCATATAGCTGCCCCAACCTTGTTTGTATTTTGTGCATATGCATATGGGTATTGTATATCTATGTATATGGGTTTCATTTGTATTTGTGTGCCTAGGACAGAACTTAAGATTAGTAGGAGCTTAATAAGTGATGTTTCATTGATTGATTTGAATATTATAAAAGAATTATTGCATGTGAGAAATTACGAAGATGAAGAAGTCATAGAATCATGGAAATACTTCTGTGAATCGATGGAGTGTGAAAAGTAAGGAGAATTAGGGCAATGAGCTACAGACGGATACTGAGAATGTAGATGAAAAGAACATTAAAGGAAGGCCAAATTCAGAGTCACTGTGACAAACAGTCTTGATCCTGGACAACCAATAATGGAGCATAGTCCTATAAGACCTTCTCTGTGGACCTCAGTTTCCTTATCTGTAAAATTATGAGGTTAAACTAGATGGCTTTTTAAAGAAACCTTCCAGCTCTAGAATGAGGATGCCATAGTACTCTCTCCTTTTTTAAGAAATGGTGGGGAACTAATTATTGTAGGAGGGTGTGACTGATTAATTCTCCAAACAAAAGGGGATAAAAGAAGGAGGTAGGGATGGCTTTCTCTCATCACACACACACACACACACACACACACACACACACACACACACACATCTTCCACCAATGTAATGCAAGGATACCTGCCCATTGGCAGTCCATCAGTAATAAATACTTGCAATAAATGAAATTGAATTCCATACTCTTCCCCAAACCTGACCCCATGGCCTTGGTTAAAATCATAAGCTTCCTTATCACATTAGTTACCTTGGTCACTACAATACATGGAATTATAGATTCTTTCAAAAACTATTTTTCCCTCCCAGCTGTCTCTGGTAAAACTCCACCATTTATCTAGTGTATGACATCATTGTATTATCAGGCCTTCCAAGCCTGATGGAATGCAGAGACAATGCATTGGAACCATATGTTACCAAATCTTCATGAAGTCCTTCATAACTGGGAAAGTCTTATTAAAGCAGGAAAGTTTTTGCAGCTCTTTTTCAACAGCTGCTACCATGATTCGCTGCTCTGTTAAAGTACCATAGCTGAGCAAAATGTATATAATTTGCATTGTTGGTAAGAATGTTATGTGACAGTGTCTGTAATTTCTGGGGAGTGGAAAACTGTTTCAAAAAGAAATGTTAGTATTCTTAGAAGTCTGCGTCCTTTATAGTTTACAGCATATCCTATAATCAATCTCCTTGGATTAAATCTTGTCCTTAGCTTGCATTGTGTTTAGCAATCTGTTCACATTTCCAGAAATTCGCATTTCAAAGGTGTCTCTTGAAAGTGAAATGTGGTGTCATTTATTGAAGAGGTAGAGGTAAGGGAGAAGTAATTGCTTTTGACCAAAGATTGATAGGATAATCCACTAACATTTCACATGAATCCCTGAAAAATAAATGGAACCATGGGTTGAATTTTTTTCTAGCTGTTCTTCAATCTGACCATTTGAGATGTGTAGGTACCAGATTAGAGATGGATGGGGCAACCTGGGGCATCTATCATATTTCACTCTTCCTTACATAAGCAATACATAACAAGACATAGGATGGACAAAACAAAATCCAGGTAGGGTGAGCTAAGCAGACATTTGATGGTCAGAGGTGGGCATTTGAAAGGTTGAGTTGAAAATGCAGATGGATATGTGTGGATCTGTATTTGTTGGGGAGGGAGATTGTGGGGGAAAAACACAGAAATGTGTATTCTCATTAGTTACCAAATGGTTTACTTATTTCATTGGTCAGTTTCTTTTTTTTCCTTTTTTATATTGATTTGTTTATTTACTTTTAGTTTACATGATTCAGTTCCACAATCCCTTGAGTTTCAAATTTTCTCCCCTCCTTCCCTCTCCCCGCCATGGTGACATGCAGTCAAGTATGGGATCTGCAAATACTTTCACACTGGACATTAGTCTGGTTGTATAGAAGGGTTGTAACCAATGGACTGAACAACGGGAAAAAAGAAAGAGAACCAAACATGAAAAAGAACAATAGCATGTTGATTGTTTCAGTCTCCATTTAAACTCTGTTCTTTCTAGATCCTTCTCTGCATGTAGATATCTCTTTCCATCCTGAGACTTGTAGAGTTGTCTTATAACTGTGCGTTGCTGAGAAGAGTCCAGTTTATCAAAATTGGTCATCACACATACAATGTGTCTGTGATTGTGTACAAATTTTTCCTGGTCCTGCTCTTCTCACTTAGCATCAGTTTGTATAAGCTTCCCCAGGTGAATATGAAGACCATCTCCTCCCCATTTCTTATAGCACAATAGTATTCCATTACATTTGTATACCACAACTTATTTAGCCATTCCCCAATTGATGGGCATCCCCTTAATTTCCAGTTTTTTTGCTATCACAGAGAGAGCTGCAATAAATATTTTTGTACATAGG
>CM053590.1:18184899-18213181 GCA_028646515.1 Pseudochirops corinnae | reverse complement strand
AGCTGACTTTAGTGGGAAGTATCTTTGTGTGCGATTTGAAGTTTTAGGTTGGTCCAGAGTCCTATTCCATGGGTATTTTGGGGTGGCTATGTGAGAGCTGCGATATATTGCTGCTGCTACGCAGCCATCTTGGCTCCGCCCCCTGTTCATATCCTTTTCCCATTTATCAATTGGAGAATGACTTGTATTCTTATAGATTTTACTTAATTCCCTGTATATTTTAGAAATGAGGCCTTTATCAGAGACACTGGTTGCAAAAATTCTTTCCCAATTTCCCACTTCCCTCTTAATCTTGGTACATTGGTTTTGTTTGTACAGAAACTTTTCAGTTTAACGTAATCAAGATTATTCATTTTGCATTTTATAATGCTCTCCAACTCTTCTTTGGTCATAAAGTCTTCCCTATTCCATAAATCTGACAGGTAAACTATTCCTTACTTTCCCAGATTACTAACAGTATCAGCCTTTATACCTAGATCGTGCAGCCATTTAGACTTGACTTTGGTGTACAGCATTAGATGATGGTCTATGCCCAGTTTCTGCCATACTATATTCCAATTTTCCCAGCAGTTTTTGTCAAATAATGAGTTCTTATCCCAAAAACTGGGGTCTTTGGGCTTCACAAACAGTACATTACTATAATTATTAAATACTGAGTCTTTTGTACTCAATCTATTCCATTGATCCACTACTCTATTCCTTAGCCAGTACCAAGCAGTTTTGAGGACTGCTGCTTTATAATACAGATTAAAATCTGGTATGGCTAGGCCACCTTCCTTAGCATTTCTTTTCATTAATTGCCTTGATATTCTGGACCTTTTGTTCTCATTGGTCAGTTTCTTGCAGTTCACTGACAAGAATTTAGCTTATCTTGACAAACACAAAAGTGACCCTTGAATCATTTAGTAAATTGGTGGAACCTCCATCACTTTCCTTCTAGTAGTAGAACAAGGTTGCAAAGGAAGGTGAAACTGAGAGGATCCTAGCTCTACAGCAGAAAGGGTCTTCAGAGGCCATCTAGTCCAACCTCTTCTATTTACAGATAAGAAAACTGAAGCCCAATGAGGTTAAGTGACTTATTCAAAGTCACATGAGGAAAAAAATTCAAAGGCAACATTTTGATTCAGGTCTTCTCCCTAATCCATTACTTAACAACAAACGTAAAGTCCTTGGTAACCTTTAAAGTGCTATATAAATGCTATTATTATTGCTGCTGCTACTTGAATCATTGCACTATACTGTCTTGTGGTAGGAGCTGTGGTAGGAGCTGGTGTAGATAACCTGCCATTGACTTGAAACTTTGCAACTTGTGCTCTTACCTACATTATCTCTTTCAACTATTTTCTGGGCTACTCTCATACTCTACAGCTTTCCCTGAGTTTCCCTGCCCTGTAACTTTGTTTATGCCATTTCCCATATGCCTATAATGTCTTCCTTCCCTTTATTAGATTCCTCCCTATCCTTTAAAGTATATCTTCTTCATCCCCACCTTCCTTTTAGTGGTTAGTTCTCATTCAATACAGTCCCCACTCCTCCAATGCATGTTTCATACATCATTGTGCATTATATATGGGTAAACAGCTAGATTTTCCATTGACCGTCTAGGAAGCATCACTTCCAGCTAACAAAATCCAGTGAGAGTGTTCCTCCACTGAGATTAAGTCTTATCTTTTGACCAACAACTATCAGATTTGGGGTTAGAAATTCCTAAATCTCTCTATCTTGGCACTGAAAGGAATTTAAGCCGGAACAAAAGTTGGGTGAAGGAGCTCACATTGTTCTGATCACTCACAGTCAGAGACATTGTAACTTGACTCTAAAATAGTGAGGTCATTTTGTTCCTCTTTGAGAATGAAGGACAACAACCATATCTGCTAGAAGAAGATTCAGTTTTGGCCAGTGGAAAACCTCGGTTTCCCTGAATGGGGTTTTCTGTGTATCTATTTTTTCCCCTCCTACCGTAACTTCCATGGGAGCAATATCCAGAGCAGTGATCTGTGCATAGTAGGTGCTTGCTACACTTTTAACTGATTGATGTGTCTATATTGGAATGTGAGCTGCATGGGAAGCCTGTGCCTCTTTTTTCCATAGAGATACCTCTCCAGGATTGGAACGAGCCCTCTTCCCCAGCTCTAAAAACCTTGAGAAGGAAAGAGCCGTAGAAACCAGAGGAGCTCAGCTCCAATCCTCACTCTGCCATACTCCGCCATGTGGAAGCCTGGGGAAAGTCATTTCACTGCCCTTGGATTCAGTCTTCTCATGTGTAAAACAAAAAAATGGAGGCCCCTTGCAGTTCAAAGTCCATGGGGCTAAGTCTTAAAAACAAAGAAAGACCTAGTTGAGCCGGTGGGAGCTGCCCTCATCTCGAATCCAATCCTCCAAAGGAAAGCTCAGACACAGCCTCTGCTCACATATCCTACACATTGCCTGAGGATAGAATGGACTCTGTCTAGGTTGTCACAGATTGAGGTTTACAGTTGTCTGCCCTCTGCTAATCAGTAAAGTAAATGAATTCGGTTCGGAGGTAGCTGAATGCTTTGTGTGGAGAATAAGAATGAACTGCATAGTGTCTACTCTATACAGTGTCTTTCACTTTGCATCAATATGGGAGCCTATAACTCATAGAAACATCTTCCCTTGGGGCAGCTAGGTGGCACAGTGAATAGAGCACCAGCTGTGGAGTCAGGAGGAGCTGAGTTCAAATCCAGCCTCAGACATTTAACACACACACACACACACACACACACACACACGCACACAAACTAGCTGTGTGACCTTGGGCAAGTCACTTAACCCCAATTGCCCTCCAAAGAGTAAAAAAGAAAAAGAAAAAAAAAAGAAACATTTTCCCTGCCCTCATGGAACTTCCATTATGAAATAAATAAAAACAAAAATGAAATTTCAATTAGTGAAAGGTCTTGACCTGAAGCAATGAAGGGACATTGAGTCTGGAGTCAAAGGAATTGGGTTCAAATCCTGCCTCAGTTGCGTATATTTTGAAAGGTCCTAACAAACTTTCAAGGTGTTGTTGTCATCATTGTCATTACCACTATCACTATTATAACCGAGGAGACTCTGAGCAAGGCACTTCACCTCCCTCAGACTCAGTTTCCTCATCTATAAACTGAGAGGCTTCACTAAAGGGTTCCGAAGGTCCCTTCCTATTTTATATCTGTGCTCCAATGTTCTTCTCCCCTTGCCTCCTCTCCTCCTCACTCTTACTTTGCCTTGTTTACCTTCTTTTGGAAGGGGAAGACAGGATTACACCCTGGCAATGGTGAGTGAAGCCTACTTAAGGATGGGGAGCTGGAAAAGGCAACTCTCATGTGAATTGGCTTAGGTGACTTGAGAAAGCTCATAGGCTGCTCAGCTATGCCTCTGTGCCTGCTGCTCACGGGAAGGGGCTCCAGGATAACACTCCACAGTGGATGATCCTTGAAAGTCTGCAAAGCACTCTGTATACATCAACTCAAGTCACTCCCACCAAAGTCCTGTGATGTCAGCATCACAGGAAGACGAGTCTTCATGACTCTGGGACTGGCACTCTATCCACTGCATCACATGGGTGCCATATGTAAAGCAATATTTAAAGCTAGGTACTCCAGTGATGATGATGACATGCTAGCTCTATAACAAAGGGATTGGGACAAAACTTGTTATTTCATTGGCATAAGGAATTTCCAGGTGAGGAAATGGTATACCTTCTCTGCCACCTAGGTTAAATGACTTGCCCTGACTCATAGCCAGAGATGAGACTTGAACTCTGCTCTTCCTGGCTTCCGGGTTGGTTCCCTATCAACTCTGCCACAACGTCTCAACAAAGGATAGGTAAATAATCTGCTTCATTATGATGACCTCAGGTCATTCCTTTAGCACGGGTAGATCAGCTGATCTCTCTGCAAAACAAATATGGTTCACTTGCCACAAGCTCATGCTTCTGCCTCCCCCTTGAAAAATGGATGATCAAAATGAAGGTAAATACCTATCACCATGCTCACTCTGGCCAGAGGTCTGAGAGTAGGACACACACATGGTCTATGTTCCAGGACAATATAGATGCCATAGGAATCCTTCTGGCTTACTCAATACACCAAGCTCTGCCCCAGATGAGTTAAATGACTAATTTGAGCACTGCAGAATCCCATGCCTTCACAGTGTCTTGGATGTGCATTAAATAAAGCTCCGTTAAGTTACTCTAACTTCCTCATCTTTATGGATGCTGTTTCATAATATCTAGAGTCATGGAACTTCCTATCATCTGTCCCCCCCTCCCATACTTATGAAAGGGAATGAATATCCTGGCATGATCCCTTCCCCTACTCTCCAACCCAGAATACACAGATTTCCTTTTCATTGGTCAGAATCCAAACAAATGGAATTAAATAACATTTCATGCATTAAGCTAAGAGGGACAGTGTGGTGGCTTAGAAGGCTTGCTTAGAATCAAGAAGATCTGGGTTCAAGTTGTGCCTCTGAGTCACACTGAGTGACTATGGACAAGGGACTCATCCTCTCAGAATGCTTTGGTAATTTAAGCCTAAAGGAGAGAGGACAAAGGGAGAGAGAGAAAGACAGACAGACAGGGACAGAGACTCAGAAAAAGAGACCGAGAGACAGACAGAGGCACAGAGAAAAGGAGTGGGAGGTTGGGGGGAACAGGTTTATTTTTTTTATTCTGCACTAAGGGTAGGAATTTCCATTCAGGACATTCCCCAAACTAATGAATTTGAAAGTCTAGAAAAGTATTATTAAAAGATAGGATAAAGTAGAGACTCTGAATCTTTTATGTGTAATAGACCCATCTGGTAATCTGATGAAGCCCCTGGGTTCCATCTTAAAATGTTGCTTATAAATGATAAAATAAAATATATAGACAAAGACAAACATACATACATACATATATATGTTTGTGTGTATGTATATATGTTTTGTGTATGTATATATATATATCTGTGTGTATGTGTGTGTATTTTCCTAATCAAGTTCATGGAGTCAGCCCCTGAAATATGGGCTGAGGGAACCCACTGTTAGACACATACCCCAAAGAGGTCAAAGAGAACAAAGGGCAGGCAAAACATCTGAAGCATCATTTTTGTGATAGAAAAGAATTAGAAACAAATTTGGTGGCTAACAGTTGAGGGATGACTAGACAGATTGATGATGAATATAATGCAATGGAATATTACTGGTCTGTAAAAACAACAAATCTGAGGAATTCACAGAAACATGAGATGATCCAGGAGAACTGACAGAGCAAAGAATGCAGAAAAGAGAGAATTCATAGATGCATGATGACAAGAACTCTAAAAAGAAGACAAATTCTAAGTAGTTATAACACCCAGTATTGAACCCGGGGAATAAATAATGAAACATTCCCTCCTCATCTTGGCAAACAGGCAGGGGTTTATGGATATTGAACCTTTGCATACACCATCAAACATGGTCACTACCTTGGCTGGTTTTGCTGAAGTGGCTTTCTTTGTTATTAGAAAGAGCTATTGGGATTAGTACTATATCTAGTATGTCCCCCCCCCCAAAAAAATTCATAGACTATAACTTCAAAAATCAAAGCCAAGAAAGACATTTTTCTAGGCAACCTCTGCTTTAGAAGCAGAAGGCTTGAAAGATGTCAAAAAATATTGCCATTTCCTTCTCCAGATCATTTTACAGATGAGGAAACTGAGGCAAACTGAATTCAGTGACTTATCCAGAGTCACACAGATAGTAAGTATCCAAGGCCAGATTGTGAACTCAGGTCTTCCTGACTCCTGCTGGTGCTCTATGCAGTATGTCACCTAGTTGCCCATTCTTGAGTTATCTACTTCAAAGGTAAACTAAATTCTTGATTTCAACTACTACAAATCATTGCCATGCCATGTAATGAGTTGGTATATATATATATTTTTTAATTCTTCCAGCTTCCCTTCACAATAAAGAAGAGGATAGATTATTATCCCCACTTTACAGAACAGAAAGTAAAGGCACCAAGTAATGAAATGGCTCTGCCAGTGTTTTACATGATCATGAACAAAACTAAGGATGCAATCTCAGAGTTGGAAGAACCCTCCGTGGCCATCTAGTCTACCCCTGGCTGACCAAGACCTTTGCAACATCACCAATAACTGCTCTATCTTTCTGGGTATCAGCATCTCTTCTAGTGACTTTTGCCACCTACATATTCAAGCTCCGGCTCCTTGCTCCCAATTTTGCATTTTTAGCTCTAAATTTACCTTTCTGTGCTAGGTACTAGAGGCTCAGAAACCAAACTATGAGGCCCAGAAAATCTACAGAGACATGCCACCAACACACAGCATCTTCGATCACTGGTTTCATGTCACAATCAGCTAATTATTCACCCCTGAAGTGTTGACATTATCCAGACATCCTTGTTTAAAATGGTGACTCCTTCAAGTCTTTAGCTGTGCCACTGTCTTCTGTGGCCCAGATTAAGCAAGTTTTGGACACATTGTTCTGCATCCCCTCTTCGCCACAGGCTCAACCACACTCTTATTCATCTGATTAATATTCATTTGAGGGTATCACAGTGCCCAACCTTCTGAGGATGATTAATCAGGCTGAGTGCTCAGTGGATGCAATGCTCCTAATAGGGTCCCTCTCTTGCTGTAAACAGATTAGCATTTGCAAAATCAAGTTCTGTCCCTGATTAACAGAAAAGTGGATTCTGCTCAGGCTCCAGGCATAGACCCACTTCACTCAAAAGTGGCTGCAAAATGAGCTGTGGTCCATAAATAATGGAAATAAAATAAAAAAGACTCCCACTATGGGACCCTAATTTCCCAGTAGGCCAGTGTGCTGCATGGATAGCCGAGGGACTTTGGCCAGAAGGTAAGCAAGACACTAAAAGCAGTCTGGCCCCTCTCTTCTGGGCATCATGCTACAGCAGAAAAAATCCTAGATTCAAAATCCAAGGACATGGGTTCAAATGCAGGCTCTTCCACGTACTACTTCTATGACTGAAGAAATTATTTCACTTATCTGTGACTCAGTTTCCTAATCTATAAAATTGAGAGATGAGGTTAGATGACTCTCTAAGGTCCCATCCATCTGTGATCCCATGAACACTCCAGTGTCTCATACGAACCTTATATTTTCCTAGCACTTAGCAGAGTGCTCTGAATAAATGTTGATTGTTGGATTGAATTGTCTCTAAACAAAGTTTCACAACTATTTCTGATTTCCACTCATTCCTTCTTCTGTCTTAATATGAGTTTCTCAATGGATCCTTTGTTAGGGGCCAAGAGGGGGTGAGAGAGTATGATGAGGGGGAAGGGCACACATTTAGAGAACGTGGCATTCACAAAGCAGGAAAAAACCACCCATCCAGTCCAGCCTTCTCGTGTTTACAGATGAAGGAGCTGACACCTTGGAAAGGGAGGTGATTCACTGACATCACAAGGGCAGCAAGCTTGGGATCCTGTCATGTCTTCTGGCTCTACATCCAGTATACTCTTCACTGAGGATGAGACACAAAGTCATACGTGACTCTGCTGTCTGTTGGCACAATTCCAATTTACGAGTGCTGACTCTGAACCTCAGTGAGACCCCCGCCATCCTTCGGCACACCACCTGGTGGGATGGGAAGAGGTTGAGCAGTCAATGTGATCTTGGGCAAGTCACTTCCCGGGCCTCAGTTTCCTCATCTGTAAAATGAAAGGTTTGGACCAGATGACCTTTAAGGTTCTTTCCAGCTTTAAATCTGTGGTCCTTAAACTGTTATCCATGGGTATAAGATGGCACTGGCGTCAGTCAGTCAATAAACATTTATAGAATGGCTGCTATTGCCAGGCACTGTCCTAAGAACTAGAGAGAGAGGAGGGGGAAGGGGAGGGCAAGGGGGAGGGGAAAAGAGGAGGGCAAGGGGGAGGGGAAGGGGAGGGGAAGGGGGAGGGGAAATGAGGAGGGGAAGGGGGAGGGGGAAAAGAGAAGGGGAAGGGGAGGGGAAGGGGAGGGGAAAAGAGGAGGGGAAGGGGAAGGGGAGGGGAAGAATCCCTTTACCTAAATGAGCTCACCATCTATTAGGGGAAGGCAAAACACAAAAGGAAGCTGAAGGAGAGGGGGGAGTCGAGAGGGTACACAGTATCTAATCAATCAGAGATATCTGCAGGTGAGGCAACCCAGGAGGAAGGAGGAGATGGCTGCGTTGAGCTCTCCCCTTAAATGGAGGTTTGGAGTTCGTGACCCCACCTTCCTATCAGAGAGGCAGACGGTAGCTATAAGGTGGAGTCCCAGGGCTGAAAAGGACCTAGAGGTTGGTACGGTTATCCCAGTAATGAGCTTCCCAGCTGGGGCATAGTGGAGATGCCAAAGGCCTCATTTTTCTTTTCCTGATCTTATCCCTAACTCATGGTGTTGCTTGAGGCAAGTCACTTAACCTCTCTGGGTGTTCCCCAAGGACTGACTGAGAAGATGCCAGCCCCTCCCTGTGTCACTGGGCTGCAGAGAAAGGAGCTCAGGGTCAGAGGGCTTGAGCTGGAAGGGAACTGAGATATTCTCATGTAGCAGCCAAGGACACGTGTGTGTGTGTGTGTGTGTGTGTGTGTATGTGAAAGAGAGAGAGAGAGAGAGAGAGAGAGAGAGAGAGAGAGAGAGAGAGAGAGAGAGAGAGAGTGGCAGTCTGGTAAGAACTAAGGCCCCCTTGTCAGAATAATGTTCTTAATCCTTAAAGTCCCAACTAAAATCCTACCTTCTACAACAAGTCTTCCCCATGAGAAAAATTCCTATTCATTCTGCAAATATTTTGTTTGCATACAGTTGCTCACACATTTTCTCCCCCATCAGTCTATGAGTTCCTTGAAGGTAGGGACCATGCTTTTGTCTATCTTTGTATTCACAGCACTTAGTACAGTGACTGACATATAGTAAATACTTAATGATGAGGTGCAGGCTCTGGGAACCCCCTTGAGCTCTCCTTGAATCCTTGAGGTACAAGCTCTGGGAACCCCCTTGAACTCCGACTGAATCTTCCTATTTGATGAGACACTTGCAAAGGCCATAAGCCTTTCATTGTGGCTGGGACCAAACTCTGTTACAAGCCTAGCCCTCCATTGTCCATCTACTTCCCACTCTTGAGCCTATCAAAATATCAATCCACCCTTGAACTGGCCTAGCCCACCATTATCTGTTGGCTCCAGGTAGCCTCCAACAACTTCCCACCCTTAATCACTCATTGATCTCATTAACTCTTCCAGAAGACCCTCCCCAAGCCTCTCCTCTAGACCACCCCTAGACTTCTCCCAGAACCTTTCTGTACATAACATCCCTTCTTGCCCCCATTTGTGTGAGAGTGCCATAGAATTTTTCTAGCACAGACTTACTCTTATGTCTAACACAGGTGAACTTTTAATAAACTTTGCTTTTCTTTGGCTGAGAGAAGACTTGAGTCAAATTCATTTGGCAGGACGTGGAATGTTGGTATTTTGAGGTGTATACGTCATTGTTTTATGGTTACCTCTTCGTTTAATAAATGCTTGTTGACCAAATTCATTAAATAAAACACATATAATTACAAATAAAATGTGTCATAATTGATATTGCAAGCAACACACGCACACACACACATATATATATACATACATACATATATATGTATATTTTAGAAAACCCAATCACAGTCCCCAGATTAAGATTCTTGATGTTCATTCTCATTTTATATATAAGAAAATTTACATGGAGAAAGAGGGGAAATGATTAATCCAAGGACACACAGATACTATGCAGCATAGCTGTACTTTAAGCCTATGATCTCTGGGTTCAACTACAAAGCTATCTATCTTTTGGAGTTAGAATTATCCAAGAATAAAATGCTATATGAAACAAAGCTATCACCTGAAAATTAAATGTCCCATAATCTTTCTTTAAAAAAACCAGAGTGGAAGTTTATCACAGCTCTGGCTAAGGGTTGCATTTTAACAAAACAAGGGATAGAAGCGATCACCAAAGACAGTATTAATAAATTGGATTACATGAAGTTGAAAAGCTTGCGAACAAATAAAATTAGCTCACCAAAGATAAGGGAAGTTGTCGGCTGGTGGGGAGAATCTTTGTATCAGATGTCTCTGACAAGGGTTGGGAGCCTACTAAAAGAAATAGAAACGGCCAAAAACCAATCCCTAATAAATAATTGAGTTGTAAAGAAATTTGAAGGAACTGGTTTTCATTCTGGAAAGCAATTTGGAATTATGCTAACAAAGTGACTAAAAGATCAGTACCGTTTGACCCTAAGATTCCACTGGCAGGCATAGTAAAAACCTCAGGGAAGTCAATGCAAAAATGAAATGGCCATATACAAACTGTGAGCTCCTGAAGGATGCAATATCTTTTCTCCTTTCTTTTTAGTCCTAGTGCATAGCACAGTGCAATAAATGGCTGTTGACTTGACCTTATAATATTTTAACAGCACTTTAAATAGTAGCAATGAACAGGTAACAAAGTATATGTCCTGCCTTTGAGGAATAGTTAAACCAACTGTGGTACACGGATGTGATGGAATGTTATCATGCATACAGAAAAGCATGGGAAGACTTACATGAACTGATGCAAAGTGAAGTATGTGGGAGAAAAATAATATACACGATGACTACAATGATGAAAATGGAAAGAAGAGCAACAAAGCAATCAAAAGTGAATGTTATAAAATCATAATGTCCAAGTTTTGCCCTAAAGAAAAGATGTGAGAAGGATTCACACACATATACAAACTTTTCAGAGGTGGGAGACAATGGACGCAGAACACTAAACTGGTTTTTCTCCCTTTTTTCTCTTTTTTTTTTTCCTTTGCTATAAGATGTGGCCTTTTGGGGGGGGAGGGTGGAATAGAGGTAACATAAAAACAAAAGATAATCAATGAAATTTCATTTTAAAGCTATCATTAAACTAATTTTCATTCCAGTGCTTTATAATATGCCCTCACATAAAATACACATAAACTCATAGCTTGTATTTATGTGACCCTTTAAGACTTTAAAAATGCCTTATGTATGAAGTCAAATTTGATCTGTCCACTATGGCATGGTGGGGGTGGCTGGGGGGAACAATGCATTTGGACTCTGAGGCCTCAGTTTTGAATCTTAGCCCAGTTTCTTACTAATTGTGTGATCTTTGTTAAATTAACCCGCTTCATTTCCCTGGGCTTCCTTTTCCACATCTCTAAAAAAGGAAGAGGTTACACTCAAGGACCTGTAATCTCCCTCCCAGCTCTAAACCTATGATCCTTTGAACAATCATGTCAAACACATGTTGGCATAAGCCTTCTTTGCAAATCACTAAACCTATTTTATAATAGGGAAAATGGGCTCAGAATAGTTTTGGTGACTTGTGTGTGAGCAGTAAGGATCAGAAATTATCAGAGCCAGAATTTAGTCCCAGGTCTCTGCTGACTCCAGGATCATGATAGACATCCTTCAGTCAACTGCCAAATTACTATTTCTAAAGCACAGGTATGACCATGTTGCTCCCCTGCTCAAGAAGCTTCAGTGGCTCCCTATTGTTTGTAGCATACTGGTTAATCTTAGTTTATCTACTATAAACTTCTCTGTTTGACATCCTTCCAAGTTTGGACTAAGTCTATCTTTTCAGTCTGATTATATCTTTTTCTCCCTTATACGCTTCATATTCTAGCCAAACTGGAATACTTGCTGTCTCCCCTGTCCTCAACATTCCACTCTTTCCCGCTATGCCTGGAATGCTCTTCCTTCTCACCTATGCATCTTGGGAGCCCTACCTCTCTTCAAGGCTCAGCTCAAGGGTAACTTTCCTCAATAAGCTTTTCCTGAATCCCCTGTGATTTCCACAGCCCCATTCCCAACCCAAAGCCTAGCCTTTGTAATCACTGTACTTTTTATACTAATTTCTCTAGGAACACCATGTATTCTTCAGTAGAATATAAGCAACATGAGGGCAGGGCCCATTTTGTTTTCATCTTTGTACCCCAGGCATGTAGACCTGAATGAATGTTTGCTGACTGAGCTCCCCTCCAACCAACTTCCTTCCATTTGTGTAACTTGGGCATACTTGAGTAGAACTGCTGCTTTGTTTAGAGCAAATGACTGTCTCTCCCCAATGAGCTCAGTCCAAATGTCAGTCCCTTACACATGCTCACTTCTCACAGCATTCTCATAATAATAAGAAGATGATAGCAGGAATTCTTAAAAACCACAGGGAAGGAGGCTAATTGGGCATAAGAAGATGCCTTGCTTTTTTAGCTACTCTGTTCTAGCTAGAACAAATTCTGCAAAAAGGACAACAACCAAACAGGCTTATGAAGCAGCTAAGAGGAGGCTTCTGGTCCATCTTGAAGTCCTCTGATAAAGACAGTGAGCTAAAGACTTCAAAAGTGAGGGAATAACTGGGGAACAGAGGGGTTCTCTTTCTGCAAGGGAGACCAGTCCCTCTGCTGGAAGTCGAAGGCACTACCACCCTCCCAGTCCTTCAAGGTCACAACCTGGGCATCATACAGGATTCTTCACTAATCTCTCACTCCCCCCCACCCCATAACTAAGCTTTTGCCAAGGACTGTAAATTCTATCTTGGCATCATCTCTCAAATACACCCCTTGTCTCCTTTGACACTGCCCCCACCCTGGTGCAGGCCCTCATCAACCTCTCCCAGGATCATTGTAATAGCTGCTGCTGGGTCTGCCTGCCTCATGTGTCTCCCCTCTCCAGTCTATCCTCCATCAAGCCACTGAAGTGATTTTCCTAAAGCCCAGGTCTGATCATGTCACACACACACACCCACCTCATGCCACAGACTCCAAGAACAAATATGGAATGCTGTTTGTTAATCAAAGCCCTTCATAATCTAGCCCCCTCCTACCCTTCTAGTCTTCTTACACTTTATTCCCCAACACAAACTACTCAGTCCGAGAACACTGATCTTATGGCTAATGCAAGAACAAGACCCTCAATCTCTTGGCTTTGGACATTTTTTTGCAGCTATACCCCAGGCCTGGAATGCTCTCCCTCCCCCACTCCAACTACTGACCTCCTGGCTTCCTTTAAGGCTCAGCTAAAATCCTGCCTCCTACAGGAAGCCTTCCCTACTCCCTTTTCATTTCAGGGTCTTCTCTCTGTAACTTGTTTTGTAAATATTTGTTTGCATGTTGTGTCTCCCTTGGATCATGAGCTCCTCGAGGGCAAAGACTGTGTTTTTCCTCTTCTTATATCCTTGGTGCTTAGCTTAGTGACTGTCACAGCACAGATTTTTAATAAATGTTTAGTGACTGATTGATTACAGGGCTAGACCTTAAGACAAATGTGTGTGCATATTTGTTTATGTGTGTGCATATGTAAACATATGTAAACATATACATGCATACATATACACACACATATATGTATGCATGTGTGTGTGTGAAGGCAAATCACTAAATTCAGTGCCATCATATTCATCTCATACCCATGTCCTCTATACATAATCCTTCTCCCTGCCCTAAGAATAAGAAAGTTCTCAGGAGTGACAAGTATCATCTTCCCATGTAGGAATATAAATAGTTCAACTTTATTGAATTCCTTATGATTTCTCTTTCCTGTTTACTTTTTTATGCTTTTCTTGCATCTTGTATTTGAAAGTCAAATTTTCTATTCAGCTCCAGTCTTTTCATCAGGAATGTTTAAGTGTCCTCTTTTTCATTGAATACCTATTTTTTCCCCTGAAGGATTATACTTAATTTTTCTGGGTAGGTTATTCTTGGTTAGAATTCCACTTCTTTTGTCTTCCAGAATATCATATTCCAAGCCTTCCAGTCCATTAATGTAGAAGCTGCTAAATCTTGTGTCATACTGATTGTGGCTCCACAATATTTGAACTGTTTCTTCCTGACTGCTTGCAACATTTTATCCAGAGCTTGAGAGCTCTGGAATTCAGTTACAACATTCCAGGGAGTTTTCATTTTCAGATCCCTTTCATGAGGTGATTGATGGATTCTTTCAATTTCTATTTTACCCTCTGGTTGTAAGATATCAGAGCAGTTTTCCTTGATAATCTCTTGAAATATAATGGCCAGGTTCTTTTTTTGATCATGGCTTTCAGGTAGTCCGATAATTCTTAAATTACCTCTCCTCAATCTATTTTTCAGGTCAGTTGTTTTCCAATGAGATATTTCACATATTCTTCTATTTTTTTTCATTCTTTTCTTTTTTTTTTATTTTATTACTTTTTGAAGTCTCATGGAGTCATTAGCTTTCACTTGCCCAGTTCTAATTTTTAAGGAATTATTTTCTTCAGAAAGCTTTGGCAATTCCTTTTCCATTTGGCCAATTCTACTTTTTAGGAAGTTCCTTTCCTCAGTGATTTTTGGACATCTTTTTCCATGTGGTCAAATCTGCTGTTTAAAGAGTTCTTTTCTTCAGTGGATTTTTGTACTTTTTTTTTTTTTTTACCATTTGGTCTATTCTGTTTTTTAAAGTGTCATTTTCTTCACTAGTTTTGTGTGTGTTCTTTACTATGCTATTGACTCTTTTTTATGATTTTCTTGCACCATTCTCACTTATTTTCCTAATTTTTCTCTACCTCTTTTATTTGATTTTTAAAATCTTTTTGAGATTTTTCCAGGAAGTGTTTTGGGGTCTGAGATCAATCCACATTTTTCTATGAGGCTTTGGATATAGCATTTCTTACTTTGTTGTCTTCTTCTGAGTTTGTATTTTGCACTTCCTTGTCACAATAGCAACTTTCTATGGTCAGGATCTTTTTGTTGTTTTCTCATTTTTCCAGTCTATTTCTTGACTTTAAAATTTACATTAAAATTGGGCTCTGCCTCCTGGTTGGAGGGGGCACTGTCCCAAGTTTCAGGATTTTTGTGTAGGTAACGGTAGGTGTCTGTAAGTTTTTCTGTTTTTATAAGGTGGTATGATCTAAGGAGAAGTGCATTTATTACTATCCTGGCTTGTGCTATGCTCTGTGAATGAGCACAAGCACTCTTTTCTGTCCGGGAACTGTAACTAGGGACCCTACTCACCTGTGGCTGCAAGTTCTAGTGTACTAGTGCTTTTCCCACCCTGGGAATGCATCTCAGAACTGCAATTTGAATCTGAGTTAGGGCAATTTGCAACAGAGTCCTGCACTCAGTGCCATCAAAAGGACCCCTATCATCTTCTTCTGACCACTTGTCTAACCCCATTACCACCTGTGGGCTGAGGGTTCTGGAAGCAAACACAGCAGCTGTCAATTCAGTTGCCTCCAAGGCCCGTTGCTGGTTTGCTGGGGCATGGACCACAGCCCACATTCCACTCTTACCACCACTCCAATGTGATAGACATTTCCTGCCAAACCTCTAAGTTGTCTTGGACTGGGAAATTGTTTCACCTCTCCTTTTGTGGGTTCTGCCACTCTAGAATTTCTTTTGAGATGTCATTTAAAGTTGTTTGGTGGGGAATTTGGGAAAGCTCAGATGAGTCACTGCCTTTTCTCTGCCATCTTGGCTCCACTCCCTCCAAATTCTAGTTTTTAAGGAATTATTTTTTTCAGGGAGTTTTTGTATCTCTTTTTCCATTTAGTAAATTCTATTTTTTTAAGGAATTATTTTAATCAGTGATATTTTGTACTTCTTTTTTTCCATTTGGCTAATTATATTTTTAAGCTGTTTTTTTTCTTCAATATTTTTGTGTCTCTTTTACCAAGTTTTTAGTTGGCTGTTCATCATTTTCTTGCTTTGCTTTTATTTCTTTACCTATTTCCCCCCCATATTAGTCTTATTGTGGTTTGAAAATCATTTTAAGCTCTTCCAGGAATTCTTCTTGGGCTTGTGTCCAAATCACATTTTTTCCTTTGACGCTTTCTTTGCTTGTGCCTGCTTTGACTTCATTGTCTTCTTCTGAGTTTTTGTTTTGATGTGACCTGTCGCCCTGTCACCATAGTCATTTTTTATTATCAGGTTTTCATTATTACTGTTGTTTGTCCATTTTCACATGCTCTTTCCTGATTTGTTACTTTATAGTAATTCTTGTCTCTGTTCTTTGAATGATGAGGAGGGCACTTTCTCAAGTTTTAGGTTTTTTTCACACTGCTGTTTTCAGAGCTACTTCTGGAAGTTAGAAGTTTTCGGTGCTTCTGAGGTGGTTATGATCTAGGGAAAGGTTTGGTCACTGCTCTCACAACCTGCACTCTCATCTTTACTCAAGAAGGGTCCCTGATTTCTTGGGACCAGAAACAATATTATTTTTCAGGGCCCCTGATTCCTTTGGGCCAAAAGTAATATTGCCTGTCAGGAATTCTGCTCTTGACCAAAAGTGTTTTTCTCTGCCTTTGAACTAAGACCCAGAAGTGGGTATAGGCAATGAAATTGCCAAACAGTGCCTGTTCCTGTGTCCAGTGCTGGCACAGGGGTCCCCTGTAATCTCCTTCTAACTAGTTTCCAAGTTCTCTTCCTATCTCTGACTAGAGAGCTCCTTACACCATTGCTGCTTCTGCTTCTACCATCAAGTTCCACTACTGATTTTTCATTCATGTAGGCCCTAGGCCAGCTTCCTCTCCCAAACCACAGATCTCTTTCCAACGCCCTATGTTGTCTTGGAGTGGAATAACATCTCACTCTGGCCTTTTCTTGGTTCTTCCACTCCAGAATTCAGTTTGAGGCATTATTCAAAGTTGTTTGGAGGGAAGTATTGGGAGAACTTGGCTGAGTACTTTCTCTATTCCACCGTCTTGACTCTGCCCCTGAAAGTCATTCAGTTACCTTTTTGCTGAGCATAAAAGCTTATCTAATCAGACCAATAGATCTCACCCAATGCCAGGAGTGTGACTGGATTGAGATGATGATGTTTTTTTTGGGGGGACAGGCAAAGACCCCCCTGTATTCAAAACTGACATCCTCCAAAAAAAAGATACCACTACTCTTCAGGACTAGCCTTCAGAGCTTATAATGTAATATGGCCTCTTCTCTTCAAAGCAGTAGTGGGAGGGCAACAACTAGGCAATGCAGTGGATACAGTGTTGAACTCACAATCAGGAAGACCTGGGTTTGAATCCTGACTCAGATACTCACTAGCTATGTGAGCAAGGCGCTTAACCCCTCTTGGTCTCAGTTCCCTCATCAGTAAAACAAGAATAAAAGTAACACCTACATCCCCCAGTTGCTGTAAGTATCACATGAGATGACAAGTGGAATGTCCTGTGTAAATCTCAAAGTGGTTTATAAATTCGAGTTGTTATAGTAGGAGTAGGAATAATAATAAACTGACAGAGATTGCAGTGAGGAAGAAACATAACTAGGTGCAAGTGACTTCTAATGTAAATTGCAATTGGGGTTAAAAAAATAAGCAGATAATTTATATAATGTTAAACTTTGAATTCAGAACATTAAGACTTCAGAAAATCATTTGAGGATTAAGCAACATGTCTTGAGCTTTGCTCTTTAGACATCTGCCTTCCTACTAGATACTCTTTTAGGAGGTTGGTAAAGTCTATGAATCCCTCTGGAATAAGGTTTTTAAAAGCATATAATGATGATGATGACAGCTAACATTTATATATTCCAGACAATGTGAAGCTCTTCACAGCTACTTCATTTGATCCTCACAACAATGCTGAGAGGTAGGTGCCATGATTATCTATAATTTACAGCTGACAACACTGAGGCAAACATATTGAGTCACTTGCCCAGGGTCACACAGCAAGTAAGTGACTGAAGCCAAATTTGAACTCAGGTCTTATTGACTCCAACTCCATTGTTCTATCAACTATACACTTGCCTTTAAAATATATAAAATTACAAAGGAAAATGATTATAGTAAAATGAAGCAGATATTTTTCTAATCCAAGTTCATGTTCCCCCTGAAAAGTTTCTATGAATCTCCAATAGCTCATAATCTAGGTCACTTGCTCTAACTAGTCCCTTTACACACAAGGAAACTGGGCTCCATGGAATAAAGTGAACTGGCCAAATTCACACAGCTAGTATCCTATATATTTGGAGTTTAGGAAGGATTTATTAGGATCAAACCTGTGGTTCCACTAGTTCAGGGAACTCCCATGGTGAAACACTCATTACCAATGCAAGTCAGCAAGTCAGCACCATATCTTATAGTCTTAGAGTTGACCTGGGTCACTAAGAGATTAAGGGACTTATCCAGAATCACAGAACTAATACATCAGAGACAAGACTTGAACCCTGAGCACAAAGCCAGTTTTCTCATTCCTGCTCATGCTACCTCTCCACCTTTAGTGATATTATTAATGCCATATTTAGTGGTGTATTAAGGTCACAATACATACTGAGTGTGTGTATGTATGTATGTATATGTATGTATGTATGTATGTATGTATGTATGTATGTATGTAAACATGTGTATGTTTGTGTGTGTGTGAATTCATTATTAAGCTAAAAATTTTCCCTAAAATCTATGGGCTTGATTATCCATACTAAATCTCCCTTCCCCCATCTCCCTCCGTCCCTCCGTCCCTCCCTCCCTTTCTCCTTCTCTCTCTCTCTCTCTCTTTCCCTCTCTCTCTCACTCTCTCTACCCCTTTCTCTCTCCCTCCTTCTCTCAGCAAAATTCTGTTTATTCAGTGGCTTTCAACCAGCCAAGTGTCCTATTAGTCTTTCCCATTTTCTCTCTCTAAATTCCATGATGTCAGATAAATGCTAGACAAAGGTGCCTAGGTGAACACAACACTGCTCCTTAACACATTTGGGTGCTACAGTCTCATTAACACAACTACAGACTGTTATTCACCATGCCCTACAATGGGGCTTTCTATTTAAATGACAATCGAAAGTATGGAATTGTTCTTTAAGGGAAGCATGGGCCCCAACTCCATAAGGAAGGAGCAGCCATTAGATCCTCACAGCTCTTGACCCACACACCTGAGAAACTATCTAAACCCCCACAAATCAGGTAGCCTTTGACAGAGAAAAATATTCTTTGGCAGCAACGCTCATGACATTCTTTAAAGGGAAAATTGAAAACATGCTTCCACAAGGGTCAGATGGTTATTATTGGAAAAGGGTTCTTGTAAACCATAACAGAGGCCATTTTCTCCCCCTAAATTACAATAGCTCTTCCAAGCGCTCAGCGAGTCTTCAGGCCAACCCAGCGCCAGGCTCTTTTCTGATGTAGATAACAACTCACATGCGTTCTTAAAAGCACATCCATTTTAAAGTGGGCCGTGAAGAACACCAACTGTGACAGAAAACTGATATTTTTTCTGTAACGTCAGCACTACAGACATATTTCCAGAGGAAACGTTTAAAAGAAAGGGAAAAAAACCCATGAAGAAAATGCTTCCTTATTTAACACATAGAGTGCTATTCAGTACAATTTACTGCCAATAACAACTTTCAAAAACTAGGACATTTCTGCTCTCATTTTATACTGAGATATTAAAGAAGCTTGAAAAATTGAGCAGGAACAAAAACTGGAGAAGTGCTTACTGACTTTTTCTCCTGGATAGCTTACCACTCAGAGGCATGAAGAGTGGTAAGAAAATCAATTGGTTTGAGGAAGCAGTTATTAAGAGAGCAATAATTGCAATTAGCCAAAGCCTACACCTGCAGTTTAATGAGGGAAAGAGGCTTTATTAAGCCCTTACTATGGGCTGACCACTGTGCTAAGCAAATACAGAAACCAAGATGGTCCCTGTCTTCAAGGAGTCTGTATTCTAACAAGGGGAGAAGAAAAGGCTGTTAACAAGGGAGAAGTATTTTGGTTTGGAAAGCTACTGGGATGGAGAATGGAGCTCTAGAGAAGTAGATGAACACAGCCTTCTTTCTAGCAGCAATGTCAAGAATGATTTAATCTTGGTTCCCAAACTACAAAGTTGGGGGTGGGGTTGGCAAGGTAAGCGTACTCAAGAAATAGCAAGGTAGTTGGTGAGAAGGTCATCAGAAAGAAAAGAGATGGCTTGGGTCCCTACGTAGTAGACCATCTGAGGTACTCACCAATCAGTCAAGATGAAAGGAGGAGGAGGGTGAGAATTTGGAAGTCGAAAGAGAAGAACTTTCTGAGACAAAGTCCATCACCCTAGTTTTTAAGAATTACTAATTACAAATATCTTGTCGATCTCATGACCACAGGATTGTGCATCTAGAACGAGGAAGGACCTCAGAAGTCACCTAGCCCAACCATCATTTTTTACAATTTGGAAAACTGAGGCCCAGGCAGATTAAAATGACTTAAAACCATACAATCAAGATCTAAAGCTGGAAAGGAGAGGCCAGCTCATCCAACCTCTCTTAGCAAATGGAGAAACTTCCCTATCACCCCCATTACCACTAATAGCTTAGGAAAGGAGGTGTGAAGCTCAGTTCAGAAAGGAGTCAACACAAAACATTTCACTCCAAAGAGAAATTGGATAGTGGAATTTCCAGAGATTAAGATGTAAAAGACAAAGGAATGACTCCAGCTACTGCCACTAACTAGCTTTGTGACCTTGAACAGGTAACTTAACTCTTCTGAATCTTGGATTCTTCATCTGGCAAATGAAGGTGTTCAATTAAATGTCTTCCAAGGTGCCTTCCAGAAATAAAAATCCACATTTCTAGAATCATACAGACATGCAGGAAAATCTCCAGATAAATATTATTGTTATAACCTAGAGACATTTGCCTATTAAACAAGATTAGGTAGGAAATTAAAATTAATTTAAAAAACTAAACATGGCATTGACATCATGCCAAGTCCTGGGTAGCACAGAAAAGGAAAAGAGAAAGACACACATTCACCAGGGATGTAGATTCTTAGAGAGAACATCATGGGGAAACTCTGCTGCCAAGGGGGCCACAGTTACTCTCTGGCTGTTTAATGTAGGTTCTAGCAGTAGGAAATTGCTGGTAGTTTTGAAACTAGCCACCTCCAATTGCACTGACACACAGTGTGGAATCTATCAATTTGCAAATGAGAGTAGATAGCAGCCTCAGACTCAGCATGCCAATTCATCCCCTAGTGGTAGGACCCAGGAGTCCTGGGTCCCAATCCTAGTGAGTTTCTGCGCCCATCTGCAGATTCATTCAATTTATTCAGAAACACAGGGGACAGAGCAGTATGTTTGTATTCCCTTAGAAGAGTATTATCTAAGAATTCTACCAGGTGCATCTACAGGGAGAAGCTATGTTAGAACGGAAACTAGAAAGGCATTGGCTGGGGAAGGTAGAAGGGGGGAGAGAAGTGAAGGCAAGGTAGAGTGTTGCCTTTAAGCTTGAAGCACAGATGCTGTAGAGGTGAGTGTTAATTGAGGCACCCTGTTTTGGGGTGTCTGAAAAAGTAGGCAAAGGACTTTCCATTTTCCATAACTACAGTGATAACAATAATTGCTAGAATTTACATAGTACTTTAAGGCTTGCAAAGTCTTTTACCTGTGTTACCTCATTTGATTACATGGTAGGCAATTGGGAGCCACTGAAGATTTTTGAGAAAAGCATTCGTTAGGATGGGAAGATTAATTTGGCAATAGTATGACAGATGAACCGGATGACTGAAAGAGTAGACATGGGAAGATCCATAAAAAGTCTCCTGAAATAGTTCAGGTGTGTGTTAATGAGAGTCCATATACGGTCAGTAAAAATTAAAAATACCAAAGGATGGATGCATGTGAAACATCCCAAGGAGCTGGAATCAACAGGATTAGTCAATTGAGCAATTATCAGAGGTGAAGGGAGGGAAACAACATCCAGGTGCCAAATGTGTGACTAGGAGAATGTGACATCACTGATTTAAAAAAAAAAGTCAAAAAAGTAGATTTGGATGGAAGCTAATAAAGTTCAGTGTGGTACATGATTATTTTAAGGTGGTGCATGATTATTTTAAGGTACTGGTCCAGCACCAACTGAGATACCCTGTAAGTAGATGGAGATGTGGATGTGGTGCTCAAGAGAGAGCTCAGGGCTGGATTTCCAGATCTGAGAATCATCTGTATTGCAATCATAATTGGAACCATGAGAATGAATGAGATTGCCAAGGGACAGAAAAGGTAGAGAAGGGGGCCAAGAGATAGAACTTGGGAACTTGGGGGGATTATTGATTTTAAGAGATTGGTTAGCTCAACTGATTGGTGGTGTTAACAATGCTAAGGTCAGGTTAGATCCCAAAAGAGTCATTATTTTGGCAGCAGTATGGTTCAGCTTTGGACTTGGAGTAAGAAAGACCTAGATTCAAACTGTCCCTCAGATATTGTGCGACCCTGAACAAAACTCTTTAGTTGTTTGGGTCTCAATTTCATCATCATTTACAAATCAGGGAGTTCAATGAAATGAACACTAAGGTCCCTCCCATCTCTAAAGACAGACAGGATGAAGGAGAGAATGTACATGAGAAGAGTGATTAGGAGGCTCCTGAAATCAGATCAGGACAAAAGATCAGTGCAAGTGGCATTGAAGGAGCAGCACTTTATATATTGGGGGGAGGGAGTTCTGTGGACATATGGGGAGACAATCCTAATCCCAGCTGAGGTCTATATGTAGAGTCAACAAGTTGGGTCTTCAGAGGGTGGCTGCCGCATATCACCTCAAGATTCTGGCAGGTAGCCATGAAAGGTTAAAACATCTGTCCTAGTAATATGTCTCATAAATCCCTACCACTGTGATTCCATCATTGATTCTGAGTTGTTATCAATTAATCAACCAAACTTAGTTTGCTTTTAAAAAGGGGTATTTACTGTCAAGGCAAAAATCCCTACCCCTCAAATATAGAGACATTCTGGTTAAGTTGGAACAAAATTATTTATGAAAAAGGAAAGGTGAGCATGCATGGCAGGACCTCAAATCCAAAGTTATAATGGAGCCCACAGCCAAGGAGAGGCAGAGGTAACGTATGCTTGAAAACCACAAAGGGGAGTGGTAATTATAGAAAATGGACAGTCTTTCCCAGGATAGGTGGGACACAGAAGCAACACATTTTGCAGGAACAGCTGATCACAAGACTGGTTTAAGCTGGTTTGAGGTGCATAGCTCAGCAAGGTCAGCCAGAAAACACTAGCAAAGGCATTTGGGAAGGAGCAAGACTTTGGTTCACTGTAGGCTCCTGATTGGCTTCTTTCAGCAGACTAACTCCATGTTCCCTACATCTGTATAGTAAAGTAACTCATGGAAAACAGACATGTTAGCCTCAGGAGTATTTTCACATGCCTAAGGCATGCCACCTTAGTAAAGATTAAATAAATATGAATGATTAATACAAATTTTCCCATCAGAAGTCTGTAACACATTGTCCCACCAGTCCATACAGAATCCAACGGAGTGTGGGCTCAAGCTAAGAATGCAAAGGGTGGATGGTATAACTCCGTACTTCTGGAAGGTCTTTTGCTGGTGCTCTCAAGATAATCTTTTAGGTACAATGCAGTTTTCCCTGTAGAGTTCCTTGTAGAGTTTCTAAAGCCACCTTCCCCCAGTGTATATTGGTTGTCCTTAGCTTTTTCACAGTATAGATATCACTACCAACCATTGCTATTTTGGAGACACTGTTGGAAACTGAGTCATCTGAGTTCACCAGGTTTCCCTCTGGTTAGAGGTAATGGGGATGCAAAGGGTTCCACCCCTTTCAGTAGCTTGACTGAAATTGTCATATCATCTTTCATATTTCAGTATAAATTATCTTGCTGATTTCATATAAGCTACACACAGAACGTGGCTGAGTCTCCCCAACCAATAAGAGTTGATACTTTCTGTGGCAGTCTATTAAAACATAATTCATTGGTTGATTGATTCCATAGAGATGGTTGGGGCTTGTTCATTGACTAACTCAATAGAGGTGTTACTGAATAGGATGGGGGTGATTTGTTCCTTGGTCCAGTAGATTCCTCCCACCCTAATAAAGGTCTGGTTAGAGAAACAGAAGAAGAAACAGGAGAGTGTGAATCCAAGGGAGAAGAGATCATCCAGATGGGGTTGGAACCAGCATCCAATGCTACAGAGAGATCAAGGAAGATGATGATTGGACAAAGACCAGTGGCTTTGATGGGTCCTTTCTCAGCTACTTATTTATTTTTTTCCTCCCTTAACTGTCCCATCTCTTGCTATTCCCAAAATATCTCTTAGAAGTGTTTTTTTATGAATACCTTAGTAAAATTTATTAATTTCATTAAGTCAAATAAACTCAATTGAGCAAACATTTATTAATGCCTTCTGGGTGCCAACCACTGTGCTAGGCACTTAGTTTACAATGACAAGAATGAAACTTTTGAAGGAACACCAAACTAATCTTCTCTTTGCACAGATCTGCTCAAGGAAAAATGGGGATTGGGGAAAGAAGTTGGGGTTTAGTCATAGAGTCCAATCTCTTCCTTTTAGAAATGAGGAAATTGGACTAACCTCCCCAGAGATAGTTCTTCTGCTGAATAAAAAAGGGAAGGAGGGGTAAGGGGGTTCTTAGTAGTCACATAATCCTTATTTGACCAAAGAGAAAGCCAAGGCTCTTTGAGGTAAAATGACTGAGATCATACAGATAGTGCCTAGAAGAACTGAGATTCAAACCCAGGTTCTGAAATTCAAAATCAAGGCAATTTCTGATACATTATGCTACATGAGGGCTTGCCATGGAGAAGCTTACTCCCCATAGAGGTGTAGAAGGAAATCACAGTTAAGTACATACATACAAAGTACAAAACATAGATAATGTAAATACAGGGTAAGTTTAGGTTGGGGGATGTTAGTTAATCACTGTGGTGTAAAACCCCAAAAGCTTCAATAAACCTTTTTTCTTTTTTTCTCCAAAATTCATTGAAAAGGATGAAGAAATATGATTTGACTTCTGCTAAGAGAAAAGGAAAAAGGAGAAAGAGAGAGAGAAGGAAAAAGAGAAGGAAAGAAGGAAGGGAGGAAGAAAGGAAGGAAGGAAGGGAAGAAGGAAGGAAGGAAAGAAAGAAGGAAGGAAGGAAAGAAAGAAGGAAGGAAGGAAGGGAAGAAGGAAGGAAGGAAGGGAAGAAGGAAGGAAGGGAAGAAGGAAGGAAGGAAAGAAAGAAGGAAGGAAGGAAGGAAAGAAGCAAGGAAGGAAGGGAAGAAGGAAGGGAGGGAAAGAAAGCACTGACATGTTTGTTTATATAGTATTATCTGGGCAGGAGACAATATCCTGGGGGAATCAAGAAAGATTTCATGAAACAGGTGACATTTGAATGGAAACATGTAAGGGAGCAGCAGAGTCCAAGAGCCAGAAGGGAGAAGGCAGGGGCAGTGTGCTAGACTGGAAAGAATCATGGTTCTGGAGCCCTTCTGATGCTTACTAAAAGTGTGACTTTGGACAAGTCACTTTCAACCTCTCTGGGCCTTAGTTTCCTGTTCTTTAAAATGAGGGAAGTAGACTTAATGGCCTCTCATGTTTCCCCCAGATCTAGATCTAGGACTCCATGAGAGCTTTGATTGATTAAAGGTTGTAGTGAGGATGGAGAATGTGTTTAAAAGGGATAAGAGGCACAAGGAGAGAAAAAAGGATAGAATACTGTGGTCAAAGAAAACCCTTAGAGTTCTAGATCATGGAGGTTGAACCCTCATGGATGATAATTAAGAAAGTATTGGGATAGTGAGGGACCATGGGATATAAATTGAGAGATGCTCCCCTAAGTTCCTATCTACTAAAAAATATCCCCCTTCCACTCCCACTGGCCTGTCATGATACTAGATGTCCTTCTAGCAGAACTAGAATTCTCAGTCATGAGCAGAGTAGATAGCACTATCTTCATTAAGCCATTGCTATAAACTGGAAAGTAGAAGGAATATTGACTCCAGCCACACTTACTAACCAATCTCCATTTTGACATGTTTAAGGGACCACCTGGAACTTTGTTTTTCTTTCATAGATATCTATGTCACTCCTTTTCAATCTTCCCCATCTTAATCCACCAAGGGAGTGGCAAGTCATAAAAGGAATCTTCTTTCAGATTACAAGTCACTCAATTTGAGTGATGAAGGCATAACCCACAATGTTGCACAGAGTTGGAAACTTTCCCCCAAACACCAGGCCTTATTACAGGTATTATTTTTTTAATCCCCTTACATAGAGGTAATAAAGAAAAAGCACTTTGTGAAAATTGCTTTGGGTACCAGTAGGGAAAGGATGAAACTGCCGAGTTAAATGAGAAAGAACCAGTACATAAAACAAGACTTTTTAATTTGTTCATTGCCTGCTACCCCAGGCCAAAAGTGTAAGCAGAAAAAAGGCTAGAAGACCACCTATAGACTGTTTCCTCCAACCCCTCTGTGGAAAGCAAAAGAAAAGGGGAAAAAAAACCAGCCTGTATCTTTATTTTGAATCTCCCTTTCTGCCACTGAGAGACAGCCAGTGGCTGTATAGAGATGAAACTGTCAAATCAAAAGAGAAATCACACAATTAAAACTGGGGGAAGTTATGGAAGAGACTTTCCTGGCTTAGGTCCTGGTTCCTCAGGCTTACAATGAAGTAGCAATCATGGACCGCTTCCCCCCCAAAATATCCTGTTCCCCTCCCTGTCTCCCTTCCAAAGACTTCAGCCTCAGTCAAAGCTGATAAGAATGACAATACCAGCTTTAGCCTATGGACCCACTGACTGGAGGGAGTCAATAAATATTTTCTTCCTTGGCTAATGACACAGATTCTGGAAAACCAGCAAACGTTTATGTTAGAAGGGATTTTAGAACCCAGAGCATAGCATATCTGAGCTGGAAGGGACTTTGTAAACTATCTAATCAAGGAAATATTTAGGTGATGAACTTGTTTTAAGTGAGAGAGAAGAAGAGAGAAAGGGGGAAGGAGGGAGGGAAAGAGAGAGATGGATGATAAGCACATAGACTAGATAGATGATAGAAAGATGGGTGGCAGATACACTGATAGATAGATGGACAGTATTTCAGTATAATTGCTTTCTTTCATGTTTTATATTTTATAAATTGCTTATTTTATACATTCTAAGACATTATTTTTAAAAAGTATCCATAGGCTTTAAGGGGTCTATGATACCAAAAAGGGTAAGAATCCTTGATCTTGCCTAGTCCCTTATTCTATAGCTTGTTCACTTCTTACTAAAAACTTGTGTGTTTCCGGACTATGACAAAATCTTAGGGAAGACAATAATGCAAGTGTTTCTATCTTATTTTTCCATAGCAGTCAGACCAGGTCTCATTACCCCTTGAATTAGATTTTTTAAAAGTTTTATTTATTCCTTTTGTTTTTAACCCAACAGTTAACTGATAGGCACCACCACCACCACCCTGCAATTGAATTCTCCCTTATAACAAAGAAAAAAACAGTGAAGCAAAACCAACAACCACAGTGACTCTGTGAGATAACACATACAATATCCCATACTCAGAGCCTTCCAGCTCTCAATAATGAGAGCTGATACTGCTACAAAGGGATGGCAGCCCTGGGAAGGGAACAGATGCTAACAGGGAATAACAAAGGTCCTCCTCTTACCTCCTTGTCCACAAGTTCATTGTCAGGCCAGTAAATAAGTGACATTTTGCACACTCTAATTCAAGCCCCCAGACCCCTCAGGCTTCAGAAACAAAGAGTTAATGTAATGCTGGAAGCAGATTGGCCCATCATCCATGGGGCAGAGGCCGTGGGGTAATCTGCACCACTGAAATCAGGGTATTTGCTGAGCTGTCTAATAAGAAATGAAGGTTGAAGAGCAGAGACCCAAGCAGTTAACTCCAACTACCAAAGTAAGTAAGAGTCTTAGGGAGCAGGCAATAAGCAGCGTCTGGACCAGCTGAACCTTAGCCTAGATGCATCTGAGAGACTGGGGCCTTAGCACTCAAACTGGTTTTCATTGACACATGACATCCTATTTTTCAGGTCAAGTCATCACACACACACACACACACACACACACACACACACACACTTTATATATGTATATCTGTATGTATATATATATATATACATATTATATATGTAACATATGTATATGTATATATGTGTGCATATATATGCATATATATCAGGCAATCAATCAAAGATTTATTAAGCTCTTAATTATATGCTAGTCACTCTAGTGGATAATAGAGATTCAAAGACACAAATGAAATAGCCCCTGCCCTCATGAAGCTTACAGTCTCCATGGGGAAGATGATATGTATGTGGAGAGATAAATAAATGAGAATGTAAAAAGTGCCTATTACGTGCACTATGGTCCTCAGGATATATAGATGCAAATGAAACAGCCTATGCCCTTTAGTGAGATTCTTATGATCCTGCTTTCTTCCTTCTGCATTGGCTCATGCAAATTTCGCATTTCTCTGATTTCCACATATTTCCTGTTTCTTTTTGCCCAATAATATTCCATTATATTCATATGCCATTATCTTTTCAGTCATCCCCCAAGTCATAATCAGCACTCAACTGATGGCCAGATGTTTCTT
>CM053590.1:18096670-18184399 GCA_028646515.1 Pseudochirops corinnae | reverse complement strand
GAATTCTTGCTTATGTACACACCTCAGCCAATCCCCTTCTTCCACATCAACAGGGGAATTCATGCCTTCTCAACAGTGGGACAGAGTTTGCACCTTCCACACTTAGCACTTAGTAGTAAGTGCTAAGTATCCTGCTAAACTGATTACTATTACATCTATCCACTGCATTGTACTGTGTTTTAAAAGGCTGAACTCTGTATCTTTACTCTCAGGGCTTCAACGGTATGGACATTCCTTCTGCCAAATAAACATCACAATAATGTCATTCAATAGCAATGTAATCAAGTCTTTCCAATTTAAAAAGTTAATATGAAAAGGCATTGGGCTTGCAAAAGTTTAGGACCTTGACCAGAAGTTTTCATGTAGGGTTGCATTATGGGTTTCAGTGGACAGAAGAATTCAACACTGGAGAGTCAATAGTTTGGTTTAGAAGGATTGATCCTTGACATGCATGTAGCTGAGACCCAGTTCCATTTTCAAAGTCTTACTGGCTTAGTGGCTGACCAGTCAAAGTTTAAGTTAAGAGGTATGGTCTTTGAGGCTCCAAGGTTGTCCCTATACAATGATGAACTATAGCAATTTTCCTTCAGGGATAGATTATACTATATATCTATTTTTAAAAATATTTGTGCTAACTTTTGATATTAGTTATCAGGTGTTTTACTTCTATTAGTGAAATGCAATGAGGAATTAAATTGAATGATGAATTTAGCTCTGTTGGAAAGAAGGACAAGTGTAAGCTTTTTCTGTTCCCTCAGTATCTGAAGCATGCTGTCATGCTTCTTCTATCACTGTTTTCTATAGCTTAAAAAAGAGTAATTATGTTCTTAGAATTATTGGAATATTTGATTTCTTGGAAATGCAGAATACTGCTGCAAATGACTACCATCCTTCTGGTAGCTCATTCCACTTACTTTGCCAGGTCAAGTAATCAAAAGATTAGCTATAAAAATGTTCCATCTGACTTTCACAGAAAATAGAATCTTTACCCAGTGAAACATTAACCACCCACCACCACTACCATTTCTTTCAAACCACAATTAACTCTATGCTTTTCTACCTAAAATATCACTCTTTCACACATCCCTCCCTCTTCCTCCCCCCTACATATTCCAGGAAACCAAAGGCAATGGCATTCCCAAACATAGTACAATAAGCCAAATGTGTTCCTGACACAGGGCTCTGAGTTCACCTCGATTATCTTTCTTTTGTCCCTTCATCCTAGAAGATATATGCTGAGCTCCAGGTGGATCATTTGTAACTGATAATGATAACGGAAGCAAACACCAAAAAAGTATTCTCAGACTGACATGGTTTAGGAGCTAAAGTCATCACTCAATTTAATACATCATTGCATTTCTCTGATAGAATGAATCCACCAATCCAGAAGAGAAGGGTCAGCATTAGTTTTGTCTTCGTATGATGTCTGGCACAATGTAGATACTTAATAAATGCATGCTGAATGAATGAATCTCTGTTCTCAGTGGTCCCAATCACAATTTATTCATGGCTTTTCATGCTATGATTTGGGTATTTGGATGTGACACACACTGAGAACCCTCATTTAGTTCCTAGCATTCTTGGGTACCAGTGCAATGCTGAATCTCTTCATGTGCTGTCCTTTACTTTCATTATGGTACCAGCTCACCTTCTTTTGTGGGATGTTTCTGAGATGAGTTTTTTTTTTTTACCACACTTCTTGTACCCAAATCATACTTGTTAACAAGTTTTAGTATATATATATATATATATATATATATATATATATATATATATATAGAGAGAGAGAGAGAGAGAGAGAGAGAGAGAGAGAGAGAGAGAGAGAGAGAGAGAGAGAAACACTTGCCAATTGTCTCTCCATTGTCCTTTGGGTCACTCTCAATTTTGATACTTCAGTATCTATCATGTTGCATGACTTGTGGTCACCAAGAAAAGATATCAAGCTTTCAAGGATCTGAAGATTTATAATGTATTGGGTAAAGGAAACAGCTTCAACTGATTCAAACAACAATATTTCTTATGACTCTAATATGTAGTCTTCATGAACTTCTGTGGGAAGAGAAGGAGAAGGAAAGGGTAGAGATGGAAAGGAGAAGAGGAAGAGAAGGTGAGGGAGAAAGAGAAGGGAATGGGGAAAAAGAAGACGCGGAAACTTAAAAGAAAGAAAAGGGGAAGGGAAAAGGAAAAGAAAAGAAAGGGGGAAAAGAGAGAAGAAAAATCTCTATACCACCAACCTGGTGATATTCTTTTCTTGGGCAATGGACAATCATAGTCATATAGTCACAAGGTCCCATTAATCAACAAGCATTTCTTAAGCATCTGATTTGTGCCAGACATTGTGAATATAGGGAAGGGAAAAGGTCTCTGCCCTTATGCAGCTTACATTCTAATGTGAGGACACAAATGAATCCCAAATATGTGCAAAGTAATCTCAGGAGGAAGCACTGGGGAAATCAAGAAAGGCCTTAGGAGGTCTTGGAAGGAAGCTGGGAATACTAAGAAGTAGAAGTGGGGAATCACCCAATTCCCAGTATGGAAGAGGGCCCATGCAATGGTACAGAAAGAGGAGATAGAATGATGTGCATGGGGAACAGCAAGTAAGCTAGTTTGGCTTAACCATAGTATGTATGAAGGGGTGAAAAGTAGACTGGAGCTAGAGAGTAAAGATTTAGAAATGCCATGACAACCAGCAAAACCAAGAACGGAATAATTTGAACCTAGAACCATATTTTTGAATCGCCATATGACAAAGAAGTTAAAACAAGATTGTAAGAAGTAAGGCATAAATCATATTGTTCCTACTAAAACATAAATAGTAATACTTTAGTGAGAACAAATGAAATTTTGTACCATTAACAAATAGCTACTTTTAAGATTTTTTTTATCTTTCTCATTCTTTAATTTATGTCTTTATATACATTTTACGGTATACACAATTAACTCAATATTATATTACATAATTTATAAATAACTGAATACGCACATTGGTAGGGAACATGCTCAAAAATGTGTTGCTCACAGAGATGCATCATCAAGGAAGTTTGGAAACCCAAGATCTAGGTCAGTGGTGGGGAAATTGTGGCCTCTAGGTTCCCAAGTGTCGCTCTTTGACTGAATCCAAACTTCATAGAACAGATCCCCATAATGAATGTATTTGTTCTGTAAAACTTGGACTCAGTCAAAAGGCCGTATCCAAGGATCTAGAAGGCCACAGGTTCCCCACCCCTGATTCTACACTATTGTAATAACTTCCTAATTGTTGTCCTTGCTTCTGGTCTCTCTGATCTCCAAGTCATCTTCCACATCACTGTCAAAACAGCCTTCCTAAAACATCTGATCAAATCATTCTTCTGCTGAAAACTCTTCAGCATGCCCTCCTATCAAACCCTGCCACAAACAGAAACCAGTCCACAAACAAAGTCCTGATGATCACATTAGATCACCTCACCTTGTGTCTCCTTGCCACTGATGACTACATGTTTCCCTGTGCTTCTCTTACCACCCCCAGGCTCTCTGTCACCACTGCTGAGTGCCGTGAAGCTAAATTTAGCTGACATCAAACCCAAGGCAGAAGAACATAACACACATCCCATAACTGTACAAAAGGAAACAGAATCTAATCTCCCAGGAGAAAACCAATGATCTAATTAGGGCTACTTACCCATTGTTCAGCATGCTTCAAAATTTCAGATAATTCTCTGGACTTTCAAGGCTACTTGTCACCTTGGTCCTAGTGGGGAGGAGAAAAAGACACCTAATTTACAAAGTATACACCAGGTCAAATGAACAGTCCTATAACTGAAATTAAATCTGGGCACTTTGCTCCTGATCTCCAGATTTCTCCCCATGCTTCCCTGGCAGCTGGGTATACTCTGTGTGTGTGTGTGTGTGTGTGTGTCTGTGTCTGTGTCTGTGTCTGTGTCTGTGTCTGTGTGTCTGTGTGTGTCTGTGTCTGTATGTCTGTGTCTGTGTCCCTCTGTGTCTGTGATTGTGGTCATGGGAGTGACAGTGGGAGGGAGTTGAAATACAAGGACAATAGACAAAAAAGTCATCTTCTAACAATATCTACATACCTTATTTTACATAGCCACCGACATCTGGGTTGTATTTTTAAAAAATAATGAAACAAATAGTGAACAGAATGAAAATCTTGCTTTTTCTACATTTTTCAGTCAATTTTAGGTTGCAGAAAATGTTTTCAAGGGTAAAAAAAGAACAACTTGCAAAAGTCTTACTATTTCCTTCTACTATTTTCATCATTATAACCTTGATACATGTTTTGAACATTCTCATAAAGATTTTATAATGATGAGAAAATAGACCCATGAATCAGTAGATACTGATGTTCTCTCAGCTGCTTTTGTTTAAAAAAAAAATCTATATTTCTTTTCAATTCTTAAGTATTTTGAAAATAATAATAATTATAATAATTGGTTGTTGGCATATTTGCAAGAGGTATACAAGTGCTAGATAACCATAACAACAATGACAATAAAAATGAATTGTAAAATCATGTAGTTTAATAGTGGGACTGAAGAGAGTGATGTAGAAAGGTTAAGGGCAAGCTTTTAAAAGAAACATGCCTGCTCCCTAGGGGAAGGGCCAAAACCAAATAGAATCACATCTTTCCAGGGGTTGGGGGAAGACTCAATCAACCTTCTCCTGCTATACACAGAGGTGGGGAGGGATGATGGGTCCAGGAGAATATATCAAAAACAATACTTTTTTTTGGATCTGTGAAAAAAAATACTTTCAGCAAAAGATGTGGTCCCCATGTATCTCTTACAGCTATTCCCAACACTGTGCAGATTCCCAGGGTCATAGTGATAGTTTTTATTGACATGAAGTGTATGCACTCACGTATATGTTTGTGTGTGACCTAGTCAATAGCTCAATCTTTCTAATTTCCTATAATTGTCACATATATTAGAAGTGCCTTCACATTAAAGATAGAGAGAGCATCAATTCACTAACAAATGATAGGAATTAGAGCAGCAAACTAGTGTGTTCTGTGATTGATTTTAAAAGATAACAGCATTTTCCCAGATTACAAAATTGGGTTGCACTTCCAGCTCACTTGAAGGAAGAGGCTCATTATTATATTCAACAAAGGCTCCTGAGCACAGAGTCTTGGTCAGCCCTCACTTATTAAATAATTCATTCCTTTCAAAACCATTGGCATCGTAATTTTTTTTCATAACTCCTCAACCCTTATCACTAGCCCTCAGAATCACATTTCTTCCAATGTATGACTTTGCGGCTGTGATCAGCTTCCATGATCCACGTATGGATTATCTGGAGAAATATATTTCAGCACAGCATCTCCTGCTATTACCCCTTTGAACAACCTGGAGTTTGTTAGTGAATGAAAACTTATTTTAATATTTAACCAGACAAAATAATTAGCAAAGCAAATACAGTATGATATCTTCCCCACCAAAAAAAAAAAAAAAAACAGTTGTAGCACATTCTGAAGCTCAACATAAATGATTTATAAATTCTTCAATACTTGGGATTCTATAAAGGCCCTATGGTACTGTGGGAAAATCACTGAATTCGGTATCAGAGAACCCAGGTTCAAAACCAGTCTGTCACTCTGCATGACTATGGAGCAAAGCACTTCCCTTCGTGGGACTCAGTTCCTTCATCTACAAAAAGATGGGACTCAGCAACAGCCTCTGAGGTCCCTTCAAGCCCTCAATCTCTGAAGCCTGATGATCTGCACTATCTCTTCCCTTCCTTGTGACCCTAGGCTTCATGTTTCTGAACCTCAGCTTATAAATCTATCAAAGGGGGAACAAATCATTTACAAGAAGACATTATAGAGTTCATATCAAATGTGCCATTGCTACTGACACATTTTTAAAGTTCGAACATGAATTCCATTAAGCATATATTGACAGTGAACAGAAGGCAGACAACAAAATCGCACACAGTTCTTATCCACATAGAAACATCAAACAGAATCTAATCCAGTCCCAGAAATCCAACTAATTGCATGTATATAATGCACGTATATGTATGTATGTATATACGCATATATGTTTATAAATACACACATATATACACATACACATCTGTACATATATGGCTTGGAACCTAAGACTACAACTTCAGCTGATGCTGACACTGTTTCCAATCTGAGTATAAATGCCACTTACTGTTCTCAGTTCATGGTTTGGGGCTTTGATTTCCTGAGGTGGTGGTGGTAGCAGTGATGGTTTTCCTGGACCAAGCTATTGGAAAAACAACATCTTTGAAGTAAGCTCCCTGGGGGGAGGAAGTGTTTCTTTTCTGACTTTATAATGCCAGTACCCAACAATGCCCATCATCTCCCACAGGTTACCCTGTTTTGAGACTTCCTTACACTTCTCCATGACAGTTTCATAACCCAAGAAACTCATCACTAGGAAATCTCATTATCGTTCACAATTGAGTCAGCCTCTGCATACATATCTTCTTCATCATCTTTGCTCTCTGAATAGACTTTCAGAGGGCAGAGCCATGGGCTCCAAAATTTCCATTGAAGGAGAGAGTCTGCAAAGTCTTCTCCCCATTTCCTACCTTTGGACCATTGGATGTCTCAATCATTTCTGGCCCCCCCTTTTCATTCCACTCCAAGTATTTTCTCCCTACCCACACTTTCTTTTGTGTGCTGCCCCCCCCCCATTAGATTGTAAACTCCCTGAAGGCAGAGATTGTCTTTCTTTGTATTCATTTTTGTATTCCCAACAGTTCATATAGTGCCTGGTGTAGAGTAGGTATTTAATAACTGCTTATTGATCAGCTGCCAGTGTTTGGCCCAGAGCAGGAAATCCATAAGCATCTGTTGAATTGAACTTTTCCAGGACCTGTGTTCCCCCAGTGATGCTTTTTACCTCTAAAATATGGAACACTGCTATCTTGGGTGAATCATGAAGGCATGAGACACAAAGGACACAGAAAGCCAAGGTGGTGGGATTAACAGGCAAGTCTGACAATGACTTACACACAAAGAGAAATTGAATGACATTCTTCCCAAGGGCATAGAAAAACGGAAAACAAAGGAGAACATATAGAGAGATGGCAAAGCAATGGAAAGAGTGCAGAATTTAGAGGGAGAGAGGCAGGGTTTGAATCATGGTTTTGCCCCATATCATCTGCGTGACCCTTAATGCTTGTATCATACCCTGGTGGTGATCTCCAATTTATCCTGTCTAGAGCTAAACTGTTTGTACAGAGTTGTTCACAGGTTGTCACCCTCACTAGACAGGGAGCTCTGTGAGGGCAGGGTCTATTTCTGTCACTTTTTCCCCCAGTATTTAGCTCAATGCCTGGTGCATAGAGGATACTTAGTAGATGTTTATCAACTAACTGACTGACACTGGACAAGTCACTTAATCTCTTTAAGTATCATTTTACATTTCTGTGAAATGGGAAGACATAGACTATGGTATTTAAGGCTGCTTCTATCTCTATACCCTATAATCCCTCATTCTAGTGGAATACTTTAGTAAGTTCAAAGTACCCTCCTCCAAAACAAAAAACAATTGTTTTATGAGTGCTATATAAACCTTTGTCAGGCTTCTGCCTTTTCATGTTAGCACCTCTTCTGCTGTGTGTGTGTGTGTCTGTGTGTGTGTGTGTGTGTGTGTGTGTGTAACGGATCCCTTCAGCACTATATATATATATATATATATATATATATATAGTGTATATATATATATATATATAGTGTATATATATATATATATATATAGTGTATATATATATATAGTGTATATATATATATGGGTTGGAGTTTTCAAAAATGTCCGCAGTGACTTCTCATGGTTTTCCTGTCTTCTAACATGGAGTTTGTTCTAATCAATCAATCATCCAAGAAGATACAAATGGCAGATTCTGAAAAGACACCCGTGTTGGTAATTGTTTCCCATCCACTAAGTGACAGTCCAGTTCATTGTCATGATGTTATTTAGGGCTGACCATATTCAGTGCCTTCTGACTCTTCTTGGTAGACTATTCACTATAAATTAGTGTTAAACTTTTGAGTAACCCACAAGCCTGTGACTCTTTCTTATTTTCATTTTAAACCAAATTTTGTGACATGGTTGTCATTTTGTTATCTCGCCTGGGGCAATTGCTGATTCTTCTCCCCCTACCAAAACCCAATACTTGTGGCTGTCTCCCCCATTTGTATGGAAGCAACTTGTGACTACTGATTATTTCATTCTTTGAATTTGTACCTGCAGTACCTAGAAGTGCCTGGAATGTAGTACACACTTTGGAAATCCTTGATGGTTTTTGTTTCTTCCTATTAAAGTCACCAAGCATCAAAGTGCACATTGGCAAGATTTTCTAAGTCAAGTCTTTCATTGAATTTTCATCATTCATCCTGTACACCAGAAGCTAATTATTAAATGAAATTTTCTTCATGGATATCTGTTTGCTTTTGCTCATCATGTCAACTTTGATTAACAACAATAACAACAATATATACCTGGCATTTACACAGCACATGTTTTACAAAGTGCTTCACATCTGTTATCTCACTTGAGCAAAAACCTCTTAAGGTAGATATCATAATTATCTCTATTTATAGATGAGGAAACTAAGATTAGGAGAGGTTAAAAGACTTGCTCAGGGTCATAAAACTAGTGAGTGTGTCAGGAAAGATTCAAACTCAGTTTTTGCTGACTCCACATCCAGCAAGTTGCCAATTTCATCAATTGCTCCTTGATGTTTTTGGCTGAGCATTAAAACCAATTCCTTCAACTTTTTATTTTTCTCTCCAAGATAGCCTATAAGCTATATTTCCTTTTATCTGAAACTTTTTTATCTCTTCTTGTTTTATTTGTAGCAAAAGTATCAATGAAGATGTGACTCAGTTTCTTCAGTGGCATATCAACTCATTGGGCTTTGAGCAATGAGCTCACATTTAGAATATCAACAGTTACATCCCTTCCATCCATCAGGGACCTAATAAATAGATTTTTTTGTACCCTCTGTCCTCTTTTCAACCACTTTCCCACCATGATTGCAGAAACATCTAGTTATATGTCTTTCGTGAGTTTCCATGACTAGATTTCAGGTGATGAGCCCTCTGCATTTGCTAAACTGGTGCTTGCATGGCAGGCAAAGTGTGCCTCAAACTCATTCCCTCTAAACCTTTCTAGTTCTATGAGAATTCATTATGCTGGCTTAACCTTCAGGCAACAAACTAGCCCTTCTTCCATGCCTCAGCTGGAATAAGACCTTAGTGGGGAGGAAGCAAATGAAAGAAAAGATGTTGAATCTGATTATTATAATTTCTAAAGAGGTATAATGAATGCAAATATCATACAATGAAGAGGCCAGAGAAACCCCGAAAATATTTCACCCAGCAATTTTCTACTTAAGAGGCTTGACAAGTGGAAAGATTAGTAGCCAAAGGCAATGATGATTTAGACAATTTCATTTGTCTACCCCTTCCCAGGAAAACCCCATTATAGAAGAGGATGATGGGAGATTAGGAGTAGTACCTCCTCACAAAACAGTGAAATGCAGTGAAGGAGAAAACAAGTCTGTAGAAAGCATGGCAGGAGATTCAGCTCAGCCCAATCACCTTCAGTGAATATCTATATATAGATATATATCTATACAAGTCTGTAGAAATGGCTATCTAAACAAGTCTGTAGAAAGCATGGCAAGGAGATTCAGCTCAGCCCAATCACCTTCAGTGAATATCTATATATAGATATATATATCTATATATAACTGGAAGGTCAAATTATAGCTAGGCACTGGAGCATAATCACCAGCATTTCCATAGCAATTTATTATCATTACTGAGAAAAAAATGAGACTACCACATTTGGACTCTCCTGCCTCAGTTCCCAATGTGCCATATGAGGAAACAAAAATGGTACTCAAGAAGAATAAGCTATGAAGACTGGTCGATATCAGGAAATGCATATAGAAGAAACCCTGCCAGCTGTGGCACATATCAAAAGTACTTGGAAGAGATATTTTTAAAATACCTTAAAGTGGTAAAAATAGAAAGGAAGGGAGAATATTGTGAATGATAATATCACTCCCTTGAACCAGCAAAGAGGGCAACTAAAAAGACTTCAGTGCTGAGCAAATCTAAGGCTTACTTTCTTATTACTATGAAATCTTCACGAGAATATTCTATGAATATACAGAGGGTCTCTGCTGATTTCCTATGGAAGACTCCTTTCTCACAGACACATGATTGACTGGTGGGTATGAAAAATACAAGATCTTGATATGTTTATTGTTTGTCAATTATCCCTCCAAAATCATTTGGGATCATGAAAAAAAAATTTCTTCTAAGAAGCCATCTCTCATTTCTATATTAAGATCATACACAGCATATAGATAGATATGACCCCAAGGGTAACTTGGTTCAACAATTCTCTGATTATCCATCTCAAGTAAGGCATAGAATCAGTAGAGATATGTGATGGTCAATAGATGCTCTCAATGAAAACAGATTTCCCTATAGAGCAGTGGTTCTCAACCTTCCTAATGCTGTGACCCTTTTATATGGTTCCTCATGTTGTGGTGATCCCCAACCATAAAATTATTTTCATTGCTACTTCATAACTGTAATTTTGCTACTGTTATGAATCTATCTGATATGCAGGATATATTTTCATTGTTACAAATTGAACATAATCCACAGGTTAAGAACCGCTGCTATAGATGGAGAGGGTTCTTCAGGCATTCCTAATTGCAGATGACACTGTGCTGATTTTTTTGAGCTCCCCAACATTATGTGATTTCTTCGATGATATCAATAGCTTGCTTTCTGTATATTTGTTTCTCATGTCATCTTCCTCATTAGAATGTAAACTCCTTGAGTGCAGGGAGAGTATTTTGTCCATTTTTGTATCTCCAGTGCTTAGTACACAATAGGCACTTAATAAAAGTCAATTCGTTCTTTGATTTTACAGATGAGAGAATTGAAGTACAGAGCAGTTATGTGATTTGCCCAGGTAGTGTATGAGGCAGGGTCTGAATGGAAGCTTTCCTGATTCCAAGTTCAACACTCCTTCTACTTTACTACCAAAAGGCTGACTGCTCAATTGCATCCTAGAAACTGAGCCATACTTTCAAGGACATTTCTTATTCCCAAAACCCTTCTTTTTAACAACAGTATTCTTTCTGCGATGCTTTTCTCCAAATCAGATCAATCAATTAACATTTACTGAGTGCCTACTAAATGTCAGGCATAGTGCTAAACAGTGAGCATACAAAAAGAGGTCAGAGACCATCCCTGACCTTGAGGAACTTACAGTCTAATGGGGGAGACAACATGTACACAATTATATACAAAAAGCCACATATAAGATAAATAGGAGATAATTAACAGAGGGAAGGCATTGGATTTAAGAAGGATTGGGGAAGGCTTCCTGGAGAATGCACATTTTGGGTTGAGAATTAAAGTAAGTCAAGAAGGTCAGTAGTTGGAGCAGAGGAGGGAGAGAATATCAGGCAGAGAAGATGCCCAGAGCTGGGAGATGAAATGTCTTGTTTGTGGAACAGGAGGCAGCCAGTATCATTGGATGGAAGAGGACATGGCAGAGAGTAAGGTGAAAAAAACTGGTAAAGTAGAAGGAGGCTAGGTTATGAAGGGCTTTTAGTACCAAAGAGAGCATTTTCTATTTGAACCTAGAGGTAATGAGGATCTCTCAGGAGAGCTAGAATTGTAGAGGATCCACAAGGCAATGAAAAGGTATATGGTGAATGGAAGTTGGTTACAGTATGTTAATGACAGGTGAGATATAATATCCTAAATGACATGTACAAACAGAAGAGGATGTGGGTTGGTCATGAAGCAAGATTAAAAATCAGCCTGTGGAGCTAGAGAGGGGGGCAGAGCCAAGATTGTGGAGTAGAAGCACAAACTTGACATGGGCTCTGGCTCTAACCACTTCCAATACATGTAAAAAAATTATTTGGGACAAATTTTAGAGCTATGGAACTCACAAGGTGACAGAGAGAAACAAATCTCCCACTGAAGGCAGCCTGGCAGGCCAACAGGAAAGGTCTATTGTAGTGCACTGGATGCTGAGTACATTCCCATGTGAGCTGCAAAGTTCCAGCCCCAGGGCAGCCCCAAGTAGCTGTAGCCAGAGCAGACTTCAGGAGAGTGAACCACCAGCAGCTGTGGTGATTTCCAGACTTCTCAATACATAAACATCAGGGACCAAGTAAAAGATCAGTGTGGAAGGCTGTTAGAATGGGGGGAGGAGAATGAAGAGTGAGTGTGGTCTAGCCCCTGCCCCCAGGGAGAGAAGCAGCAGAGGTATGAGCAGCTGTGCAACCACCTCAGTGTGGCTGCCTCAGGAACTCCTGGCCTGCAGATTATAGGGGGACTAAGCAACCATTCAGAGGGTAATTGCTCTTGCTTTAACCTGCTTGGATCTGGATCACAGTCTTAAGTGGTGGTCCTGGGGTATGTGTCCCGTGAGCCAGAGCTTGTGGGGGCTGTAGAGAGGGTACCCTCCTAATAGCTCCAGCAGCTGCAAAAACCCTAGCAATTTGGGACAAAGCTCCCTCCATTCTGGAAGCAGAGTTCTACCCTGGCAAAGAGCTCAAACATGAAGTAATTGACTGGTAATATGAGCAAGCACAGGAAGCACAAACAGACCATAGAATCTTTTTCGGGGGACAAAAAGGATCAAGGCATGGAGCAGAAGGAAGACAGCAAAGTCAGAATTCCTACATCAAAAGCCTCCAAGAAAAATATAAACTGTTTATAGGTCATGGAGGAACTCAAGAAGGATTTTGAAAATCAAGTAAGAGACATGGAGGAAAAATTGGGAAGAGAAATGAGAATGATGCAAGAAAATCATGAAAAGTGAGTCAACAGTCTGCTAAAGAAGACCCAAAAATACACTGAAGAAAGTAACACTTTAAAAAATAGACTAACTGAAATGGTAAAAGAGGCCCAAAAAGCCAATGAGGAGAAAAATGCCTTTTAAAAAAGCCAAATTTGCCAGATAAAAAAGAAATTTCAAAACCTCACTGAAGAGACTAACTCATTCAAAATTAGATTGGAACAACTGAAAGCTAATGACTTTATGAGAAATCAAGATACCATAAAACAGATCCAAACAAATGAAAAAAAATAGAAGCCAATGTAAAATATCTCATTGGAAAAACCATTGACCTGGAAAATAGATCCAGGAGAGATCATTTAAAAATTATTGGACTACCTGAAGGCCGTAATCAAAAAAAGAACCTAGACACCATCTTGCAAGAAATTATCAAGCAAAATTGTCCTGATATTCTAGAACCAGAGGGCAAAATAGAAATGGAAAGAATTCACTGATCACCTCTTGAAAAAGATCCCCAAAAGAAAACTCCTAGGAATATTATAGTCAAATTCCAGAGTTCCCAGGTCAAGGAGAAAATACTGCAAGCACTCAGGAAGAAACAATTTGAGTATTGTGGAAACACAATCAGGATAACACAAAACATAGCAGCTTCTACATTAAGGGATCAGAGGGCTTGGAATATGATATTCCAGAGGCCAAAGGAGCTAGGATTAAAACCAAGAATCATCTACCCAGCAAAACTGAGTATAATGATTCAGGGGAAAATGTGGTAATTCAATGAAATAGAGGATTTTCAAGCATTCTTGATAAAGAAAAACCCAGAGCTGATCAGAAAATTTGACTTTCAAACACAAAAAGCATGAGAAAGTAAACAGGAAAAAGAAATCAGAAAGAATTTATTAAAGTTGAACTATTTACATTCCTACATGGAAAAATGATCATTGTAACTCATAAGACTTTTATCAGTATGAGGATAATTGAAGGGAGTATATATGCATACATATACATATGTATGTATACAGGATGAGTTGAATATGAAGGGATGATACCTTAAAAAATAAAATTAAGGTGTGAGAGAGGAATTTATTGGGAGAAGGAAAAAAGGAGAGACAGATCACAGTAAATTATCTCACATAAAAGAGGCAAGAGAAAACTGTTACAATGCAGGGGAAGAGCAGGAAGGTGAAAGGGAATGGGACAACCTTATTCTCATTGAATTTGGCTTAAGGTGGGAATAACAAACATACTCAATTGGGTATCTTACACTACAGGAAAATAGCAAGGTAGGGGATAAGAGGGGCATGATAGAAGGAAGGGCAGATTGGGGGAGAGGGTAGTTAGAAGCAAACATTTTTGAAAAGGGATAGGGTCAAAGGAGAAAATAGAATAAGTGGGGGGTGGGATAGGATGGAGGGAAATACAGTTAGTCTTTCACAATATAACTACTATGGAAATGATTTGGGTAACTACACATGTACAACCTATATTGAATTGCTTATCTTCCTAGTGGGGTGGGTGAGGAGGGAAGAAAGGGGGAAAATCTGGAACTCAGAGTTTTTTTTTAAAAAATGTTTAAGAAACATTTTGTTTTTTGCATGCAACTGGGAAAGAAGATATAGTGGCACTGGGGTATAGAAATCCATTTTGCCCTACTAGAAATTTAGGGGGGGTGATGGGGAGGATTGTAAGAGAGAGCAGATTGGTGGAAGGGGTGTTCAGTAGGCTTGCTATTTTGAGGTGAGGGGTAGAAGAAAGATGGAGAGGAAAAATTGTAACAAAATCTTGTGGAAATCTATATTGAAAACTAAAATAAATTAATTAATTAAAAAAAAAAAAAAGAATCAGCCTGTGGGCTGCACTGGTATTCATACACCACTGAAATGATCACAGGAAAGTCTCTAATGTATTGAGTAGATCTCCAATGAAGGATTTGGGGGGGTAGGAGGAGACAAAAATTGCACCAAAAAAGAAGACATGAATGGCTATCAATCTGAAAGAAAGATAAAATGCTCATCTCAGTGAGGTCTGGGATCTATCAAATTGCTAATGACATGATAATCTTACTAATGTGATCATCTGAAACCCTCCAACTACCTGTACTGAAATTGCATTTATATTCTCAATTTCACTTTAGTCATCATGACAATCAATTCAGTTTGTATTTCATTATTAAACCAAAATTTTGAATCTACACCCATGCTGTTGTTATTGTTGTTCAGTCATTTCAGTCATGTCCAACTCTTCGTGACACCATTTGGGGTTTTCTTGGCAAAAATACTGGAAAGATTTGCCATTTTCTTCTCCAGTTCATTTTACAGGTGAGGAAACTGAGGCAAATAAGGTTGAGTGACTTGCCCAGGGTCAAACAGCTAGAAAATGTTTGGGGCCACATTTGAACTCAGGTCTTTCTGACTCCAGGCTCAGTGCTCTATCTACTGGGCAACCTAGCTGCCCTCATACTATGCTAAGGGTCAAAGCAGTTGCCTGCACTCAAATGCTTTGCATAAATGTCATGCCCACATCTTTTGGAAAATAGATATCATAGGAACAAAAATCCAATCCCATAAAAACAAGATTTAATGGGGAAAATGGTCTCCCAAATACTTTTTCTAGCTGTCCACACAGGTCTTAGCTTGTACCATGCATAATAGCAGATAATAAAAGCTAGGTGGGGAAGAGGAATTGGAAAAATAAGGTCAATTCCATTCCAAAAAAAATCTACTCATTTTTATTATATAATATGTTATTCATTGGAGATGTAAAGCAGAGAAGAGGTGCCTCGATCTAACAAATCATCCTCTCTACTGGAGGGATACGACATTCATGGGGATATTTTGGTACAAGATAATTTGAAAGGGGAGAGAGCATGAACTAGCAGGAGGAATCAGGAAAGCCTTCCTATAGAATCTGGCACCTTTGTTGAAGCTTGAAAGAAGCCGAGAGGCAGAAGGGATAGAGAAATACTTTAGGCATGGAGAATAGTCTGTGGGAAAGTTTAACCATAAGAGGAAGAGTGTCAAATTCTAGGCAAAGCTAGCAGGTCAGTTTAGCTGAAAAATGGAGGTGAGGTGGAATGTTCGATAAGGTGTGTAAAGAAGGTTGCTTAGAGCCAGATGGTGGAGGCGAGCAGGCTGACGAGTTGGGATTGTTTTTCCCTGGAGACGACAGGGAGGCAATAAAGATTTTTGAGCAAGAGTGGCATGTTGGGGCTTGTGCCTCAGGAACATTATTATGTCAGCTGTGTGGAGCATTGGAGAAGTGACAGACTAGAAGCAGGAGACAAATGAGGACGCTATTAAAATAACCAAGGTGAGAAGTGATGAGGCCACAAAGTAGGGTGCTAACAGTGGGAATAGTGGAAAGGTGGACAGATGCAAGAGATGGTCCAGAGGTGGGAGTGACAAGATTTGGCAGTTGCTTGGTGGAAGCGAGAGGTTGATGGGAAGGGAAGAATCAAGGATGCTTCTGAGGTTATAAAACTTGTTGAGAAAAAATGTTAAGACATACAATCAGATACTTAGTAGAAAAAAAAAAGAAGAAAGAGAGTTTGGACAAAGGGAAGGTTTAAAGAGGGAGAAGGTGGGAATGAGATCAGAGGCAATAGTCAGAGGGCTGACAATTCTAGAAATCAAAGCAAAGAGAAGCCTTTAAATAGCTATGCAGAACAGAAACAGTGAGCTAAGTATATGGGGGCCAAGGACAGAACAAGAGAGGAGCTGGGACAAGGTTAGGGAGAGGGCAGAGAGCAAAATCAGTCACCAGAGATTTAGGTAGGCAAGCAGATGAAAGAAATACACCCTTATGGTGAACTCTAACTACTTCTATTCCAAGCTGATGTTTTGATTGGTAGAATTGCAACCCACCCCATCCTTTACCCTGTGCCACCAACCTTCTTCTTTGTGATTATTTATAAGAGATGAGTCACCCGGGAAGGATGGGCAAGGTATATTCTGGAGTGAAGGTGATAAAGGCACTAAGTGTATCAAGAAGGGTTTTAAAAAGAAAAAAAAAAGTACCATTACCTCAAGGCAGGGCAAAGTGGTGCCAGGAATCCAGAGGGACAAAATACAAGTTATAGTTAACAGAGGTCCTGATGAAGCTGTGACTGAGAAATCCAGGAAAACAGGCAGGAAATGAGATACAAGGCAGCAAAGAGAAGAAGACCATGAAGTGTCACTGAATTAGAGAGCCAAGGTCCTGGTCCAGCTAGGAGCTTCTCCTGGGAAGCCTAGAGCTTACAGGTAGCAGCATGTAACTGGAAGCAGCTTGTGGAGGGAGAGAGGGAGAGAGGGAGGGAGGGGCAAGAGGGCAGCAACAAGAGGAATTTCCTGATAATCTGGGGCAAGTCCATGCCCACCTAGGGCACACAGGGCCTGGGACAAGTCAGAATGTTCTGACTGCCCTTCTCACCTTCAACATTCTAATACTGTGGAACCCTGGCCAAGTCACCCAACTGGTCTGCACCCTGGTTGTTTTTAAGATGAGGATAATAATGCCACCTTCTTCCCAGTGCCCTTGTGAGGATCAAATGAGATAGCATATTGAAAGTACTTTTCAAACGTTCAGGTGCCATATAACTGAGAGCCATTGTTAGTAATCGCCCTTACAGGTGGGTCAGGCAGATAGCTAGGTGGCAGAATGTGTAGAGCTCAGAGTTTAGAGATGAGAAGACGTGAGTTCAAATACTTGAACAATTCACTTAACCTATCCATTGCACTATCCAGCTGCCCACATATGTGTTAAGCATTGTCGATTTATCTGGCATCATACTTGCCTCTGGGGACACAAATATTAAGAATGAAATAATTTGTACCCTCAAAGTGAAGTCCCCTTAGCTTCCTGAGATTCATTTAAAATGAAGGACTTGTACTACATGGCTTCTTCCTACTCTAAATATATGATCCCATGTGCCAGAGTCTAGATTTGAACCCAGATCTAAAACCCAAGATTCTTAAACCAGCACCCTACCCACTACATCACGTGCATTATAAGTACTTAGTAAAAATGTATTGAATTGACCCTCCTTATTCCTACGGCTCCTTTGTGTCTGTACTTCCCATTTTCTCTCTAACGTCATCTCTTTTTTGCTGATTATTTTGAAGTATGTAGGACAGGCAGTGTGTGGGTTAGCCTGACTGGGCATTTTGTATTAGGGCAACAAAGTAATTACCACCAAGAATTCAATAGAACATGTCAATATTTTAGTTAAGACTAATGAAGACCTGTCTGCTCTGGACAATATTTCTCTATTTTTCATGCTGTGCAGATTTTCAGCTTTGAAGGTTGAAATGGAAGCCTTTTGTCTTTCCCTTTCTGTCCCTTCCTTCCCCTCTTCAACTCCACAATGGGTGGACGGAAGTTGGGGGAAACAAGATTCACTAAAAAGCATCCAAAACCAAGGGTTCCATTTCACAAAGCAGCCATTCCTGAAGGGCAAAACACCCCTGCACACCGGAGGCAGAAAGAGAGATGACAAACCTTACAGGCTTCTGGCATTTCAATTTGCCTCCAGAACCAGCCCCACACGGGCAGCCTTTCTCACAGTTGTGCAGCTCTCTAGTCCTGGGGCCTGGCCAGAACCCCATTGTGTGGAACAGAGGAGAAAACAAAAGAAAAAAATGCCAAATATTTCTGAGAAAAATGCAAAGGCCATTCTTAGCTCTCGGGAATGTCACATTTCCCACTGGAGTCGGGTGATTTTCATTTAATTATTCCCTTACCATTTTATAATCATAGGGAATGTTCTTCCTTATTTTGTTTAGCAATTCCTCTAAAGTGCCTTCTCTCTTGACCCTCCTAGAAAGTCGTTGCAAGTAACACGGACGTAAAAATAAAAAATAACAATGAGATATCCAAAATCCTTAAGGATGTCTTGCATGTCTGCAAGACAAAAAGGCACTCCCAAATAGAATAGTGATCCAAGGACATGAAAGGGCAGGGGTTTTAAATATTTGTTTTATTGGACAGGAATACAAACATTATTATTTCATTGATTCTTCTCTATCCTCAAACTATACACATACACATGTGCACACACAAATAATAAAGCCCTGATTTTATATTATTTTTCTTTTTAAAATTTTTTATACATTTTAATGTTTTTTTGCTAAATTTTAAATTTCAAATTCTTTCCCTTCCTCCCACCCCTCTCTGATCTACTGAGAATGAAAGCGGTATGATATAAATTATACATGTGAAATCATGCAAAATATATTTCCACATTAGCCATATTTCCAAAAGAAAGGCTAGAAAAATAAAGTGAGAAAATTATACTTCAACTTACAGACATAGCTCATCAGTTCTCTTTCTAGAGGCAGATAGTATTTTTCAGCATGAGTCCTTTATAATTGTCTTTGATTATTGTATTGATCAAAGGAGCTAAATCTTTCAAAGTTGGCGATCATTATAATATTGCTCTTACTGTGTACAATGTACTTCTGGTTCTGTTTATTTCATTTTGCATCAGTTCATATAAGTCTTCCCAAGTTTTTCTGAAGCCATCCTCCTCATCATTCTTTATAGCATAAGGAATGCCACATGCCACAATTTGTTTAGCCATTTCTCCAATTGATGGATATCTCTTCATTTTTCAATTCTTTGTCACCACAAGAAGAATGGCTATAAATTCTTTCATACATTTTTTGTCCATTTGCTTTGTTCTTTTTGGGATACAAACCTAATAGTAGAATTGCTAAGTCAAATGGTATGCATGGTTTTATAGCCCTTTGGGTATAGTTCCAAATTGTTCTCCACAATGATTGAACTAGTTCACAACTCTACCAACAGTTCATTCGTGTCCCAATTTTCCCACATCCCCTCCAGCATTTGTCATTTCTGATAAGGATGAGGTGGTACCTCAGAGTTGTTTTAATTTGTATTTCTCTAATCAGTAGTGATTTAGAATTTTTTTTTTAATATGACTATAGATACCTTTGATTTCTTCTCTGAAAACTGCCTGCTCAAGTCCTTTAACCATTTATCAATCCAAAAATTGCTCTTAGTTTTACAAATTTGCCTAATAAGCAGATTTTTGAAGGAGGAAATACCAAGGAGAACCCACAAGAATAGATGTTTGACACCCAATAATCAAAGAAACACAGATCAATACAACCTTACAACACCATATGGAATTGCTAGAACGGCAAAAATAGCCCCAAACTGATAAAAATGGATATTGTTGGGCTGCGGGGGAAGAGGCTCCCAGGCATTATTGGTGAGATGGAAAAAACCAGGGCACACATTTGGGTTTGCCCTGTAGTTATTTACAGCACAATGAAAACCAATCATCCTATTTAACCCAGTTGTTCTACCCCTGAGAGTATCATAAAAACAACGTAAAATAACAAAAAAACATATACCTGTTAAAAAGTCATAACTTATTTATTTGTAAAGGCAAAAGAAAAAACCCTAACCTATATGCCTGGTTAGGGAATAAATGTTAGCATAATAATGTTATAGAAAAGTGTGATATTGCATAAAAATAACAAACATGAACAACATCAATAAATTATGGAAAGACATATTATAGAAATATTGTGGCCATGGGGAACCCATGAAGGATTCTATCGAGGATAGATAGATAGATAGATAGATAGATAGATAGATAGATAGATAGACAGATAGATAGACAGATAGATAGATAGATAGACAGATAGATAGATAGACAGACAGACAGACAGATAGATAGATAGATAGACAGATAGATAGATAGATAGACAGACAGATAGATAGATAGACAGACAGACAGACAGATAGATAGATGTACACACACACATGTATGTGTGTGTATGTGCATAATCAAAAAGAAGATAGGGTGGTCACATGGGAAAGAAGGAAAATGCCAGGTGCAAAGCCCCAGTTGTCCACACATATCTTCACAATGTTAGCAGAAAAAAAGAAATTGAGGGAGGCTTCTGGGAGGATGTCAAGGGCATGGGCAGGCAAGGTTGGACATTGATTTGCCTCACTGTTGGGAGCTTCCACACTGATAACATCATAGCTTCATTTAGGGAGCGTTTCAATGTAGAAAGATCTGTAGGAAGTCATTCATAGTGAGAAGAGGTCATGTGATGAACAAGCTAAAGGATGACATTTTCTCCAATCCTTACAACCTCTCAAATCTCTCTAAAACAGAAATCATGAGCCAAAGATAGAATAATTTTAGTAGTCTCCATGGTTTAGGGCACCAGTAATCCTTAACTAATATCTACTTTGAGATAACTCAGTACCCATCTTCCACCATCTGCCATGCTACTGGCAATGAGGCTGTACTAGTTGACCCAATCCACAGGCTTGCTATGTAATGCAACTTCACCATCCTGTCCCCTCTCCTTCTCTCCAGTGTCATAGTCATCCGAGTTCCAAGCTACAGAAATTTGCTGAAGCCCCAGTAGTCAGTAGTATTCTGTGCTACAAAACATACATGAGGACAGCAGAAAAAGAGAAAAAACAGGGGGGTGGCTAGGTGGCACAGTGAATAGAGCACTGGTCCTAGAATCAGGAGGACCTGAGTTCAAATCCGGCCTCAGATACTTAATACTTAATAGACGTGTGACCTTAGGCAAGTCACTTAACACCAACTACTGTGACTTATCCCCTCCAAAAAGCAAAAAAAGAAAAAAAGAAAAAGAAAGGAAAAGAAAAAAAGGAGAAAATAGAAGAGGGCATGTGTTTAGGCTTAAAATGTGGGCTCAGTCCCACACCTTAGGCCCTCTCCCCCATCTCAGAGTCTTGGAAATTCAAATTCCAAATGAAAGAAATTATATCAAACTGTGATAGCACTAGCTTGGCAGTACTCTACTTTTGAACAAGAAAACTAAGGAACAGGACAGAACATTACATGTGAAGGGCTGTGCAAGGTTGTGTAATACTCCACTAAGCCTGAAGTAAACATCCAGCTGTGGCCAGCTCTGTCACTACAGAACTGGGGCAGAAACCTAGGTTGGTGAACCATGAATTGACCAGTGTAAGAAGAGGATAAGAACTTTTAGGATCCAGACCCCAGGGAAACCATCATCAGAGGAAAAGAAGTCAGAAAGCAAGCAATATGGAGAATAAGAGGGAAAGACTGAAATTACCAAACACCTCAGGAAGAAGAAAATTACAAGACCTTGAGCATAAGCAGATAAATCAATAGGGACAATATTAACAACAGAAGAAAATATGGTCTCTAGACCTAGAAAATGAGTTCAGGCACTTATGAATAAATATGGCAGAACAAGGGACAATTACTCAGTGCTTGATGAGACAGAAAACCCCTGTGGAATTTGAGGAAAGCATGGAACCACAATGCACTCTTCCTGAATGGTTTAAGAAATGAGAACTGTGAAAGCAGATTTTATGGCCTGCACAGCAGAAGAATTGACAGAATTGAAAAATGTGAATCTTCACTGGCATGTCTCAGCAAAGAAACAAAAGAGAAGATGACTGGGAGGGAATAGAAATACACAGAAGTGAAGGACAATCTGGAAGAAGAGAAGCAAAAAGCAATGACATTAAAAGAAAGCATACCTTCTATCCAAGCAAAACACATCAATCTCAAAGACAGGATGCATAGAAACAACCTAATAGGTTTCCCAGAAGGACATAATGAGTCAAAAAACTAGAACACCATGATGCAAGAAATAATACAAGAAGACTACTCAGTACTTCTGAACACAGAAAACAAAACTGAAATTCTCTAGAGAATACCTCTAGGAAGAAAAATATCAGACTATAAATGCAAAGACACACAGCAGTTAAATTTGGCAACTCCATGGAGAAACAGTACATTCTTCAAACAACCTAGAGAAAGACCTTCAAATACAAAGGAAAATAAATTCAAATAAGACCAAACTATTTTCCCCCTACAAGAAAATTCAGGAGGAAATAGAATAATGTGTTCAGGAGAGTAATAGAACTTAGGGTATAGCCCAGGGTGATGTACCCCGCAAATCTGAGCTTAACCATAAATTTAAAAAAGAGATGAGCCCTTAATAATAAATAGGCGTTCAACACATTCTCAGAAAGAAAGACAAATTTGAGGAGATTGTTTGTTTCTTGAATACTTCAGACAAGAGAAATGCAGGAGTGAATGAAGATAGGACAACCTATTGGGGACAGAAGAGAGACAAGCAAGAGAATTCTTTCTAAAGGTACACAAGGAGATAGGGGAAAGGGAAATTCAGGTGGAGATAACAGTAGAGGCAGGCTTGGAGCGCCATGGACAGAGCCTTAAAGCACCCTGTCAACTGTTGAATCAATGTGGTTTTTGCTTCTTTGTTTGTGGGATTGTCTTGTAAAATGTGAAGGCACATGGAAGGGGAGGAGGGAAGAGAAGGATAGAGGGTATAGCGTGATGTGCCCTGGTTAGGTTGATGGCTAGCAATGAACGGAAGGTGACCAATATGGTCTCTCAAAAAGGGAAGAGCATCCAGGGGAGTGGGAAAGGAGAAGAAAAAAAGGATTGAAAAGTGAGGGATGAAAGAGAGGCCTTGTTTTGGTAGTGGGAGAGGGTTCCACTGTTGAATGTTGTTATGGGTGAAGAGAAATGTTTTGTGAAAGGAGATGAGGACCTTGTACTGGGTTTTAGAGCTTGAAAAGATCACTCATCCTGTCTTAAGAGCATGAGATGTGGAGCTCTTGGGACAACTGGAGCTTGAGAAAATAAGAAGGCATGGACTCAGGGAAAAGATTTTGAGGCAAATGAGGAAGAATGGTGACCAAGGAGAGGTAAAGGTCAGTGATAAGATATATAGCTGGGGAAGCAAAAATGGGTCTTGCAATGGGGAAGGTCCTTTCTGTCACCACAGGAATTAGCATTTTTCTGAGAGTGAGGCACAATGAAAAAGGGAAATATTCAAGGCAAACTCTACAGGGCAATGGCAGAAATTGCTTAGAAGTGAACTCAGAATGGATATGTCAGAAGTTTGGATTCCATGAGGAATATAGAGAATAAAGAGAGAGTAAATAAATATAGGGTCATGGACCAGAGAATGAGAGTGTACAGAAAACAGAAAGAGAAGATGGATAATGAAGAGAATGAGTGAGAGAAGTCAATTCTGGAAATGGGCACAAAAATGAAATTAAAAATACTAATGAGGACCAGTCCAAGGAGAGGAGAAGGAGCAAAATTCTTCTTGACTGAGAGAGAAAAGAAGGAAGGAATTAACCAGACAATATCAGGGAAAAGAAACTAATTTTAAAATGTCCAAACTTAACAAATTGAAGGAGTGGATCGGGGTTGAAGTGAAGAGAGTCAGTAGAAGTAGGCCCACTTTAAGAAAGATTAAGCCAAAGTAATTGAAGAAATATAGACTGTATTTATAGCAGAAGAGGGGAAACAATATTAGAGACAAATGGAGGGAAATATAAATCTAACTTTCATAACTTTAAATGTGAATGTATTAAACATCTAATAAAACCAAAAATTCAAGCTTGTTTAAAAAAAAATAACAGTAGGATTAGTAGAACCAGATCTATGTGTACACTGATAGCAACGACAAAATCAGCAAGCGTGCATTAATCTTGTCACAAGTAGAATTTAATAAAGGGTTAAAAAGAAGCAGATCTTCATGAAAGGCAATGTTTATTAGTAGGGGCACTCTACCTGTGAATAAATGGGTCAATGGCTTGCCTTCATTTACACCAAAGATCCTGAGCAGATGGACAGCTTCCTTTTCATAAGGTTTGGGGAGTACAGAACAAAGAAAAGAATAAGGTAGATGACTTCATGGAAGCAAGGGCAAGATGACTGATTACAGAGCTAAGGCAGAGGGAACAGCATGGTTGGTTGGAAGTTTGGTAATGGGGCTAGAAATAATCCCTCCCCCCCTCCCCCCCCCCCCCGTTTCTCTTACTAAGTCATTGTTTCAGTACAGGTGAGAGATAGCGCCCAAACTTTTGGACAACAGACCAGATATCCTTGGAGTATGGCTTGGTGGAGTACAGATATCAGACCCAAACTTTTCTATTTTCACATGTTCTCCAAAATTAGGAAAATTCTTTGGGGTAAGAAAGCTAACAACCTATTACAGGCCAGCTGAACTCTGAACTAAATTCAAAGACAAAGATCCATTACTTAAGCAGTTACAGGACAAAATGAATTAATTATAAATAGAATCAATAAGAAAATGATACAGGATCAATCATAATCTTCTCAGTCTCCTACTATAAACCAGATACTATATTAAACCTAAAGATACAAAGACAAAAACAAAACAGTCCCTGCCCTCAAGGACCTTGCTTTCTAATGGAGAGGACAACACGCACACAAAACACATGCAAAATCAATACAAATCAGAGGGAAGGCACTGGTACGTGGTAGGATCAGATCAGGAAAGACGCCGTGCAGAAGGTGGTACATGAGCTGAACCTTGATGGAAATGACAAACCTAAGAGTTAGTAGTCAGGAAGGACTGAGTTCCAGGCCTGGGCAACAGATAGGACAAAGTCACAGAGACAGGAGATGGAAAGTTACTCTGACCAACAACAAAGTTTGACCGGATGAAACGGAGACAATATTTTACAGTGCTTAGTGCCATACCTGCCACATGGTAGACATATAAGAAATATTATTCCCTTTCCTCTCTCCCTACAAAGTATATTAAAGACTAGGAAAGTTGGTTGGGGCCAGGATGTGAAAAAGAAACAATTATGTGGAAAAAGAAAACAAAACAAAAGAAAACTAAAGAGAATTTCTCATTTCTCCCCAATACACAAGCATATGTATATATATATATGTGTGTGTGTGTGTGTGTGTATGTATGTATATGTATGAATATGTATATTTATGTACATACATATACACATACCACACACATTTATACACACATATAAAATATATTCTACATATACTTGTGTAAATATGTATATATTGAAATAGAAAATACATTATATAATATTACATAATTTTGTTTGTGTGTGTGTGTGTAATTCACTTAATGGTAGGAAGTGTTTCACTTTTGTCTTTCTATCCCTAGTACTTTACACAGTGTGTGGAAAATAATGCTTAAGAACTGCTTGTTTAATGAATTTTATTTCAGATGGACTTGAAAAGGAACACAAAGAAAACCTATTTTTGTGTTTGCTTGTTGTCTGGTCATTCCTTTATTTCTGCTTTGTTATATAATAAAACACCTAGCCAATGCCTTAAGAAATATTTATTGGTTGAGTGAGATGATATGTTATGCCTTATTTTGCTAACATATGCAATTATTGGATTTGTGATATTTGTGGGGTTTACAGTCTTTAAATTATGAAATGAGAAGACAATAGAGTGCTTTCTTCCCACCTAAATCCAATGTTTGGTTAATGAGGGGATAATAGTTCAACTGGCTTAAGAAAACGAATAAAAGCATCTAGTTTTTATTCTGACAAAGAAGGGGCAGCAAATCATAATCCCATTGTTCTTTAAGGGATCAACCTAACCAATATGGCATGCAGAACAAGTCAATATTGTAATCTCTAAGGCAACCAGTCAAATGATGCTTTAAAATCTCTCAATAGTCCATCTTCTCCTGATGTTGCTCTGTCATTTCAGATGTTTCAGACTCTTTATAACTCCATCTGGAGTTTTCTTGGCCAAGATGCTGGAGTGGTTTGCCATTTCCTTCTCTGGCTCATTTTACAGATGAGGAAAGTAAGTAAAACAGGGTAGAGTGACCCTTGCTGAGAGTCATAAAGCTAGTAAGTATCTAAGGTTGGATTTGAACTCAGGTCTTCTTGACTTTAGGCCCAGTGCTCTATTCACTGTGCCACTCACCTGTTTCCCTCCTGAGGACAATTGCCTAACAGAAACTATTCATGTTTCTTTCTCTGCTGTACATGAAATAACTGGCCAGCTCCGGCTCTGCACAGCTGACAAATACAGGCTAGCCTTTAAACAACCCAATTTTTTGGACAGAGCAGTCAGACTTGAAGTCAGGAGACCTGGTTACAAACCATGGCTGCAACACTTGGGTTAAGACCATGGGTGACTTACAACTTCTCCGGGCTTCAGAGTTCTCACGTAGAACATGAGACTCACAAAGTCAAGCTCCCCACCTCTGAGGACTCCTGAGAGGAAAGCACTGTGAAAAATGTGCCATGCTTCATCACAACCCCCAGAGCTGAAGGAGTCCCCAAAGATGAGCACGACTCTAAATGTGAAGGTCTGCTCCAACATCCCCACCCAGTGGTCACCCAAGCTTTGCTTGACCGACGTAAAGAAACTTACAAGCTCCCAGGGCAGCCCCTTCCACTTCTGGATGACCCTGATGGTTATAGGAATCATGGCCTTGCATCAGAGATGGCTCTTCAACTTCCATTCACTGCTTGTAGTTCTGTTTGGTGAGAGGGAGAGACAAAAGTGGTGATGGGAAAGGGTAACAAAACCAATTGAATCCATTTTCCATGTGATGAATTGTTTTCAATTTTATTTATAATTTATGAAGTAAAATAGGCATTTCCATAATATAATAGAATAATAAAATGAATGTTTGCACATGAAACTGCAAATCTCTTATGTACAATTTGCTATTCCTTTTAAACATGTAATAAAGTTATCATGTAAATTTCTTTTTTTCCAATCAGGTACTTGAAGACAAGAGCTGTCACATGCCCACTGAACCTCCTCTTCTCCAGGCTCATTATTTTCAGTTCACTCAGTGGCTCTTCAGTGACACTGGAAGGCCCTCTGCTGTGCTGGGTGCCCATATTCAGATCATCCCCAGGTTATTGGTGTCCTCGACAAAATGCAGTGTCCAGAACTGAACATAATGTGCCAGGTCTGCTATGATGAGGGCACCGTACAACAGGACCTCCCTTCCCTGGTATATCACACTTCTCATAATGAAATCTAAGAGAACATTTATTCTCTTGGCTGCTGCACTTTATTATCGACTCCTGTTAAACTTGCATTCCACTAAGACCTACAGATTATTATCATTTTTCCAAATGAACTTCCACCTATAAATTCAAGCTATTATTGTGTTTGAAAATCTTCTTGAAATTGAACCAACTCTGCTTGATTTAATATCCTCAATTTCTCATTAGACCGTAGAAAGTAGAATCAGGGAAATTGTTATATTCTTTTCCTCTTTTCCTCCCTTCTTCAGTTCTGAAAGAGTGTCAAGGGAAGCTTCATATGAACTGTAATCTTCTGAATTAAACTTTATTTCCTGGAAGAAAGATGCTGTTTCAGCATCATCCACAAAATTTCATAGATTTGGCTTTGAAAGCCCAACTGGGTCTTCCTAATGAGAGCTCAATATACACATGTCCACCCGCTTGGCCACTCAAGAGCAATTATATTGGTTTTAGATCCATATTTTCGTCTTCAGAGTTTTGACTTTCACTTAAAGGGAAGCAGCTGGAGTTAGCTCAATAAGAAGAGTTGAATAATTAAAAGAGTCAATATAGCCTTCATTTCTTGGACCTAAAAAGATGGAGTAATAAATAAGATGAGGCTGCTGGACAGGATCCGTTTTATGTCTCTGTAGTTTCTCCAGCAACCAGAACTTAACAGGAAGGACTTGGGCAAAGAGACAGATTGGAAAGCAAACTCTACAGACAACTAGAACGGCTTTGGATATGATTCCAGCAATGGTCTGTGCCTTCTGTCAGAGGCTTGGCCTGCTGAAATACACAGGGGCTCATCACCAGAATGCTAAATGCTGCATTTCAATGTTTGGGGCCATGATGACCCATGCAACAAACACTTTGTGAGCTAGGTTATGTCACTGTCTAAAACATGCTTTGTGATTTAAATTATTCAATGAGGCTTTAAAAAATGTCTGCAAATCTCTCTTTTAAAAAAAAGATTCAAGGAAAAAACATATAACTTCAGCCTCATGAGAGAGGTAGGGAAACAACTCCACTGATGTGTTTATAGGAGTAGGGAACCTGTGACATGGAGCCCACATGTGGCCTTCTAGGTCCTTGGGTTCTGCCTTTTAACTGAGTCCAGGTTTTTTGTTCTGTGAAGGTTGTATTCCGTCAAAGGGCTGCACTTGAGGACCTGGAGGGCCACAACTGACCTCAGGGCTGTAGGTTCCCCCTACCCCTGTCCTGGACTGAGAAGACCCTGAGGTTGGGGAGATGGATTAGAAGCAGAGGCCATTGAAAAACAGGGAATAAAACGTGAAAGTAAGCAACCCCTCACACACTGCATAGGACAATTCTTCTTCACTCGGCTGAAGGAGAAGGAAAAGGGAGAGGCTAGCATCAGGCAGGCAGCAAGCACAGAGGAGAGACCCCTGCCCTACCAGTTCCTGATCTTGAGGTAAAATTAAAGAGGCAGAGGAAATAGTTTAAGGACAGCAATCCAGCTCACTGAAAACTCCTCTAGATGCATCCTAGTGGAGTCAGGGTCCTGAGTATGAAGAGCTTTAGAGGCACCAGGAATGAAGGGAAAGGGTAGAAAAATCTCAATTAGCAATGTATGGCAAAAGCAGGCAATGCAAGGCAATGAGGGCCAAGGGGAATTCTTGGGAAGTTTTCTTCCCTGTGACTCTTGCTTTAAATTTATGTTTTATCTATCAAATTCTTAGAGGGGATACTTATTACTACTTATATTGATCCTTTAAAAAAGAATTTATTTTATTTATAAAAAGCAAACTTGGAGTTGAAAATCTCTGATTGTCAGTCTCTTTTTCTTTTTTCACCAAGGCTTTGGAGAGACTGGAGATGAGTTGGAAGCACAGTCCAAGGAACTATGCCTATGGCTGGCAGGCTAGAGGCTCTGAAAGCCCATACAGACAACCACACCAGGCAGAAGACCCTAACACTGTGTATGTCAAGGATGCCTGCAAAAATAATGGAAGAGAAGGAGGTATTTGATATCTACTGGGGACCAGACCATGATCTAAACATAAGCAATACACATTCTGGATGACAGACAAACCAAAAAGCATCATTAGAAGCAGCTACCAAAGGGATTGAGCAAGAAAAAGACCAAAATAAGGATAGACGTATTGTGCGCACAGATAATCAACTGATCACCAAAGCTACGAATGAACGGATTGACAACTGGAAAGAAAAATGACTGGAAAACAAGTAAAAATAAAGATGCTGTCTACAAAGACCAATTCACTAAGCTCAACAATATGACTTGGGACGTGAACATAGAGTGGAAATATGTACCTGTTTGTTCAAAAGTTGAAGGTAATACTGAAACTCAAAGTTTAGCCAGAGAAGGAATTAGAAAGAAGTAAGAAGACTCAATCAATACTTTGCAGATGATGAATTTTAGAGTGCCAGTCTCTTTAACCCTGCAACATAATCTCCAAATAAATCTCTTTACCCTTCCCTCCTTGTGTTGCAGCTGTCTTCTATGGCTATCTTTGTTTTCCTGTATTTTAATTTTTATATAATTTATATAATTATATATAATTTTATATATTTCTATATTTTAATTTTTCTTCAATAATATAAACAAAATACTATATACTATACTATAAACATTCTATAAGCAAACATAGAAATTATTCACATGTCCTACTAGTAAGAGAAAGGCAGATATCCTCATCTGAGTCAGATCCAAGTGAACACTGACTTGCTCAACTCTTGCCCCCAAACTATGATAAACCAATCCAGACTTTTTGACTACTCACATGACTCGGGGTAATAGAAGTCACCAACTTTTCCTTCAGGTAAAATGGACTGTGAAATAAACCTTGCCATCTGCCCTGACACTGCTTTTTAAGGACTTCTTAGCTTTACCATTTGACCTGCTTATATGCCCTACAGTATCCCAAGATCATTTGACCTTTTGACAATCTAAAGATGCCTGTCTGGGCCATACAATCTGTCCCTCTGGTGCATGGTAGAACTTGGAACTTTTAAAAGTCTTGTCATTTACCCAGCAACTGGGCTCTCTAATAATATGTCGTCTCCCCATCCCCGAGTGTGAACTTGACCATAGACTGTCTTTCTCTAGTTGTCATCCATCCCCAGGACTGAGCGCAGCACTTGGAATTTGGTGGGAATAGGAATTCAATAAACATTTTTTAATTAAAAAAAAAAGCAAACTTGACTGGAAAACATATGCAAAACTGGACTCTTCTGGATTTTCTGTGAGCAGGGACCTGGTTCCTCCTGCTATACTGCCTAATGATCCTTTGTGCCAGAAGGGGAGTCCTTCACTTTTTCTTTGATTCCTCAGCACTTAGCACAGCCTTGCACAGAGCAAGCACTTAGCAAATGCTAAGTTGTTTGAATTCCCTGACTTGCAAATACTAGGTTGCTTTTATTTTAACAAGAATCATGGGACTTCTAGTTTATAGCTATAAGGACCATCTATTTTTTGAAGCATTGCTTTAATTTATTTTTTTTTAGCTTAGAGAAATCCATTTTATTTCCCTCATCCACCCCACTGGAGGGAAAGAAAGGAAGAAAGAAAAAAAGGAAGGAAGGAAGAAAGAGAGGGAGGGAGGGAGGGAGGGAAAATGGAAGGAAGGAAGGAAGGAAGGAAAGAAGGAAGGAAGGAAGGAAGGAAGGAAGGAAGGAAGGAAGGAAGGAAGGAAGGAAGGAAGGAACGGAGGGAGGAAATAAGAAAAAAACCATTGTAACAAGTGTGCACAGTCAAGCAAAACAAAGTCTATCATTGGCCATATGCAGAAAATACATGCTTCAATCAGAGGAGGTAAATAGCTGTCTTGGTGATCAGTATCCAGGACTTGTCACTGGTTTCATTTTATTGATTAGAGTCCTTAAGTCTTTCAACGTTGTTTATCCTTACCATATGGTTATTATTGTATAAATTATCCTCCTGTTTCTGCTCATTTTATTCTGTATGAGGTCATACAAATTTTCCTAGAGTTGTCTAACACTGTCCGTTTCATCATTTTTATGGCAAAATTCCATCACATTTATATGCTGTAACTTGTTCAGCTGTTCCCCCAATTGATGGGCTTCCCTCCATTTTATTTTATTTTTTTCCATCTCAAAAATAAAGTTGCTATAATTTTTTTTGGTACGTCCTTGGTTAGCATCTGCTTAGCTTATGACTAATCCCTCCCTTAATCTACCCTATTTGCACTATATACTAACAGTAACTTCTTCTATAGTTCAGCTGCTGTGGACAGCTCTTAAAATGAATGCAAACTCCCAACCTTCAAGTTTGGGACCCAAGTTCCATAGGAGAACCAATAGCTCTCTGGCCAGCTTGAGCTTCTGCTCACATCTCTGCTGTTTCAGTCTGAGCTGCCCCTGACCCTGAAGGCATTGGGTTGTCACTTAAGAGATGATAAAATATGACTGTCTTGGTCATGAAAAACTGGGAACACAAAAATCAGCTGCTTCTGGGAACAAAAAGAAATACATCCCAACCCTTACTGTCTCCCACAAGTGGGAGCTCATATTATCTTTTTCCTGGATGAAGAGGCAGACAGTTAGGAGGAAAAAGAGGAGAGAAAAAAGGATTAGAAAGGTAAAGAAAAGGAAGGAGAAAAGAAATATGGGAAGAAGAAAGAGGAGCAATAAGTGGGAGAAAGAGAAAAGGATAGAGAAGAGGAGGAAAAGAGAAGGAAGAGGGAAAGGCAGATAAGAGGAAACAGAAAAAAGAATGACAAAGAGAAGGAGGAAGAATGGAAATAAAATGGTAAAGGAGGAGAAGAAGGAGAGGAGAGACAAGACAAGGAGGAGAAGGAGGAAGAGAAATAGAAACAGGATAAAAAGAGGAGGAAATGGAGAAAAATAAAAGGGAGAGCATGGATGGGGAAGAGCAGTATGGGCAAGGCAAGCAGCCCTCCATCAGAGCATTCTTGAGCAATAGGGTACAGATGGGGAGAGGGAGTTGAGCTGCGCCCCTTGTTTAGTCAAAGGCAGCCATCAGTGTGGGGGCAGGAGGGGAGGACTGAGTAGGAGGCAGCAGCCCCTCCTTCACGTGGCATCACTTAATTCTTTACTATTCTCTGTATTGATCTGGTACTACCAAGTTCCCTTAAACAGTATTCCTTCCGGAAAGCAATGAAGCCCAGGGTTAAAGGGGCATATCAATCCCGTCTGCTCCAGTGGCCCCTCTTCACCACCAAGCACCAGCCTTTTCCTTCCCAGACCTCCAGTGCCTACCTTTCACCCAGACATCTCCTTTCTGACTCCAGCCAGACAACAGAGGGCCCCACTCCTCTGCCTCTCCCTCATCTGACTTTCTAATCCCTCAGCTGAAGTAAGTCAAGCTGAATCCCTGTCCCTGCACTTTCAGCAAAGGCTTCTGGGGAAGCCCTGGCACCACTGGTTTCTCTCCATTACTAGCTGCCCATGGCCCCTCTAAGCTATAATATAAGGATAAAATATTAGCAGTGAGGCTAGGAATGCATGGGGCCATGGGCAATTGTAGCCAAAGGGAAGCACCCAAGTTAGAGGCTGATTGCTTCCTCTAAAAGTCCAAAATGCAAGCACTTAACCATCACATAGACACAGGGGGCATTTCTTTTTGTCCTTGAATTTCTTCTATTTCATGTGCACCTTCATATGTATTCATTGTCTTCCTAACTTGGCTTCCTAAGAGCAAAGACAGTTTTTCTTTCATATCCTTTATAAACTGAGTAAAAAATAGGTCTTGGGAAACAGGCATTTCTGGTATCTCTTTGAGTAGACACAAAAGAGCTAACAAACCCCTGTGCCAGGGGGTGGTTTTAGTTTTTCCTTTGGATCCCCAGCATGGAGCAGTATCTGCTAAGCACTTAATCAGTGGACATTGATTGATTGACAGGTATGGCAGGAATGATGGACATAGAACCCAAAATGCTGAACTTGAATCTGAGCTCTGCTACTTACTACCTGTATATTCTCAGTGGGCCTCAATTTCCTTATGTATAAAATGACTGGCCAATCTCTATGGAGTCTTGCATCTTTAAATTCTATGAAGCTAGAAAAGACACTTGAAATTAACTCAAAATAAGAAGTGCTTAACCTTGTGTCCCAGGTCTCTTTTGTAGTCTGCTGAAGCCCATGGAAGATTGCTGTGAGTAATGTTTTGTAATTTGCATTCATGGGGCAGCCAGGTGGCACCATGAATCTTGGCACCAAGATTCATCTTCCTGAGTTCAAATCCAGCCTCAAACACTTACTAGCTGAGTGACTCTGGACAAGTCACTTCATGCTACTTGCCTGTTTCCTCATATGTAAAATGATCTGGAAAAGAAAATGGTAAAGCACTCTAATATCTGTACAAAAAAATGGGATCAGATGAAGTCCCAACATCATGACATCACAGAGCTAGTAAAGATAGAACCAAGACTCAAGCTCATTTCTTCTGACTCCAAGTCCAGTGCTGAACTAGAGAGCCATTCAGAGCTAGGAGATCAGAATACAGTGACAACCAAATAATTGATTATCTGATTCAATTTCATTCCCTAAATCTTTGGTATTATTTATTGTATCTACTTCTATTCACTGAGTGCTGCCCCCTCCCCCACAAATGGAGCTGATGCGCTAACAAGGTCAAGGATGAGGAGTGTTTACCTCCTTCTGACTCAGCTGTAACGATAAATGGTCACATCCATTATCTTTCCCTTAACAACATCATCCTGGAAGGTTGCTGATAGAAGGCCTCTATCAATTGCCCCACACCTTCTTTTCACAATCCTGCCTCTGACACAATCACCAAAAACGTATATATTAAGCACATTGTTAGGTCTGGTGATACAAGGACAAAAAATGAATGGGCCCCCTATTCATAAGGGAGTATTCTATCAGAGAAATCTGAAAAGATTTATATGAACTGATCCAGACTGAAGTGAGTACAACAAGGAGAACAATTCATTCAATGATTATAACATTATAAAGAAAAACAATTCTGAAAGACTTGGGGAGGCAATGGGGCACAATGGAAAGAATATTGGTTTTGAAGTCAGGAGACTGACTATCTGACCTTGGGTAAGTCACTTTATCTCTCTTGCAAAATGTAGGGGGCTAGACTAAATGGCCTCTGAGGTTCCTTGGTTCCTCAGTCACTAGAACTCTCTGACCTTCGGTTTCTCCATCTATAAAATTAGTGGGTTAACTAGACAACCTCCAAGATACTTTCCAGTTTCAAGTCTACACATCGATGACTCTCATGTAAGAACTCTGATCAATGCCATTGCTCACTGACACTCTGGAGGACTGACAACAAAGCCTGCTTCCCACTTCTTGACAGAAAAGTGATGGAGTCAAGGTGCTGAGCGAGGCACACATTTTCAGACATGGGCAATATGCTAATTTGGTTTTGCCTGATTCTGCTTATTTATTAAAAGGAAATGTTTAAAAAAACTACCAAGGGTTTCTAGAAAAATGCTCTTCTCTAAGAGGAGCTGTTATCAGTGATGTAGCTTTGGGCCAATGGGACCATCCCCTACTGGATGGAGCCATGATGTTCACCTTTACCTATTACAAATGTACAGATTTCAGGCAGAATTCTATAAACAAACAAACAAAAGAAAAACCATACTGGGCCAGAAATTCTGCCTACCTAAAGTAAAACATGGGGGAGGACCCTGTCTATGGTCAGGACTACGGGCTCCAAATGTTGCCCAGTCCCAGATTTCTATGAATTTTTAGACTCCCTAATGCATCTTGCATTGCTAAGATGGTCTCTGGCACCCCCCACTGGGCATCCTTTAGTACAGCAAACAACCCTGCCACGGTCCCATCAAGCTAACTGAATCAATCCATTCAGTCTTCATTCATTCATCCATCTTTCTATCCATGCATTCGTCTATTTATTTACTTATTTGTTTATTTACTTGTTTTCTTAACCCACAGATTTTTGAATTCTCTGTCACCTGCCTGGTCCTTGTGAAATAATTGTAGCAAAGACTTCAAGGCTTCTCCTGACCTTGCTTCCTGCCCTGGGGCTGGAGCTTCTACAAGGCCTTCCATAATCGGCCTTTAACCTCTTTTGGCGACCTACTTCATGCTATTGTATTTCTGCTACTCTATGCTCCAGCCAAAGGCAGCCCGATCTCATCCTGCCTTTTAGACCATTACACATGCTGTCTTCTGGTCCTGGAACAGTCGGAGTGCCCACTCCCCACTGATTCTTCCACTTACTGCTATCTGTTCCCCCCATCAAGGCCCAACTTGGTTCCCATTCTTTTTCCCATGAAGTGTTCCGTGATTCCTCTAACTGAAAGTGATACCCATTTGAATCACATAATTTGGCCTTTCCTATACAATGACAGTCATCTTGTATAGTTGTTTGTTTTAATATCTCATCTCCCTACTAGATGGAAAAAGAAAGCTAAGTACTGGATTATCTTTGTAACCCAGGGACCTATGAGTTCTGGTGGTTTTGTATTAAGTATAATATTTCTTGTGATTGTATGAAGTATATTAAGGCAGACTGGAATCAGGAAGACCTGACTTCATATCCTGCCTCAGACACTTAAAAACTGTGTGAGCCTAGGCAAATCACCTAACCTCTCTAAGGCTCAATCTCTTCATCTGTAAAATGTGAGCTAATATTATCCAGCTCGACCTCCTCATTTTACCTATAGACCGACTGAGTCCCAGATAAGGTGAGTGATTTGTCCAAAGTCTTAAGAGGGAACTGGCTTGGAAAAAACCCTTCAGGGCAAAAGAAGAGGCTATTATCTGTTCAGTGCCATATATCTCTTTTTACTTACAATAACTATTATTCCCAACCTGTGGTATCAGAATACTCATGTGATTTGGGGGAAGAACAAAAGGATCAAGGCTCATTCCCCCTCTGATTTCAAGACTTAAGCATATTACCGAATGTTCCTCTCTCCAACTGTGACTGGCCCTCCATTGCCTATCTCTTACTTTGAATAGGAGGAGAAGTCAGGGAAAGAGATGAAAAAATGATGAAGGGAGAAGAAAAGAGGAGAAAAGGAAGTGAGAGCTGGAGGGTGTGTTGTTTTCAAGAATCTTGTACCTGTTCAGAAATAAGATGGCAAGTGCAGAGAAACAGAGTTCTTAAATAAGACCTGGCTCCTCCAACTGAACCTCAAATTGGAGCTTCAGGCTTATTCCTTACAAGCAGCAAGACCTCAGGGAAGTCAAGTCTCTCCTGGGCCAAGTCAAATCTTGCCAAAAAAAAAAAAATAGGTGTAATATCTGCTTTTTCTTCCAAGGCTGAAATTCTGTGATTCTGAAATCACACTCTACCTGGTGCCCACTAGTAAAGACACTTGATATCTACAAAAATAATAACTGTGATTATCATAATCCTATGTGAGATTACTTTACAATCATTCTGTCTGATGGTAAGAATCACTTTTCTTTTTTTTTTTTTCTTTTTTGGAGAGGGAAAGGGAGGGCAATTGGGGCTAACTGACTTCCCAAGGTCACAGGGCTAGTAAGTGTTAAGTGTCTGAGGCCAAATTTGAACTCAGGTCCTCCTCATTCCAGGGCTGGTGCTCTATTCACCACACCACCTACCCACCCCAAGCCTAAGGATTCTTACTCATGTCCTCAAAGGAGGGACTACCAGCTGTGAAAAGGCTTTTTCTTGATCCCTTAACATTGTAGGAGAACGAATGGCTATTTGTTGGTTAGCTCTCATTTCTCTGCCTCCCTTCCCATACATATATTTAAATTTAAATTACAAAGGACTTTGGATCTCATTTAATTCTTCCACCCATCATTTTACAGAGGAGGTCACTGAAGCCCCAGATAGGGTCACATAGCTAGTCTAAGGGAAATTCAAACCCAGGCCTTGCTAACTTCAAATCCAGTACTCTCTCCACTGTACATGCCTCATGTATCTCTCTGACGTCTTTCTGGATCTTCTATATAACTCTTCAGAGGATATCTTGTTGCCTATTGAAAACCATGAATCATATGCTTCTCCATTGCCTTTGGGAGGACCTAAAAAGTTACAACTTTTTGGATCTTGTGGTGTTCTATAATTTTTGACCACATATGAACCCCAAGAGAATTATTGGTGTCAAAAGATGAGCTTTCATTTTAGGAAGAATGTCGGGGTCCTTAAAAGCTCTCCTCAAAGCAATCCAAATCATATCCAAGCAACCCCCAAAGCCAGTTCCTCCTGTTCAGCTCTGGTCCAGTTCTTGGTTCCTCTGCAGTATCTATCCAAGGGATGGACAGACCGCCTCTAAGGGTTGTTTCTATATTTGCCATAACCACTCATCCACAAGAATCTTCATGTTAAATGCATGTTTAGATTGAATTATTATGTTATAATTACCAACTGAAAATGTAATTAAACAACGCTATATGATATTATGTACTATTGTTATCACATAATGACTCCTAACATAAATGGTTCTGGATTTCTGGGGGAAAAAACCACCAATCAGAGTTGTGAACTGATACAATCATTCTGGAGTGCAATTTAGAACTTTGCCCAAAGGGCAATCAAACTGTGCATACCCTTTGGTCCCTCATTACTGTATCCCAAAGAGATTTTTAAAAGGGGAAAGGACCTATTTGTACAAAACCATTAATAGCAGCTCTCTTTGTGGTAGCAAAGAATTGGAAATTGAGGGGATGCCCATTAATTGGGGAATGGCTAAATGAGTTGTAGTATATGGTTGTAATAAATATTGCCATGCTATAAAAATGATGAGCAGGCTTATTTGAGAAAAGATAGACAGATAGACAGACAGATAGATATAGATATAGATATAGATGATATATATAGATATAGATATAGATAGATATAGATATAGATATAAACTGATGCAAAGTGAATTGAACAGAATCAGGAGAACATTGTACACAGTAACAACAATACTATACAATAATTAACTACTTTGATCAATACAGAATCATGATGAAAAAGGCTATTCATCTCCAGGGAAAAAACTGATGGAATCTGAATGCAGATTGAGGCATGTTATTTTTCACTTTCTGAATTTTTTTGTGTTTTACCTCCTTTGAGTCTATGCCTTCTTTCACAACATGAGTAATAAATGGTAATATGTTTTGCATGATTGAACATGTATAACCTATATCAAACTGCTTACTATTTCAGGTAGGGAGGAGGTAAGGGAGGGAGAGAAGAAATTTGGAATTGAATGTTTTTAAATGAATGTCAAAAATTGGATTTATACATAACTATGAAAATAGAAATGTTATTTTTTTTAAATCCCCAATCAATAAATCAATTGACTTACCTGTTTGGGTTGTATCACCTCAGGAGAATGCAAACCCTGTGAGGACAAAGACATTTCTTTTTATATTTGTATCCCCAGAATGTAGCTTAGTGCATTGCACATGATAGGCATTTAACATATTCAATTTAATAAATATTTATTAAGTGCATACTATGTGCAACTGACTGGGAAATTTTGAATCCCCATATTAAAACTGAGATTTAGAGAAACGAAGAAATTTCTTCAAGGTAAAAGGCAAAGTGAACTGTAACAGATGAAAATGGATGACAAAGCATTTATTAAGTGCTTACTATATACCAAGCACTGTGTTGCTCACTAGTGATACAAAGAAAGGCAAAAACAGTCCCTACGTTACATTCTAAGAAGGCAGACAACATGTAAAGATTGGCAAAAACCAGAAAATATATAGAGTTGTTGGAAGGTAGCCTTGGAGAGAAAGGCCCTAGAAGCTGGGGAGGCTGGGAAAGGTAACCTGCAGAAGGAGGTGGTCAAACCGAGTCTTAAGTGGGTCTGGGGATGCTAAGAGACAGATGTGAGCAGAGGAAACATCACAGAAGTGGGAGTCAGTACAAAGGCATGGCAAGTCGAAATGGAGTGTTATGTACCAGGAACAACAAGTAGGGAAGTATAATCATCGAGTGATTATGAAGGAATAAAGTGCAAGACTGGGAAGGAAGATTTTTGAAGAGCTTGAAATGTCAATCAAAGAGCATTATATTTACTCCTGGATATGATAGGGAGTCACTGACATTTATTGAGTAAGAAAGTTATATGGCAAAACCTGCAGGAAAAATAATTTATCAACCACATACAAGTTGGATTGGAATGGGGAAAGAATCAAGACAAAGTCCCAAACTGGAAGGCATCTATAAAACCCAAGACTGTCCCTCTGTCCTTAATTAAAGATTTCATGAAGCCAGTGACAAGAAGCAGACATTTACTTCCCAGATCCCAACTTGAACATCCCAGCCCAACTTGTGCTCCCTCACTAGCTGTGTGACTTTAGGCAGGCCAGTTCTCTGGGCCTCAGTTTCCCTGTCTTACAGATGAGAGAAATGGAGTCAATAACCTCTAAGGGCTCTTATAGTTCTCATTCTAAGGCACAGATTCTACTACCTCTTCAATCTTTCCACCACCTTGATTTAGCAGACAGTGAACTTGGCAGACATTTGGATCTGCCCCAGAGGTAGCCAAATTTCATCAATGACTGTTGCATTTTGTTTTTAAGACTGTATTTGCAACTTGGAAACCTGCCCACCTGCTTGAAACAATTTGGTATGAATGACTACACTTCCAGATGCCAGAGTCAGGTATTATTATAGTCATTTCTCAACTCTGCCCACTTTTGTTTTATTTCCTCATCTAAGCAAAGATCATCAGATGAATTGCCACAACAACTTTTTCCACTGAAGTATTCTGAAAGCACCCCCAAGGAAAGAAGGAAGGAAGAAAACAAGGAGAGAGGGAGAGAAGGAAGGAAAAGGAGAGAGGAAGGAAAAGAAGGAAGGTAAAGGAGGAGAGAGGGAAGGAAGAAAGGAAGGAAGGAAGGAAGGAAGGAAGGAAGGAAGGAAGGAAGGAAGGAAGGAAAGAAGGAAGGAAGGGAAAGGGGGAGAGATGGAAGGAGGGAGAAAGGAAGGGAGGAAGGGAGGAAGGAAGGAAGAAATGAAGCAAGCAAGCAAAGGAAGGGAAGGGCTCCCTAGCCGCAAGACTGCTTCAGGAGACTAGAGTTGGAATCTGAAACATAAATAACTTGCACATCACAAAAGTCAAGCAGTTGGCACATGCCAGGCCACATTCAGCAGATGGTATTCTAAAGACACAGTGTTCAGATACTCCCTGGCTTGTAGGCCCATTTGCTAGGTAGTTAGGCAGCAGCCAAGGTTTCAAAGAGCAAGTTATGTATCTTGCACAGAAGGGACAATAAATTTAAAAAAAAAAAAAAAAGGAAAAAGCTGCTCCCTCCAGTCTTTGCTCAAACCAGATTTTGTCAAGGCTTGTTATAATGATAGCAGCTGGCATCCATGTATCATCTCCTTTAAGCCTCAAAATAAACTGATAAAGGAAGGACTGGAGATACTTTTATCCCCATATTACGGATAAGGAAATTGAGGCTCAAACGATTTGACTGACCCTTGGAGGGCTGAGACTGTTTTCTTTTCTGTCTCTTTATCCCCAAATCGAGTAGCATATTTGGCTCCATTAAATGCCTGTTGATTGATTAACTGTACAAACGGATAGATGAAGGTCAACAATAGGAAGGATAGAAGCCCAGGTTTTCCCTTCCTTCACTTCCTTCACAATAGTCCTATGAAGCAGGTCGTTGTTGGCATCACCTGCTACAACCAGAACCCTGAGAAGTCAGTGTGACTGAGATGTTATGAGGAAAACTGGCCCTGTGAAACTTTCAAGGCAGTATTAAAAATTTTATTTGTGTACATACATATATATAGACACACATTTACATACATATGTACACAAAAACACACGTGTGTATACATATATATGTATCCACATATATGTATATTTTATATATATGGAGCCAAGGTCCAACAACACGTGCATTACGCCATGCTGCGTTTGGTTGCAGCTTGAAGCTTGGCATCATGAGTAAAACACTGGAATTGGAGTCAGGAAGACCTTATTTTGAAGCCCACCTCAGATCACAGTAGCAATAGTTCACATTTTATATAATGCTTAAAATCTGTAAAGCACTTTACATATGAAATTTCATTTTATTTATGTTACCGACTATGGGTTTGACCCTAGATGGATAAATGGATGGATGGATGGATTAATTTAAAAGCATTTATGAAGTGCTAACACTGTGCAATGTATTGTGCTAAATGCTGTGCACACACATAGAAAAATATGACAGTCCCTGATCTGCAGAAACTTTCTAATAGGAGGAGGCAATGCACATGGGAGGTTTTAGCTACAGGACAGAGGGAAAGGCCCCCTTGATCCTTACAGTATGATACAAAAGCAGGTACAATGCTTCTCCTTTAGCATCTAGTTAAGTTTGTGATGCTGAACCATTTGACAGTCTTAGATACTCTTGGAATAGAAAAAACAACACTGGACTCATTTTCCAAAAGCCCATGAAACTAATACTTAAAGATAATTGGGTGACTATAGAGACTCATTTCCAAAAGACTGATAGCACATATAAATTTATGGCATCTGAGTCTCAACACAGTAACCCCATGTGGTATGAACCACCACTTTACAGATGTGAAAACTGAGTTTCAGAGAGAATAAATTGCATGCTTGTATTCTCAATTATTAGATGTCAAAGGCAAAATTTGATCCCTGATCTTCCTGACTTTGGATTCATTTCTCTTGCCTTTCAAGAAGGAAAAGGCAGGGAGATAGCACTATAGTGATTGGAGCTCATTCATTCATTGGTTATTTAACAACAAGAACAAAATTATTATGTATAACTTTCTCTTCTTGGTAATGGAGAAGATTTGACATTAAGACAAAACATAAGGAGATAGAAAAATCAATTGATGACCACATGACCTGGATTCTAATCCTAGTTCTGCCCTTATGTGACCTTTGGCAAGTTAATCGATCTCTTTGGGACCACTTTCCTCATCTGTAAAATAGGAAGGCTAGACTAGATGGCCTCTGAGGGTGCTTCCCTCTGTAGGTCTATTCTCCTTTGATCCTACAATGAGTGAGTCCCAGAGATCTAAAAATAGAAGAGAAAAATTGAAAGTATCAAAAGAAAGGCCAGGATCTGTCTCCTTACTTTTCAGCCCCCAATATAATTTGATTCAATTCAATTTAATAATCATTTGCTTGGTTCCCATTATGTGCCAGGCACTGTGGTTTATCTGGCAAAACAAAGACAAAAAATGAAATAGTCCCTGCCCTCAAGGAACTTACATTCTATGGGAGAAAACAATACATACATAAATTGATCAATAGAAAATAGAGAGAATAATTGAGAAGGTGAAAGCACTAAGATTTAGGGGATTGAACCTTAAATTGAGTCTTGAAGAGAGTTAAGAATCCTAAGAGGATGAGGACAAGAGAGACAGCCAGCTAAGGATTGCAGTCTAGACATGAGAGACTATAATGGGAGACAGAGTGCTGCCTATGGGTAACACGTAGACCAGGAAGGCTGGTACATTGAGTGTATAGGGGGCACGGGGACGGGAGTAATATGCAATTATGCCATAGCCAAGTGTGAAGGGTGTTAAATGCCTCAAAGAAGAGCTTTTATTTTATCTTAGATGTAAAAGAAAGTTATTGAAGACATTTGAGCAGCACAGTGACTTGTGCTTTAGGAATATAAAGTTTGCAACTGTGTTGAAGATAGTTTGGAGAAAGGAAGGAGTCTGTGGGAGAGTAGGGGAAGCAGGGAGACCAACTGAAATGGCCCAGAGCACTTCCTTCACAATAGTCCTATGAAGCAGGTCGTTGTTGGCATCACCTGCTACAACCAGAACCCTGAGAAGTCAGTGTGACTGAGATGTTATGAGGAAAACTGGCCCTGTGAAACTTTCAAGGCAGTATTAAAAATTTTATTTATGTACATGCATATATATACACACATTTACATACATGTGTACACAAAAACACACGTGTGTATACATATATATGTATCCACATATATGTATATTTTATATTATCTATATATAATTACCAAGGCCTAGTGCTATTTAGAATTTCCCTTTAAGCAGTTCATTCTAAAGCACTTGATTATATCTTGAAAGGAAATCGTCTTACAAGTCATTTTCTTAAGTACTCTTGAAGAGAGGAGAGTCTATGTCTGGATAAATACAGCAGTCGGCAAAGTTATGAGCTATCAGCCTCAGCAGAACTGACTGATATTGCCCGCAATGAATGAGTTTGAGATCGCCGCTCATAAATAGAAGACTACGGAGTCTCTGATTTTATGGATGTCTTGTGCTTATCAATATCTATGAGAAATGAGGCTGTCTGGCTTTGGAGGGGATACTATGTGAACTGCATTCCTGTCAATTTCATTTTTTACGATTAAATATTTGGTGCCATTAGAGGTTGTTTAACATTTAATACCATGGTTCTCTCCATTAGGATGATTCTCCTCTTTTCCCCAAACCAGAACTGATAATGGACTTGAGGTATGACAGGTGAGGGGTGGAAGGCAGATGTACTCCCTCAGCAATTTTTTTCTTTCAAATTTACCTTTAAATTCTTGCAAAAACAAGATAATATTAGTGCATTGTAAGAAAGATTTTAGGGGGCAATGGGCTTCAAAGTTTAGCCCCAATCTCTCCTGCAGCTGAGTTCAACATATGAACCTGCCAGGTAAGTAGTTCCCTGAGCACAGAACTCCAGTTAAAAGAAAAAAGTGGCTCCCTGTTTCCTCCAGGATAAAATACAAACGAGTTTGGCATCCAAAGTGTTTGGCTCCAACTTCTTTCTAAACTAATTTCTCACTTTAGCCTAAAGTGAGAGAACCTAGGTTCAAATCCAGCCTCTGGCTTTAATATCACTTATATGACTTTAGATTTACCATTCCAGGACCTCTATATCCTTACCTGCAAAATGAGTAGGTTGGATTAGACAATCTCTAAAGTTCCCTCTAGTGCTAAATGTATGACTCCTCTCCCAACTTTTGTCTCTTTGTTTCAGTCAAACTGGTTTACTTTCAATTCCCAGGATGGGACAGTTCATCTTTCTATGAGCCTTTGCACAGGCTGTCTTCTTCTGCCTTGAGTTCTCTTCCTCCTCATACCCACCCCTAGGAATTCCTAACTCAATTGAAGATTCAACTGTCTCACCTTTTCTGATCTTCCCAGACCAGAAGTTGGGGCTCCCTCTCCTTCATGCCCCAGGTAATTTTTAATTGTTTTGCATATGTTTTGCATTGGTTTGCCTGTAAATTTCTTGCTCCCCCAACCCCCACTACTCACACCTGCATTCCTAGGATGTAAGCACCTTGAGGGTAGGTGTTTGCATTTTGGTCTTTTTTTTTATATCAAGCCCCCAGCTTTCCTTTGGAGAAGACAATATAAAACCTGGAGTTGTGAAGATTAAAGAAAGGTAATGTTTGCTGATATCTCTTTGTTTTTTCAGGGTTTGCTCATTTTTTTCCAGCCTTGGAAGTCTTGGAACACATTCCATTTCCATGCCTTATATTATAATTCCAATCAACTTCTAAGTACTATATCATCTAAGTTCTATATTATCAACTCATGGAATTGAGAAATGGAGGAGACTTTGGGGATCATCTAATCTCAAGCCTTTGTGTTACAAATGATGAAATTGAAATCCAGCCAGAGAAGAGGAGGCACTTACCCAAACAAATCATGCCTGCAAACAGTAGCAGAGCCAGAATTTAAACTCTGATCCCATTCTCTTTCTACTCAACCAACCTGCTTCTGCTTTCTCCTATTCATAAAGAAGAGCAATGATGATAAGCTCCCCATAGCTTCTCCTTCCATTTCTCTTACTCTCTCTACCTCTCCCTCCTTCCCTCCCTCCCTCCTTCTCTCTTCTCTCTCTCCCTTCTCCCTCCCTCTGTCTCTTTCTCTCTGTCTCTGTCTGTGTCTCTGTCTGTGTCTCTCTCTCTGCCTCTCTCTCTTTCTCTCTCTCTCTCTGTCTCTCTGTCTCCATCTCTGTCTTTCTCTGTGTCTGTGTATCTCTCTCTGTCTATCACCCTGTCAGTCTCTCTCTGTCTCTGTTATTTTTGTTCTTGTACTCTCTGCCCCCCCTACCCATTACATTGTAAGGTCCTCCCTGAGGCCCACAAAAGGCATCTTTGTATTCCTAGTGCTTAGTAATTTGCCTTGAATATAAAAAGTTGTCAAATTGAATCAGCTTGCCCCACTCAACAATAATCTCTCCCTTTTCTGAACCTCCCATTACTCTTTTTACCTCTCTCTCATACTGTACTAGTTGTAGAAATATTGGATTTGAAAAATTTAATTAACCATACAGTCACAGATTCAGAGCCAGAAGGGACCTTAGAACTCATAGATCATAGATTTAAGCAGAGGAGGAAAAGAGAGAGACGTAGAGACAGAATCATAAAATCTTAGACTCAGAAGGGACATCACAGGCTGTCTCATCTAACCCATACTTGAAAAATGATGCTTTTTACATCAGAGGTGTCAAACATACAGACTTACTATATTACGACAACATTGCTAATGGCTGCAGCTAGAATCAGACAAAAATATACTTGGGAAATATTAAGCAAACTAAATAAAAATACAGTAAAACACAGATAATGTTAAGGTGTGGTTTTCTAAGTCAGTCTGTGGCCCCTTGGGAATCCTGACATATAGATTAGTAGCCCACATGTCTATGTGGACTGGATACTGCTGTTCTATATCATGCCCAACTCTGATTGGCTAACAGTCAATGAGAGAATGAATATTCCAATGAGGGGCTGAAACTCTAAACTTTGATTATGTCATTTACTTCTTGGTTACCCCCAGCCTTGGGCAATCTATTCAAAGATTTCTTTGTTCCAACCAAACCTTAGCAGAGGACAATGGCTTCCCTAGCTGGGTGGGATCTGAATCTGATCTCATGATCAGTAATGTCCTCCCAGAGACTAAACTTTTGAAATCAGGACTTTAGAAAAGGGAGGGGGGACTCAGGATCTCTCCAAATTATTAACTATTAATAATCATTTATCTCAGGTGTTTAATTCTGGATTACTTCAGAGATACTTGAACATTGTTTAACTCCTAAAGAGTTACAAGTAACTGCTCCACAACTATCACAGGTATTACAGTGACTATTGGTGTGGAGTCAAGAAAGTCAAGTGTTTTTAAGGGTCATTCAAATCCACAGGGAAACAGGACCAGTGATATCAGAGCACAGTGGAAAATGCTGTGTAAGAAAAACAACACCAAGAACTGTCACACTATTGCTGTAAAACACCCTAATTAACCACCCAAAATGAAGACTTTCAGAGGCATTTGGCAAATCGAAGGGCTGATTTTGATCTCTCTACAATTTGACACAAACTTTCTGAAGCTGGAAAAATTCTACAAAGAAAAAAAAGTTCTTGTCACTGGCAAGACAATACAAAAACTAGAGTATTAAATACTTGGAAAAGATGATTTTTACGTATGTCTCACTTTTCCATTCAAGATTATATAAAAACCACTATCAGAAAAAGTCTAGATGAGCCCATAAGTTGTGGCCATCTTTATTGGCCTATAAAATATCTGTCCCAAAATAGTGTTTTTGATGATTATTTTTATTTCCAGGAAATTTAGGCCTGAAAGTCCTATCCCCAGTAAGGAAATAATGATATCTGATAAACCTATCGATATGCAGAGAAGCAGAATTATTCAGGAATTGCACAAATTCTCAAATGGAGATGGAATACTATAAGATGATGACCTATCACCCTGCCACCTGGTGCAAAATTTTAAGAAATGGATCTAAGTCACTGAGATAAATGTGCTATAATTCTGTAGGACCTTACCTGATTTAAACTCTATTGAAATCAGACCAAGTTTGGAAAAACAGCCCACTCATCAAAGGTTGCTTCATATCCAACGTGATAGAAGTATGACTTCAAGATGAAGAATTAAAGGATGTGTCCAAATCTTTTGAACTCAATATCAAATCATATAAAACAAGGGATTGTAGAAAAGTTATTCTAATTGGTATATATTTTTAAAAGATTTTTAAAAGTTTGATGCCATGTTGGATATCAGGAGATGGCATCATTTTACTCTGTCCAAGTTACTTTGCTCACAAGATAGGTAAAGGCTTTAGTACAAACAATAGCCCGGCTTTATTCTGCATTAGTCAGAATGTAGAATAGCTAGAGTATCAGAAAGAATCTAAGAAGGATATAAAAGATAAACCAAGAATTTAATGGAGCCTGAAAACTAAGTATAGGCCAATGAGATGAATGCATATTCCTGTCACAGGACAAGGATTTCAGTTTTAGGACATATCATTAAAGGATGGTTTGTAAGCATTGCAAATAAGACAGTAATCACTAAAAACTCATATGTCTTTATCAAAAAGTTGTCATGCCAGTTTCAACTCACTTCCTTTTCCAATTGTTTATCTAGATTTGTAGAGTAAGTTTTGTATTTCTATACTTAGGCCTTAGGATAGTTTCTAGAATATAGGAAATGACTAACAAATGCTTTATAATCCATTTGCTGATTCAGAGACTGATGTGGAAAGATGAGGGATACCAAATTTTCAAGAATAGTTCCCAATTTCTATGTGTCATCTTGGAAGGATGTCTCTAATGGAATGCCTTCAAGGATCTGTCCCAGCCCTGTGCTTTTCAAGATTTTAATAAACAATTTGAGTAATACCAGAGAAGATGTTTGTCGGATTTACCGAAGAAATTACGCTCAGAGGGAAAAAATCAAAATGTTAAGTGATAGGATCATGATCCCCAAAGACCTCAAGAGGTTAAAAAGACAGGCCAAACCTAATAAGACAGAATTTAATGAGGATAACTATAATATTCTACACTTAGTTTAAAAAGAAAAATCAACTTCACAAGTACAGGCTAGAAGAGTCATAACTAGACAACTGTTCCTGTGAAAAAGGCCTGGGGTTTTTTAGCAGAATTCAGGCTCCATATGAGGCATCCAGGTGACATAACAGCCCGCCAAAAATTAATGGTAACCTAGCCTGCATTGAGAGGCTGTTTTCCAGCATGACCAAAGTAACATTTCCATTACATGCTGCCCTGGTCAGACTGCATCTGGTCATTATCATACTTGGTTCCAGATAGCACATTTTAGGAATTTTGTCACTATATATCCAGAGGCAGTGGATAGAATTCTGGTCTTGGGGTTAAGAAGTCTTAGGTTTAAATCGTACCTCTAGAATTTGAGCTGCAGAGTCCTCAACAAATCATATAATTTGTTGTGTTTTTTAAATTTATTTTATTTTAAATATATGGAATAAAACAAGCATTTCCATAACATAGTATAATAAAAAGATGATTACACATGAAACTGTAAATCTATTATGTACAACTTGCTATTCCTTTAAAATATATAATAAAGTTATGTAAATTTCTTTATTTTCTTTTTTCTTCTCTCCTCCCCCCACCCAAGAGATAGCTACCATTGGACACACACACATACACACACACAAAACACACACATATATACATGTGTGTTTATTCTATACATATTTCTATTTATCAGTTCTTTCTCTGGATAAGGTAGTATGTTTCTTCATATGTCATTTATAGTTAATTTGGGTATTTATGATGGTTAAAATGACTAATTCATTCAAAGTTAATCTTAAAATAATATTGCTGTTATTGCATACAATGTTTTCTTGGTTCAGTTCATTTCCCTTTTCCTTATTTTATGCAAGTCTTTCCATATTTTTCTAAAATCATTGAGTTCATCATTTCTTATAGCACAAGAGTATTCCATCACAATCATATACCACAACTTGTTCAGCCAGATGGTCATCCCTGAAATTTCCAGTTCTTTACCACCACAAAGAGAGCTGTTATAAACATTTTAGAATATATAGGTTCTTTTCCTTTTTCTCTAATCACCTTTGGAAATAGACCAAGTAGTTGTATTCCTTATAGGCAGTTTAATAAGTCTTGTCTCAAGACTCTCCCTAGGACTTATTTATTAAAGCACAGATTGATTAAATCTAAATTGGGGTTTGGATTTCCCACACCTCAAGTTCCCCTCACACTAATGAAATCTTAAATCCTTCATGTATTGACATATCCCCTGAATCCACCATAGTGTCTTGTACATGTGAGGTGTTTAATGTTTGTTGAATTAAATTAAGCACATAAACTAGATGTAGACTTGTCTGGAAGAGCCAACCAGATGATGGACTAGAGACCACGGTATGAGGAAACTCAGAATGCTTATCTTGAAAATGAGAAGTCATAGGGGGTATATGATAGCCATCTTCAAATATCTTCAAATGATTCATGTGGAAGAGGCATTTCTCTTGTTCTATTTGGCCCCAGTGGGTAGTATTAGAGAAATGGGCATAATTTATAGGGAGAAAGATTACAGCTAGAGAGAAATAAACTTTTCATAATAGTTAGTGAAATGGAAAAAGCTACAGAGGCAGGTAATTCATTTCATCTCACTTGGGGTCTTCAATCAGAGGCTGGATGACCACATTTTAACTATGATACATAATGCATCAGTAATCTGGCATACATTGCACTGAATGTCTCTCAGGTTCTTTCTAATTCTTAGATCCTGTGAGGATTGGTTGGAAAAAAATGAAAGTATTTAGCCTAGAGAAGAAAAAACAAGATATATTTTGGATTGCTAGAAGGAAAGAATAGATTGATTCTCCTTCACCCCAAAAGACAAAAATAGGACAATGAATGGAAGTTGCTAGGGGACTTTAATTGAACAATGAAAAAGGTTTACTAGCAATTAGAGCTGCTCCAAAATAGTCTCCTGCTTCTAGAGATCATGACCTAACCTTGATGGGATGTTTTCAGATGGAAGCCAGACAGCTTCTGGTTGGCAATGCCATGGAGAGGACTCCTGTTTGGGTATATAACAAATACTATTTACTTAATAGGGGCAGTTAGGTGGCATAGCGGATAAAGCACTGAACCTAGAGCCAAGAAGACCTGAGCTCCAATCTAGCCTCTGACTCTTACTAGCTGTGTGACCCTGGGCAAGTCACAATACCTCTGTCTACCTCAGTGTTCTCAATCATAAAATGGAGGTAATAATAGCATCTACCCCCAGGGGTTGTTGTGAGGATTAAATGAGATAATAGCTGAAAAGAGCTTAGCACAGCGCCTGGCACATACATATATATGTGTGTGTGTGTGTGTGTGTGTGTGTGTGTGTGTGTGTGTATATATACATATATATATATATTAACTATTATTATTATTCATGACCATTATTGTTGTTGCTATTATTATCAATAATTGTCAGGGAAATGGTGAGTTGTCCAACTTCAGTTGGCCTGAAGAATACGGGTGTGAAAACATTTGGAAATAAGACTCTTTTTTTTTTTCTCATATGCCTAGGGACCAGTGTGAAGGAGGTGGTCCAGTGTGCTGAGAATTAAGTACTGAAGGAACGTGGGAAGGTATAACATGGCTCACTGTCCTAGGGTTTGTACCATTTAATTTCTTCACGCATTTGAAAAACAGAATCATGCCATGAGAGTATCAGTTAAGAGAACTGAGTATATTTAGCCTTATAAAGATAGAGAGAGGGAGGCAGGGAAAGAAGGAGGGAGGGAGAGAGAGAGAGAGAGAGAGAGAGAGAGAGAGAGAGAGAGAGAGATGGGTAGATAGATGATAAGTGAATAGATTGATAAATGATACATATATTTTAGATTAATAAGCAGAGATAGATCAATATAAATAGATGATAGAACTATAGACAATAAATAATGGATGAATGGATAGATAGGTAAGTAGATAGATGATAGATGGGTAGATAATAGATGGATACATTGATAAAATAGATGAACAGGTAGGTAGATAAATATATGGACAGATGATAAATAGATAGATACATTGATAAAAATAGATGGAGAGAGAGAGAAAGACAGAGAGAAAGAGAGAGCAAGCTCAAGGAGCTTAATGGAGGAAGAAAACATGTCAAGAGGTAGCTGGTGTGGGAGAACAGAGAGGGGTTAAGTATGGGGTAGAGTAGGTTAGGAAGTTGCATGGTGACCTGGTTCCCAGGCAGAGAAGTGAAAGCTCACCTATCAAAGACAAAGGACTGAAAAGAGAGAAGAGTGAATTAAGGGTAGGCAGGAAAGTTGTCTCCAAGTGTCATTTGGGAAAAGGATTAAGCTTGATCTGCAGGGCTCTAGAGAGTAGCAGTCAAAGGAGCAATGAGCAGAAGTTGCAAAGAAATTCATTTATTCTCCATGTAAGGAAAAGAAATCTAATAATTACAAAAATTCTGCAATGGAGTGGGCTGGCCCAGGAAGTCATGGGACTACAGGTGTAGAGCTGAAAGGACCTTAAAGACCATCTCATCTAACACCTTTCATTTTACAAGAGTGGAAAGTGAGACCCAGAAAAGCTAAGTGATAGGCCCAAGGTGTAGCTAAATTAGGATTTGAAAACAGATCTTTTGAATTCTAGTCCCTAAATCTTTCTCTGCACCTCACTAGGGATCATCAAGAAAAGCCTTGGGTGGATGTCATGGAATAAATCTTTATTCAAGGATGGGGGTTGGCCTAGGATGGTAGATGCTGAGGTCCCTTCCAACTTTAACTCTCTTTGATTCTGAGTACATCTCCATTGACAGAGTCCCTAGTCCATCTGGACATTTGTGCAGGATAACCTCAATGATCCCAGCAAACATGGTGTAAACATGTATAACTCTCCCCTGCATTGCTTGAGACATTTTTGTAATTACAACAGATTTCTTTGAAAATTTGACTCCTACCAGAATGATAGTTTCTTATGATGCATATGTCTATCTCTGTTACTTCTAGAAATAACATTCAAACTTCTCATTCTGGCAGTTCATCCACAAGTGGATTTCTTCTTATCTTTTCAGCTTCGTGTCCTCACCCTCCCCATCACAGTCTGTGTTTTGGTCATGCTGCACTGGAAGCTGTTCCCTCATCATTCTGTCTTTGGCCTCTTCTCTATTGCATGAGGCTGTCCACAATACCTGGAATGTACTCCTTCCTCACCTCTGCCTCTTAGCTCTCCCAATATGGATTGTGCCTTTCAGAGAGAACTGAAGTCAGCCTGTCCTGAAGTCCTGAAGTCTCCTTTGGTCCAAGAAGCTGTTATTGCTCTTTCTCTTCTCAGATTAAATTCATAATGACCTGTCAACATGTCATATCCCTCCAGTAGAATGTATGCTCTTGAGGGCAGGGATTTTGTTCAGGTTTTGTGTTCATATTCCCCGTTGCCTGGCACAGCCTTTTTGCTTGGTTAGTTGCTTTTCTGTAGTCATTTGTTTGTTTGTTTTTTTAAATAAGACCTGCTATTTTACTGATATAGGGAATACCCTGTGAGGAAATTCCTTCATCACCTGCTCTAACACTCTTAGAGGATTCCTCAGAGCCTTCTGAGGTTGTTACTTTTCCAGGGTCACACCTCTGGTATATGGTAGAGGTAAGATTTGAACCCAGGTCTTCTTGACTCCAAGGCTGCTTCATTCTCTCACCATCTCTGTCTCTATGTCTTTGTCTCTCTCTTCCTCCATCCCCTGTCCCTATGGCATATAGTAGATGTTTCATAAATATGTATTAAATGGAATCATGTCAAAAGTACATAGATTCTTTCATCTAGTTCTCCACATGAAAGGAGGATGCATTGGCTGCCCCTCAAAGGCAAGTCCTAGATTATGCACCAGGATTAGAACACTGAGAAGTCACATAAAGCCATTTTAAATAGTTTGTTTGCATCCTCTTGGTGATTGGTTGACTTTCTAACACTTCTTCCAATTAGAATCCCGAATATCTTCTATTTGAATCCTGACCTAAATAGTGCCAGTCTATGGAGAATGCTTGTTTCTCCCTGCTTTTATCATATGTAATAGAATAACTGAACACGATTTAAACAAAGGGCCATTGTTAAATTGTTCAAGCTTTTCATTTCTCAAATTTTCTATAAACTCCTGCCTCTTCTCCAGCACAATAGAGAGAACTAAGGGGCAGTAGTGGCATTCTCTGTGATGCATTCTAAGGTACACATAAACTTTTAGCAATAGCTGAAAAAATATGGTCCATGGGAGTACCACTTACTTATCTGGAAATTGGACAACGATCTCTACCAGGTACATTGAAAACCGTAGTTTTCAATATATGGCCTTTCCTAATTAATGCATGTCTAAGAATGAGTCAATGAATGAAACAGCTGCCATTTGGCTAGAAGTTTTGACTGAGAAAGGTCTGCAGCTTAATTCAACAATTAAACAAGCTTTGAGGTATCTGATTTTCTGGATGCTGTGATGAATTCTTGGGACACAGACAGAAAAAATAGATACTCCCTTCCCTCAGGAAGCTGACATTCTGTTGGGGGGAAACAGCAGATACTTTTGAGGGGACTGGAGTCAAGATTTAATTAACATAGGAAGGTCCCAATAAGAGAACACCCTCTATCAAGGCAGATCAGAACCATATAAACTAAAGAGTTGTCTAGACTCTGAGAGATTAGGCAGCTTGCCCCAAGTTCCAAACAAAAGATAAGACTTGGCTACTATTCTTCCTGACTCCAAGGTCAGCTCTCTAATGCCTGCACTATGCTGTATTTCCAATAAGAAATGAAATATAAAATGTATACAAGCAGAAACATACTAGCAACTGCATTGCTTCCTGTAGGAAGCCATTCAAAAACATTATTAATTTATCATGATTAATATCACTATGTATCAGGCATTGTGCTAAGTACTAATGATACAAAAGGAGGGAAAAGACTGTTCCTTCCCTCAGAGAGTTTATAATGTGCTGAGACAATAAGCAAATAGTCATGGACAAATGAGCTATACACCGGATAAATAGGAAATAAATGAGAGAAGGCATTAGAAGAAAGAAGAGTTGGGAAAGGCTTTCTGTAGGAAGGGGAATTTTGGTAAGTTCTTAAAGGAAGACAATAGTTGAAGTTCACATGGGAGAACATTCCAGGCATGGGAGACAATCAGAGAAAGCACCCATGGCCAAGATAGGGAATATCTTATTTGGGGAACAGCCAGGCAGTCAGTATCACTGCAACAGAGGATGTGGTGAAGAGTGTAAAGACAAGCACTTAAGAGGTAAGACTGGAAAGACAGGAAGGGGCTAGGCTATGCATAGCTTTGAAAGTCACACATGGTAGGGGGTGACATGGTTGGGCCTGGGAAATAGGGAAATCATTTTAGTGATTGAAGGAAGGATGGGTTGGAGTGAAGAGAGACTTGAAGTAGGCAGACCCACCATTAGGCTATAGCAATAGTCCAGGAGTCAGGAGATAAAGGCCCGCATCAAAGGAGTGGCAAGGTCAGAGGGGAGAAGGGGGAGTATTCAAGAGATGTTGCAAAGGTAAAGGCCTTGGCATCATATTAAATACGGTGAGAGATTCTGAGGAACTCAGAGATGACTGAGCGAACAGTCTTGCGAGCCTGAGGAACAGGAGCATGGTGGCACCCTAAACAATAACAGCTTCTGGAAGGTAGGAGGTGGGGAGGCTTTGGAGGGAAAGATAATGAGTTCTATTTTGGAAAAGATGGCACCTGGGTAGAGCTTTGAAGAAATCTGGACTCGAGAAGGTTGTAGGTAAGAAAATTCGTTCTTGACATGGAGGGACAGCAATAACATCACTAGGTTTGTATCCCAAAGACAGCGAAGAAAAGGAAAAGGGTCTAAATGTACAAAATTATTTATAGCAGTTATTTTAGTGCTGGCAAATAATTAGAACTTGAGGGGATGCCCATCGATGGGGAATGGCTGAACGAACTGTGGTATGCACTTGTGATGCAATACTCTTGTGCTATAAGAAATGATGAGGGGGATGGGTTCAGAAAAATCTTGGAAGACCTATATGAACTGATGAAAAGTGAAGTGAATAGAACCAGGTTATCATTTTACATGGTAACAGCAATATTGTAACAATGATGAACTGTGAAGGACTTAGCTATTCTGATCAAAGTAATCATCTAAAACAGTTCCAAAGGATTCATGATGAAAAATGCTCACTACCTCCAGTGGGAGAACTGATGGACTCAGCATGAATTGAAGTATAATTTTCCTTTTTTAATTTTTCTTTTTCCCCTTAGAATTGGGTAGACTTCTGCTTGAATTTGAGTACTTGGTGATTCTTGAGGAAGGGAATGGGAAATAGTAGTAATAAGCTAGAGGATCTAGGATCCAAAAGTGCCCCCATCATTCCCTTCCATTAGAATCCAGGGCCATATAGAAGTACCACACTCTATTTGGTGACATACTTCCTATCTTTCTGAGCTGGTGAAGGAAATCCCAAAAGTTTTTCATGATGACCTGAGGTGCAAGATGTTTGTATGGGCTTATGCATGTGCCAGACTTGCAAATCTTGTTATTTTTGTTTCAAAACATCATTTAGTTTCCATAGTTTCCATTTGCTTCTGAAACTTGTATGTATGTCACCCTTTCAGTAACAGTGCATTAGGATTTTCCAAAAGTTTCCTGGTGTTCATGAAACCAGTCTCAAATATAGTATCAGTGTGGGCCACATTTTGTGGCCAAGAATCAAAAGCCCTAATCCTAGAGAGTAACCTTGCCAATGTAAAGGATAAGTTACAATGGGGATCAGGGGAAATACTGCGAATGGTCAGTTGGAAATTCAACAGCACTGCTGGAACAAGATTCCCTAATTATGGGCTTGTCTTGTCTTTATGAACATGTGGTGATGCCTAAATTGAAGAATGCACATTTTTTTGTTGAAAATCAGGACATTTATCTGTCCTGTGGCACCTCTCTGGTTGCCCAGGATTTTTCATTGGTCCAGTATCACCTCAACAAGGTCTTCCTTGGCTTGGTGAAGAACTCACTGAAACCAGTGATGTGCTCTGTCCATTTCCTTTCATATTTAGAGTTTCAATTCCTTAATTAACCATCTGTGTTCTATGTTTTCCAATCTGATGATCATCTTAGCACAGTGCCCGAGGACACATAGTATGTACTTAATAAAGGTTGATTTTCCTTGGTAGAAAACACAGAAGCAAAATAGTTGAGTAGTTCTACCTTCTGGACATCTCCATTAGAATGAAACTATTCACTTTTAGCAGAGGCCCTTTGCCTTATTTGATCTTTCTCTTAACTCTAGCAAACCTTTAAAAAACCCTTTATTTATCTTGGCATACAACTGAAATCTTTGTTTACTCTCAAGTTTAGTACTTCTGACATTATTCTAACAGGAATAGCAGATATCTCTGATATTCATCCTAAGTCACCTGTTCTTGCTTCCTGTCCTAATCAAGAAAGTGATAGGATTCTCTTAGACAGTCTCCCAAGTCCCTTCTCAATCTATTTCTTTGCTCCTATGATGTTATGATCTTCACTACATATCTTAAACTGAGTTCATGAATTCTCTCTGTGGCTATTTCTGTCTTTTTTTGAAAGCTGGGCCTCATTTCTTTCTTATCAGAATCAATTCATTTTATCATCAGAATCTAATTTTTGAAACACACCTTCATTCTTGAATCAATTTTACCTTTAGTATATTAGGCACTGGGAATCTAACAAGCCTTTCTCTGAATTCCTTGAAAACCATTCTCTCCAAATCTAGGGTATACACAATATTATGCCAGTATTCTGTTTATTTGTCATTAACTCTAAGACACAATAGTAACTTCACATTTCTATTTTGGCAATCTATTTCTTCTAGTTGGTCAGAATAAGTTCCAGGATCCATTTTGAGTCTACTTCCTCCACTCTCTGAAGGATGAAATTATTTACAAGGGAAGGGTTTCTCTTCTGAGAATGAGATCTAGGACGTACCTAGGTATCAGAAGTGCATCATCATGTTCACCATCATTACCACCATTATCTCTGTCTTTGCCATGTTTGTGATCAATTTCTCAAACTCTTAATTCCTCCTTCTGGTTGGCTGGTTACTAGTACATGCCCATAATAATGGCCTTTCTTAATGGCCTGATCTTAATCCACAATGTCCAAATCATAGCCTTCTGACTTTTGATTGTCTGCACAAGAGAATATCTCCTTAACATGACTATTGCACCAACCTTTTTTTTTTTGACCTAATGTATTCTTTTTGAATAAAGTATGTCTTCTTATGTTACAGTCATAGATTCCACTCTACTAAATCTCAGGGATGTCTGTGAAGTGATATTTATTTCCTTGAGTTGGCATTCCTAGTTAGATATGTTCAATAATTAGAACTTTCCCAAAAAAAGAATGAACTTTTCTTGGAACTATTATGTTCACTGCTCCTACAGATATTCATGCAGAAACTTGATCATTACATCATGGGAGCACTGAAGAAGACTCGCATGCCTCACGTAGAATGAGGTTCAATTCCAGGTGCTCTCGGATGTCTTCTCCAACTATTAGCTTATGCATCTTAACCCTAAGATCCCCCCAAAACAGCACTCAGCTGGGAATAAGAACACTTGACTTCTAATCCTATACCTGCCATTTTGTAGTTGAGGACCTTTGGCAAGCCTCTCCACCTCTTTTCAGTTTCCTCTTTTGTAAAATGAGAGAGTTGGATTAGATGATATCTAATGCCTCTTCTAGGTCTATTCCCCTATGACTGTGAAATCTCTAAATCAAGTCTCTAATACTGTATCAAGCAAAGAACTAAGTGTCAGCCCCAGTGTGCCCAAGACATCATGCAAGATGAGAAATAATAATAATAATAATGAGAATGAAAAGAATCATAAGCATTTCCGTAGTACTTTAAGGTTTGCAAAGTACTTCACACATATTGTCTCAATAGATGAAGAGTCCATGGCATGTGAAATGTGAAGTGCGTGAAGTTGGTTAATATCTTCTGTCTTCCACCAGAAGAATCTTATTAATGGATTACTGGGAAATTGGTCATGTCTAGTCATTGAATAACAGTCACAAGTTTCTATTTGACATTCACATCGTGTTTGTTGTTGTGCATTTTCCCTAGCAAGGAAACACATACATGTGAAAATAAACCCACAGATACTGCCAAGGGGAAGGCTGTGAATTTAATTAACTGAACCCAACTTCTTTAAATTTGGACCTGAAGTTTAAAGGGTTTAAGCATGGTTTTCTCCTTGCTAGAAGAAAGAGAAAACAAAAATCTAAAATCTAGCCCATTCATGTTTCATTAAGAAGAGGAAGAAAGGGAAGGTAATGAGAAAGAAGACATTATATGTGGATTAGAATAAAATGACGCTTCCAGAGGGTACATCAGAGTGGAGAGAAAAGTGATGGGGAAATAAATATACCTAACACTCAGGTATATGTTTCTGATAGGAAATTTTGGTACTAGCCTAGAATGAATGAAAGCATGATAAGCGACCTTAAGAAGAGATGACATGGCAAGGAGATAGGTATAAAAAGTGCCACATTTGGAATCAAGGAGACCTCAGTTCAAATACTATCCCAGTATTTAATACCTATGAATTTAGGTAATTCTCCTAATCTCTCTGATCCTCAGTCTCCTCAAGTATAAAATAAGGAAGATGAATTTGATGGTTTTAAAGGTGTGGCCTTTCTAGCACCAACTGTATGACCCTAAGAATTGAAAATGAAAAAAAAATGAATGAATTAGGAATAAATTAAAAGAATGATGACGAGAACTCAAAGAAGGAGGACAATCCAAGCCAAATCCTGAAAAAAAAATCCCCAGTCCATCTGTGGAGTTGAAAGTGGAGAGAATCATGATACCTGAGATCCTGTACCAGGTGCCCATGGCCAGGGTCAGGAAGGTCTGATTTAAGACTATCAATATCCCCCCTGTTTTCTCTCTCTTAGCATATCCTGTCTTACCACCAATCTCATCTGCCCTTCCTTTGGTAAAGCAGAAAGAGTGATAAATTTCCCAGGATGCTCAGGTTCTAGTCACAGAAAACACTTTTTCTGCCTTTAATCCAAGGGAATAAGTTACAGACAGACAAGCTAGCAGGGACTTACTAATAATCGCAGCTGCCCAAAAGCGAGATGAGCCACACCGGGCTCTCAACCTCATTGTATAGTCTATCGATAGCACCTACCTCATGGGTTAGTTGTGACAATCAAATGAAATAACTCATAAAGCCCTTTGCAACCCTTAAAGTGTTATATTAATTCTAGCTATTGTTGTAGTTAATATCCCTTCCTATCTGTATTAATCTAATGAAGTTAACCTCTATGAGGTTCTATTTTCAGTGACTGTAAGCCCACTGAGGACAGGGACTATTTGTTTTTGTTTTTGTACACCTAGCCCACAGCAAAGCACTTAATGAATGCTTGTTGAATTGAGTTTCCTCACCTATAAAATGGGGTAATAGCCCCTATTTCACAGGATTGTTAGAGCATCAGAAGAGGTAACAGATATAAAGCCTCCTCAAACTCTATATAAATGACCCCTCCCATCCACTCATTCAACCACTACCCAAGATCACCTCCGCCTGAACTCTGGTAATAGCCTTCTAATTGTCACCCTCTGTCAAATCTCTTCCCGCTCTAATGCATCCTTCACCCAGCCACAAAGTGGTTTTCTGAGATTTAAAGCACAAATCTGACCAATTCACACCTGCCCTGCCCCCATGCACACACTCAATAAACTTCAGTGCATCTCTCTTACCTCTAGAATCGAGCATAAATTATTTTGTCCATCACTTAAATATCTTCACAACCTGACTTCAGCTCACCTTTCTGGCCTTCTCACACATTACTTCCCTGCACACACTTTATATTCCAGTCAGACTGGGCTTTTGGCCATTCTTTACACCTGAGAGTCTATCTTCCATTCCCATGTTTATGAACTGGCTGTCCCCTATGCCTCTCCATTAATCACAGCTTCTCACAATCTGTGGCTTCCTGTACAACTCAATGCAAGCCCAGCCAGCCTTCTGTACAAGGCCTTCCCTGACCTGTGAGCGTCTTCCCCTCACCTGCAGTCACCTTGGATCTGCTCTGCATATGTCTGGTATCCATTTGAATGCTGGGAAAGTATTTTTATATGTCTCTGTGAATGTTCTCTCCCTTTCAGCATCTAAGTTCTTCAGGCTTTTTTTCTTTATATTCAGTGTCTAACATGTAAGAGGTGTTCAATAAATAATTGTTGGTTGGTTACCATCAGCTGTTAAAAGTTTCCCTTTCCTGGATATTAGAAAGCTAAGGCTATGGAAATTCTACTCAATTCCTCAGCTTCGTCATCATTGCAGAAATTACTTGGTGCTTCAAGGTTTGCAAAGAGCTCTATAAATATTATGTCATTCATCCTCCCAGTACCCTGGGAGATGGGCGCTATTGCTATCCCCATTTCACAGATGAGCAATTTACCCAAAACTGTTGTTCAATCTTTCAGTCTTGTCTGACTCTTTGTGACCCTGTTTGGAGTTTCCTTGGCAGAGATACTGGAATGTTTTGTCATTTCCTTCTCTAGCTCATTTTATACATGAGGAACCTGAAGAAAACGGGATTAAGCAACTCGCCCAGAGTCACACAGCTAGTAAATGTCTGGGTCCAGATTTGAACTCAAGAAGATGGATTTGGGGCGGCTAGGTGGCACAGTGAATAGAGCACCGGCTATGGAGTCCAGAAGACCTGAGTTCAAATCCGGCCTCAGACACTTAACACAACAACTAGCCATGTGAGTGGGCAAGTCACTTAACCCCAATTGCCCTACCCTTCCCCCTCCAAAAAGCAAAACAAAAAAAAAAAAAAAAGAAGAAGAAGATGAATCTTCCAGACTTTAGGCCTGGCACTCTATCCACTGTGCCACCTAACTGCCCAGAGTCACACAGCTAATTAGGTATCTAAGGCTGAATTGAATCCAGGTCTTCAGCATTCTGTCCGCTGTAACACATAGCACATTTATTAAATACCAGAGGAAATTCTTATTCAGATACCAGTTGGACTAGGTGACCTAGGTGAGGTACCTTCCAACTCTGATTTTCTGTAATTGGAGAAAGTGAATGAAAAAAAATGATTACAAAGACTCCAGGCTGCTTTGAAATATTTTCAACTTGATTGAGTTGAGTTGGGGGTGGGGGAAGCTAATGAGTAGCAGTAATGGTAAAAAGAAATGAAAGAAAGAAGGAAAAGCATTTCCACACTTTTTTTTTAATGCACAGGAAAGAAGGAAGTTGAGAAGGAGAAACAGACCAGTTTCATTACTACAGTGTTCAGTTGAACACACTCTAGTAGACCCGTGATTTCACCAGTTTCTTAGTTTTGTCCCATGATGCAGATCCTTAAGTCCCTTAAGTCCAGACAACCAACACAGCTCTAAATCAAGCCCTGATCTATAGCATTTGCTGATTTTGAGGTATAAATACTCTGAAAGTTGAACAATGGACTCTCCCAGCCAGTTAGAGCAGAATCCAGCTTCCCCATAGAAGCATCTGACAATTTAATTGGAGGCTCCCCTCTGTTTCCCCTGCTACTGTAAGGATGCTTTGACCACCCACTGTCATCCCTAATATCCATTACATCACAGTTTCGCAGTTTTGTTTGCAATCATGGATTTTGTTCTATTGTATAACCAAAATGTTCATGTTTATTAAAGTTGTCATGAAAAAGCAAGTTTGTATTTAATAAAGCAATGGAATAGAGAAGGATATTACCTCAGGACCAATGGTTCTCAACCTTCCTAATGCTGTGACCCTTTAATACAGTTCCTCATGTCGTGGTGACCCCCAACCATAAAATTATTTTTGTTGCTACTTCATAACTGTAATTTTGCTACTGTTATGAATCGTATTGCTCAAAATCTATAATTCTGTGATGGTAAATTTGGAAGGAGTTACCAATTCTCCTCAAGGCAGGGAGTCTCTGTACTGGGAATTCCCATCATGGATGAAATCACCAGTTCAGACCAAGATTGGAACAAAAACTCCAGGAATACATTTCTTTGGCACAGGAAGGCAAAACATGGTAGTCTAGGGACTGAAATTAACTCTTGTCATTGTCATTGTAAAATGACTGGGGATACAAGCACTGGCCACCTTTCATACAATGGAGTGGAACAAAAAATGAAATCATTTGATATTTGCAAGTAGAATGTGAAAATTAAGGCTGTGCGCTTCCAGAGAAAATGTGCTTCATTATCACAGGCCAAACACATAAAACAAATAGGGCAGAAATACAGCTATCTGTTCACATAAAACATGCAGCAGAAATTTGGGTACAATTCTGGAGTCACTTAAATGCCTCTTCTATCTTTTTATAGCAGAGCCAAGAAGGGTAGAAAATTATGACACGTTAATTACGATGATGGATGGAGTGCCAGTCCTCTCTGTTAGCAACACCAGAGGAGCACAGACCAGCATTGTGGACTGCATCCTTCAATAAGCAAGACACTTGAGACTGTAATGGGCAATACAGATTAACAACATTAGGTTAAAGTCAGATAATTCTCTCTCTCTCTCTCTCTCTCTCTCTGTCTCTCTCTCTCTCTCTCTCTCTCCCTCCCTCCCTCTCTCTCTTTCTCTCCCCCTTTCTCTCCTTTCCTCCTCTCTCTCTCTCTCTTTCTTTCTCTCTCCCTCTCCCTTTCTTCCTCCCCCTCTTCCTATCTCCCTCCCCCCCTCCTTCCCTTCATTTCTCAAGCTTTATTCCCCCATGGAACTGTCCTACTATTTTTTTTTCAATTTCTTGTTCCCAAGGCATAATCTGTGTATATCAACTCTCCTAATTAAAGGTGATGTTCTGCTTGCTTTCTCCAGCTCCTCCAGACAGCAGGGGGTTCTGGGAACAAGGGATTAATGAGGCCTTAGAGAGGGAGCCATCCTTTTCAAAATCTAGATGAGATTGTAGGAAGAGGCATTATGAAAGATGAGCAGTACAAAGCAAACAAATCACAGGGAGACATCATTCTGCTTTCATAAAATGGTGTTCTTTTGAAAGTGTTAATAAGACATCTAGTGCATCTGGAAAAGTAGGATGAGATTCTTGGAAGAATGATACGTTTCTCATGCATGCAAGAAGCACATGATGTAGAGGACCTGCCTTCAAAGTCAGCACCTAGAAGAGTGTGTGACAATATAGTTATAAGATGGTATAACCCAAGTTCCAGGCTGCAGTAAGCAACCTCTTTTCTTTTTGAGTCCATCTGAAATTTATAATAATGATAATTAATATTTTCATAGTACTTTAAGGTTTGTGATGCATTTGATCTAAGTAGAATGAGAATAAAATAATTTTAGATTTTGAAATGATCCAGAACTGCTATCTACTCCAATAAATACCACGATTCCCTCAGAAACAATTCCCTCTGTGACATATGCAGCAAATACTTCTTCAGTCTTCCCTGGAAGAGATGTCCAGTGAAGAAGGTCTACCATCTCCAGAGTCAGCCTGTTTCACCTCTGGGTAGCTTTAATTATTAGGATAATTTTCTTAACACCCAGCCTAATTCTGCCCCTTTGCTTCTGCCCAAGGCTCTCTGAGGCTGAGCAGAACCAATTTAATCCCTCCTCTCTAATATAGTTCTTCAAATAATTGAAGACAGCTGTCAAGTGCTCCCTGAGCTTTTTTTTTCCTCTAGGCTAAATATGCCCAATTTCTTTAATCAGTCTTTATATGACATGAATTAGAAGCCCTTCACTCTCTCCTTCCTTCCTCTCCAGGCTCTACTTTTGATTCTTCAAACTTCTTTCTCCATCAAATCCCAGCAGCCTTCTCACCTTGGTAGATTCCTATGACCCTCTGGCCTCTTCTTCTGATTCCTCAACTGCTCAAGGAATCTCCATTTTGAGGACAGGCCCAAGCCAGCCATGTTCACTCCTTCCTCCCTCTCCAGGCTCTTACTTAATACTTAATACTCTTAACTCTCCAGACCTCTTTCTCCACTATGGCCCTGGGGTTTTTCAACTTTGCTCCAAGAGTTATCTTGCCCCATTAGCATATAAGTTTCTTGAGGCAAGAACTGTATTTCTTTTTTTTTTTCTATTTGCATAGCACAAGTTCCTGGAACATAGTAAGCACTTAATATATATTTTTTTTACTTGTCGACTATCATAGTTGTCTTCCTGTAGACCATGGGCTCTTAACTTGGGGTCCATAGACAATCACCTCCCAAGGAGTTTGTAAATAGATTTGAGAGGGTAAAAACTATAGTTTTATTTTAATTTCCCTTTGGTTTCCATCGTAATACTCTGTATTTTGTTTTACTGATTTAGAAACATTATTCTGAGAAATGGTCCACAGGCTTCCCCAGACTGCCAAAAGTTCAAGAATCCTTGTTTCCATCTTATAAATGCCCTTCCTAAATAGAACTGAATGTAATACTCCAGACCAAAGCCAAGTACATCTAGACTATCACTGCCTTCTTCCGAGAGACTTATCATCATTTGATCATCATAACAATGCAGGCATCATTGGAAAGATAACAGGCCCTGGAGTCAGAAAGCCCAGGTTCTTCTCCTGCCTCTGACTCACCTGCATTATTTGGGCCAAGCCAATTAACTTTTCTATGACTCAGTTTCCCCATCTATAAAATCAGGGGGTTGAACTAGAACTAGATGGTCTCTGAGGCCTTTTCCAGTTCTAGATCTATAATCTTATGACCTCTGTGATTACCCTTATGCTTATCATACAGCTTATGAAAATGGGACCTGGAAAGGTTGTGACTGACCCCCAGAGTCAAGTAGGTGTGATTTGAATTCATCTCTCATTATGCCAAGTTCAGTATGCTTTCCACTATAGTATATTACCTTTAAAATGTTCCACATTCTTCTATTAGTACATATTACCAGAGTCTACAGGTTCCATAGTTTTAAAGCCACAGCCCAAGTTAAAGGGAAGACCAACCACTGTACAAGGCTGAAAGACAAGGTCCACATTTTATTCACTTTTTATCTTGGTATCTTTCTTCAAGAATGTTAGAAATATCAAGGGAAAGTTTCACACAAAAATTCATAAAAGACAAAAATGGTAGGGATTTAACAGAAATAGAAGAGATTAAGAAGAGGTTGCAAGAATACACAAGAGAACTATACAGGGAAGGTCTTAATCACTTAATACAACTAATATCACTGATAACTATGATGGTGTGGTTACTGATCTACAACGAGACATCCTGGAGAATGAAGTCAAGTGGGCCTTGAGAAGCATGACTAACCATAAGGCTAGTGGAGGTGATAGAATTCTAGCTATGCTATTTAAAACCCTAAAAGATGAGCTGCACTCATTAGCCAGCAAATTTGGAAAACTCAACAGTGGCCACTGGATTAGAAATCCTTAAGAGGGCAATGCCAAGGAATGTTCAAATTACTGAACAACTGCACTCATTTCATATGTCAGCAAGGTTATGCTTAAGATTCTTCAAGCTAGGCTTCAGCAATATGTAAACCAAGAATTACCAGAAGAGCAGGCTGGTTTTTAAAGAGGCAGCAGAACCAGGGACCAAACTGCCAACATTCACTGAATTATGGAGAAAGCAAAGGAATTCCAGAAAAAAAACCCATCTACTTCTGCTTCATTGACTCACTAACTCTTTTGACTGTACAGATCACAACAAAATGTGGTAAGTCTTCAAAGAGATGGGAGTACTAAATCATCATATTTGTCTACTGAGGAATCTGTATATGGGTCAAGAAGGAACATTTAGGACCAAATGTGGAATAACTGATTGTTTTAAAATTGAAAAAGGAGTGTGACAAAGCTGTCCATTGTCACCATATTTGTTTAACTTACATGAAGAGTACATCATGTGATATGCCAGGCTGGATGAATCAGAAGCCAGAATTGAGATTCTCAGGAGAAATATTAACAATGTCTAATATGTAGACAATAACACTCTGATGGCAGAAAATGAAGGGAATTGAGAAGTCTCTTGATGAGGGTGAAAGAGGAGAGGGTAGAAGCTAGCTTGAAGTTTGACATCACAAAAATCTAAGATTTTGGCAACTGGTTCCATCACTTCCTGCCAAGTGGAGAGAGAAGAAATATTTTATATTTTTGGGCTCAAAGATCACTGCAGATGGTGACTATAGCCATGAAATTGAGACACTTGCTCCTTGAAAAGAAACCTATGTCAAATCTGGACAGCACACTAAAAAGCAGAAATATCACTAACCAACAAAGTTTCATATAGTCAAAGCTAAGGTCTTTCTAGTAATAATGTATGGTTGTGAGAGTTGGACTATAAGGAAAGCTGAGCACCATGGAATGCTTTCAAATTGTGGTGCTTGAAAAGACTTTTGAGAGTCTCTTGGACAGCAGGGAGACCAAATCAGTCAATACTTAACAGAAACTAATTCAGGATATTCACTGGAAAGTCAAACGCTGAAACTGAAGCTTAAATATTTTGGCCACATAATGAGAATATGAGACTTATTGGAAAATATGCTGATGCTGGGAAAGGTTGAAGGCAAAGGGAAAATAGATTATTGAGGGGGAGATAAATAGTATCATGGAAACAATGAACGTGAACTTGGCCAGACTTTGAGAGTAGAGGAAGAAGGGCCTGACATGCTATGGCCCATGGGGTCACTAAGAGTTGGACCTGACTGATTACTGAATAATAACATCTTTGTTATCTCCTCCAGTGTCTTGTCTATGAGAGAACAGGGCCTTAATTTATGGGAGATCCTTAATAAGCATGTATTATTGGTGTTGCTGAATTTTCATTGCACAAGCTTGGCTCATAAGGACAAACCTGGTCATCTCATCTTTTGAGCTGTATCCCATGCCCTTGTGCCTCTCTCAGCCCACCCCTATAACTCTAGGCTCACATAGGCTAGACCTGATCCTGGGGGTTTGACCCTGAGAGGTTTTTTTGTTGGATCCATCTCTTTTTCCTTGCCTCATTACTGCAACCCTGGAGTTAATCCTGCAAACACTCCAAATTAGTGCTTAGGTCAAGCTCATGTACATCTCTTCCTAAATGTCCTGAACAAGGTCCCTAATATATAAACACCTACTATATGAGTATTTGATACAGGACAGTCTTCATTTTGCCCCCACAGAATGTGCATAAAGCAGTGGAGAGTCATAGGAGCCCACAAACAAATACCAAGTGAGCTCCTTGAGAACAAGGACTTAGTCATTTTTAAAAAATTTCTATCCTCCTACTTAGAACAGTGCTTTGCAAGTAGCAAGCACTTAATAATTTTTTCATTCGTTCATTTATTCATCTATTCTTTCATTCATCCACTATCCTTATGAGACCACCCCAGGCTCATAGGTCTGTAGACTTAGAGCTGGGAAGTTCCCTAAAGAACATCTGGCCCTACATCTCCATTTTAAAGAGGAAGAAATTGAGAAGCGAAATAATTTGTCCAAAGTCAAAGAGTTAATAAGTGCCAAAGTCAAGGTTCATGCTCTGATCTCCTCATTCTTGGCCCAGTGATCTTTCTACTGCAATGTAGTACTTCAAGGAGTACAAGGAGACTTCTTAGAATTTCTGTTACTTTCTCAGGTTCCTTCTCAAAATGTCCCTTTCTCCTTCACCCCACAGCAGTGCATTTATTCCAAAGTACAAATATGTTCTGATTTACCCTATCCTTTAAAACAAAAGTCTTTTCCATTATACTGCTCCTCCCCTTCTGTTGAGTTCAAAGTGACTCTAGGTTCAAAGCCCACTTGGGGTCACCCCATATTGTGGCTTAAGCCTAAATTTGGCTTAGTACTGCAGGTACAAGGATTTTTCCCCAGTTTAAAAAGCCAATAGACACTAGTTAATAGCAGAAATACGTTTAAAAGTATTGGATATTTGAGGTTTAAAGACATAATCAAAGGATTAAAAGGATATAAAATACAACTCCTCCTCTACAGTGACAACCACAGGAAGCACCCTGTGGTCAGTTTAAGCTCTGGGGCAGACTGGAGCTCACTCAAACTGGCTAACGAGAGTGATTGCTAAATTTTGAGCATGAGTGTTTATACCTCAGAAATGGGCAAGTGCTACAAAACGGAGCTTCGTTTGCTGTTTTGCTGATTGTCTGGACTTAAGCAAGTGATAGAAGAAAGGCTGGTGATGTAAATTAAACTTAAAAGTGTATGTTATGTCTATTTTTTGAAAGTCAGTAGTAGTGAAACATTTACCAGCACATCACTGCTCCTTCCTGCCTCCAGACTAATCTTTTTTTTATAACTGAAAGCACTTGGTTTGCAAAGCACCACAAGGGGCTAAGTGAAGGGAAAGGGCTAAGAGCGAGATGTGGACACAACATCTACCATAGCCCCAGGAGCCTGTTCAAGCTCTCTACTCAAAACTCTACTTCACAAGTCCCCATCGGTGTTCCTTTCATCATGTCTGATAAGTTCAAAACAAAGGGCACCGATTTAAGCAGGATAGTAAACAGAAAATCCATCGGCAACACACAGAGTCATTCTCTTCCATGGATTTCCATACCTCCTAGATAATCCTCACTCTAATACCAGTCATCTTAACATGACTCAATGCTGTCTCTTCCATAACATTCACTGATACTAATGTAACCAGGAGTTGAACAGGGCATACCCAAAGGTGCTTTCCCTGGTTCTGACTGACCATGTGGGCTAAGTGGGCACTTAGATGCTTTGGGGATAACACAGGTTGCTTCTGGACATTCATGGGCATGATTCAGTGCTAAGATGGTTAGGCACCTGGAGATGGGGAGACAGTCCCCTCACTGGCCACTGAGCTGAAAGATGACTCAGAAGAGCTATAAAAAAAAAGGGAGAGATGGAATGACTCCATCCTGGTTCTCTACCTTCAACACTTCAGGTGGCCTCATGTGGCTTTCGAACTTCCTGTGAGGGGTGAGGGATGGACAGCTCACCTTATCCCCCCAGCCCAGTCAACATTTAGCCATAAGTACATGGTACCTAAAACCCAACTCCTACTTAGGCAAATCTTTGGTTTGGAGCTACCTCATCTGTTCTCTCTGTCCTGATCTTAGGTGAATTTTCTGGTCTTTTAGTCAAAGTTGACTGACAGGAGAAGCACTTGGCACTTATTCTAGCATGACCATTGGCAAAATGATAATAATAATAATAATAGTAGGTACCATTTGCACGACACTTTCAGGTTTGCAAAGTGCTTTATATATGCTATCTCGTTGGATCCTAATAGCATCCCTGTGAGGTAAGTTCTATCATTATCCTAATTTAAAAGAGCAGTTAAGCCGCCCAACTAGTGTCTGAGGCAAGATTTGAACTCAACTCTTCTTTATGTCAATTTAAACACTCTAACAAATACACCTCCCAGAACTTTCTGGCAAGAGAATGGACATAATCCCTGACTCACCTGGTCAGATGATATCTGCTGTGACAACCCAAAGCCTAGGTGAAATGTGGAGTTCATAGTCAGTACTCCCACAAACTGCTTTACTTTCTAATAAGGTTTAAGTATCCACCTCCTCAGAAAGAGCATAACTAAAAGTAGAAGTTAAATTACTGAATATTTGATTCTTCAAATAGTCAACACGCATTTTGTGGCCACCATTTTTTTTGTTTGTATGAAATAAATAACTGTCCCATACCTGGTTCATATTGTATATTGAATGTCGTTCTGATTTCTCCTTGTGGGGAGGGTACTTTAAATATGATTGTAAGGAAAGGGAGTTTCACCTATCTCATTAGAGGTCAAAATTCACCTAGAATGAACCCAGTCCAGATAATATGCATGCATCCAAAGCACAGGGCCCCTTAGCAGAGGGAGAGAGAGATTACCCTACCCACCTCTTCTCATTGCCCAGATTTGGTTTCTTAGTTTTATTTAGAGCTTTCAGGTGCACAAAGCACTTTTAAAAAGTTTCATTGATGATCTCTTTTTTAAAACATCAGCATTACTTCCTAATAACTTCCTCTCCAAACTCCACTGTAGAACTCTCCCTTATAACATAGAAATACTATTAAACCCTTGACCATCTCAGACACAGCACACCCCATTCTCCATCTACATTCCATAAGGTCTCTTAAAATCAGAAGTCATGGTTCTGTCAAACCTCTAAAGTCAGAATTGGTCACTGAATTGATCAGAGACCTGAAATCTTTCAATGATGTTTTCTCCTACATTACTATGGAGGTCATCGTTTTAATTATTCTAGCAGATCTAATTAATTTACTTCACATTGGATCATAAAAATCTTCTCAAGTTTTTTCTGAATTCTGTATATTTATTTTTCTTATAGTGAGATAATTTCCCATTGCATTCATGTTAATCAAGGAGCATTTATTAAAGGGCGGCTAGGTGGTGCAGTCAGTAGAGCACCAGCCCTGGAGTCAGGAGGACCTGGATTCAAATGTGGCCTCAGACACTTGACACGAAAACTAGCCATGTGACCTTGGGCAAGTCACTTAATCCCAATTGCCCTACTTTCCCCCCTCCAAAAAAAAAGCATTTATTAAATGCCAACTGTGTACCAGGAACTATACTAACCCTGCCCTCAGTGAGATCACATTTTAATGAGAGAGAACACATGCCAATGGTTATGTACACATAAAGACACATGGAGTAGATGAAAAACAATCTCAGAGAGAAGCCACTAGGTTGAGGCTCAGGAAAAGTCTTGATAGGTTGTTCAGCTGTTCCTCAATTCATGGGCACCAAGGGTGGGCTAGTAAATGTTGAAAAACCAGATCTCCAGGGAAAAAACTATACACACAACATTTTTATGTTAATCTGCAGTATTCACTTTCTCCAATCCAGACAATTAATAAAACAAACCTCAGTTTGTTGCCTTTGATGATTTATGACGTGTAGGTGCTCACAACTGAAAATGTAACAATCAGCTCTCCAGTCAAAAGGAGCTGGTTCCAAAGCTCTCCTGATGAGCGTCCTCTTTCTTTCTTTGCAAAGAACTTTACACACATTAATTCATTGGAGATTCACAATAGCATTTAGGAGGTAAGTGGTACAGATTGAAGCATCCCATTTTACAGATTGGGAAACTAAAGCTCAGACACTTGACAATGCTCACATAGCTAGTTAGCATCCATTCTCACTCCAATCTGTTTAAAGCAAGTTACCTCTTTCATAATAATAACCGACATTTCTGTGAAGCTTTAAAGCTTACGAAATGCTTTGCATATATCATCTTCTTTCAACCTAACAACAATCCCTTCTCCCAGATGAGATTTCAAACCACCTTTGACTAAAGAATTCACTCTCACAATCTCTTCTGGCCTTCATCTCCCATTCCAAGACCCATCAATTTTCTGTGTTTCATGGGTCTTTCCCCCCCTAAGAATGGATGATGAAGGCATACTTCTCTGTTTAAATACATACTGTTTAAAACTTGAGAGGTAATGAGGTATAAGAAACAAGGCTGAAATGCTGAGGGGTTTCAGGAGCTAGCCATTTAAAATTCAGAATGTATTTAATTGACATGCTTGCCCAAGAGGGGTGTGATAAGAATAAATCTAGAAATAAAGGAAGAGACTGCTTAAAGAAAGGGTATAAAGGGAGAGATAATGGACGCCCGCTCTCAAAAAAAAAAAAGGACCATAGACTCTTACACAAAGCAGAAAGAGCAAAACGGTAACTTTGATCAATTTTTCTATATACAGAAAATATTGTCAAAATGCCCTCTGGCCTCCTCATGATGGTGGCACGTAGAGATTCCTGGAGTCTATTTGTGTGAGACAGGGACACTTGTACCATTTCAGTCAAACAAGGCTATTCTCTGGCTCACCCTGACCAAGCTCTACCCAACCGCCTGCCCTCAGGCAACACACAGACCATTTCATTGCATAGGCTAGCCCCCTGCTTGTCATGCTCTCGCTTCTCAGTTCAGCTCTTAGGATCCCAAATTTCCTGCAAAGAATAGTTCAAGAGCTACAGGTTTTTATTGTTGTTGTTCAGTCACGTCTGACTCTTCGCGGCCCCATCTGGAGTTTACTTGGCAAAGACATGGGAGTAGCTTGCCATTTCCTTCTCCAACATATTGTTCAGATGAGGAAACTGAGGCAAACAAGTTTAAGTGACTTACCCAGGACCTATAGCTAGTAAATGTCTGAGGCTGGATTTGAACTTAGGTTTTCTGGACTCCAGGCCTGGCACTCTATCCACCAAGCCATCTAGCTGCCTCTCAAAAGCTACAGGAGACCTATCTAATTCTCTGCAGCTTCTCCCACAGAAAATACTTAATATTTAATACATGAATATACATATATGCATATATGCATCTTTATAAAGATATTCTACTATATTATTTATTATAACTATATACACATAAGTGCATAGTGAATGTTAAATATATGTGTGTATAGGGGTTAATACACAGAGAGAATATTCAATTCATATATGTAATATATTGAATATTTCTATATGCACATATGCACACACATTACTAAATATTATTGACTAATTTTATTCAGCATGACTTCCTTGGGAGCTCACCTGGATTTCAGTCTTAAAGGATTTTGTTTTTCAGTCTAAGCATCTCATAATATGACTTTTCTTGACCTGAAAGAAGTCTGTTCTAATCAGTGTGTGGGAATACAGTTCTCACTTTTTACTCAATTAAATTCAGGAAACATTGAGGAATCAGCTGCTGTGTGCCAGGCACTGTGGACACAAAGACAGACAAGGAACCTTCCCTGCCAACAAGAAGCTTACATTCTGTTGGAGGGAGGAATACAAAACACACACAAATAAATAATGTGAGGTCATTGGAAGTCGAGAGAATTAATAAGTGGGGGATCAGGGAGGTTTCATCCATCAGTGGCTTCTGAGCTGAATCTTAAAGAGAGATCAGGATGCTGGGAGACAAAGATGAGGAAAGACCTCACACCCAGCATAGAGAGCCAAGCCTTGGAGGCTGGAGATAGAAAGTCAAGGTTGGGAAACAATTCATCCTACTTGACCAGAGCAGAAGGTATAGCAAAGGAGTAAGGCTTAAAAGGCATTTTGCAACCAGACTGAAGAGTTTTATACGCCAGATACAGGGGTTAGCATTTTATCCCCTGAAGAGGCTTTTGAACAGTGTTCATACCTATGTCTCAGGAAGATTACTTAAACAGTTATATGAAGTGTGGATTAGACAGACAGAGAGCTTGGAAGCTAGGGAGGTAAGGAAGAGGCTGTAATCATAGCTAAGATACTAAAGGTCAGCTAGGCGGTGCAGTGGATAGAGCACTGGGCCTGGGATCAAGATGATCTAAGTTCAAATCTGGCCTCAGATGCTGACTAGCTGTGTGACCTTAGAGGAGTCACTTAACCTCTGTTTGCTTCAGTTTCCTTATTGGAAAAATGGGGACAATATAATAGCATCTACTTCCCAGGGCTGTTGAGGATCAAACGAGACAATAATTGTAAAACACAGTGCCTGGCAGAGGCCGTGATAATTAGCCATAATAATTATTTTGCTATCCAATGACATTAATATTATTATAAGCCTGAATGAGGACCATGGAAGGAAGATAAAATAAGACTTGACAGCTGCTTCAGTGCGGGCAGAATAAGGAAAGGCAGGAGTCAGGATGCCTCCCCCCAGCCTGGGGGAGTGAATGGGTAAATGATAATGCCCAGAGCAGAGAGAGGAGGAAAGGGGAGAAGGGGGGAAAAGAAAGCTTTCCAACAAGCTGACCTGACCCACAATTGCTTCTAGCAGAAAACAGTGCTGGCTTTGTACACCTACACTGCATGAGCCCCTGAAGGCTCCTTGAATACTTTGGCCTTGCAATATGCAGGGAGCAGCAGATGTAATTAGTTGTAGGCTTTCGGATTCCTTCTGCTATTTCTCTCCATTCTCAGGGTGATAGGACAATTATCCAACATATCGGCGCTCAGATGTCATAGATTTTGTTTATATCACAAGACAACAGTGTGAGTAGAGGGAGGCTCTGGGAGACTCCAAAACATATTTCATGGCGACTCACTTCACAACCTCTGGTAACTTCCTTGGATGCTTCAGAAGCTAGCCAACCATGAGACGTGCTGGGGGCCAGAGGAGAGCTGGGGGGTGGGCATAATCTGGCAGCCTTCCTACCAGAGGCATTTTACAAGCAGCAGCTAATTAGGTTTGTTGCAGAAACTCAAGATTTCTCAGAAGCATGTCCCACTGATGAAATGGAAGGTACCACCTGATAAGGAGACCAGAAAAGACACACACACACACACACACACACACACACACATTATACACATACACACACATACCATACACATACACGCATCATACACACATACATACATACCACACACACATACACATATACACATATACATACACCACACACACCACACAAACACACCATACATACACACACACACACACACACACACACAAATACACACACATCCTTTCCAGGAAGGAGGGACAAATTTCCTCTGATGTTACTAAGAAAGGGGAGATTGGCCCAGAGAAGGGATTTCATTTCAAAGCAGCCAGGCTTCTAACAAGGGAAAACCCATTTGCTAGCCAGAGCAAACCTGGGCTACACACAGCATCTTAAAGACCTTCACTTTCACTATATCTCAAAGAAGTCAAAAATACCAGATTCTAGCCCAGACTGTCAATCAGTAGCCATATGTGCATGGTCAGTGTTTGCTAATAGTTGTGGAACTGAATGAATTCCTTTCACGGGACTAGAAAACCTATCACTGCCCCTTAGCTGGTAAGAGGCTGAGGGAGATGCATCTGAAAGGCCACTGATCTCAGCAATGTCCACTGGACTCTCCTTGGAAGCAATGACTCCAGGAACAGGGATAATGCCAGGGAAGCTCTGAATAGCAGTGACTACTACACAGACTAGCTGCTGATGGATCAGTTCGTTTTCACTAATGATGAGGAGCATGGTGGAATTGAAGCAAGGAAGACAAGATTGAGAACTCGGGCTCAGACACTTGACCGGTGTGTAGGATTCTGGGCAATCCATGTGACCCTCAGTCTGCCTCAGTTTCCTCTCTTGTAAAACAGGCATTATAATAGCACTTCCCTCCCAGGATTATTGTGGAGATGAAATGAGATAATATCTGTAAACTGATTTGTAAAGCAGTGAGTGAAATGCCAGAACTCACTTTGGCTGTTGTTGTTACCATGTGCCAGGCACTGAGTAGATCTGGGGATACAAAAAAAAATGAAAACACGTTTCCCTCAAGAAGCATACATTCTAGTGGAATATAAACAGAAGATATTAGATTTGCATCTGGAAGGGGCCTTAAGAATCATTTAATACGGGGTGGCTAGGTGGCACAGTGAATAGAGCACCAGCCCTGGAGTCAGGAGGACCTGAGTTCAAATCTGACCTCAGACACTTAATACTTAATAGCCATGTGACCTTGGGCAAGTCATTTAACCCCAATTTCCCTGCCCTCCCCCTCCAAAAAAAAAAGAATCATTTAATCCATCCTTTTCGGGGAAACTGAGGCTAAATTTTAATGACTTGCCCTGGGGGACACAGTTACTAAGAGTTTGAAGAAGTATTTTAACCTGGATCTTCCTAATTCCAAGTCTAGTACTCTGTCCTATGTTCCATATAACTGGGAGATTTTGTCTTCCCAGGCCCAATAAAGGTAGTTCCTTTATTTTAGGCTTAAAGCAGCAGAGGAACAATCCTCTGTTCAAGAGGAAAAAAATAGGAAGTGAAGCTTCCCCAAAAAGTAGAAAAATATGTGAATTGGAAGGCCCACAGTGAAAGAGACGGTGAAGTCTCAAGTGGGGTGGGCTCTCCATCCTTTGAAATGGAGATGATGGAAATGATGATACACAAACAGACCTCCCATGAATTTATGAATAGGTTAGCCAGTTGCTTACAACAGTCTTCCCCAAATCACTGGAAGCTTTGACTTTTTGCAACCTGCTGTACATTCTAGCCATGTTCTTTCTTTTGACCTACTTGCCTTGTTTAGCTCAGAGGAGAGGGGAAAATCCATTCAAGAACTAGTCTCAATTGATACTGAAGTTCCAACTGATTATCAAATCAGCCCAACACTGCCCTTGTTTCCAGCTTGGGGTCTACCTCTGAAGAGAAAGCACAGCCTTTCATTTTGTGTGTGTGTGTGTGTGTGTGTGTGTGTCTTTTATTTTAATTTTCAGGCATTTCATTCATATGGTGCCTTACCCAGGCAACTGATTGTTAATGTATTTTTGCTTAATGGAAAGATCTTTCCCATCCATTAATAGGCCCATGAGACCTACTTAAGTCACATGGAAGCCTGAGTCACATGAGTCTGTGGTAGGAGGAACTTGTTGAATAGGTGGGGCAGAAACAGTAGAATAGGAAGAGACCAAATTGGAGCAAAACTGGGAGGAAGTTGGTGAGAGCATTTAGAGCTGAGGGAGAGAGAGAGAGAGAGAGAGAGAGAGAGAGAGGAAGCAGGCAGCGAGTTGTGAGTGTTCGTTTGTGGGAAGCCCCTAGCAGGGGGAAGGCTTGGGAATAGTGGTGTTCCCTGCTTTGTTAGTGTGTATGGATTTCTTTGTTGCTATGATGGATTTGGCTTTCTGGTGTTTGAATAAATGTTTTGGTTCTGTCTTCCATGTAGAGATTCTGTTATATTTTTCAATTCAGCATTATGCTGGCATATTCATAGCCACCATAGGTGCTGCGAATATCATATTAGTGCTACAGCAACAGATGCTCCTCCTTATCCTCTATGGGTGTGAATGGGTATGAAGGTGGAAAGGCTAATCCATATTATGTGACCTTTCCACCTGGGCCTTCCCCAACCCCTCTTAATTCAGTTAATTACTTCCTATTTATCCTATATATAGGTGACTGTATAATTTTTTTGCTTGCCCCCCTCCCTTAGATTATGAATTTCTTGATCTCAGGGACTGCTTATAACAATTCCTGGCACATAGTAGGTGCTTCATAAATGTCTATGGATTGAATAAAACTATCTTACCTCTGCTGCTTACCACTCATGTGACCTTGGGCAAATGACTATCCTTCCCAGGGGCTATAAATTAATGAGTGGGGGGGGGGGCGGATTAAGTGGCCTTTGAGGTTCCTCTAACTCTATGATTCTGCGTTTAAATTCCACCTCTGACATTTATTCTTACTCCCTGCTGGTAGGTCTGCCTGCCTGCCCCTGTGTGACCTTGTACCAATTACTTCCCCTCCTTTGGCTTCAACATCCTTATCTATAAAATGAATGGTCTCTGGAGTTCCTTCCAGCTCTATATCAACAACTATGTCCTGGGTTCAAATGCTGCCTTTCACACCACTTGTGTGACCTAGGACCATCTCCTTGAGTCTAGTTTTCCTCATCTATAGAATGAGGAGATTATACGAATGGACTCTTAAGTCTACACCTGTGACCTGATAATCCTATGGTAATTTTTACTATGGTGTTTAAAAATGTACAAAAAGTAAAATGATCTGTTTAAAAAAATGCTGTTAACAAATTAAAGTGACTGCCTATTGACTGATTGAGAATCTTCACTGGGAGCTTCCTTTTTCACTGTTTCTCATTAACTCTCATACTCATGAAGCTGCCCCAAAGAATGCCCAATAAACAGCACTTCATGTCCCCCATGTCAGCCAGCTCATTAAGAAGCCAGATTCGCTAGTGTTGCAATCACATCCTAGGAGTGAATTAAGGAGTTTGGGACACGGAATAAACTCTTTAGGTCCAACAAACTTTCATCACGCTCATGCAAGACCAGCTCCTCTCCACAGGGCAATAATCAGACTTGGTTCCTCCTGAAGTAATCAAGTGTCTGAGCCAGAGGACGGGCCCAGAGGCAGCTGGAATGCAGAAATGATGGATTTCAGTGCTCTTTCTTCTGGATCAAAGGTCTTTATTAAACACTTGAGGATGGGTTTTTTCTTTCTCTCTTTTTTTAAGCAATGAGTTTGCCTATTCTTTCCCAAACTTACAAAACCATAGAATTCAGCATCCTGGGTTCCAAGGAACTTGGACTGAAGGAAGGAGAGTCAGCTCTTTCTTCCAGAAATTGTTCAAGGGGAGAAAGGCAGTTGTGTGTGGGCCATGCTAGGGGTTACTCTTTCACTAACTAAAGAAAGCTACCCAACTCAAAAGAAAGGTCCGCTCTCTTGATGAACAGGGAGCTGCATGTAGCACATACTGTTTGACAGTGTCTCTGGTGGGTTTTGGACCCACTCATTACCAGAGATGCCGTCAAAGAGGATAAGCTACAAACAGCTCCCCATTCAAAGAGAGAATCGACCTTCATTACCAGAGATGCCGTCAAAGAGGATAAGCTACAAACAGCTCCCCATTCAAAGAGAGAATCAACCTTTCCCCTTGGCCTAAGTGCCTTTCTCTGGTTGCTAACACAGTGTAGTGCAGTGAATAGAAAGTGGAACCTGGGGCCCAGAAGACTCGAGTTCGAATTCTGTTGAATGGGCTAGGGTTTGAGATTCCAGTCCCTTACCATGGTGTGGTTGCTGTTGATGTTGGTGTTGGTGCTGCTGCTGCTGCTGTTCTTCTTCTTTTCCTAGCCCTCCAGAGGCATTCTGCATGGCCAAGCAAAGAGAGAGCTGACTTCGCGGTCATGGGATCATGATCACATATCAAGAGCTAGAAGGAATGTCCAAGAATATTTAGGGCAAACCATTCTTTTTGCAGATGAGGAAACTGAGGCCCAGAGACATTAAATAATTTGCCCAAGCATACACAAGGAGTATGTGGGAAAGACAAACTCCAGACCCAGGCCTTTGGACTCAAAGCCCAGCATTCTTTCCATGTAACTCTGCCTTGAGTCCAGAGTCCTTGGGCTCCAAGTCTGTCCTGGGGAGATGGTTAGGGGAAGAATGAAGGGTAGGAGAGGGTGGAGAAGAGGGGATGAAGAGAGAGGAGGTGGGAAGGAGGGGGAGAGGATGATGGGGGATAAGAGAGAACTTTTCCCTAAAAACCTGGTGTGCTAAATGAGACAAACCTGAGCAAGGTTTCAATACTCCTGTTGCTTCTATTGTTGTTGTTGTTGCTTGTTGTGATCTTCCTCATTATCCCTTAAAGTCTTACTCCAATGTCTGGTTAGAATCAGTGCTGAATGGTGTCAGTATTTCAATGCCAGCACTGGCTCATTTACTTACTGTTCTTCTGACATTTGGTAGTGGGGAGGGGGGCGAGAGTCTAGATCTGTGATTTAATCAGTCTAGGGGAATTGCCAGTGCGAACATTCTCTCCACCAAAAGAGAGGAGCAACTGGTCTACTGATGTCATCTTCACACATTGTCGCCTTATTAAGTTGTTGGGATGCAGAAGGATGAAGTGATTGGCACAGGGTCATGGAACCAGTCTGTGTCAGAGGTGAGTCTTGAACCCAGGCCACCTTGACTCCATCTCCCTAACCACTATGCCCCAATGCCACTCCATTTTGTTGTTGTCATTCTTATACTTATCAATATCCTTCTCTAATAATGCCCTACTCTGGTCATTGGCTTTGCTTGGAGAACCAACCCTTCACGGCTATTTGTTGCCATCATCTCCACAATCACCACCATAACCACCACCATTTTCCTCCTCTGAAGTCCTATGCTGATGTTTCTTCCTGGCATGGAGGTGACTCTGATGTCTTGAAGGTTATGCCTGTGGACGACAAGCTCCAGCAGGTCCACTGAACCTGGGAATATTTTGAGCACTGTCCAGAAACATATTGTGTCTCTGTCGTCCAAAGACTAGCTTACCTAAGTCCAACGAGGCTCGCTGCCAAGTGCCCAGTGGGAAATTACTTTTTTGGACAGGGCAAATTCAAGAAAGAATTTTATTCACATCGATAGAAAGATCACCCATACCAATAGCAATGATGAAACTTTTAGACAACTAGTGAGGTCCTGATAATATTATTATATGCATTTAAAGAACATTTATACAGTTATAGACTATATATATCAATAAAATGTTTTGGTTTGTTCTCTATATGTGGTAGGAGATGAGAACAAAAGAGGGATGAGGACACTGTCTGTGACTCAGGCAGAATGTATAATGGGACCTCACAGAAGAAAGTAGGCTGAGCTGCTCAAAACTTATTTTGCACCTGTTCTCTCTGCCCAGAAGAATGCCCAGGATGGACCAGAAGAAAAGGACACAATAAACATGTCTGAGAGGGAGTTGCTACCCAAGATAAGTAGGATATGAGAGCACCCAGCTGCTCTTCATGGATTCAAGTCACCTGATTCACATCCTTAGGTACAGAAATAATTGGCAGATATGATTGCTGGGCCACTATCCATGCCCTTGGAAAGTATATGGAGAATGAGAGAAGGCTCACAGGACTGGGTAAGGTCTAATGTTATTCTGATAGACTGGTGACCTTGACTTGTAATCCTGGGAGAATTCTAAATTGGCTTAGTAGAGAAACGGTGAGTGAGCATCTGGAAAAAGGAAATGATCACAAAGATCCAACAAGCCTTCAACAAGAACAAGTCACACTATATGAGAGTTGATTGAAGGAACTCAGGATATTTAGGCTGAGGAAGAGAAGGTTTATGGGGCATGGATTTGAAATGCCATCATTTGGAATGCAAATTCGAATTATCTATTGGGGCACAGAAGAAAGAAGCAGGATCATGAGGTGGAAGTTGCAAAAGGGAAATTTAGGCTTAATTGAAAGGAATGTTTCCTAACAATTTCAGGGGCCCAAGGATGAATGGGAGGCCTTGGATGGTCTTGAGTTTCCATTTAAGCTCTTTGAGGTGGTCGCTGGAAAACGGGTGTTATAGCGATCAGACTCAGGGAGTTCAGGAACATTTGCACAGTCAGAAGTTCTAGAACTTCCTGATAACCACAAAGCCTGATCCCTTCTGCTGATTATGGCTTTGATTCATGCTGATGTCATATCTCCCTTAGCAGAATGTTAGCCCCTAGAGGGCACAGATCTCTTCCTCTTTGCTTGTGCCTTCCCTAGCATGTAATGTAATAATCTATACATCTTAGATACCCGATACCTAAACAAACAATGTTTTCTGAATGAATGAATACAACTACTGAACAGTAGGAGGCATCTAGGGGTGATTCAGAGGAAAGAATGTTGCTCCTAGAATCAGGAAGGCCAAAGTTCAAATCCCAACCTAGACTCTATATGACTCTTGGCAAGTTACTTAACCTTGATTTGCCTGTTTAGTCAACTGTAAGATGGGAATAATACTAGCACTCACTTTACAAGGTTGTTGTGAGAATCAAATGAAATAATTGTAAAGCACTTAGCACAGTGCCTGGAACGTAGTAGGCATAATATAAATGCTTTGTTGTTGTTGTTGTTGTTATCATTTTTATGAAGTTTCTAATGTGTGAAATTCCTGAGAAGAATCCTTTATGAATATCAAACCAGAGCAAGAGAAGAGCTATACTGTCAGAACGTATGCTTTCACAAAAACTAAAATATGGATGTCTTGAGCAGCCACCTATGCATTTTACCTGTAAGCTTGACTAGGTGATAAAATTTTACACTTTGAAAAAAAATCCTGTTTCCAAAATTATGGCAACCCAATTTGGATTCCTAACCATGAGAAAATAGCTCAGAATAATTCTGGGACCTTACTGAATATTTTCTCATGGTTTTTTAAAAACCTGAAATTCTAGTTAGGCCATTAATGTGAATGATTTAAATGAATTTCCCTAGATGTAATCATCTTGGATTGGAAAGCAATGAAAGAGCTGGAATCACTTTGAATAAACTGCTCATTCATTTCCATTCTTGTATTCTACTCTTACCATCAAGGGAAATTTTTTTAAAGCAATTTCACTTTTAAAGGGAAAGTACTTTAGATTCAGAAATTTTTTTTTATTAGGACTGAACTACAGAATTAAGAAAATCACATGAAACATCCTTCATTTAAAAAAGAGATAAGAAATTGGGATTTTCTAATACATGTTATTTAATCATCCCCTCTGTAGTTGAACTTTGTTTTAAAGAAATGAGGTCAGAGGAAATAAAATACCTCAGAAAATTAAAATGAACTTTAAGGAGATAATAAATAAAAGGATTTTGTATTTTTAAACTCATGAATGGCTAAGAAGATCCTTAACTGGCTCAATGAATCAGCCATTTTTCCTTTCTAGCAAAAACTAGAAAAGTTTATCCTTCTAGAATTTTTGGAAAACAAGTTTTTAAAAACAATTATACACTTAAGGAAGCAAAATTAGCCATCTCTCTAGCCCCCAGAAACCATTTAGACCTGAAACTGATTTCTGTAGAAGTGTGTGATTGAGTCAAACCAGAGAGCCGGATGCAGGAGAACAATGTTGAAGGAGGCAATGCTATTAAGATGCCAGCCGTGTTCCAGGAAGAGCGAATATTAATGATGATAAAGTCAATGAGCAACGCAGATGGGAGGACTTAAGCACTTGATTTATCTTTTACTCTAAAAAAAAAAAAAAAAAGAGACAGCGTTGGGGGGAGGGGACGTGATTAGAAATACTCGATTTTGGTATTTCCTTTGACTATGACATAGATCCCTCAACATTCTGAATCTAAATGAATTCAGGACATCTATGACTACAAAAACTTAAGAATAAAATAGGACTTCATGCTGAGAAACAATGGAGACCTCATTTGACTGCTCACCCAACGGGACTTTGTCGTTTCCTATTGGTTGAGTTTGCACAGGTTGAAGATGATTCTGTACCGCAACCTAATTAGAGGTATATTCTGCTAGGCACATCTTCCAAAGGAAGGGCAAGGGAGTAATTGGGGACTTCATCAACAGCCTGTGGTCACTGTTAGCCAATTACAGAGTCAAGGGAACACACATTTTACACATACTATTAATTAAAGAGTGAAACATTTCCTGGTCCACAAAAGAATTCTTAAGGGGATGACCCCCTGCAGGTATAAGCAGAAATCTACCAGAATATAGGGAAATATGAATAACTCTAAATCCTCCTGGGTAAAACTCATGTTAGTCTTGAATGATGTTTCACTTTTACGCTAAGTAAATTAAATGACTTATGAAAAAGTCAATGAAAAACAGAGATACCTGTTTGTGCATGTAGATATAAAGAAACTATACAACTATGACCATTAGATCTATCTACTTGCTTTATGGCAATGTCCCAACAGAATTTTGTCCAATGAAGTGTCTATTTTTATAACAGGCATCCCCATTAACTACTTCAAGGTTTATGGAATTCAATGAATAAATGTATATTTCAAGGCAAAACTTCTGAGCCCCCATTGACATTAAACCAAAGAAACCAGGCTAAATCACATGCTATCAGAAAGCAAAAGCAAAAGGCATTTTCTGAAAGTGAAATGTTAAGTAAACAATGAGAAGCTACATGAAACACCAGAACTCTCACCACCCATTTCCCAAAGCCATCATATTTTTCCAGAAAAGAGTTGATTTCTGCTCCTGTTTACTCACTCTGAACTAATCCTGTCACCTCCACACAATAGCAGGAATCATAGAAATCAAGGTCATCTGAACAGGAGATCAGGTTAGCTTCTCTCAAAGCAGAATTGGGTGTTGTTAGCAGGACACTTGAGGGTAAAGGAACTCACACACCCCAGTACCTGTATAGGGAGGCAGAGACACACCAACCAGCACAGAACCCAGGAGAACAGGATGCCAGGGCTTGGTCCTGGCTACCATGTCTTCCCCTTCTGTCCAAATCTCTCTCAGCTAGACTAGAGTCCAACGATCTTGTCCCACTGCTCAATTTCCTTCTGCCTTGCAAACTGGGCAAATTGTTACCTGCTGGATTTCATGTAGGCTTCTGGGAAGTATAGTTGCCAACAGAAATATGAGGAGGACATGCCCAAACCACTTGAAAGTGTATAATTGATTCCAATCATGGAAATGACATAAAGAACACTTGGAGAGGAACCATTTTGGAGAAGCTATCACAATACTAATGACCCAATCTTTTTCTTACTAATCACATTAAATAATGGCTTGTGTAATTATTGTAATGTCAGCCATACTATCAAGTAGAATTGAGATTCAGAAGGTCTTTGTTTGAATCACTGGCTAAATGTATAACATTCAGAAACTAACTTAATCTCTCCCAGCCTCCACTTTATCATGTGGAAAATGGGATAATAATGCAATAAAGTACCTACACCTCTTTAGGATATTTACAGGATCAAAATGATACAAAGTATCAAATCAAAGTATCAAAAATGATACAAAGTACTTCACAAATCTTTTTTTTTTTTGCTTTTTGGAGGGGGGAAGGTAGAACAATTGGGGTTAAGTGACTTGCCCAAGGTCACACGGCTAGTTTTGTGTTAAGTGTCTGAAGGAGGATTTCAACTCAGGTCCTCCTGACTCCAGGGCCAGTGCTCTATTCACTGTACCACCTAGACACCCCAATACTTCACAAATCTTAAAGTGTTCTATAAAGCCTAGCTAATATTAATCATTAAAATTCTTTGATTCCCATTACTAAAGGGTTCTGTTGTTATTTTTTACTTAGAGGGTAGTTTGTTTGTTTTGTTTTGTTCTTAATCTAGATATACCGATCCTTCCAATAAGCCCAGAATAGCTAATTCAGTTAGAACTACCATTTCTCTGGGTATTTAAGGTTTGTGGTATACTTTATGCATGTTTCCTCATTGAATAATACTGATAACAGCCCAGATTTATATAGTGTTTACTACATGCCAGGCACCATGTAAAGGGCTTTACAAAACACTGTATTATGTGATCCTCGGGACAATGCTGGAAGGTAGGTGCTATTAATTATCCCCATTTTACAGATGAAAGAACAGAGGTAGAAAGGGTGACTTTCACAAGGTCACACAGCTAACAGAGTATGAGACCGGACTTGAATTTAGGTCTTCCTAACTCCAGGCTTGACACTCTGTGCACTCTGCCAACAAGATCCAGTGATAAGCAGATCATATTTTATTACAGCAAATACAACCCCCCCCCCAAAAAATCTGTATAACATATGATAGCAAAGAAATGACATGTAAAATATGTTTTTAAAGCTTTCGACAGCAGTCGGTAAGATGGCCCATCCTGAGGAAGTTGACGGTGATCTAACTAATGACAGCTAGTGGCCCATCGGATGGTGTTGTGGACCAGGAGTGGGGAAGACCTGAGTTCAAATCTGGCCTCAGACACTAGTTGTACAATCCTTGAAAAATCACTTAACTTCTTTTTGCCTCAGTTTCTTCATCCGTATAATAGGGATAATAGTAGCATCTACTCCCAAGAGGTGTTTGGAGAATTAAACAAGACATTAATTGCAAAGTACTTGGCAAACCATAAAATTCTATATAAATGTAAGCCGTTCTTATTAAGTTCTAATGATGATGAACTCAATGAGTAATTCAGATAGAAGGATGTGGCCCACTTCTTGGAACTAACTTTATTATATTCCTAATTTGAGTACAACCAGAGAGCTTGGGCAGTTCTTTGGAAACTGCGGTAATGAAATTTAAACTATCCTCATCCCAGTAGCTTGAGGGACACACCTTTAAATTCAACACTAAATAATACACAATACTTTGAAAAAAGACCAAGCAAAAATCATCACATTAACAATCAGTGTAGACAGGAACAAGACATGATTTTCCTCAAGGCAACAGGGATAATTTTTGCAATTCATCTTGAAAAACTTATGATATTTCATGTCCACACAGAATAATCAGGGATTTCATGTCTTTTCTGAAGAAACTGGTTTTATGCCCATAGAAGAACAGGCCTTTCCCCTAACCACTGAGCTTCGTTTATAAGGGACTGAAGGATCTATTAACCAAAGCTGCTGATTTATTTGGGCAGGTCACTTGATTCTTTGGAGACTCACAAAGACAGAATAAGTTGAAATATCAGAGCCATAAAGTTTGATATTTTCAGAGAGGTAAAATATTAATTATGATAATTCTAGGTATAGCATTTACATAGAGCACATTTGAGGTGTGCAAAACACTTCATGTATCATCTCATTTGCTCCAACACTGGATTTGGAGTCTGAAGACCTGAAGTGAAAATCCAGACTCTGCTATTTCTTACCTGTGTTACCTGGGACAAGCCAATATACTCAGCTTTGAGGAGGTCAAACAAGATGACCCTCCACCTCTGGCTCAATGATCCTATAATCCTATATACATAGGATGGTCATAAAATCAGCATTAAAGTTTCAGCTTCACAACTTTATAACCAGAAATTCAACTCAATTAAATAAACTTTTAGTAAGGACCTACTCTATGCAAAGCACTGCTTAAGGGCTGAAGGACAAAAAGGAGGAACTGCAGCACTGATTACCCTTAAGGATCTTGGGGAAGATGGTGGCTAGAAGCAGGAAGACTCCACGGCCCCCCGTCCAACCATCTCAAATACCCATAAAATAGGACTCTAAACAAACTTTAGAGCTCCAGAACCCACAAAGTGACAGAGAAACAAAGCTCCCGCTGAAGGCAGCCCAGCAGGTAGATGGGAAGGGTTCATCACAGCATGCTGGGAGCCCAGCTCAGCCCAGCCTGAAACCTCTATTGTAGCCCTGGGATGGCCAGGACCAGCCATGGCTGGAGCACTTGGGAGAGTGGATCACCAGCAGCTGTGGCAGTTTCCAGAATTATCAACACATAAGAGCCAAGGACAAAGTGGAAAGTCAGTAGAACTCAGTTAAATTTGGGGGAAAGAAGAGAGTCCAGCTGTCTGCCCCCAGGGCAAGGAAACAGTCTTAAGGGGCAGCCCTGCAGCTGCCTCCACATGGCTGCTTCAGAGCTCCAGGCCTGCAGATTGCAGGGGGGCCAAGCAATCATTCAGAGGCTAAGTGCTCTTGCCTTAACCTGCCTGGATTAGGATCATGGTCTTGAGTGGTCCTAAGGTGCCTGAGCAGTGAGCCAAAGCTAGTGGGGGTGGCAGAGACAGCAGCCTCTTAATGGCTCCAGCAGCTGTGAAAACCCCAGCAATTTAGGACAAAACTCTCTCCTCTGAAAGCAAAGTTCTACGGAGCCCAAAAGTCAAGTAATTGACTGGCAACATGAGCAGGCAAAGAAAGCAAAGCAAGCCCAGCAATCCAATTTTAGATTCCTTTTTTGGGGACAAAAAGGATCAAAGCATGGAATGGGGGGAAGACAACACAGTAAGAACTCCCACACCAAAAGCTTCTAGGAAAAAAATGTAGATGGGTTACAAGCCATAGAGGAGCTTAAGAAGTATTTTGAAACCCAAATAAGAGAAGTGGAGGAAAAATTGGGAAGAGAAATGAGAATGATGCAAGAAAATCATGAAAAGAGTCAACAACCTGACTGAAGAAAATAACACCTTAAAAAATAGATTGACTCAAATGGCAAAAGAGGCCCAAAAAGCCAATGAGGAGAAGAATGCCTTAAAAAGTCCAATTTGACATATGGAGAAAGAATCTCAAAAGTTTTCTGAAGAGAATAATTCCTTCAGAATTAGAGTGGAGCGAATGGAAGTAAATGACTTTATGAGAAATCAAGATACGATTACACAGATCCAAACAAATGAAAAAATAGAGGGCAATGTGAAATATCTCCTTGAAAAAGCCACTGACCTGGAAA